>CM066314.1:144567166-145208833 GCA_033807775.1 Saussurea involucrata | reverse complement strand
AACTTTGTTTCTTTCAAATTCAGTAAGCTCTTCTTGCATGGCGCTGACCCAGTTTGGATCTTTGAGGGCATCATCTATTTTCTTTGGTTCAATCAGAGAAATAAAGTTAACAAATAAACAAATATTACCTGCACTTCGTCGAGTCTGAACACCAGCGTTTAGATCACCAAGGATTTGATCAATTGGGTGATTTACAGTCCATCGCTGAGCAGGAGCATAAGTCGCTGACTCAAATTGGACTGGAGGAGCTGAAGATGAAGCTTCAGCAACTTCTGGAATATCAGCCAAGAGAGGAGTAGGTGCAGATGTCATCTCATTCACTGATTGCTGAGAGGTAGATGGAATGTCTGAGACATTTGGTTCAGAAGCATGTATAGTGTTTAAAGGAACAGATGAGACCCATGATGTTTCAGCTTCACTATTCTGCATGTTTGGGATGATAGTAGGACTATCATCTTCAACGGTATGAGTATGAGGAGTGGGAATATCTTCTGAATCACCAAGATGAGAAAACATCCATTGATTCAGTTCTTCAGTATCAGCAGAAGGTCGAGAATTCACTGAACGGAATTCGTCAAAAGTGACGTGAATAGTTTCTTCAACAGTTTGTCTTCTTCGATTGAAGACTCTGAAGGCTTTGGAGATTGAAGAATATCCAACAAAGATTCCATCATCAGCCTTAGGATCAAACTTTCCAAGGGCATCTCTGTTGTTCAGTATGAAACACTGACATCCAAAGATGTGAAGAAAGCTAATTGAAGGCTTTCTCCCATGAAAAAGTTCATAGGCTGTTTTATTAAATCTTTTGACTATCAGCGACCTATTTTGCGTAAAACAAGCAGTGTTGACAACTTCTGCCCAAAACTGAGTAGGCAGGTGAGAATCGCTGAGCATTGAATCGTGTAGCTTCAATAATAGTTCTATTTCTTCTTTCAGCGACTCCGTTTTGTTGCGGTGTTCTCACTGAAGAAAAGTTGTGAGAAATACCATTACTCTCAAAGAAGGAATCAAGAGAACTGTTTTTGAATTTAGTCCCATGATCACTGCTTATTGAGCGAACAGTCAAGGTGTTCAGGGTTTCCATCTTCCGAACAAAGGTGATGAGTTCTTCAGGGGTGTCACTCTTAGAACGGAGAAACATAATCCATGTATATCTAGAGAATTCATCAACTATGACCAGCGTATATTTCTTTCCAGCGATGGATTGTTTGTTAACAGGGCCAAACAAATCCATATGGAGAAGTTGTAGAGGAGATGATACTGAGGAAACTTGCTTTAACTTAAAGCTTGCTTTGGTCTGCTTGCCTTTTTCACACGCTGAACATAAGGATTCTTTGGCGTATGAGTGCTGAGGTAGACCAGTGACTAACTCTTTTGAAGAAAGAGTGTTCAGTGTCGTGAAGTTTAGATGAGAGAGCCTCTTATGCCATAGCCAGTTGACATCAGATGAGGCTTTTGAGAAGAAACAAGAGTTCTCAGTGGTTGTTGAGTCCATGTTTATTACATAAAAATTTTCCAAACGATAACCGCTGAGAGCTATCTTCTCCTTTTTGTCAGCGACAAAGCAGGATTCCTTAGTAAAGAATACTTTGTTATCCTTGTCACAAAGTTGACTGATGCCTAGAAGATTATGCTTCAGCCCTTCAACATATGCGACTCTTCTGAAGGTTGTTGTACCATTAGAGAGTACACCAAACCCTCGGGTATGTCCTTTTCCATTTCCACCGAAAGTTACAGAGGGACCCTTCTCTTCTTTGTACTCAGTGAGCAGGTTCTTCATACCAGTCATGTGTCTAGAGCATCCGCTATCGAGATACCAGATACCCTTCTTAACCTGCATTACAAAAGAAGATTAGTTTTTCTTGGGTACCCACTTAACCATGTGTACACACTTGTCAGTGGGGGTAGAAGAGGAGGTGGAAGGTTCAGTAGTCTTCATAGCATTTGAAGATTCAGCTTTGTCATTCTTCACTTTGGTTAATTTCTTAACCTCAGTGGTCTTCTTTGCCTTGGGGGCAATGATCTTCACCTTAGCTATCTTTTCAGCTTGGGTGGCTGTGGGGCACTTACTAGCAATATGATTGGTAAGTCCACAATGATAACATTTCCTATAACTAAAAGTAGTTCTAGGACCATTTGCATGCTGAGCTTTTGATTTTGAATTAGAAGGACCAGCACCAAGTAAACTATTGGCTTTTGAAATGAGAGGAACATTCAGTTCTTCGGATTTCTTACCAATAATTTTCACTTTGATTCTAGGAGTAGATCGCTGAATAGATCCACGCTGAATAAATCCAGAGATCTTATTCTTTGAATCAGAGGGATAAGTCACTAAAGCTTTAGAAGCGTTCAGCTTTGGTACAGAGGTACCCTTTTGAGGATTTTGGTTAAAAGCAATTCCTTTACCTCTGTTTTTAAAGACTGAGGTAGGTTTTGGATAAATAACTTTTTCTTTATCTTTAGAAGTTAAGGTAGAGATTTCCTCAGGGATCGGCGGTTTAGAAGAGGAACACTGAGATGAGAAAGTGTCAGGGATAGAGGATACGAACATTCCAAATTTAAGCATGGAACGGTCAGTGGTTGGTTCTAGAGTATCATCTTTCTAACCAAGACCACGTTTATTACTCAGGGGAATCTGAGACTTAATTATCTCAGTGATCTTTGTTGAGGAATTATACCATCCATCAACAGTAGCTTTTTCAGATTTTAATGCAGCGATAGCTTCTTCGCGCTCGATTTTGACTAGCTGATTTAGGTGAACTTGATCTTTAAAATCTTCTTCAATTTTAAAAAGATTTTCTATTTGAAGGTGACAGTTTTTAAGCTGTTCAGTGAGATCAAGGTTTTGATTTTCAACCACAGTTTTGCCATTCATGGCTTCATATAAACTTCTAGTCAAGAGATCGATCTTTCGAAGACTATCAGCTTCATCAATATTTAAAATATTGGTAAAGAAGGAAGGTGATACCTTAGTTGCAGAGGTTAAAGTAGAGGGAATGTCATAATTTTCTTCCTCATCTTCAAGTTTGGCCATGAGACATAGATTGGCTTCATCATCATCTTCAGAGTCAGCTGATTCTTATTCGTCAGAGGCAGCCCAATCATAGTCTGCCATAAGGCCTTTGCCTTTCTTCTTAAAGGTTTTCAGCTTTGAATACCTTTCTTTCAGCTTTTTGTATTTTTCATCTCTAGTCCTGTGAGCAAAGTTTTTCTTGGGAAAAGCTGAGGGTCTAGAGACTTTCTTTGACCTGCACTCTCTAGCAAAATGTCCTATCTTTTCACAGTTATAGCAAGTAGCAGTAGCCTTATCAACAGGGGTTGATGATATTTGCTTGTCAGTAATAGCAAGAGATTTATTCTTCTTCAAATTACTCTTTCTAGCAAATCTCTTGAACTTATTAGCCAGGAATGCCAGAGTTTCATCATTATCTGAAACGTCAGAGTCTGATGATCTTTCAGAGTTAGTTTCCAACTCAGTGACAGTGATACTCGATCGCTGAGTGGAAGGTGACTCTGAGATTAAAGCAACAGGGGTGCTTTTGGAATCTTTTACAAGATTCTTCTTAAGATGACCCGATTGCTCATGATTCAGCATCGTGCCATATAAGGTAGAAAGGGTCATTGATTTTAGATCCTTTGACAGCTTGAGACATATAGAATAACTGTCCCAGCTTTTAGGTAAACATTCTAAGAACTTTGTCAGTACTTCAAAGTTAGAATATTCCTTACCAACAGTTTTCAGATCTATTATTAAGCAGTTAAAACGTTGGTGTACTTCAGAGAGAGTTTCATTCTTACCACAAATGAAGCTTTCATAATGTCTTACAAGGTTGATCTTTCGAGAGTCCTGGACTTCAGAAGTACCTTCATACTGAACACAGATTGTGTCCCACATAGCTTTTGAGGTTTTCAGGTTCATGACGGAATGGTAGACTTCGTCAGGAAGAGCCATGGAGACTATGGATCTGGCTTTGGTGTCGATAGCCACTTTCTTCTTATCTTCATCAGTCCACATATGAATTTCCTTGGGAATCAGCCTTTCTAGAATAGCAGGTCTATTCTCAGCGGCTGGAACTGCAGCATCAATTCTTATAGGAATATATGGGCCGTTTTCAAGATAATAAGGCATAGTAGGGTCTACACCTTCTAAGAAGAGAGTCATCCTATTTTTTCATAGATTAAAATTATCTCTGGAGAATCTAGAGGGTTTTGCAAGAGAACCGTTGTCAATATAGTTTGTGTTGGTAGCCATTTTAGGAAATAGCAAGGAAGAGAAATCTTAGTATAGATCAGATCTTGTTTATGAGATTAAACAAATCTGCTCTGATACCACTTGTTGGTCCCGAAGGGCTATACAAGTTTGTAGAAGGGGGGGGGGGGGTTGAATACAAACACACGTTTTTACTTTTCTAAATTGTTTATTGATAAATCAAGACAATTTACAACTTGTTGCGGAACAAGATTAAGGATAAACCTAATCTAAACAAGTCTTGAGAAACACTAAGTTTCTTGCACTAGAAAGAGTTAAAGAAATTACGAATAATAACTTAACAATAAGAGAGAAATAAGAAGATGGTCCGAGCACACTTCAAAACTGAAGTAAGGTTCTTCTTATATACTGCATGCATTTAATGCATTGCAGTATGGCTTTACACGTGGCAGCAGCTGAGTGGTTGCATGTCATTGACCTTTGTAGACAACCTTAGTAGCCGCATGGTGCACAGTGTACAATTAGAGTTGTTGTACGATTACAAACAAAAGGGATGTCCGTTCTGACAGTTCGTACAGAGACGTGCAAGGGAGGTAAGACAATAGTAACATGCAGGGAGACTTCATGATCAGCTTTCGTTGAGTCAGATCTTTATCAGCGAATGATAAAGTTCAGCGATTGTTGAAGTCTTCTACTTGATACTTCACGTTGAATGGACAGGTCTTGCTTCGCTGATATCCGCATCAGTTCATGAGTAGACTTGTCGCTGGTTCTTGAGCTTGATCTTTGACTTCAGCGTAGAACTTTGGTTAACGTGAAACTTGTCTTCAGGGATCATAGGTAAACAACTAACTTATCAGCGATCATCTCATAGACTGAACAGGCTCAGAGCTATAAGAGTTTGCTGAATATCTAATCTAAAGAGTGAGAGTTCCTATCAACGGTACTGTAAAGTCTTAGTACTTATCAGCGATAGTGAAACTCTAATACATATTGTTTACTTACAATTTTCACTAAGTGTTTAAGAGAGGGTCATTATCAAATCACTGAGGGTTTGGATCAACAATGACCTTTAATGCGCAAGATACTTGTGGTGTTCATCTAACGGTCGTAAGACGACCTTAAAACGTAAGGAACCGACGGTGATCGTAAGACGATCTTTATCAAAATGAGACGTATGGGTCAGGAGTCAATTGTAAGACGATTGGTCCGAAATAAAGCTTGGCGGCGATCATAAGATGATCGAACCAAGATAAAATTTAAGGATCTTGTGATACAGTCATTAAAGACTTATGTTCTGGCGTTCCGAGCCGATACGGTCGTTATAGACTTTTGATCCGGCGTTTAGAGCCGATATGGTCGTTATAGACCAATGATCTGGCGTTCCGAGCCGATACTATCGTTATAGACTTATGATCTGGCGTTTAGAGCCGATATGGTCGTTAAAGACCTATGATCTGGCGTTCGAGCCGATACGGTCGTTAGAGACCTATGATCTGACGTTCAAGCCGATACGGTCGTTAGAGACCTATGATCTGGCGTTCGAGTCGATACGGTCGCTAGAGACCTATGATTAGGCGTTTACAGCTGATACGGTCGCTATAGACCTATGATCTGGCGTTTACAGCCGATACGGTCGCTAGAGACCTATGTTACGTTGTGTAAGTTTTGCTTTAGCGATAATCGGTAAAAAAAAATTTACCTTTCTATTAAACCTGAGTATTATTTCGACTCATACATGTCATGGACAGATGTAATGTCAAAAAATTCATTAAGTACAAAAATGAACAGGAAGTCGTGCGACTTGGGCATCCATTGTAATACCACGATTAGAACGTAAGTCATAAGACTTTTTGAATCGTATAAGCAAACATAAGCGCATGCGATCAAAGCATTCATTCAGAACATGAAAATTTTTCTAAGTTAAAGAACTTAGCTTGTGGGATCGTTAGACCTCACGATCGTGTGATTTGATCATACGATGAATTTGAATCATGTGTTCCTGTAGTTATTCAATCGAGTTGTCTAATAAAACTGATTGTTTATACCGTACGATTTTACTGAAGTCGTATGATAGACTTAGTAACTTATGCCGTGCGACCCTGCGATAAAGCAATGTCAGAGGCTGGTCGTTGGCTAGCCAACGACCCTCCGATGCTTAAGTCAGTAATCGTCGTGATGAATAAAAAATCGTATGAAAGAAGGAAAAGGACTTAGAAGAAATACCTTTTCAGATGCGTTGCATTCCAGCTGCGTG
Organism: Saussurea involucrata; assembly: GCA_033807775.1. Taxonomy (NCBI): domain Eukaryota; kingdom Viridiplantae; phylum Streptophyta; class Magnoliopsida; order Asterales; family Asteraceae; genus Saussurea; species Saussurea involucrata. The sequence goes on along the minus strand of CM066314.1, from coordinate 145,202,366 downwards.
GGATATCTCGACCGTCGAGGGTTTGGAGCCGATAGGCACCTTTACCCACGACTTCTGAGATACGATACGGACCTTCCCACTTGGTGGAAAGTTTACTTGCATTAAGATCTTGAGTGCTTTGGAACATCCGTCGGAGGACGTAGTCGCCTTCTTGAAAGACTCTTGCTTGTGATTATACGGTTAATCTTGTGGCTGGCCTTTATTGGCAATCATGAGATTAAAATATGCGAGTCGCACTTATTGGCGACCTTTGCGTTTTGACATGCGTCTTACCATGACTGATGATTGTGAAATTCAATGTACAAGTCATCTTTATTGACGACATATGTCATGACTAGCGATCATGAGATTTCAATATGCGAGTCGCTTTTATTGGCGACCGAGAATTTTTACATGTGTTTGTCGTGACGGGTGATCACAAAAAATGTGGGTCGTCTTTTATTGACGACTATAAATCGCAACCTGCGTTTGCCGGCGATCATGAGAAAAAATGCGATTCGTCTTTTATTGACGACTATAATTTACAACCTGCGCTTGCCATCACTGGCGATCATGAGAAAAAATGCGAGTCGTATTTTATTGACGACTATAATTTGCAACCTGCGCTTACCATCACTGGCGATCATGAGAAAAAATGCGAGTCGTCCTTTATTGACGACTATAAATCGCAACCTGCGCTTTTTTAAGTCGTAGAGACTTTGGTTTCTCACGATGTATATCGTAAATATGATCTTGCGAGCCTGTAATGTAAAATCGGGGGTGGTCGTTGGTTTTGACCAATGATCTTTTGATGGTTGAATCAACGATCATATATTAGATCAAAATAATTAACGAGGAGAATATACTTTAGAGTATATATATAGAGTTGTTCTAAATGGGACGTCACAGTTACCGTAACATGGAGTCGATAAGCGCCTTTTTTCCGAGGACTTTTGAAATCGAATGTGGTATTTTTTCCAGTTTGTGAAGGGTGTTCTGAGCCCCCGAGTCCTTTGGATGATGCGATACATGCGATACTTTGATGGAGCATTTTTATCATGGCTTGAATCTGGCTTCGAGCCGCATTCAATTCCGATTGAAGTTGAATCAGGGGATCTTGATAATTTGCCATGTACCTGAAAGACTTTACAAGATCGTTAGAGCGATATATGTGTTGGCTTGAGATTTTCTCTAGATGGGGTCCCACGGATGGCGCCAAACTGTTAATGCCAAAAATCGCACAAAAGTACAACTTAAGGTCGATGTGGACATTTAACAACTAAAGAAACGTATCTCGAGCCAAATAACACAATCGCGAGGAAAAAGTAAAAGAGACAAGAGATTTGGTGACGCGGAAAACCCCAAAACGAGGGAAAAACCACGGTCGACTCTGTGAGAGTCGACAATGCACTATAGTCGCCAAACAGGGGCGAAAGTCCTTGTGTTACAGGTGATTTGTATACAACAGATTACAAATAAATGTAAATATAAACTTAGTCATGTGCAAACGACGTGGGTCGTGCGTAAATCGTGTGAAATAACTTGTCGTCGTGTGGTCTGAACTGTCGTCAGGTGGTTCGAACTGTCGTCGAGCGATACTTGTGTGTTCGAATGCCTCGTTGTATTGAGAGAAAAATATAAAAGTGAGTATAAGTAGCTCTGTCTGTTCTCCCTTTGCTCGAAGGTGGAGCAGTCTTTATATAGCTTCGGTCGGTACTGAATGTGCTTTAATTGTTGGTCTTGTAACCGCTGTCGACATTAAATGCGCTTTGATGATTGTCTTTGTAACTGCTGTCGGGCTCTAAATGGCATTGATGATTCGTCTGTTACTGGTCGTTGTGCCATAAATGCCTGTAGACCTGCATTAATGAACAAAAGAAACGGTTGTTGACCATGAATGGTTAGTGTAATCGTAAGACCATCTTAAGTTCAGGACGTCGGTCTTATGGAGCATACGACCGTTGTCGAAATACAAGACCATGTATATGACTGTAAATGTCTTGTAAGACCTTATCTTAGTATAGGAATGGTCTTATAAAAATGTCGTGAGACTAGGATAAAAATTTCGTAAGACCACTAGGTCGTAAGACCACTAGGTCGTAAGACCAAGATCATGATGTCGTAGGACCAGAGCGATATAAGACCGACGACAGGAGACTGTCGACGTAAGACCAACGAGTCGTAACTGGCGACACGTAACTGGGGACATAAGACTAGTGACGTAAGACTAGTGACGTGTGACTGGCGACGGGTGACTGGCGACGGGTGACTGGCGACGGGTGACTGGCGACATGTCGCTAACGATGTATGTCGTGCGACGTGTAACATGCGACACGTGACGTGCGATCATGAGATGTAAAGACACTATCTTGAATGACTATTGATAAGTGCGTATTTCGACATATATTTTACATTAAATCTCCCTAATATTAATATTAATTAGATGCTTAAAATACCCATTTTGTTATGTTTTAGTATTTTATCGTTTATAATTACGTTTGTTTAAATAAGTGTGTATTATGGTGTTTTTATGTCAAGGAAATTACAACGCATCGGAATCGGGATTGCGGAACGGAAGACCGGGCGAAAAACGACAAAACGGCAAAGCATGGCAGAAACCGGCGCCGATCTCGGCGCCGATCAATCGGCGCGGAGGCATGGGCGCCAAAAACCTGCAGCTTGCAAGTGTGAACCGAAAATGAAATGGCTGCTTTGTTCTCCTTTTGGCCGATTTTTCTGCAACTTGGTGAACTGATTGGCCTTGCTTTTGGCTGGAGATAGGGTTGCTTTGGCCTTGTAATGATGTCCAAGTTGCATGTCTATGCTTTCAATGATGATTCCTTAGCCTATATAAGAGAACCATGGTTGTAGTTTACTCATTATCTCATCCCATCATATATCTTATACACACACATACACCATAGTTCTTAGTTCTTGCATAGCTTTCATCCAAGAACACATGTATTGTATTTATTTTCCTAGTTAATATTCTCACACAATGAGTGTGTAACCTTTTGGTTAGGATTGTGTTGAGACTTGTTAATATTCAATATCATTTGGTTTCTATTTGTGCAATTCTTGTTCTAAAGATTATATCATTGTTAAGTTATTGATATAAGCAAATCTCTTATGTCAATTAATCTAATCGTGATTTGCTACACGAGATATGGAATCCGTAATTGTTCAATGTCTTGTGAAGTGGTAACACAACACCTCAATTGATTGGGCGTCTGATTAATTTTAGTGTTGTAGAATTGTATAATCTAACTTTAATGATCGAGCGTTCGATTATTAGTTAGGATTGGTGTTTGTTTGCTTTTAATGCAATTGACAAGTTAAGTTTGAGTTCTTGACCAAACTTAGCTTTGTCAATTAGGAACTAGTTCATCGAGCTTCTCATGCTAGTTTAATAATAAGAACAAACGGAGTGTTTGGCGCATGTCGACACTTACGGCCAATCTAGAATAAAATGAGAAAATGCTTTTGTAAAACAAGTTTATGATACACAATCCAATCAAGGTTAACACTCATTGTCGTTTTATATTTATTATTATTTTCAGTTTTTATTTATTTATGTCTAGTTTAAATTTCCATTCTAAAACCCCCTTTTTATATAAAGCGTTCGAATTAACATCATTCACATCCAGTCCCTGTGGAATCGACCTGACTTACCGCTATTGCAAATTATTGTGATTTTGGAGAAGTTAGAAACAAAATTATTATTCTTTGACGGATTCGACACCTGTCAAAAAATTGGCGCCGTTGCCGGGGATTGGTAACGTTGATTGTTGTTACTTTTTACATTTTTTATTATATATATATTTTTATTGTCTTTTATTTTTTTAGATTTTTTTTAGATATTTTTTTTAGATATTTTTTAGATATTTTTTTTAGATATTTTATATTATATATATATTTTTTTTATTGCCTTTTTTTTATTTTTTTATCGTGTATCTGACGCCAATTATTCTTGAGAATTTTTACATCTTTCATAGAGTATTATTCTTATGATTGTGGGTCACGATACACCACCACGGGATACGATCCAGCCGAGGTACGTCTTTCCTCCCTTGAGTCAAAAATTTCAGATTTAACCGATGTCGATAAAAGGGAAGAAGACGTGCATATATTATAACCGGTGGTGGTACCTCCTCCTTTTGCTCCACCAATAAAGGAGGAGGAATATGCCAAAACTTGGGAAACCTTCACAGAACCGACAGTCGAAGATAAAGAGGTGTTCCCAAGTGATGGTACCTTTGCGGACTCACAAGAAATATCATCAAAACGCAAAGGAACCATACTTGAAATCCGGGCAGATTTCAAGGCCCCCCGACATCACGTGAAAACGCATGTTTGGGGTTTTGACTTATTAGACCCCGGATAACGAAGGCGTCTAGCCAAAGACGTTAAAGAAAGGCGCTGCATGGGAGGCAACTCATGAATTTCCTAATAATTATCTTTTATTTTATGTCTTGGTTTTGTGTAATTCTTAACTCTTGTGCTTACCTTGGTAATTTTCAGGATTTACCCCGGAGTTGGAGGTAAATGGACGCATCTACCTTCACGGACTATTCACCAAATCAGGGAAGTTTACTGTTTTCCCTCGTTCTTTAATTGTTGTGAATATCCTTTACATGAACACATTGAGGACAATGTATTGTCTAAGTGTGGGGGTGAGGTATAATTGTATTCTAAGTTGAGTTTGCATGAGTTAGAATTAGTATGTGTTTATGTTTGTTTTTGGGGTATTTTAACGGGTAAAATGTTTTGTAAAATTTTTGCAAAATTTTTACTTTTGTGCTTAAATGTGGATTTTTGTTTGTTTTGGGTAATGTGTTAGCATGTTTTAAAAGGCCTAAATGATTGATGACATCGAGTTTGGATGCATATATAGCATGATTGAATTTGATTGATAGCGTTTATTGTTGATTTATGGTAGTATGCCGGTTGAATTAGACTTTTGCTAATCTTGAGAACTAGCTTTAACACCGTGAGACTTTGAGCCTATTAGACTAAAACATTTAAATTAGTCTCAAATTCATTTCTTGTGTGATTACGTCATGCCTAGTTGTGTATCTCTAGAATTTGATTTGTCTCTCCTTAAGATTACACGATATTTACATGCTAATAAAAATGATAAAGGCCATCATTTCTCAAATTTTATTTTTAGCCAATTAAACCTTAAGCCTACCCTTTTATTTTATAAAACTCCTTTTTGCAAACCACTTTGAGCCTTAGCCTATTTCTTTGTCACCCACATTATAAACCAAACCAAACACGACCCACCCGACCAACCACCAATGGAGATTCCGATATCCCGTATGCTTGAAATATACAAATTATATGTCGGGAAAGAAAAGAAAGAGCGGAAAAGAAAAACATATGTCGTCAATAAAAGAAATAAAAACGGCGACGGAACTGATGATACGGTTGACAATAAATGTTTAATCTTTATCACCTATCATTGAAAGAAAATTGTGCTTCAAAGATACATATGTAAAAGTTCCATGTTTAAAAGAATCGATTTCTCCCATTTTTGTAAGGTCCTTAACCACTTTTCCTAAATAAATCCCTACCTTAACCAAAGCCAAGTTACAACCCAAAAAGTCCTTTTGATTTATATGCATGTATTTTATCCAGGTAGTGAAAAGTGAGAGACTTTTCAAGTTTTTGGTAGATACATACTAGCGTAGTGACGATTTGAGCGAAACACTTTAAACCCAAGAGTGAATTGAGTGTTATTTTAATTCTTCCAATTCGTGAGAATTCTCGAGATTAGCTTACGTCTATTTTTATTGGTATATGCTATAATTAATGCTAACTTGCAAATCTCGAATTCATGGCATGCTATATTTGTTAACACTCTCTTTTGATTCATTTTTATCACGGCATGCTAACTTAAGTCATTGCCGAGACGGACAATGATCTAAGTATGGGGGTATTTCGTGACGTGCGATCATGAGATGTAAAGACACTATCTTGAATGACTATTGACATAAGATGTCTTTTAATAATCAACTATCGTATGTCGGGGATAAGGCAATAATGGGTATTACCTTCATCGATCGGGGGTATGATTTTTGTAGGCATTAGGGTAATCGAAGTCCATGGGTCATGTCGAAGGAATTCCCCAGGTCGGTCGAGGGTGTGATTTTTTACCCAAACAACCACGTCCTGAAAGGCAATCTCAAGGATATCATCGACAACGTCGTTACTCCAGCTAACAACGTTCGATCGCCGACTCCCGACCACGCAAAGGTCGTCAACTGCATAACTGGTGGGTCCAACGTATGCGGTCTGACATATTCCGCAGCCAAACGTCACGCCAGCCAAGCACCTGACGACCGACCAGTTCCCCGCTCATCAAGACCCAAAGGAGATCTGGAGTTAGAGGCCATGAATATTACGTTCGACCAGGATGACCTCGGTGACTCGCATCAAAAACATCATGATGGGTTGATCGTTCAACTCACGATTGGTAATTGCCTGACCCGACGAGTCTTGGTCGACGGAGGCAGCTCAGCGAACGTCATCTTCCTTGACACCATCAAGGCCATGGGAATCGATCGATCGGAAATTACCCAACGCTCGACAACCTTGGTTGGTTTCAATGGAGACGCGACGAGTACCTTTGGAGAGATTACCCTGCCCGTCTACGCCCGAGGAATCAACAAGCCGACGAAATTCAACGTCATCGATTGCTCGTCGGCCTATAACATCATCTTAGGCCGACCATGGATCCATGACATGAAAGTCGTTCCTTCGACGTATCATCAGACTATGAAGTTCCTTACGCCGTAGGGGGTCCAGGAGATCAAAAGTGAGCCGAAGGTCGCCCGCGACTGCTACAAGACAACCCTGAAACCGCAGAAGCAGGCCATCTAGCAATTACAGGTCCAGGATGCTCCTGGGATGGCCAACGACTATCGCCTAGAGGATGTCGTCCTGGACCAGAGCAAGCCTGACCAGATCATCTTTATAGGTTCATCCCTCGATCCCTGCCTTAAAGACAAACTAATATCTTTTTTGCAGGAACATGCCGACTGCTTTTCCTGGTCGCACGAAGACATGGTCGGCATAGACCCCAACGTTATTTCTCATAAGCTCAATGTCGACCCGTCATTTAAGCCTGTCAAACAAAAGCGACGTAAATTTTCTCCTGAATGGAATAAGGTAATCAATGACGAGGTCGACAACCTCCTCAAGACAGGAAAAATTCAAGAAGTAAAGTACCCCGACTGGCTTGCAAATGTCGTGGTCGTACAAAAGAAAAATGGCAAATGGAGGGTCTATATCGATTTCACTGATCTCAACAAAGCTTGTCCAAAGGATCCTTTTCCATTGCCACATATTGACGCCATGGTCGATGCGACAGCAGGACATGAACTATTAACGTTCATGGATGCTTATTCTGGATACAATCAGATCCGTATGCATGTTGAGGATCAAGAAAAAACTGCATTCATGACAGATCGAGGTATTTATTGTTATAAGGTTATGCCCTTTGGTTTAAAGAATGCATGTTCCACCTACCAACGTCTGGTGAACAAGATGTTCAAAGATCATCTTGGCGACACGATGGAGGTGTATATTGACGACATGCTCGTCAAGACGAAGCAAGTAGTCGACCACGTCAAGCATTTGAGGCAGTCGTTCGACATCCTTCGAAAGTATAGCATGAAGCTCAACCCGACGAAGTGTTCCTTTGGTGTCAGTGCCGGGAAATTCCTGGGCTATATGGTCACTCGACAAGGAATCAAGGCCAATCCCGATCAGATCAAAGCCATCATCGAGATCAAATCTCCAAGGAATTTTAAAGAAGTCCAAAGGCTCACTGGTCGGGTGGCAGCTCTGAACAGGTTTATCTCTCAATCATCGGATAGATGTCATCTATTCTATAACGTCCTCTGGAAAAATAAAGGCTTCAACTGGACCGACCATCACGAGCAAGCACTGCAGAAATTAAAAGAGTACATGACGTCGCCGCCTTTACTATCAAAGCCTCATGATCATGAGGTCTTGCAGCTATATTTGGCTGTCAGTCCTAATGCAGTAAGCGTCGTCCTGACGCGAGAAGATGAAAAACAACAACTGCCGATCTACTATGTAAGTAAATCTCTTTTGGACGCCGAGACCAGGTACTCCTCTATGGAAAAATTACTTTTGTCGCTAGTTACAGCTGCAAAGAAATTGCGACACTATTTTGAATCGCATCCTATTACTGTAGTGACTAACTTTCCTCTTAAGTCTGTCTTGAGAAAACCTGAGTTGACAGGTCGATTGGCAAAATGGAGCATATATCTCAGTAGTTACGACATCGACTTCATGCCCAGGACAGCGATCAAATCGCAAGCTTTGGCATATTTCATCGTCGACTTCAGTCCTGAGCTGGAAAAAGAAGCAAAGCTCGATGTGCTCCCTGTGGCGACTCACGATGATGTGCCCTGGACTTTACATGCCGACGGATCGTCCAACATTAGGGGTTCAGGACTAGGCGTCGTCTTAAAGTCTCCATAGGAGGGCAAGATGGTGTATTCTGTACGATGCGACTTCAAAACCACCAACAATGAAGCCGAGTACGAAGCCTTGATCGTGGGAAATAATATGGCCCACGACCTGGGGGCAACCGCGCTACACGTCAAAAGCGATTCTCTCCTGGTCGTGAACCAAATGAATGGAGAATTCGCGGCCAAAGATTCAAAGATGACAGCGTACCTAAAGGTAGCAAAAGAAAAATCAGAAATGTTTAAATCATTTTCCATTGAACAGATTCCAAGGGATCAGAATACTCAAGCCGACGCCTTAGCAAACCTTGGGTCTGCACTCAGCGAACCATTATTCGATAACATTCCTATGATCCATCTGGCGACATCGTCCATCGAAAGTGACGACGTCGTCCAGATCGAAGACCAAGAAGATGATTGGTCGTGCGACATCAGAAATTTCCTTATGCACGACCAACTCCTAGAAGATAGGATGGAAGCTCGGAAGATCAGGTTCAAGGCATCCAGGTATGTCGTGATCGGAGATAGGCTTTATCGACGATCATCGACAGGCTTAAACCTAAGATGTGTCACGAGCAAAAGCCAAGTTCAAAAAATCCTTCAAGAAATGCAGGATGGGGAGTGTGGCAATCACTCATGATATCGCAGTTGGCCAATCGTATATCTCGACAAGGCTACTTTTGGCCAACACTGCGACAAGACGCCATCAGGTATGTCCAGAACTGTGATCCTTGTCAACGACATTCAGGTACGTCCCATAAACCTTCTGAACCTTTACATTCGACACTGATCACATGGCCCTTCATGAGATGGGGGATGGACATTGTCGGCAAGTTACCACTTGCCCCCGGGCAAAAGATATTTCTCCTCGTACTTATAGATTATTTTTCTAAGTGGGTAGAAGCAGCTGCCTTTTCCCAAGTCCGGGATAGGGAAGTCGTCTCTTTTATCCAGACTAACATCATATGCAGGTTTGGGATCCCATCCGAAATTGTCTGCGACAATGGATCCCAGTTTATAAGCAACAGAACTCGACAGTTCTGTGAAGACCGCAATATCAAGCTTACGACCTCGACACCCAGGTATCCCCAGGCAAATGGACTTGCAGAGTCGAGTAATAAAACCATAATTGCTTCGATCAAGAAAAGGTTAAAAGTTGCAAAGGGAAAGTGGGTCGAAGAACTCCCTTCAGTCTTGTGGGCAAATCGCACGACGCCACGCACGTCCACAGGACAAACCCCTTTCTCTTTGGTCTATGGTTGTGAAGCAGTCTTGTCGGTCGAGGTCCGGCTTCCGACCTCGAGGCATACTTCCGTCGACCATAACTTGGTTGATTTGAGTTATGACCTCGACGCCCTTGAGGAGCTTAGAGAATCAGCACTGATCAGAATGGCGTCACAAAGGCAAGCGGTCGAGCGACATTTCAACAAGAACGTCAAAGCTAAAGTCTTCCAAGAAGGCGACTACGTCCTTCGACGAGTGTTCCAAATCACTCAAGAGCTCAATGCAGGTAAACTTTCCACCAAGTGGGAAGGTCCTTATCGTATCTCAGAAGTCGTGGGCAAGGGAGCTTATAAACTCCAAACCCTCGACAATCGAGATATCCCACGTAGCTGGAATGTAACACATCTGAAAAGGTATTTCTTCTAAACCCCTTTTTTCTCATACGTTTTTTTATTCATCACGACGATTACTGACTTAAGCATCGGAGGGTCGTTGGTTAGCCAACGACCAACCTCTGACCTTGTTTTATCGCAGGATCGCACGACATAAGTCACTAAGTCTATTTCACGACTTCAGTGCATTTTTGCAGGGTCGCACGACATAAGTAGTCAGGTCTACTAGAAGACTTGATTGTACGATTGCAGGAACGCACGACTTAATTATACGATCATAAGGTCCAAAAACGTCACGACCTAAGTCTTTAACTTAGAAAAAATTGTCATGTTTTGAATGAATGCCTTAGTCGCAAGTACCTATGTTTGTTTTACACGACTTTAAACTTAAAATAGTCGTTGCATTATGAGGATGCCTATGTCGCAAGTCTTTATGTTCATTTTTATACGATGTATGTTTACTTGGTGAATTTCACGATTGATATTACAAAATGAATAAGACAAAAGTAATTCATGAGTTCAAAAGAAAGATATTTTTCATTCACCAATAGTCGATTACATCCAAACGACTCGACCACCAACGGTCGATCGGTAAAAACAAAAACAAAAAATTTGCTAAGATTGGGGAGGATCGTCGGCCGCATCCTTGCCAGAAGCTTCGCCCTTGAAGCCCCCGTTCGTCTCCTCCTCCTCGACCTCCTTCTCATCGTCCGAGTCGAGGTCCCTCTCAGACCCGACGCTCGACAGGTAGAAGGCCAACTCTTTCGACGCAGAGGCAAGATGATTCTTGCCCCGACAAGTGTTGTCGCATAATCGACGCTCGTGCAGTCAGTCGAGCAAGGGCGAAGACGGAATTCAGTTCGTCCCTCAGCTCCTTCACATCCCCCTCCAACTCAGACACCTTGGACTTAGAATCCTTGGCTTCTTTTTCATTCACAGCCAATAACTCTTTGGTCCTGTCCAGCTCTGCCCTCGAGTCGACTATCAGGGCCAAGGACTGCTTTCTCCCTCTCCAGTGCCGTTTTCTCTCTTTTGAGAGCTGCGGGCACCAGACCCCTCGTCTTCTCCATTTCGGAGTATAAGGCAAGGGAGGACTGGAACGCCTGAAAACACAAAAGATACAAGTTAGTAAACACCCAACAAAGTTACAAACATCAAAAAGACAAGTTTTGAAAGAAAATCTTACCATAAACGCAAGTCCTGCGACGTGGGATCCCGTCTCCTCGACCGGGACTCCCTGGAAACGCTCCCTGAAAGAGGGGAGCTGATATTTCCCCAAATGAGGAAAGAGCTTCGCCCCGTCCAGGACGTTATCCGCCATGAAGTCCGACGGCAACGTAAAGTTAATCGTTGTGACTTCAGTCTCTCATGTCGCATGACCCTTGCCCTTGTCGACCGACAAAGGGGTCGACGTGGCAGACGGAGACACCGCCGTTTTTGCCGGAGGCGCAGAGTTGACAGGCGTCGCGTCAATCGCATCGGAAGATGTATTCGTCTTCTTCGGGGATGCGATTGACACCTTCTCCTTCTCAGGTGTGACGACTCTCGACGAGTCACCTACCTTTGAAGATGGTTCCCTCGGGACCGTCATCTTTGTCCTCTTTAAGACCCCCGACCCAGTGGTCGAGGTCCCCTTCCTTTTCTCTCTGCCCCTGCGGGCCAGTTCAGCTTGGGCTGCCTTCTTGGCAGCCACGAACGACATCTTCGCCTGAGATTCCCCTGGAAAACAAGAAGAAAAAGCGTTACACGACTAAAAGAATGGAAAAGTCATGTCGAGAAAGAAAGGTACACTTACCAGTCATTTCTTCCTCCTCTTCTCTCGACTCCTCTTTCTCTTCTTTCTCTGCTTCCTCTTCCTCCTATTCCTCTCGCCTCTCCTCTCGGTTCTCACCCAAGTACACCACGTCCTCGTCCTCGTCTACTAGATGTCGTGTGACGAATGACCGTTCGTCAGCGCTATACTCCAAAAATTTGTTGATCTTGGCTTGAGAGTTGGCGTAGGGCTTCACGTCCTCGAACTTGATGTCTGTTGACAACCAAAGGAAAAAGTGAGTAAAAATACAAGTCAATAAAATACAACATAAGACATACGTCAAAGCCTTAAAATCTCACCCGCCATGTTCCAGCCGGCCCTGATCCAGACGCTCTCAGGATCGAGCGTCGATACGCGCACGAACGCGTACCTGGGCTTCCACTTATAGTCGTTGACCGCATTTTTTAAGACCAAGGTACGTTCGCCCTTAAACCTCGAAAAGAGGCTGTAGCAACGATACCCGTCCATTTTGACCTGATAGACCGTCAGGAGATCGCGCACGTTCATGGGAGAATCCCAGTCTTTGGTGAGTCGCTCGACGACCTAGATGACGCGCCAGAATTGGGGCATTAGCTGCCCCGGTGAAAGATCAAACTCGCACATAAACGCCTTGGCTAAAGGCGAATATGGCCATTGAAAACCTATTTTGAACGGGTACTCGTATATCACGAAGTACCCGTCCGGGCACATCTCCGGTCGAATCTGACCGGCCCTACTCAGTGTAATCCCCACAAGGATTTGTGCTAGTTGCCTAAGGGAGTCGAGATCATCTTGATCTAGAATGGAACTCGCAGGCTCGGTTGACATTGTTAATCCTGTTAGCCAAATCTTCAGGTCCGAAAAAGCAAAAAGATCCCAGTTTTTCCTAGGCTTTCTAGCAATGGACTTGCGACGCATAAAAAGGAGAAGGAGTCGTACCTTAAATAGTGCTCTAATCCTCGAAGACTCTAAAATCGGTTCAAGATTTTTGAAGATTTGGAATGGATTCGTAGAAGAAAAAAAAGGAAGAAATCTCGCTCTAAAGGTTTCTGAAATCGTAAAATCGAAAAGATCCACCAAGGGTCTCTATTTATGTAAGTGGTCGTGTCAGATCGAGTCGTTCGATGATCGACACGTGTCCATTCCTTTTCGAAGACTCGACATATCGTCGACACCTGGCATTCACAGCTGTTAGGCATGATCGCACGTCAGCATGACGTCACGATCTTATCCTCTTTTCAACTTCCCATTCGGTTGGAATTGGACCGATTCAGTTCCCAAGCGACTGAAGCGACTTTCAACACGTGTCACGACCCCAGACGCCCTTCTGACAAAAATTTAAAAATTCAAAATTTGAATTTTCCACTTTATTTTTAAATTTTAGGGGCAAACTGTTTGGGTAAAAATTCACCAGTCTCGACCACGACCAAAAAAGGAAAAAATATTTCTTACACATTTCATGTTAAGATAAGATCATACACACTCTGTTGTCAGACCTAAGTTTAAGTCGAGAGTTACCCACGACACTCGACCACGTCGTTGTCCAACTCATACGACCATCGCAGGGTATTTAACAGAATGCGACCAGACTAACGTACGGCATAACTGTTACGTTTTCTTTGTTTAATGCGGGATCAAAGCTATTAATGACCAACGACTATAACCGACGAAGATTATTATGAGTATTAACTCTTCACAGCCGTTACGACCGTTACTCAAGCTTTTATGGGATCATTTAAAGTTGTGAAGGCTATATAAACAAAGACTCAAACCACATTTGCGCACATCCGAACTCAGTATCATCTACGGCTTAAGCAAATACATTCGAAATAAAAGTTCTCTCTCGAAGCATACGATGCACGACACATTGTTTTTATACACGACACACTTGTTTACTTTACGAATTACCTTAATTCTGTTATTTATATTGTAATCGTTTTGTACTCTCGACACTTGAAACACAAGGATGTCGCCCCTGTTTGGCGACCATAGTGCAGCGACGACCATCACTGTCGTTCGCGGGTTTTTTCCTTGTTGAGGTTTTTCCCGCGTCACCAAAATCCTTTCGTCTCTTTTATTTCTTGTCTTTGTCGCACTGTTTGTCGAGTGATTTCCATTCTTTAGTTGTTAAGCTCCACAATCAACCTTAAGTTATCTTTTTGGACGATTTTTGGCATTAACAGTTGTACATGCCAAAAATGTTATTTTTCCAAGTATTTGTGTGTTTTACTTGAAATTACCAATTGTTGAGTTACTTGATGAGTTTAACCCTTTTTATGTGTTTTAACTTTATAAGGTTTGTAAAACACCCATATTTGGGATTTTGGATATTTTGATGTGTAGAAATCATAATTATGTCCTTAAATAATTTATTGCTCCAAATAGAGCTTATTCAATGGTTTAATTGTGTGGGTATAATTGATTTTATAAACCATTTGGGAAAATAGACATTTTTGTGTCATGGGTCGTTTTGAGAATTATAAGAGTATGAGCCCATTTTGGGAACCCATATGTATTAATCCGTGACGAGTTTTGGGTTAATGATAATTTTGCGGTATACGTTTACCTAAACGATGTTTAAATGCATTTTATATTTTGAGAACCGTTATTTATGGGTCTAATGGGTTTTGAGCATTTTGCTCGGTTTTGACTTTGAGGGAGTCTTGTTGACATTTTGTCCGATTTTGATGGCCCAATGTGGAGTCTTATTTATGGTTTGCATTTATTGCAACTTATTGCATTTTATTGATATTTACATGCTCGGGTGCTTCAGTCATTCCGGGATGGGCATTTAATTGTAGACTGTGTTGCATTGGATCCATAGGCACGTAAGTCAGTCTTTATTTGATGGTCTACTAGGTGTTGTAGGATTTGACCGAGCCCCATGTTTTTTGACTTTACTTTTCAAGGGTACACTAGGAGGGTTGAGTCCGGTTGAGCTGTCAGGTATGATTGACGGGCATTTATGACCTTCGCCATGTCGGGGCAATGCCATGGTTGTAACCCCGCTTGTGTCGAACCTTTGGTGGTATTCTTGTTAATATTCCGTTAAGGTCAGCTGTCTCTTTGGGTGTGTCTTGAAAGGAGTCGTAGGGACATTTAGGCTTTTATGTCGTCAAGTGTCATACGATAAACGTTTTATATGAGTGGCTTACTTTTGTGTTCCTCCACTCTCAATGGATACGGGTCTCCCCCGTTGTCGGCCAACATTATTTTGGATACTATAATGTCCTTGGTTTTATTATCGTTGGTCTTGTACGATTGACTGCAATTGATGACTTTAATATTGGATTTCCCTCCATGTATATTAAAATTTGAATGAGGCAGGTCATTTCCATATTTATGGTATTTGGACTTCATTACATTTTACGTTCGCGTGAGTATTGGTTCGTATCAACTATCATGTTTTCGGTGAAATATTATATTTACATGGACTGTCCTTCCATGATTTATGGGTTGAGTATTATGTAGGGGTGTTCATAAAAACCGTTGAATCGCTCAAACCGGTCGAACCAAGTCAAACCAGGCCATTTTTGGTGGTTTGAGCGGTCTGGTGGTCCGACCTGGTTTGAAATTTTGCCAAACCGAGCGGTCCGGTCTGCGGTTTGAAGGTTTTTTTGGGTGGTTTGGACCAAACCAACCGCCAAACACACACACACACACATATATATATATATATATTATGCATTTACTTTTGTATAAAACTCTAGCCCAACCTTTACAACTTAGGCTCAACTTTGTCTTAAATACTAATAGCCCAAACATAAATCTATTTTGACAATTTAACGCCCGAAGTCACTATTACTAACATCGACCGACTTCACTATTCATTGTTCTCGTTCACGTCTTCAAGAGTACCGACTTCAAAGTTATATATGTTTATGTTTAAACTTTAAAACCCATAAAAGGCCCAAACCGCCTAAACCGGTCGGACCAAATCGCCTAAACCGCGGTCCGGTTTGACCGGTCTGGGCACTAGATGTCAAACCGCTCAGTTTAGAAAATTAATAAACCGCCACTTGCGGTTTGGTTTGTGGTTTAAGGGGTTAAACCGCCCAAACCGGACCGCGAACACCCCTAGTATTATATCATCAATCGTATTTAAAGGTTTCACATAATATGGATTTATTCACGTTTCAACTGAGTTGGGATTGGAATTCATTTTGGAAAACGCTTTATACACTTTGGGAACTTTTCTCATAGATTTTGTGTGCATTGGAAAATGAGTCGTTTACATCCTTTCATAAACTCTTTTGGAAATCATAATCTATGTCGCAAACTTTCATTCAAAGAATTATTTAGATCATGTTATAAACTCTTGAACTCACTAGGCGTTAGCCTAACCTTTTTATTTGTCGGCATGTGCAACAGGTCCAGGTTTGGAGTAGTTCTAGTGACACTGCGAAAGGTCGAGTGCTAGTAGTGTGCTCGAGAGGTGAATTGGTTAAGTGAAGTCTTTCGCGTTGATTTTTGGGAGTAGCATTTCGTACTTGAGTTAAGTAACACCCGATGTGAATTTAGCCTTGTAATAAGACTTGGGTTAAAATTGTTTGAGGTATTTCTCGTGTTGATTATAGGAAGAAATTCTATTATTTGGATGTATTGTCGAAATTTTTATTTAGTTGTTCTTTCCCAATTCGAGGGTGTTACAAAGTTATATATTGATGAAGTTGTGTCAAGACATGGTATACCTATGTCTAGGGGTGTACAGAAAACCGTCAACCCGCGAAACCCGACCAACCCAACCCGCTAACAACCTAATTAAACCCAACCCGCCGGACCGCCGAACCGCCAACCCGTCAAACCATCAAACCGCCAAACCGCTAATTATAAGGGTTGAAATTGGGTTAGGAAAACTCAATCCAACCCAACCCAACCCGCCAACCCGCAGCTAATATTATTATTTTAATAAAATTATGTTTATATATATAATTTATTAATTATATATGATATGTGCAGTCCAAAATACAAATTAATATAACTAAATAACTAATACTAATAATCTAATATTAAGAAAGACACGAAAAACTTTATATAAATCATAGCCCAAACTAGTGACTAACTAGTTCTAAGTTCTAACATTTAAGGCCCAAACTACTTGACATTACCTGAGGCCGACCACGCTGCTGATGTCGAGTGTCGATTGTTTAGCAAACGAATCAAATAGTTTTGTTTATTGTTTTAGTATTTTTATTGTTTTAGTGCTTACTGTTTTAGTTTGTATATGTTTGATTACTGCTTACTGTTTTTGTATTTTTTTATTTTTTAACAATATTTTTGCAGTTATGAACTTATGATTACTGTTTTAGTCATAGTCAATGTTGATCCAAACCCTCAGTGATTTGATAATGACTCTTTAAGAAAACACTTAGTGAAAATTGTAAGTAGACAATATGTATTAGAGTTTCACTATCGCTGATAAGTACTATGTCTCTACAGTACCGCTGATAGGAAACTTATGCTTTTTAGATTAGACATTCAGTGTAACTGTTCATCAATAAAGCGCTGAGCCTGTTCGGTTTTATTGATGATCGCTGATAAGTCTTAGTTGTCTACTTATGATCCCTGAAGACAAGTTTCACGTCAAACAAAGGTTCTACGCTGAAGTCGAAGATCAAGCCCAAGAACCATCGACAAGTCTACTAATGAACTGATGCGGATATCAGCGAAGACAAGATTTGTCCACTCAACGTGAAGTTACAAGTAGAAGACTTCAGCAATCGCTGAGCTTTATTACTCGCTGATAAAGTACTGTTCAACGAACGCTGGTCATAAAGTCTTCCTCTACAAGTTACTGTTGTCTTTTCTCCTTGCACGCCTCCGTACGATAATGTCAGAAAGGACATCCCTTTTGTCCAGGATCGTACAACCAACTCTGATTCTACATTGTACATCATGCGGCTACTAGGTTATCTACAAAGGTCAAACCATACAACCAATCAGTTGCTGTCACGTGTAAAGTTATACTGTTGTGCATTAAATGCATGCGGTATATAAGAAGAACCCTACTTCATAAATGAAGTGCTCAGCCATCTTCTTATCTCTACTATCTTTGTGTTAGGATATTATTCGTAATTTCCTTATCTCCTTCTGTCTTAATTCTAGTGCAAGAAACTTAGTGTTCTCATAACTTGTTTAGATTAGGATTAGTCCTTAATCTTGTTTCCGCAACAAGTTGTAAATTGTTTGATAAATATCAATAAACAATTTAGAAAAGTAAAATCTGTGTGTTTGTATTCAACCCCCCCCCCCCCCCTTCTACAAACTTGTATAACCCCTCCGGGACCAACAGTCAATATTTATATGTTTTTCCTATGTATAATTTTGATTACTGCTTACGGTCGTACTTGATTGAGGATTTAAATTCGATGCTATATTTTACACTTTTGATGTTAAGATTTAAGGATTTAATATATTTGGATGATTGTATAATATTTTTGTTGGGAATATTTTAGTTTTATTTGTGGTATTTAATCGTGAATTTTATGTATACAACCAAGCCGCTCAACCCGCCCAACCCGCCACAACCCGCAAGGGTTGGGTTGGGTTGGGTTGGGGTATACTTTTGAATGGGTTGGGTTAGGTTCAAATTTTCCAAACCGCCATAATTGGGTTGGGTTGTAAAATTGTCAAAACCCGCCCAACCCAACCAGCGTACACCCCTACCTGTGTCTATAGTTTCTGACCGTGACAGTCGATTTACTTCAAGATTTTGGCAGTCACTATAAGAAGAGTTGGGTATGAGAGTGAATCTGAGTACCGCATATCATCCACAAACGGACGGGCAAAGTGAAAGGACTATTTAGACTTTGAAAGATATGCTCAGATCTTGTGTAATTGATTTTAGAGGTAACTTGGATATGCATTTACCTTTATTGGAATTTGCGTATAATAATAGTTCCATTCCAGTATCGAAAGAGCACCTTTTGAAGCCTTATATGGATGGAAATGTAGAACTCCAGTATGTTGGTTGGAAGCTGAAGAAAAGCAATTTGTTGATCCCGAAATTGTACAAAAAACAGCTGGTAAGGTTAAGGAAATTCGGAAACATATGAAGGCGTCTCAAGATCAACAAAAGAGTTACGCCGATCAGAAAAGAAGACCAAAAGAATTTCAAGTTGGGGAGCGGGAAATGTTAAAGGTATCCCCGTAGAAAGGTATTATAAGATTTGGGAAGCGTGGAAAGTTAAGTCCTCGTTTTCTTGGACCTTTCACTATAATCAAAAGAGTTGGACTTCGAGTGTATCAGTTGGATCTTCCACCTGAGTTGGAAGGAATTCATAACACTTTTCATGTGTGTTATCTTCAGAAATGTTTAGCTGAAGAAGAGAATGTTATACCACTTTCTGAAATAAAAGTGGATGAGAAAAGTTTTTGTGTTGAGGAACCTGAAGCAATATTTGAAAGGACGACTAAGAAGCTACGCCATAAAGAAGTAATAATGGTCAAAGTACAGTGGAAACATCATAGAGGTGCCAACGTGACTTGGGAAGCTGAAGAGGATATGAAGAATATATATCCTCATTTGTTTGTATAGTTTCGATTTCGAGGACGAAATCGTTTTCAAGATGGGGAGATTTGTAACACCTCGAAATTTCCATAATTATTATATAATTATTTTGGGTGAATGTTTAAAATAATGGGATGATATTATTTTAAACGATATGTCGAAAGGGTCAAAAGTTAAATTGACCAAAGTTTTTAAGTTATTTGTAGAATTGTGAAACCTTGGGGGTTGGTTTTGTCATTTGTTGTTAGTTTAATATGCATAAAATGGGGAGTCGGTTCAAAATTGAGATTATCTCAATTATCAAATTCGTGTAGTCGGTTCCGAAAAGAGAGAAAAGGGAGCAGTTGATAATTGAAGAAATTTGGTAAGAAATTGATCGATTTCTGATAGGAATAATCTTCCAAATGCATTCCTCTTCTCGATTTTGATTCTGGAATTCAAATAGGTGCAAGGATTTTGAGAATCAGTAGACTCTGGGTTATTGTTCTGTACATCTCTTCAGGTGAGTTCATCTTACTTTTGATGTTACTGAAATTGAAATTGAATGATTAATATGATTCTAAACTACATAAGTGTTTTGGAAATACTTTAGTGGTATGTGTACTATTGATAATTGAATTATAGTGAGTTTTGAGATGAAAAATCGAGGTGCAGATCGAAGTGTCCGAGTAAGTATGATTTTCCCGGAAGTATCCGGAACATGATGTTTTCCGGAAGAATCCGGAATAATTTTTAGGAATTATCCGGTAAACTAAGTTTTCCGATAGTATTCGGTAAGCACTATTTTCGGAAGTATCCGGTAAGTTGTGTTTCCCGGATAATGTTCCCGGATTACTTTGGTTTCCGGATGTTACCCGGATTACCTTGGTTTTTGGATGTCACCGGATTGTTTGTGCTTTTCGGATACCAGTTCCGGATTGTTCCCGGATTCCGGTAGTTTCCGGATATGAGTTTCGGACACATAATCCGGATAGTTTTCCCGATAAGTATTGATTTCCGGTAACTAATAGTTTTCCCGGTAAGTATTGAGTTCCGGTAACTTTTGACAGGGAACATTTTGATTATTTGAATTTCAATCCTAGCAGTATGAACATACTTATAACTCGATTTTAAGTATGATATGATTTGATGTATGATTTGGTTTGATACACACTTATGTTAGGAAGTGTAATGGATCCATAGGCATTAGCATTATTAGATAAACGTGGAATAGGTGTGGTGCTTAATCGTAATTCCCGTTGATTTGAAATGAGGAATAGGCCGGGCTCTTAATGGTAAATACCATTTCGTATTGTGATGTGAAAACGTGGAATAGGCAGGGCTCTTAATTGTAATTCCTGTTTTCTTTTGGAAGATAAGGGATAGTCATGACTCTTAATTGTAATCCCTACTTCCACACCAAGAAATCGGCATGGCGCTTAATTGTAATTTCTTGGACATGAGCTATAATCTAGAATCTGTGGTGATTCGTAGTGGCGCTCTTGAACATGATATTATGACTTACTTAGTGTTTGTCATACACTCATACTCATGGAATCGGGTGTGATTCCAGTTATCGAAATATGTTATGTGTACGGTAAGAAAGTTTGCGATCAGGTTAATTTATATGTTTTGTTTACAAATTTGGTTTTCAAAGCTTATAAAGATTTGATTTGAAAATTGGATGTTCTCACTAGGCGCAAGCCTAATATTTTCAAATTAAATATTCTTACCAGGTACTAGCTCGGTTAAGGATACAAGGGGATGAGTGAAGAGGGGTACAAAATTATGCTTTTGGAAATGCAATGGAGAAGTTAGTGTCATCAATGATATTTTGGAGATATTGTAGACAACCTTATAATCTGATTTTGTAGATTTTGGATTAGATTAGTTGGTTGTTCACAATAGATCATTTGTAATTATGAATCTTGCCACTAATTCTCTAGTTGTAAATGAAAGTTTAGAAAGTGTTGTAGAAAACTCTGATAAATTTTAAGGTTTAAATTTATTGTGAATTTTGGATGTTTCAGTTTGGTATCAGAGTTGTAGTTTAAGTGAACTAGGTATGATCGTAAGATACCTAGACTTAAGTTGAGATGATTAAGATACGATTTGTGAGATTGGGTAGAAGTACTAAGACGGGATAGTCTTAGAGTCGACGGAAATATGTGAATTAAGAACTGTGATGATGGTAACAAGGATTCTTATGTGTAGTATGTTCATAATTTCAATTAGTTACTGTTATTTCGAATATATTGTTACGTAAGCGTACTTGTTTCTAATTGTTATGGTGATTAACGAACGCTAAAGTACGTTTCTTGTGTTTGGGTTGTGTATAACCATTTCTTATGGTTATTTTATGTGTTAAACAGAATACGATGGTTAATACACCAAACATATCTTCTACTTCTTCAGAAGATAGGACGACAAACGAATTTGCAGAGAACCAACCTGAAAGGGGTGGAACTAATGTGGGTCCACCAAAGCCACCCATTCTGGGAGGAGAAGGAAGTCAAACACACCGAACGAATGTCGGTACTTCTAATCCAGTGGTGACGGAATCTACTATGGAGTCTCGAATGATGGAAAACATGGTGCGGGTCATGAATGCTGCACTGACTCAGCAACAGGAGATGTTCATGAAAATGTTGAATGACAGAAGTGTCGAGTCACAACGACCGGAGATGGGTACTGGTACTGTAAATCCATCTGTTAATCCAGTGCTGAAGGTTAATAGAAGAATGGAGAAGCTTTGTTCGTACAAGACGTTTTTGAGCTGCAAGCCACCGGAATTTGTTGGGTCAGATAATCCAATTGCGTGCATGAATTGGATTAGAGAGATGGAACAAGCATTTAGAGCTTGTGAATGTGATAAAGAATCAAAGGTCAGGTTCGGATCCCAAATGTTACGAGGAAATGCGTTGACGTGGTGGAATGTCGTGACATCAACTATGACGGCTCAAGTTTTGGCAGCAATGACCTGGGAGTCGTTCAAAAGAAAGATATTGGAAGAATACTGTAATGAAAAAATGGATCGTATTGAAGAAGAGTTCTGAACACTTAAGAAGGGTAATTCGTCAGTAAGAGAGTATACTCAGATCTTCTTGGAAAAGTTGAATTTAGTGGGGCATGTGGCCCCAACTGAAAAAGAAAAGATTAAACCTTACCTGAAGGGTTTGCCGGCGGATATGATGTCCAGAGTCAGAAATTCCAAAGCCTTGACTCTGAGAGAGACGATTGAGGAAGCGAAGATTATAGAAGAGGTCTGTGCAAGAGATAAAGCTGAGAAAGCTCAAGTGGGAGAGAAGAGAAAGTGGGAAGGTCGATCGGAACCTTCGCAAAGACCAAATCCTTTTTCAATTTTGAACCTCGTCGGGAACCAAATTGGTGCCAAAAATGTAAAAGCAAACACTTTGGTCTGTGTCGAATAACTTCTTTGGAATGTTTCAATTGTGGTAAAAGTGGTCACACCATGGTGAACTGTCCCATCCAAGGACCGACATGTTTCGAATATAAGCAGCCCAGTCATTACCGAAGGGATTGCCCAAAGTTAAAGAAGAGTGGGAACCAAGAGAGGAAACCCAATACATTAAAACCAACAGGTCGAGTATTTCACATGACGGCGGATGAGGCAAAGGAATCAACGGATGTAGTTTCTGGTACATTCCTTATTAACTCGATACCTGCTCATGTATTATTTGATTGTGGTGCCAACCTGTCTTTTATATTGAAATCGTTCTATCGAAAGTTAGCTATGCCTATCACTACCTTGTAAGATGCCTTAGTATTCGAAATAGTTAATTGGGGTCAAGTTTTAGTTCATGATAAACTTAAAGGCTGCACCCTTATGGTAGAAGGAAAGGAATTTCCAATCGATTTGATTTTGATGGAAATTGGTGTGTTTGATATAGTAATTGTTAGAGCATTATTGTATTCAAGATTTATTGTAAAGTCAATGTACTGTATTAGTTGCTAGTGCCTTTATACCTTGTATGTTATGGGTATAAATAGGCGTGTCTAGTTCTTAGTTAGAAAGGAATCTAGATCCCTTTAGGAACCTCTTGTATCATTTGTCATTTACACTTTAGAGATCAATATATGGATGACAAGTTCTCTCTAGATTCTCTCTCTACATCATTCTTGATTTCTTGCTAGATTTGGGATTTCACATTTGGTATCAGAGCTAAACAGAAAATTCAAGCAGATCAAAGAGCAAATTGAAGATTTTTTACACTGTTCTTGAAGATTTCGGATCCTTCATTCATCACTGTTCATGATGATTTCTTACCCTTCATCGATTACTGTTCATCAAGAATCATCATCTTTTTCATTTTTTGATCTTTTGGATTGATTCTTGACATCATTGCACTCAATTTTCATCCCTGAACATCTTTAATTCAAGGATCTTTACCAAAATCTGCACAGAATTTGCAGATCTAATCATTTTATATTTGTTTTTGTTCGAAAACATTTTCTTACTATTTTGGATCATAATTCGATTAAATTGATCGAATTAGGATTTGTGATTAACTAAGAAAGTGTGTGGAATCAAATTTCGAACAAATCTGTGCAAATTTCATAACAATTGATCAAGAATTGAAAAAGTTATGGCTGATTTAGTGATTTTCGTGTTCGAAGTGATGAATTCGGATCATTCTTGGTGAATTCGGATCATTCATACACAATTCGGATCATTCAAAGGGAATTCGGAGTGTTCTTGGCATCACAAGTATAGAATTCGACTCAAGAAGCTTTCGAATTCATTGAATCCGAACTCTGTTAAGTTCGAATTGAGTTGAATTCGAACCCTGCTAGATTCGAATTGAGAAGTTGTGGATAAATCTAAGTTGGTTTTGATTTACCAAGGATAGAATTCGATCCCTGTTAAGTCCGAATTGGGTGAATTCGAATCCAGTTAAGTCCGAATTGAGTGAATTCGAACCCAGTTAAGTCCGAATTGAGTGAATTCGAACCAAGTTAAGTCCGAATTGAGTGAATTCGAATCCTGTTAAGTTCGAATTGGGTGAATTCGGATTCAGTTAAGTCCGAATTGAGTGATTTCGAATCCTTTTTCATTCGAATTCATTGATTTCGAATCCTTATACATCCGAATTCTTGTGAATAAAATAAAAAAAAAGTTTTTTGAGAAAAAAATTTTATTCCAAAATTTTTTCATAGTGTTTTTCATACACTTTAAGAGCTTTTCAAGAAAAAAATTTATATAAAAATTTTTCTGCTTGATTTTCTGAACGATCAATCTTCTAGCATTCTTTAAGATGTCTGACATAGAGAATTTAAGTGGGAGAATATGGTATCAGTTAGGAAAAGATAGAAAATGGACTCTTTCTGAAGCTAAAGATGAGATCAAGCGTCTTGAAGGTTTTCTTTCTAGATACATAAGACATTCTGTTGAAGATGCAAGAAAAAATACAAAGCTCAAGTCTGAGAAAGCTTTATTAGAAGACAAAGTCTCTTCTCTTGAGTCCGAACTGAAAGATTTGAATGACAAGATTGTAGTGCTTGGAGTTACTCAAGAGAAAAATAAGACATTTGAGATTTCAACTCATCAAGATAACATGAAGGAGATTCAAGGGAGTATAAAGACATTGGAAGAAGAAAATGCTGATTTGAAGAGACACATTTTAGACATTTCTTCTTCAAATGAAAATTTTATTTTTAAAGAACAAAATGTTTTACTTACTAAAAGAATTACTGATCTTGAAGTTTATATTGCAGGTCTTGAAACAAAGAAAGACAACTCAAGTCTGCACGATCAAATCAAGAAACTTCAAGAGAAAGTAACAACTCTTCAAAGTGAAAATGCTTATATGAAGAGTGGGAAAGACAAGAGTGAAAAGGGGAACTCATATTTACAAAATCAAATAAAAAGAGTTCAAGAAAAGACAACAACGTTGGAAAGTGAAAACGTTGAATTGAAGAAGAAGCTTTCTGAACGTGAAAGAGTGTCACCTTCTTCAAATAAAGTTCTTAAAGAAAAGGAAATAATTGAACTAAAATATATAAAACTTTTGAAACAAATCTCCGATTTTGAGAAAGTTGTATATCTTGAAAAAGAGAAGCAAGAGAAAGAAAGAAATGAATTTGAAACAGAACGCAAATCTTTTGAGATTAAAAGTTCTGATCTTTTCGTGAAAATCTCTGAATTAGAAAATCTTTTGGAAAAGGAAAGAAAAGATTTCACGGAAAAGAAAAATCTCTTTGAAAAGGAAAGTAAAACCCTTAAAAAGAAAAATATGGAAATTTTCAAAGAGATTACTGATAAAAGAAAGTTTTTGGAAAAAGATTTTGAATCGGAACGCATATATTTTGAAGATGTGATTCTTAATCTTACCAAAAGATTATCTGGTTTATCAGCGGATATTATGAAGGATCAATTGATAAAATCTGATCTCCAAAAGAAAATTGATCTAATTTCTAAAGAGAAAAATGTTTTGATAAACAAAGTTAAGGAACTTGAAGACATCATTTTTAAATTTGATGTCTCAAAGCAGGTAAGTCCTGAAAGTATCTTTCAGACTCCATTTGTTAATTCGAATCATGTAGGGTGCGAAATCAATGAATTCGGATCGTGAAGGGTTCGAAATCATGGAATTCGAATCATGAAGGGTTCGAAATCATGGAATTCGAATCATGAAGGGTTCGAAATCACTCAATTCGAATCATGAAGGGTTCGAAATCAGGACAATTCGGATCATGAAGGGTTCGAAATCACTCAATTCGAATCATGAAAGGTTCGAAATCAGGACAATTCGTATCATGAAGGGTCCGAAATCAATGAATCCGGATCATGTAGGGTTCGAAATCAAGCCATTTCGTATCATGTTGGATGCGAAACCATGCCTATCTTGAATAAATGGAATTCGAAACCATTAGAACGAGGATAAGAAAGATGCGAAGCCATCCATACCTTTGAACCTTTAGGTGTAAGCACATTCTGAAACTCAGAACTAAGATGACCAAGTTCAGAGATATTTTGAACTTCACAAGATTCGAAATCATCAACTCATAACAGTTCGAAACCATCTAAGCCATCCAAACAATAGTAGCATCCGAAACCATGAACAGTAAAGCATGAAGGATTCGAAACCATCAATGAACAGTAAATGATGAAGGATCCGAATTCATCAATGAACAGTAAACGATGAAGGATCCGAATTCATCAAGAATAATCCGAATTCATCAAGAATAATCCGAATTCAAGTAACAGCATCCGAAAATCACTAAAATCATCATAACTTCTTCAATTCTTGACCAATTTCAGTGATTCTTTCGCAGACTTATTCGAAAAATGAAGATGAACAGATTTCTAGTTGACCAAAACTTTTAATTTGATCGATTTGGCATACTTTTGATCCAAAAAGTGAGTTCGACTTTTTCTTGAACAAACACCATAAGAATCCGAAATCTGAGCAAAATAGGGCTAAAACACTTGAATTGTGAAGATCCGTTGATCGTATCGATGAAAAATTCTTCGATTTGGCTCTGATACCACTTGTTAGGTCCATGATCTTCATACAATCCAAGTATTGTGTAACAAGATGATGAAGAACATTATTGAAAAGGAAATCTAACCTAGAGAGAACACAAAGTGATTAGAGATCTACATCTTGTATTAATGAAATCACTTCTTACAAACTACAAGTAAAGACCTATTTATAGTCTTCATCACTTGCTACAACAATTAAGCATAAGCCCTTTAACACAGCTATTGCTTTACAAAACTTTCTATTATAAAGGACAACTTCAGTGTCCTAACAGTAATTGGTATGGATTGGTTGGTGAGCAATCAGTCAGAAATTCTTTGTGCTAAGAAATTAATTCGGATCCCTATGCCCGAAAATAATGTTGTACTCATCTATGGGGAAAAGAGAAAAGGGGATGTTTCGTTGATATCTGTAGCCAAAGCGCGTAAGTGTCTATTAAAAGGATGTCTATCCTATCTAGCATATGTACTGGATGCTAAAGTAGAAAAGAAGCGAATGGAGGATATAAAGATAGTACATGAATTTCCAGATGTGTTTCCTGATGATCTTCCAGGCTTACCACCAGAACGACAAGTGGAATTCAGGATTGATCTTATTCCAGCAGCATCACCGATAACACGTGCACCGTACAAGTTAGCACCGACCGAAATGAAGCAAATGATGTCTCAGCTCCAAGAACTACTTGAGAAGGGTTTTGTCAGGCCAAGCTCGTCACCCTGGGGAGCTCCAATATTATTCGTCAAGAAAAAGGATGGCACTATGAGAATGTGCATCGATTACAGGGAATTGAATAAGGTGGCCATTAAGAATAAATATCCACTTCCAAGGATTGACGACTTGTTTGATCAACTCCAGGGCGGGATGTTTTCTAAGATTGATTTGAGGTCGGGCTATCACCAAGTAAGGTGAGGGATGAAGATGTTCCCAAGATGGCATTTAGAACAAGGTATGGGCATTATGAATTCCTCATGATGCCTTTTGGGTTAACAAATGCTCCTGGCGTGTTCATGGATTTAATGAACAGGGTGTGTCGACCTTTCTTAGACAAGTCGGTCATTGTGTTCATAAATGACATACTTGTTTACTCAAAGAATGAAGCCGACCATGAGTGTCACCTCCGTGAAGTCTTAGATGTTCTAAGAAAAGAGAAATTGTACGCAAAAAATTTAAATTGTGAATTTTGGTTAAAGGAGGTACAATTTCTTGGCCATGTAATTACTTCTGAAGGAGTCAAAGTGGATCCGGCTAAAATAGAAGCAATGACGAATTGGCAACCACCGAAGAACTCATCAGAGATACGGAGTTTCTTGGGTTTGGCAGGCTATTACCGGAGATTTATAAAGGATTTCTCTAAGATCGCATCTTCCTTGACAATTCTGACACGGAAGAATGTAAAGTTTGTATGGACTGAAAATCAAGAGTCAGCTTTTAGGACTGTACAAAAGAAGCTATGTGAAGCTCCTGTCCTTGCACTACCAGAAGGAACAGAATATTTGGTAGTATATAGTGATGCGTCAAAGATGGGTTTAGGATGTGTATTGATGCAACGTGGTAAAGTAATTGCTTATGCATCAAGACAACTCAAAGAGCACGAAAAGAATTATCCTACCCATGATTTAGAACTGGCAACAGTCGTGTTTGCTTTGAAGTTATGGCGACATTACTTATATGGAACGAAGTGCACTCTTTTCACTGATCATAAGAGTTTGAAATATGTCTTTGATCAGAAAGAGTTGAACATGAGGCAAAGGTGTTGGTTAGAACTACTTAAGAATTATGATTGTGAATTGCATTACCATCCCGGTAAAGCAAATGTAGTAGTTGATGCCTTGAGTAGGAAAGAATATAGTGGGTGTTTGAAAGCGACTAACGTCAGGATTGATGTGATGTCTAGTTTAGTTGAAATGATCAAAGTGGCACAAACGGAAGCCTTATTAGAAGAAAATCTTAAAGATGAAGTAATGACTAAGCAACGTCTTCAACTGACTGAAGATAGTCGTGGAGTCAAATTATTTCAAGGTCGTATTTGGGTGCCAAAGATTAGGGGAAACCGAGAGTTGCTTCTTGAAGACGCTCACAAGTCCAAATATTCTATACATCCCGGAAGTATTAAGATGTATAGAGATTTGAAACTACACTATTGGTGGCCAGCTATGAAGTTTATTGTGAATTTTGGATGTTTCATAAACAAAGCTTTTTTGCAAACAAAGTTTTTTTGCCAACAAAAGGTTTACTAATGTGGGTCAACACTATCACTTGCTACAAAAGAATGATCTCCTCATTTCTTATACACATTTCACTCTTTCAAACATTTTTTTTCTCACCAATGTGGAATAGCCAAAACACACCATATTTCAAGTTTTGATGAATTTTGCGCGCGTCAGTTTCTTATACAAAACGATGAAACGGTTTGCAAATACACCTTAGTTAACACAAAATGACTTGTGCAAATTCCATATTTAACACAAAGCCCATACGTTTCCATCACTTGAAAATATCGACTAAAACATCATAAAACCTCAAATTGGGGTAGGCATGCAAGCTTGTAATACTTCCATTAAAATTTTCTTGAAACGAAATAACATGCATCAAATGGTTCGCGACCAAATTTCAAAAGAGGAAACTCTTTAAATCAATCTCCCAAAATTTCCCATTCGATCCTATAACGACAATTGAGTAAAACGTTTCTGGTCAAAACTGGTACACAACAATGTGTTTCCCAAAACATATGAGGAAGTAAGTGTTAATAAAAAGGTAGACACCCAAAAAGGATTCCTACCGACTTCAAATCTTGAATTGCACCAACGGTGCGCGTCAATGTTCAAAACATAAGAAATTACACGCACCATAGTTTTATACAACAATTTTCTAAAATCTTCATCACGAAGCATTTTCCTCAAAGTTTCGTACTTGGAACATAAAACGTCAAAACGTCATTGCTTAAAATGTATTTGTCTAAATACTCAAAAACACACATTTCCTCCAAAACCAAAAGTTTTCAATTTTTTCCAAAATATTCGACAATTCAAAATTGACCAATGTCAATGACTCATACATTCGTGTTTTTCAAATATCATGCATCGTAACCCATTCGTGATCCCCACACTACTAAAACATGCTTTGACCCGACGGCCTTTCATTTAAACAATGAGTTAACAAAATGATTTCACTCACGATTCGTTTAACAAGTGTCGAGAAACAATGGTTACCAAGCTGTGCATACCCCTAAGTCGATATAATGCCTTTTCATGCAATGATAATAAACATTTAACTGGCCGAAAGCGCACTAAGCAAATTATTATGAAATGTCACCAAAAATGTTCTTTCATGCATCACTTAAGTCACGTATAAATCAATCCATACACTGAACTTATTTGCAACGAAATTCTTAATAACACAAACTCTTGAAAGAAAGTTACGCGACACTAGAGTTCCAAACTCATCTCTTCTTAGTCGCCTTATAGTATAAAATTAACTTTTCTCAACAAAACTCGGGTGGGACCAAATGCCCAACATAACTTATAAACTTTTCACATAAGTAATTAAAGTATGCACCTTGTGAAATTATACTCACACGACTCAACATGTCGTAAAACAAAACTCCATGGACCTCAATGGACTTAATGACTCCAAGTCAATAGAACGGCGCTAACCATCATGCTTCCAAAGCCAAATTGCTATAAGCCAAATCATAAATGAGACGCCAAAATCCCAAAAATCCCCTTCTAGGGTAATACCATATAAACAACATTGTTTAACAACTCACATTAAACAAATTCCCCAGAATAACTTTACATAGACATAATGGAAAATAACTTTCCGTCCAAACTCTAACATATGCGGAGGAGATCCAATGTTAAAATCACAAGTCGTAGTTATTGCCCAACGTCTTAAACATCATAAAATATGATTGTCATTCTATCCAAAACAAATGTTGAACAACAAGGAAATAAATCAAAACATATCCCGGCGGAGTTTGCAATTCTCGCAATAAAATGGTTTCATGCACGTTCAAAACCATGATTTGAAATCTTGTGTGTGTGCTAAACATTTCCCAAAATTGTAACACAATCCATATATGGATTCAAAACACAAGAAATAATTAATGCAATTTATTTTCAAAAATAAATTTCGTGCATAATTTAGTCGGCATTCAACGTCTCAACTCATACTCCTCCAAATCCCTCCGGTCCACTATTGTCATCCGGATACTTTAACCTCTTAAGGTGAGTTGGGAATTACATCAATGACCTTACGGTTTTTCCTCAAATCAAAGTCGGCTCAATAAGCCTATGGTTCTATTCCAACCATTAATCTTGACCCGAAACAGTCTACTTAAAGCAAATATCATGCTTATCGCCACCCCAAGTGACTAATACTAGAATCGTCCATCTATTCCAACGACTACTAGCTTAGAAACTTCTCCACTACCCCCAACGATCATCGCCTTAAAGTAATTCAAGTATGCACATGTACTAGTAGGTTCACCATGACACTGGCCAGGTGTCACTATGAACGCACCGTACATGATTGTCCTTGTTACTCTCGACGTGATTCTCGTTTCTAACAGTTCCATCAACTTCAAAACATCCTATCTTAAAGTGCCTAATGGTGAATTTCACTCTCATTTACTTAAACAAACGCTAGTTTGAGTCTAGGTATCCAAAATCAACACCTAATTCTCTCAAACTTATGCTCTGATACCAACTTGTAACACCCTCAAATTTGGAACGAGCAACTAACTTTAAAATCAATAAAATAACCAGCCAGATAAACTCATTTCTACAATTTATTCCTTTAAAAATACCTCGGATATAAAACATCGTAATTCCTACAGTTAATAACTTAAAAATGGCGTTACTTAATACAACCCAAGTTGCTAGTCCAAACAATTGCGGAAGACTTCACTAATCAAGACACCTCTCGTGCACTCTACTAGCACTCGCCACTTCACAATGTAGCTAGAGCTACCCCAACCTGAGCCTGTTGCACATGCCGACAAATAAAAAGGGTTAGGCTTACGCCTAGTGAGTTCAAGCATTTTATCATGACTACATAAAAACATAAATCAAAAGAGTAATAGTTTAGTCATGATTTCGAAAGAGTTTACTTTAATTGCAAATCATCCATTAGATATAACACTTTATTAAAACGTAATTCGAAGCAAATGTAGCATAAACCCGTCCATCAACCATGGAAAACAATCCATATGCATAAATATAACCTCCAAAATGCGAATAAATAAAATACCCAAAATCAACACCCTTCGGTGATGGGGGAGACCCGATCTCATCGAATGTGGCAACACATAAATTAAACCACGATTAAATAAATGCAAGTAAGCTTCTTGGATGTGGAAAACAGATGACATCAACTATACTAGGTCTTTAGTCAATCCTCGACATCTATCATACTAGATCTTTAGCCCGTCTTAGACATCAACCAAAACTAGGTCTTTAGTCCGTTTTAGACATCAACCAAAACTAGGTCTTTAGTCCATCTCCGGCATCAACCAAAACTAGGTCTTTAGCCCTTCTTAGACATCAACCATACTAGGTCTTTAGTCCAAGCCATCAAGTTCAATCCTACTGGATCTTTACCTTGGGAAAACCCACCATCCGAAACAAGCTTACTCGACTTAAATATAAATACATTATCCCAAAGAATAACCAATGCATTCAAATCATGTAAATCTCAAATATAATGCAACTCATGCAATGCAAACCCCAAGCCCACGTCGAGCTTAATAAAACCGGGTGAATGCCATCAAGACTCAATCGAGTCCAAAACTGAGCCCTCTGCTCAAAGATCTAATGATCATTTATCAACATCAAATCATGCAAATGAAATGCAATTAAGCATATAACACATCCTAGACTCCACCCCGAGCATGTAAATATCAACAACGTGCAATAATATGCAACACGGTGCAATAAAAGCAACCCGTAAATAAGACTCCACATCGAGCCATTTAAACCGGACCAATGTCGCAAGACTATCTAAAAGTCAAAACCGAGCAAAGTGCTCCAAGCTTGCTAGACCCATAATGTCGGTCATCATCGCATAAAACGCGTTTAAACATTGTTTAAGCAAACACGTATCCCAAAATCATCATTAACCCCAACAAAAGGGGTTTTCCCAAAGGACTCACACCCTTAATATTCTCAAAACGACCCATAACACTAAAAGTGCATTTCCTAAATGGTTTATTAAAATCATTTACACTAACATGATTAAACCATCAAATAAACCTCATTTTGAGCAATTAATCTTTTAAAGACAATTTATGGTTTCTAACCATCCAAATATCCAAAAGCCCCAAATATGGGTGTTTTACACATTTATGAAGATAAAAACTTCAAACAGTTAAACCATTCAAATAACTCCTACCACATATATTTTCAAGTAAAACACATAAATATTTGGAAAATACTATTTTGGCATGTACAAAGTTTTTGCAAAGTAACTTGAACTCACATTTGCTAGATTTAGCTAAATCTAGATTTTTCCCCAAATGTATGCTCCTTTGATGAAGTTTGCATCCTCAAGCCAAAACTTCCAAAAACCTAGATTTATTAATTTCCAACCATCAATATCATAATCCAACCATGTAGAATCATTCCCTAAACACTTAAAATCATTTCTCCCAACATGTTACACCCAAAATAACCAATACATCGAAACCCTAATTTCCAAGAATGGAGAGAAGAGAAGATTACCTCAATCATCAAGTGAATCCACCAACCAAACACTTCTATTGTTACCAAAGTGAGCCTCAATCTTCACTTCATCTAAAGAAAGGAAAAGGTTTAGGTGAGGGTTGGGTAAAACCCTAGAAAGTGTAGAAATCTTACCAAAACGAAAGTGAGAAGGAGAGTTCTAACCTCCATCCATAATCCCTTGATAAAAACTGAAAGAGAAGCTTTGGTTTGCATGATTTATGGCTTCAAGAGCTCCAAAAAACGATTTACAGGGTTAGGGTTTCGTTTTGGAAGAAAAAAGGGTGAAATGGGAGAAGTGAGAAGTGATTTGGGGTTGAAAGGGGTTTTAATCGGATTCAGCACCCCGACCGCGACTATGCCCTGGGCATTGTCGCCGGGCATAGTCGCGACCCGCGTACCACCTTCTGTTTGATTTCTCATTTTGTCCCTCCATCGCGACATTGACACTCGCGACTATGCCCATGGCATAGTCGCTGGTGACCTGCCAGCCGCTGCCAAAACTCTCTTTTGACGTCCGAAACCGATTCTCAAGCTCGTGGACTAAAGTTGATTGAATAGAATAGTTGCATGCATGAAATTTGCGTATAGACACCTCATTAATTAGCCAAAGATTCGAGGTGTTACAATTCTCCCAACCTTAAAAGAGATTTCGTCCTCGAAATCTAGTTCTCGCACTTCCAACGGTTACCGAGTTCAGACCTATTCCTGTTCATAACTGAAATCTAATTTCCCTCCACACAGTCTATAAAGATAAATCCTCGAACAATTGCTTATCAACAAAGCCCCTTCACGTACACTGTACTTATGTCCGGGAGAACACTCCGACAACTGGAATAATTCCTAGTCAGACGACTTCGGTTGTCTCCCAACCTTAGATGTTCCATACATCCCGATTTCGATTGCAGACTCTAAGTCAATCCACGGTTTGTTCGCTAACGAACCCAACATAATCATCAATTCTGATTATTCCTACCATTTATT
The DNA here is from genome assembly GCA_033807775.1 of Saussurea involucrata. NCBI lineage: Eukaryota > Viridiplantae > Streptophyta > Magnoliopsida > Asterales > Asteraceae > Saussurea > Saussurea involucrata. The sequence goes on along the minus strand of CM066314.1, from coordinate 145,167,778 downwards.
GCTATCTACAAGCAACGAGTTAATAGACTCCAAGAATCCATCCTAACATCAATCATTAAACCGACAGGTTCTGTAATCATACACGAAGGTTATTCCACCAAAACCACTCGTCACAGTTGAGCATCTTAAGGTTACTACTACTATTACCATTATTTCATTTAAAATCGGACTATAATCCCGCGATTACACCAGCGGTGCTTGACCTTAAGCCCCCAAAAGTCGACACCTAAATATGCCACCTACTTCAATATAGGTTACTGTAAATTTATTCTCTTAGTTACAAAGGGCATCATCCCCTCAACCGATACCATTCGGCCTACAGTACTAACACACGTGGAATACCCAACCTTCCACCGTTGAAGTGTTACACGCACTTACTCTTAACTGGGTTACTTACCCTCTCCAAGGTCCTAACGAGTTCAAGGTTTTCAAGTGCGTTATTTAACAAATATGCCGATTAACAAAACCTTTCACAAAATTTCAACGTAAAGATTTTCATATCAAATAAATCGTACGCATAGAAAAACTACTATCATCAATTCGATAGTTATGCAAAAACGGACACACTCGTCCCAAATATGAAAATCATGTTGAAAATTATTCCATTGCAGTTCAAATTATTCACTAAACGCCAAAAGCGTAATAAACAACTTCTTTTAAAATGAACCGCCACGGCTCTAGTATGGATTGACTCATCACATGCACGTAAAGTAACTGCTCGACTTTAAACAGGGTGCAACAAAAGGTGTGCACGTATTTCAAAATAAGTCCAACGACATTTGACTCCGAAATTTCTCTTTTTACCATAAAATGGCATGGAACACGGATCACCGACAAAATTTTGCGCGCGTCAGTTTCTTATACAAAACGATGAAACGGTTTGCAAATACACCTTAGTCAACACAAAATGACTTGTGCAAATTCCATATTTAAGACAAAGCCCATACATTTCCATCACTTGAAAATATCGACTAAAACATCATAAAACCTCAAATTGGGGTAGGCATGCAAGCTTGTAATACTTCCATTAAATTTTTCTTGAAACGAAATAACATGCATCAAATGGTTCGCGACCAAATTTCAAAAGAGGAAACTCTTTAAATCAATCTCCCAAAATTTCCCATTTGATCCTATAACGACAATTGAGTAAAACGTTTCTGGTCAAAACTGGTACACAACAATGTGTTTCCCAAAACATATGAGGAAGTAAGTGTTAATAAAAAGGTAGACACCCAAAAAGGATTCCTACCGACTTCAAATCTTGAATTGCACCAACGGTGCGCGTCAATGTTCAAAACATAAGAAATTACACGCACCATAGTTTTATACAACAATTTTCTAAAATCTTCATCACGAAGCATTTTCCTCAAAGTTTCGTACTTGGAACATAAAACGTCAAAACGTCATTGCTTAAAATGTATTTGTCAAAACACTCAAAAACACACATTTCCTCCAAAACCAAAAGTTTTCAATTTTTTTCCAAAATATTCGACAATTCAAAATTGACCAATGTCAATGACTCATACATTCGTGTTTTTCAAATATCATGCATCGTAACCCATTCGTGATCCCCACACTACTAAAACATGCTTTGACCCAACGATCTTTCATTTAAACAATGAGTTAACAAAATGATTTCACTCACGATTCATTTAACAAGTGTCGAGAAACAATGGTTACCAAGCTGTGCATACCCCTAAGTCGATATAATGCCTTTTCATGAAATGATAATAAACATTTAACTGGCCGAAAGCGCACTAAGCAAATTATTATGTAATGTCACCAAAAATGTTCTTTCATGCATCACTTAAGTCACGTATAAATCAATCCAAACACTGAACTTATTTGCAACGAAATTCTTAATAACACAAACTCTTGAAAGAAAAGTTACGCGACACTAGAGTTCCAAACTCATCTCTTCTTAGTCGCCTTATAGTATAAAATTAACTTTTCTCAACAAAACTCGGGTGGGACCAAATGCCCAACATAACTTATAAACTTTTCACATAAGTAATTAAAGTATGCATCTTGTGAAATTATACTCACACGACTCAACATGTCGTAAAACAAAACTCCATGGACCTCAATGGACTTAATGACCCCAAGTCAATAGAACGACGCTAACCATCATGCTTCCAAAGCCAAATTGCTATAAGCCAAATCATAAATGAGACGCCAAAATCCCAAAAATCCCCTTCTAGGGTAATACCATATAAACAACATTGTTTAACAACTCACATTAAACAAATTCCCCAGAATAACTTTACATAGACATAATGGAAAATAACTTTCCGTCCAAACTCTAACATATGCGGAGGAGATCCAATGTTAAAGTCACAAGTCGTAGTTATTTCCCAACATCTTAAACATCATAAAATATGATTGTCATTCTATCCAAAACAAATGTTGAACAACAAGGAAATAAAGCAAAACATATCCCGGCGGAGTTTGCATTTCCCGCAATAAAATGGTTTCATGCACGTTCAAAACCATGATTTGAAATCTTGTGTGTGTGCTAAACATTTCCCAAAATTGTAACACAATCCATATATGGATTCAAAACACAAGAAATAATTAATGCAATTTATTTTCAAAAATAATATTCGTGCATAATTTAGTCGGCATTCAACGTCTCAACTCATACTCCTCCAAATCCCTTCGGTCCACTATTGTCATCCGGATACTTTAACCTCTTAAGGTGAGTTGGGAATTACATCAATGACCTTACGGTTTTTCCTCAAATCAAAGTCGGCTCAATAAGCCTATGGTTCTATTCCAACCATTAATCTTGACCCGAAACGGTCTACTTAAAGCAAATATCATGCTTATCGCCACCCCAAGTGACTAATACTAGAATCGTCCATCTATTCCAACGACTACTAGCTTAGAAACTTCTCCACTACCCCAACGATCATCACCTTAAAGTAATTCAAGTATGCACATGTACTAGTAGGTTCACCATGACACTGGGCAGGTGTCACTATGAACGCACCGTACATGATTATCCTTGCTACTCTCGACGTGATTCTCGTTTCTAACAATTCCATCAACTTCAAAACATCCTATCTTAAAGTGCCTAATGGTGAATTTCACTCTCATTTACTTAAACAAACGCTAGTTTGAGTCTAGGTATCCAAAATCAACACCTAATTCTCTCAAACTTATGCTCTGATACCAACTTGTAACACCCTCAAATTTGGAACGAGCAACTAACTTTAAAATCAATAAAATAACCAACCAGATAAACTCATTTCTACAATTTATTCCTTTAAAAATACCTCGAAAATAAAACATCGTAATTCCTACAGTTAATAACTTAAAACGGGCGTTACTTAATACAACCCAAGTTGCTAGTCCAAACAATTGCGGAAGACTTCACTAATCAAGACACCTCTCGTGCACTCTACTAGCACTCGCCACTTCACAATGTAGCTAGAGCTACCCCAACCTGAGCCTGTAGCACATGCCGACAAATAAAAAGGGTTAGGCTTACGCCTAGTGAGTTCAAGCATTTTATCATGACTACATAAAAACATAAATCAAAAGAGTAATAGTTTAGTCATGATTTCGAAAGAGTTTACTTTAATTGCAAATCATCCATTAGATATAACACTTTATTAAAACGTAATACGAAGCAAATGTAGCATAAACCCGTCCATCAACCATGGAAAACAATCCATATGCATAAATATAACCTCCAAAATGCGAATAAATAAAATACCCAAAATCAACACCCTTCGGTGACGGGGGAAACCCGATCTCATCGAATGTGGCAACACATAAATTAAACCACGATTAAATAAATGCAAGTAAGCTTCTTGGATGTGGAAAACAGATGACATCAACCATACTAGGTCTTTAGTCAATCCTCGGCATCTATCATACTAGATCTTTAGCCCATCTTAGACATCAACCAAAACTAGGTCTTTAGTCCATTTTAAACATCAACCAAAACTAGGTCTTTAGTCCATCTCCGGCATCAACCAAAACTAGGTCTTTAGCCCTTCTTAGACATCAACCATACTAGGTCTTTAGTCCAAGCCATCAAGTTCAATCCTACTGGATCTTTACCTTGGGAAAACCCACCATCCGAAACAAGCTTACTCGACTTAAATATAAATACATGACCCCAAAGAATAACCAATGCATTCAAATCATGTAAATCTCAAACATAATGCAACTCATGCAATGCAAACCCCAAGCCCACGTCGAGCTTAATAAAACCGGGCGAATGCCATCAAGACTCAATCGAGTCCAAAACCGAGCCCTCTGCTCAAAGATCTAATGATCATTTATCAACATCAAATCATGCAAATGAAATGAAATTAAGCATATAACACATCCTAGACTCCACCCCGAGCATGTAAATATCAACAACGTGCAATAATATGCAACACGGTGCAATAAAAGCAACCCGTAAATAAGACTCCACATCGAGGCATTTAAACCGGACCAAAGTCCCAAGACTATCTAAAAGTCAAAACCGAGCAAAGTGCTCCAAGCTTTCTAGACCCATAATGCCGGTCATCATCGCATAAAACGCGTTTAAACATTGTTTAAGCAAACACGTGTCCCAAAATCATCATTAACCCCAAAACTCAACACAGTTTAAACAAAAGGGGTTTTTCCAAAGGACTCACACCCTTAATATTCTCAAAACGACCCATAACACTAAAAGTGCATTTCCCAAATGGTTTATTAAAATCATTTACACTAACATGATTAAACCATCAAATAAACCTCATTTTGAGCAATTAATCTTTTAAAGACAATTTATGGTTTCTAACCATCCAAATATCCAAAAGCCCCAAATATGGGTGTTTTACACATTTATGAAGATAAACACTTCAAAGAGTTAAACCATTCAAATAACTCCTACCACGTATATTTTCAAGTAAAACACATAAATATTTGGAAAATACTATTTTGGCATGTACAAAGTTTTCGCAAAGTAACTTGAAATCACCTTTGCTAGATTTAGTTAAATCTAGATTTTTCCCCAAACGTATGCTCCTTTGATGAAGTTTGCATCCTCAAGCCAAAACTTCCAAAAACCTAGATTTATGAATTTCCAACCATCAATATCATAATACCATGTAGAATCATTCCCTAAACACTTAAAATCATTTCTCCCAACATGTTACACCCAAAATAACCAATACATCGAAACCCTAATTTCCAAGAATGGAGAGAAGAGAAGATTACCTCAATCATCAAGTGAATCCACCAACCAAACACTTCTATTGTTGCCAAAGTGAGCCGCAATCTTCACTTCATCTAAAGAAAGGAAAAGGTTTAGGTGAGGGTTGGGTAAAACCCTAGAAAGTGTAGAAATCTTACCAAAACGAAAGTGAGAAGGAGAGTTCTAACCTCCATCCATAATCCCTTGATAAAAACTGAAAGAGAAGCTTTGGTTTGCATGATTTATGGCTTCAAGAGCTCCAAAAAACGATTTAGAGGGTTAGGGTTTCGTTTTGGAAGAAAAAGGGTGAAATGGGAGAAGTGAGAAGTGATTTGGGGTTGAAAGGGGTTTTAATCGGATTCAGCACCCCGACCGCGGCTATGACACTGCGACTATGCCCTGGGCATTGTCGTCGGACATAGTCGCGACCCGCGTACCACCTTCTGTTTGATTTCTCATTTTGTCCCTCCATCGCGACATTGACACTTGCGACTATGCCCATGGCATAGCATAGTCACTGGTGACCTGCCAGCCGCTGCCCAAACTCTCTTTTGACGTCCGAAACCGATTCTCAAGCTCATGGACTAAAGTTGATTGAATAGAATAGTTGCATGCATGAAATTTGCGTATTGACACCTCACTAATTAGCCAAAGATTCGGGGTGTTACAATTCTCCCAACCTTAAAAGAGATTTCATCCTCGAAATCTAGTTCTCGCACTTCCAACGGTTACCGAGTTCAGACCTATTCCTGTTCCTAACTGGAATCTAATTTCCCTCCACACAGTCTATGAAGACAAATCCTCGAACAATTGCTTATCAACAAAGCCCCTTCACATACACTGTACTTATGTCCGGGAGAACACTCCGACAACTGGAATAATTCCTAGTCAGACGACTTCGGTTGTCTCCCAACCTTAGATGTTCCATACATCCCGATTTCGATTGCAGACTCTAAGTCATACCACGGTTTGTTCGCTAACGAACCCAACAAAATCATCAATTCTGATTATTCCTACCATTTTATTGCCATCTACAACCAACGAGTTCTAATAGACTCCAAGAATCCATCCCAACATCAATCATTAAACCGACAGGTTCTATAACCATACACGAAGGTTATTCCACCAAAACCACTCGTCACAGTTGAGCATCTTAAGGTTACTACTACTATTACCATTATTTCATTTAAAATCGGACTATAATCCCACGATTACACCAGCGGTGCTTGACCTTAAGCCCCAAAAAGTCGACACCTAAATATGCCACCTACTTCAATATAGGTTACTGCAAATTTATTCTCTTAGTTACAAAGGGCATCATCCCCTCAACCGATACCATTCGGCCTACAGTACTAACACACGTGGAATACCCAACCTTCCACCGTTGAAGTGTTACACGCACTTACTCTTAACTGGGTTACTTACCCTCTCCAAGGTCCTAACGAGTTCAAGGTTTTCAAGTGCGTTATTTAACAAATATGCCGATTAACAAAACCTTTCACAAAATTTCAACGTAAAGATTTTCATATCAAATAAATCGTACGCATAGAAAAACTACTATCATCAATTCGATAGTTATGCAAAAACGGACACACTCGTCCCAAATATGAAAATCATGTTGAAAATTATTCCATTGCAGTTCAGATTTTTCACTAAACGCCAAAAGTGTAATAAACAACTTCTTTTAAAATGAACCGCCACGGCTCTAGTATGGATTGACTCATCACATGCACGTAAAGTAATTGCTCGACTTTAAACAGGGTGCAACAAAAGGTGTGCACGTATTTCAAAATAAGTCCAACGACATTTGACTCCGAAATTTCTCTTTAAACCATAAAATGGCATGGAACACGGATCACCGACAAAATTTTGCGCCCGTCAGTTTCTTATACAAAACGATGAAACGGTTTGCAAATACACCTTAGTCAACACAAAATGACTTGTGCAAATTTCATATTTAAGACAAAGCCCATACGTTTCCATCACTTGAAAATATCGACTAAAACATCATAAAACCTCAAATTGGGGTAGGCATGCAAGCTTGTAATACTTCCATTAAAATTTTCTTGAAACGAAATAACATGCATCAAATGGTTCGTGACCAAATTTCAAAAGAGGAAACTCTTTAAATCAATCTCCCAAAATTTCCCATTCGATCCTTTAACGACAATTGAGTAAAACGTTTCTGGTCAAAACCGGTACACAACAATGTGTTTCCCAAAACATATGAGGAAGTAAGTGTTAATAAAAAGGTAGACACCCAAAAAGGATTCCTACCGACTTCAAATCTTGAATTGCACCAACGGTGCGCGTCAATGTTCAAAACATAAGAAATTACACGCACCATAGTTTTATACAACAATTTTCTAAAATCTTCATCACGAAGCATTTTCCTCAAAGTTTCGTACTTGGAACATAAAACGTCAAAACGTCATTGCTTAAAATGTATTTGTCAAAATACTCAAAAACACACATTTCCTCCAAAACCAAAAGTTTTCAATTTTTTTCCAAAATATTCGACAATTCAAAATTGACCAATGTCAATGACTCATACATTCGTGTTTTTCAAATATCATGCATCGTAACCCATTCGTGATCCCCACACTACTAAAACATGCTTTGACCCAACGGTCTTTCATTTAAACAATGAGTTAACAAAATGATTTCACTCACGATTCGTTTAACAAGTGTCGAGAAACAATGGTTACCAAGCTGTGCATACCCCTAAGTCGATATAATGCCTTTTCATGAAATGATAATAAACATTTAACTGGCCGAAAGCGCACTAAGCAAATTATTATGAAATGTCACCAAAAATGTTCTTTCATGCACCACTTAAGTCACGTATAAATCAATCAATACACTGAACTTATTTGCAACGAAATTCTTAATAACACAAACTCTTGAAAGAAAAGTTACGCGACACTAGAGTTCCAAACTCATCTCTTCTTAGTCGCCTTATAGTATAAAATTAACTTTTCTCAACAAAATTCGGGTGGGACCAAATGCCCAACATAAATTATAAACTTTTCACATAAGTAATTAAAGTATGCACCTTGTGAAATTATACTCACACGACTCAACATGTCGTAAAACAAAACTTCATGGACCTCAATGGACTTAATGACTCCAAGTCAATAGAACGACGCTAACCATCATGCTTCCAAAGCCAAATTGCTATAAGCCAAATCATAAATGAGACGCCAAAATCCCAAAAATCCCCTTCTAGGGTAATACCATATAAACAACATTGTTTAACAACTCACATTAAACAAATTCCCCAGAATAACTTTATATAGACATAATGGAAAATAACTTTCCGTCAAAACTCTAACATATGCGGAGGAGATCCAATGTTAAAGTCACAAGTCGTAGTTATTGCCCAACTTCTTAAACATCATAAAATATGATTGTCATTCTATCCAAAACAAATGTTGAACAACAAGGAAATAAAGCAAAACATATCCCGACAGAGTTTGCAATTCCCGCAATAAAATGGTTTCATGCACGTTCAAAACCATGATTTGAAATCTTGTGTGTGTGCTAAACATTTCCCAAAATTGTAACACAATCCATATATGGATTCAAAACACAAGAAATAATTAATGCAATTTATTTTCAAAAATAAATTGCGTGCATAATTTAGTCGGCATTCAACGTCTCAACTCATACTCCTCCAAATCCCTCCGGTCCATTATTGTCATCCGGATACTTTAACCTCTTAAGGTGAGTTGGGAATTACATCAATGACCTTACGGTTTTTCCTCAAATCAAAGTCGGCTCAATAAGCCTATGGTTCTATTCCAACCATTAATCTTGACCCAAAACGGTCTACTTAAAGCAAATATCATGCTTATCGTCACCCCAAGTGACTAATACTAGAATCGTCCATCTATTCCAACGACTACTAGCTTAGAAACTTCTCCACTACCCCAACGATCGTCACCTTAAAGTAATTCAAGTATGCACATGTACTAGTAGGTTCACCATGACACTGGCCAGGTGTCACTATGAACGCACCGTACATGATTATCCTTGCTACTCTCGACGTGATTCTCGTTTCTAACAGTTCCATCAACTTCAAAACATCCTATCTTAAAGTGCCTAATGGTGAATTTCACTCTCATTTACTTAAACAAACGCTAGTTTGAGTCTAGGTATCCAAAATCAACACCTAATTCTCTCAAACTTATGCTCTGATACCAACTTGTAACACCCTCAAATTTGGAACGAGCAACTAACTTTAAAATCAATAAAATAACCAACCAGATAAACTCATTTCTACAATTTATTCCTTTAAAAATACCTCGGAAATAAAACATCGTAATTCCTACAGTTAATAACTTAAAACGGGTGTTACTTAATACAATCCAAGTTGCTAGTCCAAACAATTGCGGAAGACTTCACTAATCAAGACACCTCTCGTGCACTCTACTAGCACTCGCCACTTCACAATGTAGCTAGAGCTACCCCAACCTGAGCCTGTTGCACATGCCGACAAATAAAAAGGGTTAGGCTTACGCCTAGTAAGTTCAAGCATTTTATCATGACTACATAAAAACATAAATCAAAAGAGTAATAGTTTAGTCATGATTTCGAAAGAGTTTACTTTAATTGCAAATCATCCATTAGATATAACACTTTATTAAAACGTAATACGAAGCAAATGTAGCATAAACCCGTCCATCAACCATGGAAAACAATCCATATGCATAAATATAACCTCCAAAATGCGAATAAATAAAATACTCAAAATCAACACCCTTCGGTGACGGGGGAGACCCGATCTCATCGAATGTGGCAACACATAAATTAAACCACGATTAAATAAATGCAAGTAAGCTTCTTGGATGTGGAAAACAGATGACATCAACCATACTAGGTCTTTAGTCAATCCTCGGCATCTATCATACTAGATCTTTAGCCCATCTTAGACATCAACCAAAACTAGGTCTTTAGTCCATTTTAGACATCAACCAAAACTAGGTCTTTAGTCCATCTCCGGCATCAACCAAAACTAGGTCTTTAGCCCTTCTTAGACATCAACCATACTAGGTCTTTAGTCCAAGCCATCAAGTTCAATCCTACTGGATCTTTACCTTGGGAAAACCCACCATCCGAAACAAGCTTACTCGACTTAAATATAAATACATGACCCCAAAGAATAACCAATGCATTCAAATCATGTAAATCTAAAACATAATGCAACTCATGCAATGCAAACCCCAAGCCCACGTCGAGCTTAATAAAACCGGGCGAATGCCATCAAGACTCAATCGAGTCCAAAACCGAGCCCTCTGCTCAAAGATCTAATGATCATTTATCAACATCAAATCATGCAAATGAAATGCAATTAAGCATATAACACATCCTAGACTCCACCCCGAGCATGTAAATATCAACAACGTGCAATAATATGCAACACGGTGCAATAAAAGCAACCCGTAAATAAGACTCCACATCGAGCCATTTAAACCGGACCAATGTCGCAAGACTATCTAAAAGTCAAAACCGAGCAAAGTGCTCCAAGCTTGCTAGACCCATAATGTCGGTCATCATCGCATAAAACGCGTTTAAACATTGTTTAAGCAAACACGTATCCCAAAATCATCATTAACCCCAAAACTCAACACGGTTTAAACAAAAGGGGTTTTCCCATAGGACTCACACCCTTAATATTCTCAAAACGACCCATAACACTAAAAGTACATTTCCCAAATGGTTTATTAAAATCATTTACACTAACATGATTAAACCATCAAATAAACCTCATTTTGAGCAATTAATCTTTTAAAGACAATTTATGGTTTCTAACCATCCAAATATCCAAAAGCCCCAAATATGGGTGTTTTACACATTTATGAAGATAAAAACTTCAAAGAGTTAAACCATTCAAATAACTCCTACCACATATATTTTCAAGTAAAACACATAAATATTTGGAAAATACTATTTTGGCATGTACAAAGTTTTTGCAAAGTAACTTGAACTCACCTTTGCTAGATTTAGCTAAATCTAGATTTTCCCCAAACGTATGCTCCTTTGATAAAGTTTGCATCCTCAAGCCAAAACTTCCAAAAACCTAGATTTATGAATTTCCAACCTTCAATATCATAATCCAACCATGTAGAATCATTCCCTAAACACTTAAAATCATTTCTCCCAACATGTTACACCCAAAATAACCAATACATCGAAACCCTAATTTCCAAGAATGGAGAGAAGAGAAGATTACCTCAATCATCAAGTGAATCCACCAACCAAACACTTCTATTGTTACCAAAGTGAGCCTCAATCTTCACTTCATCTAAAGAAAGGAAAAGGTTTAGGTGAGGGTTGGGTAAAACCCTAGAAAGTGTAGAAATCTTACCAAAACGAAAGTGAGAAGGAGAGTTCTAACCTCCATCCATAATCCCTTGATAAAAACTGAAAGAGAAGCTTTAGCTTGCATGATTTATGGCTTCAAGAGCTCCAAAAAACGATTTAGAGGGTTAGGGTTTCGTTTTGGAAGAAAAAAGGGTGAAATGGGAGAAGTGAGAAGTGATTTGGGGTTGAAAGGGGTTTTAATCGGATTCAGCACCCCGACCGCGACTATGCCCTGGGCATTGTCGCCGGGCATAGTCGCGACCCGTGTACCACCTTCTGTTTGATTTCTCATTTTGTCCCTCCATCGCGACATTGACACTCGCGACTATGCCCATGGCATAGTCGCTGGTGACCTGCCAGCCGCTGCCAAAACTCTCTTTTGACGTCCGAAACCGATTCTCAAGCTCGTGGACTAAAGTTGATTGAATAGAATAGTTGCATGCATGAAATTCGCGTATAGACACCTCATTAATTAGCCAAAGATTCGGGGTGTTACAAGCAGGTTAATCGGATTATTAAGCAAAAACTTTGTTCGAGACCCTTAAATAATATTTTTTTAAAAGTTGATTACTGAAGTAGAAAGTTTTAATAATAATTTTTCATTTTAATCTTATTTTCCTACATTCACATACATACTTATAATATATGTTGTCCCATTGTTATTGGTATTCTTTAAAATATAACAAATGTGGTAAATAATACATGAATACAATTTTTTAAAGCTACGTGTTTAAATTTATAACTAACTGATAAAGATAATCAATACAGAATAGACACCACATTTTAAATATAAAAAATATAAAATATAAAGAATAATTAGTAAACTTTAACAAATACTTAATTATTTTTTTTATAAAAAATATATTATTAAACCTAAAAATATATCATTAAACATTATCGCTTTTTCAAAGCCACACAAAACCGTATTATAAAATCAACAAAAACAAAAATAAAATGAAAAATTGAAATCGAGATATATCGCGATGCATTCCACGAATACACTTCTAGTATTATATAAACTAGGAAAAAACAAATAATCACAATTAAAATTGTAAGATCTAAATATAATTTATAATAGGGTTAGATTTAGAGGAAAATCGTAAAAAAATGAATAACTAAAGAACCCCCCTAATAACCGTTCATCTGATGGTATACACATGTACACAGTACATACAAATAATTTATAAATAAATTTTCAAGTATGCACATGTGCATACCATTCACACGTGTATAGAAACCATGAAAAATCTCCAATTACTTTTATGCACATGTACATATTATATGGATCAACGGTCATTAAGGCGTTATTCAGTTTTTTTAATTTTTTTAAGGTTTTCTTCTGAATCTCATTCGTTTATAATAAACTAGAAATGTAGGGGATTTTAAATTTAATTGTAAATCCGAATAGTAAACTATAAACCTTGTGATTTTTTGTTTTTGGAAATAAACAACTATGAAATGAGGTTTCCATAATTTTGTTTATTCATGGAAAAGGTAATAAAAGTTTCCATTCATTTGTCCTTGTTGCGTTAAAGCCGAAAAAACTATCGAGCATTGCTTCTTTGTCCATTTAGCTTTTCTTTATGGAAGGACGTCTCCAAATAGTAGGGTTGAAACTTTACGTCCTCGAGTTTCTTTGATGATTTGTTGAATGGATCATACTTCTTTACCGTTTTGAGTTCTAAAGGGCCATGTTTGAAAGGCGGTATTGCGAATCACTCTTTTTTTAATCTGGAAGCAACGAAATAACCAGGTTTTTTAGACAGGCCGAATGATCAACTTGACGGGTTTTTTCACGAATCAACTCATTTCGTTCCAATGGATCTCCAAGCACGCCAAAAGTTCCACTTTGTCGTGGTCGGAATCGTGTGGAGGTCAATATTTTGTTGGTTGGTTCGTTTTCTGAGCATGGTTTGCCGAGTATCTTTAGGCTCGGGTCTCGTCTTATGCTTTTTCCTTGCTATTTTCTTGTCTAGTGTAGTTATTTTGGTGTTTTAGATTGCTTTATACGTCTTACAGAAAGTGTGTAACTATACTTCTCTTGTTATTTCTCTTTTTAATTCTTAATAATATTTTATTGTCGCCTTTAAAAAATTTATAAATAAATAATAGAGTAAATTACGGATTTGGTCCTTGCGGTTTTCTGAAATTTTGGATTGGGTCCCCCTAAAGAATTAATTACAGACTAGGGGGGTGTTTGGGAGTGCTTATATTTTTAACTTATGCTTATTTGCTTATGTGGTGAGGAAAAACAGTTTTTAAAAAGTGTTTGTTAAAAATTGAGGGTAAAAAGGTAATTTGGATAGATAAGTAAATAAGGAGAAGTAAATAAGGAGAAGTAAATAAGTAGGTATGGATTGACTTATCAAAAACAATTTATTTGTGGTGAGGAGAAGCAAATAAGCACTTTTGATTTTTTCTATCCAAACACTCCAAACTGCTTATTTGCGGTGGGGAGAAGCTATAAGCAAATAAGTCAAAAATATAAGCACTCCCAAACACCCCCTAGATCACCATGGTTTAGACTTTGTTTCGCGTCAGGTCCCTCCGCTTGTTACCCTTTAATTGACATCCATTAAACCCCTCACATGCCTCCCATATGAGGGTATTCCTGTCATTTTTAAAAACCCTATTTTTCCAATAATTTAACTGCAAATCATATTCTTAGACCTCTACGTGAACATGGAAAACTGTTTGTAAATTAACCCAATCGATAATCTTCATCAAACCCAATTGATAATTTTCATCAAATCAATCGTTTCGTGCAATCGATATGGAAGGAACAACTCTATGAGTGACAAAAACAACAACTGCATCTTTCAATCGGTAGGCTTTTCCATACAAATGAATCAAAGTGTTGTAAGTAGCTGTTATTAGACGCGGATTTTCGACAGAGTTTTCTTTATCGGATCGAACCATACTCTTTGTATAACCGAACTCAAAATTGAAATAGAAATCGAAATCGCTATCAAAACGAAATCGAAATACATAACAAGCTCATAACTTATTTCTCTATCAATTACTCAATTGTGTAGCCAATCCAAAAATGAGGAAGCACCTTAAATGGCAGTAAAGATCTCTCACCACAATTATTCTATCACTTACCTGTAGATCAGAAACGAAATTAGAACCAAAGAGCAAATAACATTTTATGCAAATAATAACTTCATCTATTTAACATGCAAATTGGTTGACTTTAGTCATGTACATACAAAAGTTTCAGGTTTCTTGTGTGATGCAGCAATTCATTGGTACTAGGATCATTTATCAGCTCTCCAAATTGGTCCGTTGATTCAGGGGAACCTACACAACAAAGCAGAATGCAGCGCCAAGTAAGAAAAGAAGACTTCCTAAACAAATGCTTTCCCCTTTCTAAAATCGAAATCGAAATACAAACCGGCTCCTAAAATCGAAATCGAAATCGAAATACAAACCGTCTTCTAAAATCGAAATGAAGATCGAAATTGAAATACAAATCGTCTCCTAAAATCGAAATCAAAAGTGAAATCGTGAAATAGTATAAGCAAAAGAGAGTGGAAGGTGTTGCTGTAGTATGGAGGTAATCGATAAAGGAGTTTAATTTTTTTTTGAAAAAAATGTATATTTAGAATGACAAAAATGCCCCTCACGTGGGGGGCATGTGAGGGGAGGTTAACGGTTGTTATTTAAAGGGAGTTAGTGAATGACTTGATCCGAAACAAAATTCAAACCACGGTGATCTAGTCTGTAATTAATTCTTTAGGGGAATCCAATCCAAAATATTAGAAAACCACAGGGACCAAATCTGTAATTTACTCTAAATAATATAATTTTATTTATATTCAATTTCCGCTTAATTTTTGGATCAAAGAAACTTTAATCGGTCAAATATCAATTATCACAATTAAAAATAAATTAATGAAATCTTGGTCTTAAATCCCTTAACAAGAAACCGACAAATTCCATTTTTGGCATCATTGTTAACATCAAAACAAAACGCAAACGCTTCTCCGCGTTTCTCTTCCATAAACACAGACTCTTTCTTCCACTGAAACCCACCTAAATCATAAAAAAAAAACATCAATCTTTCACATTCATTTCCCCAACAGAAGAAGAAGAGAATAACAACTCTCTCTAAAAAACTCGGCAAGATAATATAATTTAATCATGGGGAAAGGTGGAGCTTTAAGCGAAGGCGTATTACGAAACATCATCCTCTCCTACACCTACGTCGCCATTTGGATCTTCCTCAGTTTCACCGTAATCATCTACAACAAATACATCCTCGATCGCAAAATGTACAACTGGCCTTTTCCGATCTCACTCACCATGATCCACATGGGTTTTTGTTCTTCTCTAGCTTACATTCTCGTTAGCATCCTCCAAGTCGTCGAACCCGTTCAAATGACTCGACAACTTTACCTCAAATCCGTCGTCCCAATCGGTTTGCTTTACTCCATTAGCTTATGGCTTTCCAATTCAGCTTACATTTATCTATCTGTTTCATTTATCCAAATGCTTAAAGCCTTAATGCCTGCTGCTGTTTACTCCATTGGTGTCTTATTCAAGAAAGAATCTTTCAAAACCCAAACCATGACCAATATGTTGTCCATTTCTTTCGGCGTCGCAATTGCGGCTTACGGCGAAGCGAAGTTTAGTGCTTGGGGTGTTACGTTGCAGCTTGGTGCGGTTGTTTTCGAGGCGACACGTTTGGTTTTGATTCAGATCTTGTTGACATCTAAAGGGATTACGTTTAATCCGATAACTTCTCTTTACTACGTTGCGCCATGTTGTTTTGTTTTCTTGTCGGTTCCTTGGATTGTTGTCGAGCTTCCTGAATTGCGCGATTCGTCTACTTTTCATTTCGATTATGTGGTTTTTGGGACGAATTCTTTTTGCGCTTTCGCGTTGAATCTAGCGGTGTTTTTGCTCGTTGGGAAGACTTCGGCTTTGACGATGAATGTGGCGGGTGTTGTTAAAGATTGGTTGTTGATCGCGTTCTCGTGGTCGGTGATTAAGGATACCGTGACTCCGATTAATTTGTTTGGTTATGGGATTGCTTTCTTGGGTGTTGCTTATTATAACCATGCAAAGTTGCAGGCTCTTAAGGCTAAAGAGGCTGAGAAGAAGCCAGAGGAGAGTGGGAAGCTTTTGGAGGAGAGTAAAGGGGATGATGCATCAAGGAAGAATGAGTCAAGTTCTTAACTTTGATGCTTATTTTTTTATGTTCTAATTTCATTTGGCATTTGTTTTTTTTAAGGTTTTGAATTTAAATCTTTTGGTATGATTTATGGGATTTGGTTATAAGTTTAGGATGTTTGTTGATTTGGTGTTTTTTTTTTCTTTTCTTACCGGTGTTAATTGAGTTTTTTGGATCAAATAGTTGTAGATTCGAGACTCTTTAACTGAATGGTGTGTGTTTGTTTATTTGATTATGTCTTCTCGAAAGAAAAATGAAGGAAAAAAGATTCTTGCTCGTTTGATCCATTTATCATGTGGTGATCAATTTCGATACCTACGTTATTGGATTTTATAGTCTTTTTTAATGATTCGGTTTAGGATGTTTGTACATGCAATGTAACCGATGGTCTTTGTACTAGTTGGTGTTAATGAGTCTTTCGAATCAAATAGTTATAGACTTGGTAACTCTCTAACTAAACGAGTACACAGTTTCTTTTGTTTATATGATCTTATCGATCATCTCGAAAAACAAACGAAAAAAAAGATTTTTGCTATGTATGATCTATTTATCGTGCCATGACATCTTGATTTCTGATGGCTTGAGGATATTCTTGATTTTACTATTGTTTTCAATATTTACTTTAGGATGTTTGCCCATGTAACCGCAAGTCTTTATTTTAACTGGTATCAATTGTGTCTTTTAAATTAAATAGTTAAAAAAAGTTCTACTGTTTAGCTATTTTTTTTAAAACTATATGGGCATATATTATTTTAACTGGCTTGATGTTTTTCTTTATTTTTATCGTCATTTTTAACATTTAGTTTGTTATGCCTTGATACAGTCTTTAGGTATCATACATTTATGTTGAGGAACACGTTCAAGTTGATCGTAACATATTGTAATGGTTTTTCAAGTAACGGACTGATCCAAAAACACGAACAAAATAAAACTTATTAACGCTTTTAGAAAAAAGTTAATGTAAAAATGTAGTTTGAAGAAATAGTCATCTTTAAATTCTTTTTACAATGGTTTAATGATTCCTTCAAAACATGAGTTACTAACACTTTTTATTTCTTTGTGTTTTATGTTATTATTCTTGATGAATATCAATCAAATGTTTCCTTTTAATAAACCAACCAGAACATTAGTATTGTATTTGCTTGACAAGCCAACAATAAAACAATCAACATGTTTTATTGTGTTAAAAAGTGAACTACAATTTTCCCCTGTGGTTTACACAATAACAAGAATAATGCCCTTAAACTTTAGTAATTACAATAATAGTCATAATGGTTTTGATTTTGTTGTGAAAGAGTCCCTCTCAACAATTTTTGTTAAAAGTTCGTCGTCAAAGAGCGACATTTAGTCCTTTTATCAATATCCCTTATTTAAAAATAAATAAATAATATATATATATAGGAAGTTTCAAATACAAAATTGTTACGAACTCTACAAACCAATCTCACCCGCATTTGATAACCACCTCTGAATTTCAAAATAAACAAAATCAAGAGTTGAGATTAGTTTGTAACAGTGACATTACTTGAATTTTATACAGGTTTGGTTATTGTAAGAAATTGAGGTTAATGTGAGAAGCTCGATTTACAGAAAGAGAAAGAGATTGAGGTGCGAGGTTGTCGATTTACAGAGATATATCGAGGGGGAACATTCATTGGGGAGAGGGAGTTGGGGGTTTATTAATAATATTCATTGGGGGAGATTTCATCGAAGGCCTACGTGAGGGACAACTGGGGGAGGGGGAGGTTGGGTTCGCCTAGAAAGTGGGTGCCGACGGGGGAGGTTTCATATCTCGTTGGAGATACAGTGATGTGGTGTTTTAAAGAGAAAATAACATCCCTGGTCCATGTGGATTACAAAATTACATAGAAAAACATTTTAAAGAGTAATTTACATTCATGGTCTCTATGGATTATAAAAGACAAACTTTTAATAGAAAATTATGAAAATTGGTAAAATGATTAAAGTAACTCTCGTTTAATTTGATTTAACAGAAAAAGGTAACGGACGTTAGAAGAAGGGACATAAATCGTTGCAATGTGTCAAACGTGAAGGAACAATTATGTTAAAATAAAGTCGAGGAACAAAACCCGTTAGGATGCGTTTGGTACGCAGACAGGACGGGACAGGACAGGACAGGACGGGACAGGACATAACAGGACAACTGTTCAGTGTTTGGTAACACATAAATAGGACTGAACAGGACAGAACAAGACCAGTTAAATGACCCATTTACCCCTAGTGATTTGTTTAGTGGTGGTGGCGGTGGCGGTGGTGGTGGCGGCGACGGCGGTGGTGGTGGCGGCGACGGCGGTGGCGGTGGTGGTGGCGGCGACAGCGGTGGTGGTGGCGGCGACGGCGGTGGCGGTGGTGGCGGTGGCGGCGGTGGTGGTGGCGGCGGCGGTGGTGGTGGTGGCGGTGGTGGCGGCGACGGCGGTGGTGGTGGTGGTGGTGGCAGTGGCGGCGGCGGCGGTGGTGGTGGTGGTGGTGGCGGCGACGGCGGTGGTGGCGGCGACGGCGGTGGCGGGGGTGGTGGTGGTGGTGGGAAAGAAAGAAGAAGAAGAAGAAGAAGAAGGGGTATATTTGTCAAAAAATCCTTGTTCCACTTAGTTCTAGGGGATAAGCATAGAACACCCTTGTCCCATGATGATTCCACTTAGTTCCACTTAGTTCTACATTTGATCGCACCAAACATGGACAGGTGTGTCCTGTCCTGTCCCATGCTGTCCACCCTACCAAACGCACCCTTAAAGATAACAAATATCAAGGACCAAAGGTGAACTTTTACTCAAAAATTAATATTCGAAAACTTGCAATTATTTTCTTGTTTTTTTTTGGTTTTAAACGGAGAAAACCCTCCTAAACCACCAGCGACCAAAGGCGTCGAAACCCAAAACCCTGTGAGATTTAGGGACGAACCCTCCGGCTCAATCAAACTAGGGCAATTTCCCGCCTTTCTATCTCTGTCCAAGCCTTCCTCTTCGACGGCGCCTGAATCGGCGATGGTGTCACCTAAGCAACTGCTCTCTATCATCGAGTCCACACTCTTAGGCTCCACTCCGCCATCGCCGTCGCAGAGGATTGAGCTCATTCATGCCATTCGTCACTCCCTTCCCTCTCTCCGCTCTCTCCTCTCATTTCCGGTATGAACATCTGTTGATATTTTTGTATGAATTTCTTGGTTGTACTTTTCGATTTTACCCTAGCTTGATTGACACTCTCTCTGTTGTGGCAAATGAGGTATACGTTGAATTTACAACTTCATGAGAAATTGATACGGATTTTAAGTGATTTAGAGAGAAAATAATGGCAGCTACATTGAGTTTACAGCGTTTACTAGGGACAGAATCATGTCGATGTTGAATTTGCAAAAGAATCCGTATCTATTTTTACATTTGATGATGGCTGCACTTTACATCAATATAAAATTATGTATTTTTACTTTGGAAAGGACGAGAGTAATATGACCAAAACACAATTTTATTGGTTTTAGCATATGCAAAACGTTATTCATTTAGTTAGATCTTACGTGGTAGAATAATTGAACTGATATTCTGAAATCAATTAGCAAAAAGAGCAATTTCGACCCTATGGTGTTATTAGAGAAGTTTATAGTAAAACAAACAGGTATAGAAAGAGGGAAGCTGTATTCATGTATCTTTTACCTTAAGGGCTTGTATGTACATTTACGTGTCACATTATGAATTAAGATGTAGACTGATTTAGTTAACCATGTAGTTTATTTTCAGGGAGATACATGTTTATTGATTTATATCATGTCAGAAGTGTAAATTGTAAGTCTTTTTTTCCTGTTCATAATTATGAATTTTTGTTTTAAATTTTCATATGTAGCCTCCGAAGCCTTCTGACAGAGCACAAGTTGAGTCCAAAGAAGTTAGGCTTCCTGATTCAGGACCAATCCCACTCGATGATCAGGACGTTCAAATTGTTAGTTCAATTATTGCTCTTTTTTAGTTTTCATGTAGAAAAGAAAGCGACTTCTATGGTCAAATTGTAAAAGTCAGGAAAAGGGAATCTAGTTACAGTTTAAACAAATCAACTTTGTGGTTTGATGCTTTCTGAAATTTCAAGTAGTTCATCCAGCAATCTATCAATTTGACCATAAAAGTTGAGTGTATAAGTTTTTGTTTTGGATGGGGCCTGGGGGCAGATTTTTCTTCAGCAATCCATTTTTCTCATCGTCTAATCACATGTAATTTAGGCTCTTAAGCTGAGTGATGATCTCCATCTCAATGAGATAGACTGTGTGCGACTGCTTGTTTCTGCGAATCAAGAGGTAGACCTTCTCTTACCATCTATTTATTCAGTATTGCTTGAGTTGGATTCTTTTATCTGATTGGTAAAAATGCATCACTTTCGTGTAGTGGGGATTACTAGGGCGAGGGCCGTTGGATATTTTACGTCTTGCAGCAGGGCTTTGGTATACAGAGAGAAGAGATTTAATATTAGCACTTTATACATTGTTACGGGTATCTTTTCGTCTTTTCCAACTGATCTTTTTTTTATCCTGGAGTTGGACAGTCTTCTTGCTATTACAATTTACAACAGTCATTATTTATTAAGTACTTGCATATTGTAGGCAATTGTGCTTGATCAGGGAACTGAGGCTGATCTTAAAGCTGATATTTTAAAATATGTTGAAGATCTAATCAATAATGGGCTTCGTCAACGGCTGATTTCTCTTATAAAGGTAGTCTTTCTGTCTTTTCTGTTATTTTAACTTACTTTGCATTTTGTCTATAGGTTTTTTGTTCACTGCTTTAGAACTCCCTTTTTAGATTCATTCTTCAGATCCAACAAGTTGCCTATATGAAGAGTAGATGTTACTAGGCAGAAATGCATGCCAACTAAACATACACAAAATACAGATTATGCAGCTTTCCAAGGTTGAAGTAATGACTACACAAAGTGATATGATAGATTCTAGATATTGACATATTTCTACGCCTCATCTGCTTTGCCATTCACTCCCCAATTTATGTATTTCTTCTCGATGCTTTCTGTTTGATGGTGGAGTTTTGTCAAACTAAAGTTACTGGTCACCTAGAAAATAAACTGAATTTTGTGCGAAGAAGGTTGGCGTCATTTTAAGGCTAAAGTTTATCTTAGATGTCCCATTGCTGGCCGCTTTAGTGGTCACAGGCATTTATGCGAGCTCATAATTTAATTTCCTTGTAAGCAATTTTTTTATAGCTTGGTTTCTTCTAACATCCATAGTTGGTTGGTCTTTGGATTAGAGTAGGTGCCATGTCAATGCATGGCTGATATCTGATGAATCTGATGCTTGTATTTAATTCTAGGAACTAAATCGAGAAGATCCAGCTGGCCTGGGTGGGCCTAATTCAGAGCGCTATATTCTTGACTCGAGGGGTGCTTCTGTGGAACGGCGAGCTGTTGTTTGTAGGGAGAGACTCATTCTTGGTCACTGTCTTGTTCTATCGTTGTTGGTTGTGCGTGCAAGTAAGTTATAACTACATATTCAGTTTTCTATTCTTTTCTCTTTTGTTATAACTGCTTACATCTTGAAGTTGCTTGAAAAGGTGTTTGAAGTTCTTACAACCGTACTTCATACCTTTCCATAGTTATTCAACATTGTTACCAACTCATTTTTCTTATGGGCCTGAGCATTATTTGAGGGACCCTTAAATATGATATTAGGAAAGGACTAAAGTATTTGAAGACCCCACTGTTTTCTTTAAGCTGTTCCAATTTTTTATAGTGAAGTCTGGTGCTCCAATGCACGACTCAGAATTTGGTCAGCCTACAAACCTTGTTGTGTGATGACTTTGGATTCTTCATGAAATGAATAACATCCTTCAATCTTCATATTGTTGAAGTCTAGGTTTCATCTTTTAATGAGTAGATAACTTGATTGGTTGGACTTCCAACTGTGATGGACCTCATTTACAGACCCTTAATTTATATTTAACCACTTCCTATGCAATGCCATTAAACAATTTTTGGGTTCTGTAAAGTGACCTTTGTGTGATCTGCCATTATGATTTGGCCAAAGTTGTTAAAGGCACACTAATGCGCAAACGGTCTTGGGGCCTAAGCGCGAGGTGCGGGCCTCAGGAATGTAAGGCGCATCTTATCAAAAATTATACACACACACACACAAAGTTACACACAACTCAAATATGCAGCAAGTACAAACCTCCAATGCAGCAGCCAATAATACTTCGATAGAGGCAGAAGGGCAAGGGTTTAAGCGTGAGCCGAGAGAAGTTTTAAGGTCTGAGTATTTATAGGGAAGGAGGCTTGAATCTAATGACTGGGTATAAAATATTATGGTTTGACTTATCTCATCTATTTAATAACTCTTTTTTAAGAAGTTAGGAGATCAGAAGATGAGAAAACTTATTTAATAATAGGGTTTGACTAGGTATCTAATTACTCTTTATGAGGCGCGTCTAGGCCTACAAGGCGCCTCAGCCAAGGTGCAGGGTCTTAGTGAGCCTTGTGAATACGCCTAGCCTCGACTTAATAAAAGCTCAAGACCTTGAGCCTTATGAGCCTCAGAGCCTAGGCACGCCTGGATTTTAACAACTATGGATTTGGCAACATATTTGTCACACAAATATTTTATTTATCTTTTGCTATGGAGTAATTGAGATGTGTCAATCCATCAAAATGATCAGATTGATAATACCACTCAACTAAACAAATTGTACGGATCCAAGCAGGACATCACACTCATTGAACTGAGAATTAAACAGCTATGCTGTTATAGCGGCCAAACTACAAAATAACGGTCAGGACTGAGATTTGAAATAGCGGTTATCGCGGTGGTATAGCGGTCCAAAAATAGCGGTTCATATAATAATTATTAGAAATATATATATAATATGTATGCATACATAACTTAACATATTATATGCATTAATTAAAGTTATAGTTTCAGCATCAAAACATCAACTTAAATTGAAAACCTAAGAGTTTCCAACTGGATGCAATTCGTTGACCGTTAAGTGTTAACTTAATGGATTAAAATAAATAAGGGCCCAAGTCTAAATAATAGCCCAACCGCCCAAGTCAAAATAAAAACCCAAATAAGACAAAAATGTAAAAGAACCAGATTCAAAAGAGGCCCAACTGAGAATATCAGTATTTGCGTCAAATATCGGTGAAATAGCGGTAAATTGCGCCACTATTCTTGGAACCGCAATTTACCACCGCTATTTTGTAAAGGACCGATAACCGCTATTGCACCACAATTAACAGCATAGTTAAATAGTTTTTAGTACGACGTTTTGAAGTATAAAAAAGTATATCTTTATCTGGCTCACAATCCCACTACAAGGACTGAAAATCGGTAACAGTAGCATGTAAATGCACACCTTTTTTTCGACATACAAGTGTCATAGGTCCTTGCTGGTTACCATGCTTTTCAATGCGTGTTTTTTGTGCAGTGTTGCTGTAGCTATACAGACTACCAACTTTAAAGGCCCCTTTTTTAGTTGTGAACTGAATGCAGGCCCAATATGTAATTGTTTCTAGCTCTCTAGGATATCTCATGTAGTTCGTAAGTAGTGGCTTTCTGGTTTCTGAAGAATAAAGATGAAAGGAGAATAGCGAAATTTAGATGCAAGTGTTTGATTTTGTGATCAAAGATGAACTTATAGATGATGGATACAAATGGGAATAAAGACCCAATAAAAATAGTGAGTGTTGGACCCAGGTTTGAAACCTCCCATGACCTTTTAGGGTCAACTCAATTATAATCGTAACTTATTTGAGCGAAAGAAAAAAAGAGAAGGCAGAAGAGATTTAAGAGAAATGGAAAAATCATTAGTAGTCTATCCTTAAAAGAGTCGTATCAACGTATGCCGAGTTATATAGAAGATGACGAATTTACCAATGCTTAACATGGTACCGACTAAATGCAAGTTCAAGCGTGCTCAAAGACATACATGATTGGCCTGGGTTACCAAATCTCTACCTTTCACTGTGTTAAAATGTTGTAGGCTTTGATCCCGTTAAAAGATAACACTAGTATGAGTCTCTTAACTAAACAGATGAGATTATAATAGATAGTGGAATGGTTATGTTATTTTTTCACCTAAAGGAACATATTTTTAATAGCTTGAGTGCTTTCTTTACAGGCCCAAAAGATGTAAAAGATGTTTTTACGACTTTGAAAGATAGTGCAGGGGACATTGATGGCTGTACTGACATTGTAAAGAACCAGGTATGTTTTATATTTAATTTTCAATTCTCTCCTTCTCTGATTTCATTCTTCTTGTTGGGAGTGGGATTATGGTGTCGGAGCTTGTTGTGTGAAAAGATGTTAAATGGCTTCTTGGGAGCATTTATTTGTGATATCCTTAACACGGGCCTTTTTATTTGTGATAACCTTTTTTGCCAGCCTTCGTAATTGACGGGCCTTTTCATTTTTTGCAGATCGCGTACAGTCTTCTTTTTTCTCTTATAATTTCATTGATATCAGATGCTCTGAGTGCATCACCAGACAAAATGTCTATCTTGGCACAGGATGTTTCATTTAGGCATGATTTCCAGGAAACCGTAAGTGCAAACCTTTTCTGTTCTCTTCTACTACCAACTCTTTGACCATAATTTGGAACCTGTTAGCTGTGTTTTTTATTTTTCCAATAGGTGATGGCTATTGGGAATGATCAGACGATTGAGGGTTGTATTAACTGTGTTAGGCTTGCATGGGCTGTGCACTTGATGATAATACAAGATGTTACTGATGCAAGGGAGACAAGTAATGATGTGAGGAATATAAGTTCATGCCTGGAAGTTGTTTTCTCGAGCAACGTTTTCCAGTATTTGCTTAACAAAGTTCTTCAAACACCAGCCTATCAGGTTTGTCTTTTGTGCTTAATGCTATAAATCTAACTAGTACTCAGCTTTAAAAGGTTGGTTTAATGGAACTTTTGTCCTTGCTGTTTTATATGTTGATATTAATCTCTCTGAAAATTATCAATTGTATCATTTTTCCCTTTTTTGAAAATTTTATGGATTATGGATTATTGTGTTACTCATTTTTACCCTTCCCAACTGATGCCTGATGGGGACACAGGCTTATTGGAGTTGGGCATTACCTGAAGGGCAATCAGTTAGTGTTAGCTTTGTTTGTATTCCCTGCTGCGAATGGACAACTTCACTAGAGTTGTTGAGCACATGAAGGCAAACAAGGGTAGTGGATTGTGACCCTTATTGTTATAATGGGTGTCTTAATCAATACTCCACTCTACCTGCATATTCAATATTACATAGATTAAATCTTTAAGTTTCATGATTGCTTTAATTCAAGTGTCATCGTTCTATAACTTCTATTTATAGGCAACCAAACTACATGCTTTAGAATCTGACATTGTCTTGTTCATTTCTTGGTTTTGGCTTACTTTAAAAAACTGTAAGATCAGTGTTAGCTAAGGCATCTACATTTAGTTCTCATACTAAAGTTGCCTTCTCTTCATAAAGTCAACTTTTAGCCATCACTTACCTTGTACTCTATACGATCTTAACTTACCTTCCATTTGTCTTTATTGCATTCCTATGCTGCAACCTGTTAGAAATCTTCTTTGTGCATTGTATCTCTACTGAATGTAACTTCATATCATTATATGTTTCGCAGAATGACGATGAGGATATGATCTACATGTATAATGCATACTTGCACAAGCTGATAACATCCTTTCTATCGCATCCACTTGCTAGGGACAAGGTCAGTCATGTCTTCTTATATGTGTTTTGTGTATACCAGGTATTAGTGGATGCCATGAATTTACATTGGTTTCTTTACATCTTATATGCACTGCGGAATATAGATTGTTATCTCCGTCTAATTTTTCTATAATCCATTACTGGAAGGTTTTATTGATTCATTTTAAAGAAAACCAAGTTTACATCCTTCGCTTTTTACATTTGCATTGAATGATCCATGTTCCAGAAAGCACCACTATGATTTCAAAATGCCACTCCCCTCAAAGTGTGGGCCGTCATCCCACCACTGCAGAAATGTGCAATTTTCCACCCTCATGTATAAATATCTTTTGACTGTGATATCTCATATAATTCATCAATACTACACAAGCTTAAGAGCTTGAGTCAATAAAATTGTTTTCTGTCCAGGTCAGGACTTCAGTTTTCTGTTTAAATCTTTTTGCCCTGATATGATGGTTTTAATATGGTTGGTAGGTGAAAGAAACAAAGGAGAAGGCTATGACTGCTCTTAGTCCGTACAAAATGTCTGGTTCACATGATTATGTTCTGGATGGTAACATGCATTCTCAGCAAAATACCGAATCTGCCCCGCAAACGTTTATCTCTCTCCTGGAGTTTGTTAGTGAAATCTATGAGGTCAGTATACTTTCTCATTGCGTATTCACTACAAAATGATTGTAAGATATATAATTTTTGTGCCATTTCCATTGAAATGTACGTAGGATTTTGGATGCATTGAGGTGTCCATCTGTATATACTGCAGTTCATAATTGTTTTACTTAAAGATTACTTTAGATCAGTGGTCCTTACACTTCTTGATGTTTACCACAGAAAGAACCTGAACTTTTATCTGGCAACGATGTCATATGGACATTTGTAAAGTTTGCTGGAGAGGATCACACTAATTTTCAGACACTTGTGGCATTTTTGAAGATGCTTAGTACATTGGTAGGCGTTTCTGTAACCTGGCTTATTGGTATCTACAAAGTTCTTATGATCAACGATGTGTTTGATTGTTTTCCAAGTTGTTTGACTTATCCACTTTCAGGCTTCAAGCGAGGAGGGTGCTTCCAAAGTGTATGAGTTACTGCAAGGCAGAACCTTTCGCTCTATTTCGTGGAGCACTTTGTTTGATTGCTTATCTATTTATGAGGAGAAGTTCAAGCAATCCTCTCAAAGTGCAGGGCCGATATTACCAGAGTTTCAAGAGGGTGATGCAAAAGCTCTTGTTGCTTATCTATGTGTTCTTCGAAAGGTGTTCTGTTGTTCTATCTTATATTTCTGAATTAGTTGGTCAACTTTGGTCTTCGAACTCAATCTTTTCATGTAGAAATTGATTATTTGCAACTATGATTAATATAAACATGATCACTTAATGTTTACTGTGATATTTTTACCATTAATGATACAATTCTCTGCTTTATACGTATGAACTTTGACTAACTGGCCTGCAGTGTTCTCTTTCTCATGGTTGATAGGTTGTCGAGAATGGGAACCCTATCGAAAGAAAGACATGGTTTCCTGATATTGAGCCATTATTTAAGCTTCTTAGTTATGAAAACGTGCCTCCTTATCTGAAGGTTTGTTCACATCTGCTGATACCTTCCCTAAAGGCTTTCTGAATTTTGTTTTTCTAGTGGGGCCTTTGAAAGTCAAAGCCGCATTTGGAATTTGAATGTTCACCATTTTTATTCACATGTTTTCTGTTGCTTTGTAGGGTGCTTTGCGTAATTCGATATTGACTTTTATTCATGTTTCCCCAAACTTGAAAGATACGATTTGGGGTTTCCTTGAGCAATATGATTTACCAGTAGTTGTTGGACCTCAAGTTGGGCATGGTACACAAATGATGGCCTCTCAGGTTGGTTTTGTGTGATCTACGAAAACGAGTTAATGATTTCTAATCTTCCAAGCAAAAAAAACTTTTGACTGAAAATTACACTCTTTTCTTGTACTGTTTTATATACTAGGCAGTTTACCTGTACTGTATCCTATCCTCTCATTTTCGGCTGAAAAGAGTTGTTGCTGGTGAAAGGCCTTTCTTGAAATCAGAATCTTCCCTTTTTACAACATGCTAACAGATCTTCTGGTCACACATATCTGTGTCATCTGTTGATTTAAGTTAATGTGTAGAGAATTAAACGTTAGCTACATTGGTTTGATATGTGATGGAAAGAGTTGCAATGATTTGACCCTAACAGGTTTATGATATGAGATTTGAGTTAAATGAAGTAGAAGCAAGAAGTGAGCATTACCCATCCACAATCTCATTCCTCAGTCTATTAAATGCTCTTATTGCTGAAGAAAGGGATGCAGCTGATAGAGGACGTAGGTAATGATTCAATTTCTTCAACTTTTTCCTAGATATTTTTTATAATATTTTCTGCCCCATACTTGTTCCTCTGAACTTATGTGGAATGTTTGGCAGGTTTATAGGCATTTTCCGGTTTATATATGATCATGTGTTTGGGCCATTTCCTCAGAGGGCCTATGCAGATTCTTCTGAGAAATGGCAATTAGTTGTTGCATGTCTCCAACATTTTCAAATGATATTGAGTATGTATGACATAAAAGATGAAGATATTGACGTTGTGGTCAGTCAATCTCAGCTCTCGACATCACAATCAACTCCACTCCAGTTGCAGCTTCCTGTCATAGAATTGCTCAAAGTAAGCTAGTTTATTCTTGTAGCTGATGATATTCGATTTTCACCCAGTGCACTTCTTATTGGTTTTCTCTATTTTTATGATATACTTCAATTTTTTTTTCTCTCTTTCCACCCCCACTTTTATTTATATGCTTCTTATATCTCATACATATTCGAATTCATCCCTGGTTTGCCCACAATCTGCATTTGGTTATAATTTTTAACCGAGGAGGAATATTGGATGAATGAGTAATTTGATTAGTTTTATGCCAAAAGGACTTGCCATCCAGCTTACTGTATTAATCATTTAAGACTCTCATGCTGCGTTTCCGAGTTTGGAGAGAAAAGAGATTACAATAATTTATTTTTGCGTGTTCTTTGAGTCGGAAAGAAATAAAAGTGTCCTTTTTTGTGTTGGAGAGTTGGAGAGAAAGGGAAAGAATGTTGGCAATTTTACAATTATACTCTTCCATTCCTTATAAGAGGTGTATATATAATGAGTTAGACAGGAACAGTTTAGTAATGGCAAATATTATAAACCCTTGCCTTTCTCTCCGAATCTTTCCACATTTGGGAGGAAAGTTTTGGAGAGAAAACCACTTAAAATTTCCCCTCAGATTGTTTTCTCTTCTCTCCAAAAAAAGTACTCGAGAACACGAATTTTTTGGCTTCTCTTTGTCTCTTTCCAGTTTCCAAATTAGCCGCTTCTCTACAAATAAATAACTTGAGAACACAATGTCAGAGAGCATTATATGCTTTTTTTTATTATTATTGCAGATTGTAGAATAGAGAACATCTAATAGGTGCTTTATTGTTCCCAAAGTTTCTTTTTCATTACTTAAAATTATTTACCCATTGTGGATTTAAGGTGCACTTTATGTTGGAGAAATGTTCTTACTCTGTTATACCATGTCTTATCTTATGCCACATTAGCCCCCCTCCCTGTTACGCTTAAAGCTTTTGAGTTGTGTGATTATATTGAGTTTGGAAACTATGTCACTTATTCATGTGTAAAAATTCCTCAATTTTTGGTGCTTACAGGACTTCATGAGTGGGAAGACTGTGTTTCGAAATATAATGGGTATTCTTTTGCCTGGAGTGAATGCCATAATTGCTGACCGGACCAACCATACTTATGGTTTACTTGTAGAAAAAGCTGTGCTCCTATCTCTGGAAATTATAATCCTTGTCTTGGAGAAGGATTTATCAGTTTCTGATTTTTGGCGTCCCCTATACCAGGTTACCATGCAATCTTAAACAAGTTGTTTATTATCATTTCTGTTATTCTTTTTCCTTTTAATGTTCTAGCATGAATCAGTGTAAGATTGTTATCAAATTTAAAATTTGGGTTGTGCTAGATGTTATTATAAACATCTTATACGTAACTTCAAACTAACTCCTGTGGTATACTCTCAATAGGTCATTTTTATGATATTCTTCTTTTTGATTGAATACACTAATGACATCAGAATAACACTATTAGTTACTGTTTAAGGCATGCTTTTGTAACTTGTTTCTGGTTGCTTTATTTAGTTTTCTTATTCTTTTTCTTTTCATCCTTGATTATCTTGGTCACAACACCTTATATCTTACGTACTTGTTGATGGTTCCGTTGCAGCCTTTTGATGTTATACTTTCTCAAGATCATAATCAGATTGTAGCTTTGTTGGAATACATCAGATATGATTTTAATCGGCAAATTCAACAACACTCCATAAAAATAATGAGCATCTTAAGGTATCCCTTGCTGCTATTCACTATATCTCTGGCTTTTAGTTCCATTTTGCATGGGTCATAGATGAACTATGGTTTTGTTAATGCGTCTAGTATGTTAAGATTGACCTTGTAGTTATTGCATGTAACAGTTCTCGCATGGTTGGGCTTGTTCCATTACTGCTAAAATCCAATTCTGTTGGTCTTCTGGTTGAAGATTATGCTGCTTGTTTGGAGCTAGGATCTGAAGGGTCTCAAGTTATAGAAAACAGCTGTGATGATCCGGGCGTGCTTATAATGCAAGTTAGTATTCTTTGCCTTATACTTGTTTTCTCGGATTTTGTGTTCTTTTTCTGTTGAATGTGCTATATATTTGTTTCTTCACATTGCAGCTTCTCATTGATAACATTAGTCGCCCAGCCCCCAACATAACACATTTCCTGCTGAGGTTTGACCTCGATTCCCCTGTAGAGAGGACAGTGCTACAGCCAAAATTCAACTACAGGTATCTTATTGATTATAAGTTTGAATTTCTTATCGCATTTGTTCCATGTTCAATTTTCTAATATTCTCTTATGTGTTTTATGCTATTTTTATTGTCACATCAGTTGTTTGAAGGTTATACTTGATATTCTGGAAATGCTACCAAAGCCTGGTATCAATGCATTGCTTCATGAATTCGGATTTCAGGTTTGACATTCCCAAGTAATTTTAGATATGTTGGTACTTACTCTTTGTTTGTAGCTACTTACTTACACAGACAAATTGTGTTCTCTGTAGCTGCTTTATGAATTATGTTCGGATCCGCTCACAAGCGGCCCTACCATTGATCTTCTTAGTACCAAGAAGTATCAATTTTTTGTCAAGGTAAGAGGTTTTCTTTCAGGGAGTATTTTCATTGATTGTGAAATTGTCTAAATAAGCATTGTTATTACTACAGCATCTAGATAACATTGGTGTTGCACCACTACCAAGAAGAAACAGTACTCAGCCACTTCGAATCAGCTCTCTGCATCAGGTTTGACTTGCAACACTTGATCTTTTATTGCATATCTTTTACCAAAAAGAAATAGTAGCCCCTGCTTTCCAGATGTATAGCAAAGTACATGTATTTATACTTTTCACGATGCATAAGTATTTTTATTTGAGGTGATCAGAAATGATTGTTTTTTGTTTATGTTGAGTTGGGTATGTGTAGAATATTTTGTGTGATATAAAAGCGTAAACCTGTTTAGAAAGTAACCGAGCTTTGTTTTGTTTGCGGATTCATGATCTTTTTTGTGGCTGATAACCTCATTAATTTTTAAATGTATTTTTGCATCTTTTCATTGTTCATATGTGATGTTTGCTTCAAAAAAAACAAAAAACAAATATGCATACGAGAATGGTGTAACTGCATAATGTATAAAGATCCAATCTGTGCATGCTTTTTAACCTAAATTAGAATGTAATCCCTGCAGATCGTAAGGAGTTTTTGTACAGGCAAGATTGCTCTACGTTGTCAATATGTGGAGGTGTATTTGCAGTTATTTAAGGACTGATGCATGATGCATCCCATAAAGCAGATTTGTGGTTGCCATCATGATTTAAGAAATTTAAATATAATTTGTTTAACGTTCTAAACACAGGAAATCATTAATTGCCACAGTGTAATCGAGTATTTCTTATGGCAATCGAAATTTATTTTTTGTTTTTTCTTCATTTTGGCCTTGGGTGATGTTTTGACATATTTTTTCAAATACGCGTTGGGGATTTTTGTTAGGTATTGGCAGACTTATTACTGACTCAAATAAGCATTTTTTTTCTATTAATTCAGAGAGCGTGGCTGTTGAAGCTTTTAGCACTTGAATTGCATGTTGGCAATGCAACATCTTCCAGCCATCGAGAAGTGTGTCACAGCATTATTGGTCATTTGTTTGGGCAAGGTGAAACCGAATATGACAGTGATAATAAAATCCTTCTCCCCCTCCTTCAGAGTAGTCCTGAAGATACTGCAAGCAGAGCCAGCGGCAGGTGTAAGGTAATTTTGATTTATTTGGTTCTCAGTTCATCTGGTGTACCTTCATGGAAGAGTAAAACTAGTTTAGTAACATCGATTTGAATTTATAATGCAGGTATTAGAATTGCTTGAAATAATCCAGTTTAGGTCTCCAGATACGACGTTGAAGAATTCTGAGCTTCTTTCTCACACAAAATTTGGACCGGTGGTAAGCGTCAAGTATTTCTTCCATTACAGCTCATTTTTCATTTCATGGTTCTTGTATGATGAAATTCTTTTTATAGGCTGACGATATACTTGGGAATCCAGCAACATTTGAAAAGGGAGGTGTTTATTACTACTCGGAACGAGGGGATCGGTTGATTGACCTAAATGCATTCCGAGACACTCTTTGGCAGGTATCTAATATTCTTCTTGATTCTTACTTTTATCTCTCAATATTGCTTGATTGGTTCTCTTGAGTATACTTAATTCCTGCCTCCTTTTCTTTTGTCCTTCAGAAGTGCAATCTTGAGAATCCACAGCTGAGTTCCTTTGGCAGTGAAGTGGAACTGAATGAAGTAAGAAATACTGTTCAGCAATTACTGAGATGGGCATGGAAACACAACAAGAACCTTGAAGAGCAGGCTGCTCAACTCCATATGTTGACAGGATGGTCACAAATTGTTGAGGTGAATCAACCCTTCTTCTCTCCTCTTACCTTTATGCTTTTTTTCTTTTCCCACATTCCTATAGCTCACCTCTTCTGTGTCATTTTATGTCTTTTATATTGTCTGTTTATTAGGTTTCAGCTTCAAGAAGGATATCCTTAATGGAAAATCGATCTGAAATATTGTATCTGTGCGTCAGCTCTCTCTCTCTCTCCCCCCTCCCCCCTGAAATAGTGATATCTATTTATATTATCATGTCATAACTGTCTTCTTCTTTGCCAACAGGTTGCTTGACGCATCTTTAAATGCTTCTAGTTCTCCAGATTGTTCGTTAAAGATGGCGGTGATGTTAACTCAGGTAAATGAATATATTTCTGCATATTTTAATTAGCATACTTGTCAAGTCTTGGCGCTGTCAATAGCATGCAGATTCCAAAAAAGATACCAATTAATTATCAAAGGAAATTTGTTGCAAATTCCAGCTTTTTGTAAGGAAAAAAAGATACAACTATCATTTGCAATAGTTACAGGCCATAGTGATATCTTGTGGCTGACCCTTAAAATTTCATAGTGCTGCTTAATGATTTTGAATTTTTTTATTTCAAGGTTTCAATTACATGCATGGTGAAACTACGCGATGAGAGGTTTGTTAACCCAAGTGTCTTGAATTCTGACACTGTCACATGTCTTGATGTTATTATGACAAAGAGACTGTCGAATGGTGCATGTCACTCTATCCTTTATAAGATTATGATGGCAATTTTGAGACATGATACGTCAGAAGCATTGAGGAGACGGTATGGTTCTAGTTAACTGCTTAGAAATTCACCATCGTTAATAAAATTTGTATATTGCTTGACTGACTCTTACTACTCTGTCCAACTTTTAGCCAATACACATTGCTTCTAAGCTACTTCCAGTATTGTCAGCACATACTGGATCCAGATGTCCCTACTACCGTTCTGCAATCGTTGTTAATAGATGAGCAAGAGAGTGGAGATTTGGATCTTGAGAAGGTGAGAAGTTTCTAAACTCTCATATCATGGCAACATCATTGGTCACTTTACTACTTTATTTGTACAAATGTTGGCATTTGAGATTAATGTTTTACTTTTGCTCAGATTGACCAGGATCAGGCTGAGCTGGCCCATGCAAACTTATCTATCCTAAGAAAGGAAGCTCAGTCAATTTTAGATTTGGTGCGCTCCTTACTATTCCTGTTGGATATAGTATGTTTTATGATGTTGTATATTGCTGTGATGAAACAATTTCTGTAACTTTGTATATGGTATTCTACATTCTATATACATACACGTATCCTCTCTTGTGGCTTATATACATATATATATATGTATGTATGTACATACAACATATTAATATCATTATTAGCATTATTACTTTATTCATCTACCAAAAGCTACTGTGATACCTCAAGTCTTTTTTTCATTGGGCTCCAACTGACATTGTTTTCCTTTGTATCAAGGCCATTAAAGATGCAAGTCAAGGCAGTGAATCTGGAAAGATAATGGCCCTCTTTGTTCTGGATGCACTGATTTGTATTGATCATGAGAAGTTTTTCTTAGGCCAGCTTCAAAGTAGAGGCTTTCTGAGGTCTTGCCTCATGAGCATCAGCAATGTTTCATATCAGGTTTGTTCCCCCCCTGGCAACTGTCTGAGACATTTGGTCTCCCTCAAATTTGTTGTTTTCAATAAATTATTATAATGTTTGTGAACAAGAATTCTATTTGTAGACACAACCAAAAAGAAGCAATTCTATAACATGTTTGCAAGAAACCATTGATCATATAGAAAATCTAGGAATTCTAGTGTGGCATGAAAGAGAGCCATAGAAAAGTGTTGGCTAACTTGATATATACATGAATAACCACAATTGACTACTTATAGGGTTTTCAAAGATACTATGTAAAAACAAGCTACATGTATTCTATGGACTGATTACTCTGAAGCTGAACAATTTAGCAGTTATATTTATATTTGCCAGTCTAAACTCTAAATTCATCTTCTTTTTCCTTGTCATAAAGGATAGCGTGCATTCTATAGATCCATTACAACGGTTGTGTGCTCTTGAGGCAGAACTTGCTTTGCTTTTGAGAATTAGCCACAAGTATGGTAAATCAGGGGCTCAGATTCTTTTCTCTATGGGTGCATTTGAGCATATTGCTTCATGCATGACACACAACATGCATACCAAGGTCAGTTTTGTAATCTTTTGCGTTTTTAAGTTTTACAAAATCGATCTAATCTAAAGTCGTATTGGATCTTCACACAGGGGAACCTAAGACGTTTCGACACTAGTTTCGGGAAAGATTCATTTGCCGATGTTCACAGACAAAGAATGGTCATATCTCCATTATTGCGATTGGTATTCTCTTTGACTTCATTGGTTGAGTCATCAGACTTTTTTGAGGTTGAGCTTCTTTTTTCCACTTTGCTTTCTTAGTTTCTTTTCTGCCGTTATGGTTTTCTTAATCTCAATGTTTTGTAGGTGAAGAATAAAGTTGTTCGTGAAGTGATTGACTTTGTGAAAGGTCATCAACTACTTTTCGATCAAGTTCTACGCCAAGATGTTTCTGATGCTGACGAATTGGCAATGGAACAGATTAACCTTGTTGTTGGTATACTTAGCAAGGTTTGCAATCTGGCATTTTTTTGTTACTACTATGTTTTGTTACTCAATTTTTTATGTTTTTTTAATGCATTGGTTGTTTACCCTTTAGGTTTGGCCGTACGAGGAAGGTGCTGAATACGGTTTTGTTCAAGGACTTTTTGGTTTGATGCACACTCTTTTTTCACGTGACTCAACTTCACCTCAATCAGTAAGTTCTAATTATGTCACCTTAACAATTGAGCATTATTATTAACACCTGAATTTCTAATCGTTTTCCTTGTATCTGCACATAGGATTTTCAGAAACAGAGGAAGTCGGAATTGAGTGCATTTCGTCTGTGCTTTAGCCTGAGCTCTTATCTCTATTTTCTTGTTAAAAATAAATCATTGAGACTTCAGGTGTGTATAGTGTGAGATTGTTAATATAGTTTGCTTTTTTTTTACTATTTTTTGTACATTCATATGTCTTAACTACATTACTGTTACCAGGTTTCCAACAATTCAACTGATTATAGTGCGCCAGCTGGACAGCAACAACCGACATTAAGTTTACTTGGTTTTCTTCTCAACTCTGTGACCACCGCTCTTGAAAATGCCGCCGAGGAAAAATCTATATTGCTTAACAAGGTCACTAGTCTTCGTATTTTCTTATATATATATATTTTCAATGTGAGCATTAAGCTTAATGTATTTGTTGTATGTGGTCCAGATTCAAGACATAAACGAACTATCACGACAAGAGGTGGATGAAATTATTAACATGTGTGTCCTTGAAGATCAAGTTTCTTCGTCAGACAATATTCAAAAAAGGTACTGAAAAATTGCTGGTTTCAAATTGGATCTTTGCCACAATTGCTAGATCATACTGTTTGCAGTAGCTTTATGGTATTATGGCTTGATAAGTCGAAACCTTTTTATTTTAATTTACATGGTATTTGATTTGATTTGATTTGATGCAGGAGGTACATTGCAATGGTGGAAATGTGCCGGATTGCAGGAAATAGGGATCGGCTTATAACACTGGTGCTTCTGCTTGCAGAGAACTTGCTGAATATATTTCTCATCCATTTTCAAAACAGGTATTTGCCCATCTTACTTACTTACTGCTTGGTTGTATTAAATTAGTATTAAATTATTTTTTGACTGGTTTCTTGGCAGTTCATTGTCAACTGAATCTAGTGAAGGTGTGAAGGCACTTACATATGGTTCAAACCAAGAAGCTGTAGAAGACCTAGATTCATTTTGTTCAAAGCTTGTTCCAATATTGGAAAGACTTGAAGCGCTAAGAGAGGTATGGTTGATTTAATAATAATGATGGTAATGATGATGATAATAATAATAATAATAAGAGTAAATTACGTTTTTAGTCCCTATGGTTTGCTGAAAATTTCTTATTTTGTTCTTATGGTTTTGAAATTACAACTTTCATCCCTAAAATTTATAATTCATTACCCTTTTCGTCTTTATGATTTAAATTTAATTGCTTTTTTCATCCCTATGGTTTACAATTCATTTCTATTTTAGTCCTTCATACTTAAAAGTAGTTATTAGGCCTCAGGGACGAAATTAGAAATGAATTGCAAACCATAGGGACTAAAACCGAAATTTTGAAACCACAGGGACGAAAAACGTAATTTACTCTAATAATAATAATAATAATAATGTGAGTGATTGTTGACTTGTTGTTGTTGTGGGTGCAGGATAAAGTTGGTCATAACATGAAAGTGTTCCAGAGATTAGCAAGTTCTCTCAAGGAACTTGCAATTCAAAAGTTAACACTGTGAGTGAGTCTTTATGATTCTTGGGGATGCTGAATTGTTGTATGTATTAAGGTAGCAAATTTTTGTGTTAATTTTTTTAGCATATGGTATGTGTAAGTTTAGGTATTTGATAGACTTTATATGTCACATATACATCAACGCTGCCTGCGCCGAAAAAAGAAGTATTTCGGTTCTTGCTTTCTAGGGCTGAAAAGTGGTATTCGTTGGTAGAAACACGATGATTTTTGGTGATTTATTTCCTCAGCTAATTTCAGTTATATATAAGTCATATCATATTAGACGAAAGAGTGTGAGGAAAAGGCTTAGGGTGAGAATCGTAAGTAAGGATTTGAACCCTTGATCACTTTTAATCCTAACCTCACCAATGAATTGCACTTCTCACGGGAAATAATCCATTGCATCTCATTAGTGTTGATCTTCGATTAGAGTTGATCCAAGTGTCCAGATTCATTCTTATGCTTCTTTTCTTTTCATTGGAACCCAACCCATATTATTGGTAAATAAGGTTGTTTTGCTATTGTCGATCGCTGCTAAACCCCTCTCGTTGCATATTACTTTCTCATCTGCTATTATGTCGTACATATGTTCATCATCATGGTCTTACAAACGTAACTGCTCACCGATCGAGGTCTAGTGGAACCATGCTTTAGTTTTTTTTTTATTAATTTTCAGACGTTTTAAACAATTCTCCTCGTATTAAATATCTATGATTATTAAACATATTGTATGAGATTTTGGAGTTCTCGTTTTCGTTTATTTATAATCAAATAACTAAAATATTATTCAACAGCTGTATATAACTATTTATTTATTTAATTTATACTATATTTATATGAAAAAAATTATTTAAAAAAACTGTTAACTCAACCGGTTACGAAGGATCAGTTACTACCAATTATAACCGGGACCGTTTAAGGGCCTGATCGGTTAACTGGTTTGATTCTTGTATTTCTTTTCTGAAGAAATCTTGATTGGAACTACTAGTATTGTTATCCAACAGACTTTCAAATATATCTTAGCATTTGAATACTCCACAAATGCATTTATATGTATGAATCTTTACCAATAATCGAATTGACAATTTCTTCCTGCAAAAATACGGCATCAAAACGATCATAAGTAAAACCCAAAACTGAAAACAGCCAAATTTTACGCTAGATCTTATACCCCATGAATTTCGACATCTCTTATCTTTGTTACTAATTGGGGCCACTAGTCTTCGAAGGGCCAGCTCGTTCCACCATAACGTCATATAACTGTTTCCCGTTCTAATTATCACCCAAAAAACCAGATATCAGAAACCAACATTCGTCAAAGAAAGAACACAAAATTTCTCGTAGCATTTGAAAACTCACGAAAATCACGGGAAAGAAATGCACTTGTCCTTCAGGCTTTGTTTGTGTTTCCTTGAAGTAAACCAAAATCGGGAAACTTGGCCACCAAAGCTCCCAGTTTACGAATGAAGAATATCTGCTATAAATGTTAGTTCACATAGCAACCGTTTATTTCTAGATTTAAATCATATAAACGTCCAGAAAAATCACTCACTTCCAACGATTTTTGCCACCAACAAACACATTCTCACCCGATTCTTCGAGCTCTTGTCCTACTTTCACCTCCTTTAATTAAAAGAATTCGAAAAGATTTACTTTTTCGTGTATGCACACACACATACTATAAGACTTGCATTCACAGTTAAAATCCGCTTCATAGGACGCCAAATATGTATAAATGTTCTAATATACTGCTTTATAGGATTAAGTTTATAGAACCAAACAAAAACAATTGTGTGTCCAATCTTAAATGTGACAATTGGACATATTTGGTCTTATAAATTGAAAAATCTAATAGAAGTTAACAGACAATCATAATTAGTTGACCAATCAAAAATTAGGTAAAATCTTAACGAACGAGTAACTGGTCGTTAGGATTTTAATTTCTACAAACGTGAATCACCCGAAAGTTTGTTGTGTGTATTTACAGCATAAGTAAAGACGGTACCAGGGAGTCATCATCGAAGACGAACCTCACTCTAGTTGTCTGCAGAAAAAACCAAAAAAATATAACAAACAAATTGTAAAGGTTTATATGATTAAAATATGGAGGAGGTAACAGTAGAAAATGCACCTGAAAAAGTAAAAGTAAGCCAAGAAGGCCAATAGGAGCAGCTGCTAGTAGATTATCATTGTATACTAAACCACCAGATAAACCTGTTTAATCATACATTAACATTTAACTATCAAACCAAAGGGCCTTTGGCCTAGCGGTATGGGAGCCTTTGGCCTCGTAGGAGGTCAAGGGTTCAAACCTCACCAAAGATGAGGAGTGTGTGTGTGAGTTTAATTGTTGCATTTGCCGTATACGAATATCATATACTTCAAAAAAAAACATTTAACTATCAGAAAATTTCTCAACATATATATGTATATATATATTCATGAAAATGAAGGTTGAAGGGGAAGCCCTCATAAAAAATGAACATATTCCCTCCATCTCAGGCTAAAACTACATGCACTACAGCAAAATCGGCTTTTAGACCCTAATATGTCTAAATGTCCTAATTGACTGTTTTATAGGATTTAAGTTTGTAGGCCCAAACAATTGTGCGTCCTATGTAAAGGTGTTATAAATTATAATAAGCTGGATAGACGTTTTTGGGCATTCTAACAAGTTTCTTATGACACTTTTGAAATAAAGTGTCCTATTAGTTTTTTATAGGGTATTTTTGAGAAGTGTCTTATGAACACGTCTTTTTATAGAACACTTGTTTTTATCTAAACATTTTCAAAGAATGTCGTATAAAAAGCTTAATATGACATTTTATTTCGTAAGTGTTTAAAAAACTTATTAGGATACCTAAAAACCTCCTATCAACTTATTGTCCTTTACATATGACGCACAATTGTTTGGTCCTATAAAACATTGTATTGGGACATTTGGCGTACTATAAAGCTGATTTTGTTGTAGTGATGCTTGACCACTCTCGTAGTTGAAACTAATAATTGCATGCTTCTATCAAACCACGATCGTCTAAATTTTATGGGATGAGAATTATTTATATATAATTGCAATCTTTTGCAACTCCAACGTCTTAAGATTCGAGTCATTGTTGGGTTCATGAAAACAATCGAAGTTTAAGAACCCAGAGATCCCGATGCTAGATAGTAGAACATGCATCAATCATTATATCATGCAAAGTTTTTCATATGAATCAGAACAAACCTAGAAGAACAATGGGTATTCGATAATCCGGATCTGGGACAACGGTCTCTTTCTTGATTGGCTTGGCCTTCTTACCTAATGAAAACTAAAACACACACAAAAACAACAAAATTATTATAACCATTAAACAACTTTCCCAGATTCCATAATTGAGTTCTTCAAAATTATATATATATATATATATAAAATATAGGATAGATAAAAGAAGTAATGTTACAAATGATGTTATGTTAATGCTGCTTTTGTGATTGGTATATGCATCAGTTCTTCTCATAAATTGGGCGTTTGCAATGAGTTTGCCACAAAACGAGGTCTGAAATTGCCTCACATTGCCACAAAATTCTCTGCCTGATTCACAAATCAACAAACTTAACCAACATTAGAGTCTATATAATTGCATAAATGACACCACAATTCTCAACTATTCACACACACAGACACTCACCCTAGTACAATTAGGGTTCATATAACATTATATTGGAAAATCTGGATTAGAGTAAACAGAACCCAATTCGTGAAATTCAAAATCTAATTCTGAAGTTTATGAAGCTTTGAATGGATTTTGAAGCTTAAAACAGACTTACTTTGAATGGAAAGAAATATGGGCGTTAATAAGAGGGTGCTCTCCATTGTGTTTTTCAGCAGAGCAGAAAACACAAGATTGTGTTGACTGTTACTTGATGAGGAATGAAATGGGTGGATGATTGTTTTTCAGTCAATTGACAGTAATAGCCTCTCAACTTCTGCTTCCACGTCATGAGTTTCTTGGGGTATTTTCGGGAAACAACTCATGTCTCTCTTTCTAGAGATAGTAAAGGGCCTGTATGGTTGGTTGTATATTATGTTATTATGGAAAGATTTTTTTTGTTTGAGCACTTTTTTCATAGATATTTTTAATTGAGAATCATAGTTTTACAAGAAAGAAAAATTGGTTTTTTTATAAATTTTTTCCTAGAAGTTTACTAATAATCCACTTTTTATATTACCGAATCACTATCAAACAGTCATATAGAACCGACGGAATAAACTGTATCTCGTTAAACTACCAACAAAAATAGGCCCTAGGCAACTCAAACTCTAAGGGGTTGCTTGGTTCGCAGAATTCAAAGAAATTTGATGGAATTGGAATGATTCGTTGACCAAATTTGCAACACCCGAAAATTGGAAAATCAGATTTGGGGCTCACGGACGTCCGCGATGTGCGGAAGTCCGCGGATCATCCGTGGAAGCAACATAACTTTTTTGGGGTTTTTCGGCCAAAGCAAGCCGGACGTCCGCGGGGGACTCTGATGAGATATTTTGGTGTTTTAAGCCATTTCTCTCTGTTGGACAACCTAAGGGGGGGGTAAGGTTGTATTTTAAAACTTTTACTTTCAAAAAATCTTTTTACAAATAAATACAGAATAAATAAAGC
Organism: Saussurea involucrata; assembly: GCA_033807775.1. Classification (NCBI taxonomy): domain Eukaryota; kingdom Viridiplantae; phylum Streptophyta; class Magnoliopsida; order Asterales; family Asteraceae; genus Saussurea; species Saussurea involucrata. The sequence goes on along the minus strand of CM066314.1, from coordinate 145,125,283 downwards.
AGAGTATAAATAAATAAGTATACAACAATTATATAAACAGATATAATTTAAATACACAGAGATTATATAAATAAATATAAATGCAAAGCAGTTTATATAAATAAATATAATATAGCACAGCGGAATAAATAAAGAGATAAGGGATAGAGATACTTGACACAGAGATTTACTGATTTACCACCAACTGTGATAAACCAGCAGCCGAGACACTTCCCGACACGATCCAATAAATGTATTCTTTACGGTAGAAATACAAACCAAGTACAAAGGTAACGTAATTGATTCTCAAGCTTCTGCTATGAGATGTACAGGATCACACACCCGTTATTCAAATACTTACAAGAGGAGTATAACTCACAATGGGTAATCACTCTTGTATAATATCTCACACTTGGATATTTTATAAAAAATATTTTTATAAAATATATATATATAAATGAGAGAGCTGAGAGTATGCTGCTTGTTGTTACTGTTGTGTTCTTGTCTAAGGTCTAAAGTCTTCATCAACAGCATGCTTCATATATACCAAGAAGCTCCAACGGTCACATGACCTGGCGGTATACCGCCTTGCACACCGCGGTATACCGCGGTCAGAAAGTACACTGGTACACAACGGCTACATGCAAAGTTGGCAGGAAAATGTACCCGCGGTATACCGGCTGTACCGTCGCGGTATACCGCCGTCAGGAAAAGCCACTTCAACCAATAGGAATTGTACACGGCCTGCCGCGGTATACCGGCTGAACACCCGCGGTATACCGCCAAAAGTGTACCCGCGGTATACCGAGTATTCTCCACGGTATACCGGCGTCAGGAATGAAAACTTTCCAGAACTGCAACCAAATCTTGCTGATCTTCTTAAAACCTTTATTAAAATTAATTTATGGGTTTTTAGAAATATCCAAGTGGTATATTATTTTAGGGTGTTTATCATTATTAGTTATAAACAATAATGACGACGTAAACACTTCCGTCTTGAACCCTTCAGATTAAATCTTCGTGTTCTTCAACAACTGCACACTTGGATTAAATTGTTAGATAAACAATAATGCGTTGTGTTTGTAATCATCAAAATAAATATATATAAATATATAGAGATGTGGTACACTTGCACCAACAATCTCCCCCTTTTTGATGATGACAAACACAACCGCTAAGCAAGAGCATATGCGGTTTCTCTCCCCCGTTTGTCGAAACAAAAAGGGTCAAGAGAGACGGTATGCTTCCCCTCGAGAGATGCTCCCCCTCAAAATATGCATATAATTGAGGTAGCATACACTCATGGGTAAAAGAGCTAAAACGCTCCCCCTCAAATTAATAACGATATCAAATTGATTTTATAAAATTTGAGGGATAAAATAAAATGCAAAAAGCAATAGAGACAAAGATATACAAACCAATACGAAACACTTGCACCAAAACGGATCTTAAGGCTTCAATATTCGGTTAATTTTATGTGATTAAAAAAAAATCACCACGTATTATGATCTCGTCAGGTAACCACGTATTATAACCTCGGCAGGTAACCACGTATTATAACCTCGGCAGGTAACCACGTATTATAACCTCGGCAGGTAACCACGTATTATAACCTCGGCAGGTAACCACGTATTATATCCTCGCCAGGAAACACGTATTATATCCTCGCCAGGAAACCACGTATTATAACCTCGGCAGGTAGCACCTACAAAAGGCAAAGAAAATATTTCGTGGTACCCTTTTCTTATGGGTCCTTTTAACAGTTAGTATACAACATAAACTGCAAAAAAAATATGTTGTCGACATAAAACAAAATACGACAACATATAAAACCATAAAAATGGTTTAAAACCACAAACGCATCCCACCGGGATTGTCAACATTAAACATTCCTTTCGGAATCCATTTTCTAACCATTTTAATTTTACGATCGTATTCATCATAGACGTAAAAAGAAGTATGCGGATTAACATTTTTCTTAGGATTCGCAAACTTATTATTATACATAAACGCATGTGATTTTCTCGACATATAATTCACATAATTCATTTTAGGAATATACGGAGGTTTTTGCGTTTTATTTTTAACAACAAATTTAGGTTTTTCAAAAACCTTTTTAATTGGCATACAATCACATTTTTCAATACACGTATTTGAACCAATGCCTTTTCGGCAATTTATACGATTTGATATATTAAGCATTTTAAGCACTTTATCATTGCTATTTTGAAATGCATTAGCTAACAGATTATCTTTCTCATGCGATTTACATTTAGCATTTAAATATGCAACTTCATTTTCAAGAGACTCGCATTTTGTACATGCAACACTTTCATTTTTATTTTCACTTAAGCATGCTATTTTATCATTTAAAATAACACAAGATTTACAAATATCTTTTTCACTTAATTTATTTTCTAATTTAGTGATAACATCTAAATCATAAGCAGATTTTTGTTTACCGTCATCTATTTCCTTTTTATATACAGATACGGTTTCTTTTAAATTAGAAATTTCATCTTTATATTTATTTGCGAGAGCGGCCATAGCATGAAATGATTTATATAATTCGTCAAGATTATTTTCATCGTCACTATAGTAATTATCACTATAATTATTATCATAATTATTTTTAGAAGAATATGATGAAGATACCTCATTATCATGGTCGGCCATGAAACAAAAATTTTTGGCTTCATCTATGCTTGCGCTCAACGCGCCTCCAACGAGAGCTTTTGGTGTGTTGATTTGTTTTGCTCGTTTTGGACACACACTTGCATAGTGATCCTTGTCACCACACACATAGCAAAAGCCTTTCTTTTTATTGGCTTTTTCATCGTCGCTAGATTCGTCATATTTGTCTTCACTTTTGTGGACGTTGCGACTTTGGTTTTTACCACCACGACGGTAGTCTTCATTTTCTTGAAACCTATCAATATTAGTAAACTTTTTGTTAGATAAAAGTTTAGAAAGTTTTCTTACCAACTTGACTAAATCGTCAAGATTTTCGGGTTCATCATCGGATGAACTTGCATCTTCCTCCTCTTCCTTTTCTTTTGAGGCAACGACCTTGAGAGCGATGGATTTCTTTTTGACTTGCTCCCGGACTTGATTTCTTCTTAGTGCAATTTCGTGCACTTTAAGATTGCCGATGAGATCATCGAGCTTCATAGTTGCGAGATCTCGGGAGTCTTCCAAGGATGTGATTTTTGCCATCCACTCCGAAGGAAGTGCTCGAAGAATTTTCCTTACATAATCCTCATTAGGATAAGTACGACCTAATCCCTTCAAGGTAGTCATAATGAGGTTAAAACGTTTAAACATTGAGTCGATTGACTCATCTTTAGACATTTCAAATAATTCATAATCATGAACTAAAATGTTTATTTTAGAACTTTTAACTTGAGTATTTCCACGATGAGTGTCACTCAAGCTTTGCCAGATTTGGTTAGCAGTTTTACAGGTATAAACTCTTTCTATTTCATCGGAAGTTAAAGCAGCATATAATATATTTTTAGCCTCAAAATTTAAACAAAAAAGAGATTCTTCAGCGGGAGTCCAGTCCTTAACAGGTTTATCAACAATAACATTATTTTTTATAATAGTAGGGTTAAAATTCCCATTTTCTATAATATCCCAAATTTTTTGACTTTTGCCACGAACGTGACATTCAAATAGCTCGGCCCAAATGCCAAACTTTTCAGTATCTATCAAAGGAGTTTTAGAGAACACAAAATTAGTTTGTTGAGCCATTAAAAAAAAATGACTTTAAAAATTTAAACAGAAAAATTTTTGAAAGCCCTGCTCTGATACCAAATGTTGGACAACCTAAGGGGGGGGTAAGGTTGTATTTTAAAACTTTTACTTTCAAAAAATCTTTTTACAAATAAATACAGAATAAATAAAGCAGAGTATAAATAAATAAGTATACAACAATTATATAAACAGATATAATTTAAATACACAGAGATTATATAAATAAATATAAATGCAAAGCAGTTTATATAAATAAATATAATATAGCACAGCGGAATAAATAAAGAGATAAGGGATAGAGATACTTGACACAGAGATTTACTGATTTACCACCAACTGTGATAAACCAGCAGCCGAGACACTTCCCGACACGATCCAATAAATGTATTCTTTACGGTAGAAATACAAACCAAGTACAAAGGTAACGTAATTGATTCTCAAGCTTCTGCTATGAGATGTACAGGATCACACACCCGTTATTCAAATACTTACAAGAGGAGTATAACTCACAATGGGTAATCACTCTTGTATAATATCTCACACTTGGATATTTTATAAAAAATATTTTTATAAAATATATATATATAAATGAGAGAGCTGAGAGTATGCTGCTTGTTGTTACTGTTGTGTTCTTGTCTAAGGTCTAAAGTCTTCATCAACAGCATGCTTCATATATACCAAGAAGCTCCAACGGTCACATGACCTGGCGGTATACCGCCTTGCACACCGCGGTATACCGCGGTCAGAAAGTACACTGGTACACAACGGCTACATGCAAAGTTGGCAGGAAAATGTACCCGCGGTATACCGGCTGTACCGTCGCGGTATACCGCCGTCAGGAAAAGCCACTTCAACCAATAGGAATTGTACACGGCCTGCCGCGGTATACCGGCTGAACACCCGCGGTATACCGCCAAAAGTGTACCCGCGGTATACCGAGTATTCTCCACGGTATACCGGCGTCAGGAATGAAAACTTTCCAGAACTGCAACCAAATCTTGCTGATCTTCTTAAAACCTTTATTAAAATTAATTTATGGGTTTTTAGAAATATCCAAGTGGTATATTATTTTAGGGTGTTTATCATTATTAGTTATAAACAATAATGACGACGTAAACACTTCCGTCTTGAACCCTTCAGATTAAATCTTCGTGTTCTTCAACAACTGCACACTTGGATTAAATTGTTAGATAAACAATAATGCGTTGTGTTTGTAATCATCAAAATAAATATATATAAATATATAGAGATGTGGTACACTTGCACCAACACTCTCTCTCCTCATTTCATCTTCAACCTCAAATCCTACTCTCTCTCTAAAATCGTTTTCCCTCTCAAGAAACCCTAAACCTCTCCTCTCCTCTTCATCTTCTTCCCCAAATCAAGACCACCACCATTGTTAGAAACCTTAACCCATTCAAGAAACCTTCCACTTCATCTCCTTCATCAAGATTCTAGGGTTTTCACCCAACCATTTTCACTCCATTTGAAGATTAAGAGTTTGTGGTTCATCTTGGTGGTCCTAGAGACATTTTGGTCGGTGGATTCAAGTATGGTTAAGGTAATCTTCTCTCCTCTTTATTTATGAAGTTAGGGTTTTGATATAAGTGGGTATTTTTCGTGTAAAATGGTTGGAGGATGATTCCACATGGTTAGATCTAATTAATGTCGGTTGAAAACTTATGGATCTAGGTTTTTGAGGTTTTGGCTTGAAGATTCAAGTTTCATCAAAGGAGCTTACGTTTAGGGAAATTCTAGATTTAGCCTAAATCTAGCAAGGTGAGTTCAAGTTGATTTGTGAAAACTTTGTACATGCCAAAAATGTTATTTTCCAAATGTTTGTGTGTTTTACTTGAAAATATCAATTGTTGAGTTATTTGATGAGTCTAACTCTTTTGAAGTATTTATATTCATAAATGTTGTAAAACACCCATATTTGATGTGTAGAAATCATAAATATATCCTTAAAAGATTTATTGCTCAAAATGCACTTTATTTGATGGTTTAATCGTATTGGTGAAATTGATTTTATAAACCATTTGGGAAAATGCACATTTTAGTGTAAATAGTCATTTTAAGAATTATAAGGGTGTGACTCCTTTTGGGGAAAACCCTTTTGTTTAACCCGTGTCGAGTTTTGGGTTAGAAATGATTTGTGGTACTTGTCTACCCAATCGATATTTAAATGCATTTTTATGCTATGATGACCGTTATTTAAGGGTCTAATGAGTTTTGAGCATTTTGCTCGGTTTTGACTTTGAGGAAGTCTTGGGGACATTTGTCCGATTTTAATGGATCGATGTGGAGTCTTATTTATGGTTTGCTTTTATTGCACCATATCGCATTTATTGTCCCTGTTTTATTATTGTTGGTCTTATACATTTGACTGCGATTGGATGACTTTAATATTGGATTCCCCTCCATGTATATTGAAGTTTAAATGAAGCAGACCATTTCCATATTTATGGTATTTGGACTTCATTACATTTTACGTTCGCGTGAGTATTGCTTCGTATTATGTTTTCAATGAAGTGTTATAATTAAATGAATGGTTTTCCATGATTTATAGGTTGATTATTTTGTTGTCAACCGTATTTGAAGGTTTTGCCTAATATAGAATTATTCACGTATTTGTGTGAGTTGGGATTGAAATTCATTTTGGAAAAACGCTTTATAACCTTTTAGAACTTTTCTCATAGTTTTTGGGTGCGTTGAAAAATGAGCCGTTTATATCCTTTTGTAAACTCTTTTGGAAATCATAATCTATAATGCAAACTTTCACTTAAAGAATTATTTCAATCATGCTATAAACTCTTGAACTCACTAGGCGGTAGCCTAACCCTTTTTATTTGTCGGCATGTGCAACATGTCTCAGGTTGGGAGTAGTTCTAGTGACACGTGTGAAAGGTCGTGTGCTAGTAAAGTGCTCGAGAGGTGAATAGCTTAAGTGAAGTTTTTCGCATTCATCTTGAGATTAGCAATTCGTACTTGGGTTAAGTAACACCCGATGTGGTTATTAGTCTTTGTAATAAGACTTGAATTATATATTGTCTGGAGGTTAACCATAGATTGTAATGTGAGGTATTTCACCTATTGAATTATAGGAGTAAATCCTATTATTTCGGAAGTATTATCGAAAATTTTAATTAGTTGCTCTTTCCCAATTCGAGGGTGTTACAAGTTGGTATCAGAGCATAAGTTTGAGAGAATTAGGTGTTGATTTTGGATACCTAGACTCAAACTAGCGTTCTTTTAAGTAAATAAGAGTGAAATTCACCATTAGACACTTTAAGATAGGATGTTTCGAAGTCGATGGAGTTGCTAGAAACGAGAATCGCGTCTAGAGTAGCAAGGATAATCATGTACGGTACGTTCATAATGACACCTGGCCAGTGTCATGGTGAATCTACTAGTTACATGTGCGTACTTGAACTACTTTAATGTGATGATCGTGGGGTAGTGAAGAAGTTCTAAACTATTAGTTGTTGGAAAAGATTAATGATTCTAGCATTAGTCACTTAGGGTGACAATAAGCATGATAATTGCTTTAAGTGGACCGTTTCGGGTCAAAGTTGATGGTTGGATTAGAACCATAGATTTATTGAATCGACCTTAATTCGAAAAGGAAACTGTAAGGTTAATTGATGTAATTCCCAACTTTGCCTTAAGAGGTTTGAACATCCGAATGATAATAGTGGACCGGAGGGATTTGGAGGAGCATGGGTCGAGACGTTGAGTGCCGACTAAGTTATTCACAAAATTTATTTTGAAAATAAATTGCATCAATTATTTCTTGTGTTTCAAATCCTTATATGGATTGTGTTACAAATTTTGGAAAATGTTTAGCACACACACAAGATTTTAAATCATGGGTTTTGAACCTGCATGAAATTATTTTATTGCGGGAGTTGCAAACTCCGCCGGGACTTGCCTTACTTTATTATTGCCCAACGTTACTTTCGGGTACGGTGATATCCGTATTTTTATGATGTTTAAGATGTTGGGCAAGTAACTACGACTTATGACTTTAACATTGGATCTCCTCCACATATGTTAAAGTTTGGACGGAAAGTTATCTTCCATGATGTCTATGTAAAGCTATTTTGGGGAATTTGTTTAATGTGAGTTTGTTAAACAATGTTGTTTATATAGTATTACAACAAGAAGATGATTTTTGGAATTTTGGCATTTTAGTCATGATTTTGCTTATTGCAATTTGACTTTTGGAAGCATAATGTTTGGTGCCACTTTGTTGACTTGATGTCATTGAGCTCATTGAATTTCATGGAGTTTTGTTTTACGACGTTTTGTGTCGTGTGAGTGCAATTTCACAATGTGCATACTCCATTTGTTTATGTGAAAATTTATGAGTCATATTGGGTATTTTGTCCCACTTGGGCTTGGTTGAGAAATATTATTTTATGCCATAAGGCGACCAAAGGGGATAAGTTTTGAAACTTTGGTGTCGCATGAATTCTCTTTCAAGGATTGTGTTAGTACATTTTGTTGCAACCTGTTCAGTATATGGATTGATTTATGCGTGACATAAGTAATGCATGAAAGGACACTTTGATAGTATTTCATAACAATTTACTTAATGCGCTTGCGATCAGTTGATTGTTTATTATCATTTCATGTAAATGCATTATATCGACCTAGGGGTATGCATAGCTTGGTAGCCATTACTTCTCAACCTTTTGATAAGCGATTTGTGAATGAAAATGCTTTATTAACTCATTGCATAAATGAAGGCCATTTGGTGAGAGTGTGTTTTGGTGTTGTGGAGATCATGCATAGTTTACAATACATTACGTTTTGAAAACACAAATGTGTGATCCGTTGACATTTGGTCGATTTTGGCTCGAGGAACATTTTGGAAAATTGTAAACCTTTTTAGTTTTGGAGAAAATGTGTATTTTGAGTATTTTTAACGAATAAACTTTTAAGCATTGACGTTTTAACGTTTTATGTTACGAGTGTGAAACTTTTGATGTAAATGCTCCGTGATGGGGATTTTGAAAAAAAATTATTTGCCTAACGTAGAGTGCGTGGAATTACTTATGTTTTTGGAACAATGATGCGCACTGTTGGTGCAATTCGAGATTTGAAGTCGGTTTGAACCCTTTTCGGTGTCAACCATTTACAAACGCTTATTTTCTCCTAAGTTCTCGGAAAACACATTGATGAGTGTGAGCCTTGTCAGAAACGTTTTACTCATGTGTCATTACATGACCGGATGAGAAAATTTTGGAAATTGATTTAAAGAATTTCATCTTTTGAAATTTGGTCGTGAACTATTTGATGCATGTTATTCCATTTCAAGAAAACTTCTAGGAAAGTGTTACAAGCTTGCATGCATACTCCGATTTGAGATTTCCTCATGACGTTTAGTCGATATTTTCAAATGATGAAAACGTATTGATTTTTATCTTTAAATTTGGAACTAACACAAGTCATTTTATGTTTTGACCAAAGTGTATTTACGAATCGTTTCATCGTTTTTGTAAAATAAACTGACGCACGCAGATTTTGTTGGTGAACCTTGTTCCATACTATTTTATGGTTAGAAAGGAATTTTAGAGTCAAATGCCGTTTGAACTTCTTTTGAAGTACGTGCGAAACTTTTGTTACACACCATTTAAAGTGGGCAGTTACTTTACGTGCATGTCATGAGTCAATCCATACTAGGACCGTAGCGATTCATTTAAAAGAAGTTATTTATTACGCTTTTGCGTTTTGTTGATAATATGAACTGCAATGAAATAATTTTCAATATGATTTTCATATGTGGGACGAGCGTGTTCATTTTTGCGCAACTACCGAACTGATAGTAGTAGTTTTTATGCGTACGTTTAATTTGATATGAAAATCTTTGTGTTGAAAATTTCTATGAAAAGTTTTGTTGATTGGCATATTTGTTAAATAATTCACTTGAAAACCTTGAACTCGTTAGGGCCTTGGAAAGGTTAAGTGACCCCGGTTAAGAGTAAGTTTGTATAGAATCTCGACTAATGTAAAGTTGGGTGTTTAGACACATGATGTGGCTATAGGCCAAATGATATCGATGGCAGAGTCGATGTATTGGCTGTAATCGAAGGGTTAGATTCGCGACATTGTATTTTGAGGTTAGTATAACCGTTTTTGTCGGCAATCCGGTTTTGGGTCTTGGACAATTTTCGCATGAAGGACCCTTTAGACACCGTATTGATAACCCTAGTTTTGTGGGAATGCTTGGTGAACGGAACTCGTGTGTGGAGTTCTGTTAGAGTTCAAAGCTTAGTGGTATGACTAGGTGTCAACCTTTTTGGGTTCGAAGTCGGAAACCGTTAGCGTATTCGGAAGGTGTAGTCCGATTTTAAAGAAATAATGATAACGGTTGTAGTAATCTTAAGACGCTCAATTGTGATGAGTAGTTTTGGTGGAATAACTTTCGTGTGTGGTTAAAGAACCTGTCGGTTTGATGATTAATGTTGGGATAGATTCTTGGAGTCTGTTAGGGCTCGTTGGAATTAAACGACAGTTAATGGTAGGAACCATTGGATTTAGAGATCCAATTGGTCTCGGTATTAATTAAACCTTGGATTGATTTAGAGTCTGTACCGCAATCGGAGAAGTGTGGAACATTCTAAGGTTGGGAGACGACTGAAGTCGTCTGATTGGGAGTTACTCCCGTGGTTGGAGCGTTCACCCGGACATAAGTACAGTGCACCTGAGAGGGCATTGTTGGTAAGAGTCTGCTTGAGGTTTGTCTTAGCAGTTCGTGTGGGGAAAATTTAGAGTTCAGTTAGGAACTGATGGTTTATGGTCGGCGTTGAGTTGGTTAGCATTGGGTGTAAAGAATTTAGATTTCGAGGACGAAATCATTCTAAGGTTGGGAGGATTGTAACCCCCGAAAATTGGAAAATCAGATTTGGGGCTCACGGACGTCCGCAGGGCACAAGGCCGGACGTCCGCGATGCGCGGAAGTCCGCGGATCATCCGTGGAAGCAACATAACATTTTTGGGTTTTTTCGGCCAAAGCAAGCCGGACGTCCGCGAGGGACTCTGATGAGATATTTTGGTGTTTTAAGCCCTCTCTCTCTCCTCATTTCATCTGCAACCTCAAATCCTACTCTCTCTCTCTCTAAAATCGTTTTCCCTCTCAAGAAACCCTAAACGTCCCCTCTCCTCTTCATCTTTTCCCCAAATCAAGACCATCACCATTGTTAGAAACCTTAACCTATTCAAGAAACCTTCCACTTCATCTCCTTCATCAAGATTCTAGGGTTTTCACCCAACCCTTTTCACTCCATTTGAAGATTAGGAGTTTGTGGTTCATCTTGGTGGTCCTAGAGACATTTTGGTCGGTGGATTCAAGTATGGTTAAGGTAATCTTCTCTCCTCTTCATTTATGAAGTTAGGGTTTTGATATAAGTGGGTATTTTTCGTGTAAAATGGTTGAAGGATGATTCAACATGGTTAGATCTAATTAATGTCGGTTGGAAACTTATGGATCTAGGTTTTTGAGGTTTTGGCTTGAAGATTCAAGTTTCATCAAAGGAGCTTACGTTTAGGGAAATTCTAGATTTAGCCTAAATCTAGCAAGGTGAGTTCAAGTTGATTTGTGAAAACTTTGTACATGCCAAAAATGTTATTTTCCAAATGTTTGTGTGTTTTACTTGAAAATATCAATTGTTGAGTTATTTGATGAGTCTAACTCTTTTGAAGTATTTATCTTCATAAATGTTGTAAAACACCCATATTTGGGATTTTTGGGATATTTGATGTGTAGAAATCATAAATATATCCTTAAAAGATTTATTGCTCAAAATGAAGTTTATTTGATGGTTTAATCATATTGGTGAAATTGATTTTATAAACCATTTGGGAAAATGCACAATTTAGTGTAAATAGTCATTTTAAGAATTATAAGGGTGTGAGTCCTTTTGGGGAAAACCCTTTTGTTTAACCCATGTCGAGTTTTGGGTTAGAAATGATTTTGTGATACTTGTCTACCCAATCGATATTTAAATGCATTTTTATGCTATGATGACCGTTATTTAAGGGTCTATTGAGTTTTGAGTATTTTGCTCGGTTTTGACTTTGAGGAAGTCTTGGGGACATTTGTCCGATTTTAATGGCTCGATGTGGAGTCTTATTTATGGTTTGCTTTTATTGCACCATATCACATTTATTGCGCATTATTCTTATTTACATGCCCGTGTGCGTTAGTCATTCCATGATGGGCTTATTATTATAGACTGTGTTGCATTGGATCCATAGGCACGTAAGTCAGTCGTTATTTGATGGTCTACTGGGTGTCGCGGGATTTGACCGGGTCCCATGTTTGATGACCTTTACCTTCAAGGGTACACTAGGAGGGTTAAGTCCGGTTGAGCTGTCAGATTGATTGACGGACGTTTATTGACCTTCGCCATGTCGGGGCAATGCCATGGTTGTATCCCCGCTTGTGCCGAGCCTTTGGTGGTATTCTTATTGATACTTCACTAAGGTCAGTTGTCTCTTTGGGTGTTACTTGTAAGGCGTCGTATGGGACACTTGGGCTTTTATGCAGTGAAGTGTCGTACGATTAACATTGTATGAGTGGCGTACTTTTGTGTTCATCCACTCTCAATGGATACGGGTCTCCCCCGTCGTTGGCCAACATACTTGGGATTTTATATTGTACCTGTTTTATTATTGTTGGTCTTATACATTTGACTGCGATTGGATGACTTTAATATTGGATTCCCCTCCATGTATATTGAAGTTTAAATGAATCAGGTCATTTCCATATTTATGGTATTTGGACTTCATTACATTTTACGTTCGCGTGAGTATTGCTTCGTATTATGTTTTCAATGAAGTGTTATAATTAATTGGATGGTTTTCCATGATTTATGGGTTGATTATTTTGTTGTCAACCGTATTTGAAGGTTTTGCCTATGTAAAAACAATTAAACTAACATATCATTGATAGCAAATAACGTTTTATACTTACAAAAGAAACCTCTCTACAAATATCACTCACACTCAAATCATCTTAGAGATATGAAGATGATTAACAGAAACCCTAAACTCTAAACGAGAGAGAACTAAAGAAAACACTGAAACAAAATAAGGAAAAATGAAGTTATCTACAAAAACCCTAACGTCGCATTCTATTTATATCTTCCAGAATTTACAATTAAGTCCTTGACAGAAAGACCCCTTCAGCAATGAGATATTGCTCCGCTACCCTTTTCACCAACTCTGCTTGCAGCGCCATCCACATCTTTCATATAATTGCAATTCCAGTCCTCACACAAACAACACATTTACAATAACTTAAGTTAGTAACATAAGATGTCAAGATTGGTCAATTTTATTTTATCTTTTAACAGCCTAATATAGAATTATTCACGTATTTGTGTGAGTTGGGATTGGAATTCATTTTGGAAAAACGCTTTATACCTTTTGGGAACTTTTCTCATAGATTTTGGGTGCATTAAAAAATGAGCCGTTTATATCCTTTTGTAAACTCTTTTGGAAATCATAATCTATAATGCAAACTTTCATTTAAAGAATTATTTCAATCATGCTATAAACTCTTGAACTCACTAGGCGTTAGCCTAACCCTTTTTATTTGTCGGCATGTGCAACAGGTCTCAGGTTGGGAGTAGTTATAGTGACACGTGTGAAAGGCCGTGTGCTAGTAAAGTGCTCGAGAGGTGAATAACTTAAGTGAAGTTTTCCGCATTCATCTTGGGATTAGTAATTCGTACTTGGGTTAAGTAACACCCGATGTGGTTATTAGTCTTTGTAATAAGACTTGAATTATATATTGTCTGGAGGTTAACCATAGATTGTAATGTGAGGTATTTCACCTATTGAATTATAGGAGTAAATCCTATTATTTCGGAAGTATTATCGAAAATTTTAATTAGTTGCTCTTTCCCAATTCGAGGGTGTTACAAGTTGGTATCAGAGCATAAGTTTGAGAGAATTAGGTGTTGATTTTGGATATCTAGACTCAAACTAGCGTTCTTTTAAGTAAATGAGAGTGAAATTCACCATTAGTCACTTTAAGATAGGATGTTTCGAAGTCGATGGAGTTGCTAGAAACGAGAATCGCGTCTAGAGTAGCAAGGATAATCATGTACGGTACGTTCATAATGACATCTGGCCAGTGTCATGGTGAATCTACTAGTTACATGTTGTTGGTCCCGAAGGCCTATACAAGTTTGTAGAAGGGGGGGGGGGTTTGAATACAAACACACAGATTTTACTTTTCTAAATTGTTTATTGATAAATCATTAACAATTTACAGCTTGTTGCGGAAACAAGATTAAGGATAAACCTAAATCTAAACAAGTTGGAACACTAAGGTTTCTTGAACTAAGAGAGATAAGGAAATTACTAATAATAACCTATCTTGAGATAAGAGATTGAACTTGTCCAGAGTTAGCAAGTTGCTTCAAATGAAGTGGGTTCATCTCTTTATATACTGCATGCATTTAATGCAAGTCAGTATACACTTTACACGTGTCATCAGCTGGTTGGTTGCATGTCATTGACCTTGGTTGACAACCTTAGTAGCCACATGGATGAACAGTGTAGTATCAGAGTGGTTGTACGATTTCAGACAGTCGGAGGTTCTTTTCTGACATTTCGTACGGAGTCGTGCAAGGGGGGTTAAGACAAAAGTACTTTGTACGGAGGACTTCATGACCAGCTTTCGTTGATTCAGAGCATTATCATTTTCTATTCAGCGAATGATAAAGTTCAGCGATAGCTGAAGTCTTGTACTTGATACTTCACGTTGAGTGGACAAATCTGAGTCTTCGCTGATCCGCATCAGTTCATTAGGAGACTTGTCGCTGGTTCTTGAGCTTGATCTTCGACTTCAGCGTAGAACCTTTGTTGATGTGAAACTTGTCTTCAGGGATCATAAGTAAATAACTAACTTATCAGCGATCATCATAATGACTGAACAGACTCAGAGCATTAATGGTGAACAATGTTCGCTGAATGTTTAATTTAAAGAGCGAGAGTTCCTATCAGCGGTACTGTAAGATCTTAGTACTTATCAGCGATAGTGAAACTCTGATACATATTGTTTACTTACAATTTTCACTAAGTATATAAGAGAGGGTCATTATCAAATCACTGAGGGTTTGGATCAACAATCTCCCCCTATTTGATTATGACATAGCAACAAAGAAAATTGCTATTTAATGAAAACATAAGGATAAAAAGAACTCATAAAATATTTGTCCCTATTACTGTTTTCTGGGATCTTTTCAGTACTGATGGAGTAAAGTACATTCGCTGAAATCTTTCTTTAAAACTTTGAATCAGGTTACAAAGAGAAATGGAAAGATTACAAGTACAAGCGAAATAAATTAAAAGTACAAAAGAATAACTGATACAATAGAGAAATAGGCGATCATATCAGTTTGTAAAGGGTTCTTCCTTAATGAGAAGTTCATCAAGGGTCATTGATGTGGTGGGAATCATCCAGTCAGGAACGGTTACACCTTGTTTTCTTTTGATCAGCGCTTCTTCAAAAATCAAGGGTTTCAGATGTCGTGCCTGAGGGTCATTCCTGAAGTCACACCAGTAGATGAGATCTCTCAGCTGTTCGATGGGAGTGATGTGAAGTTCAGTGATGCGTTGAAAATGCTCTCCACCATCGTAGTCATGGAAAAATATCCCGTAGGGTTCACTTATGACTTTGCCAGGGATGAAAGTCTCACCAGGAGGAAGAGATGTGTCAAGCATGGAAAGATCAGGATCAGGACCAAGGACTTCAGCACGTGAAAAACCAATACCTGTTTCATTTCGTATGACAGGGCCATCAATTGAAGATATAGATTTCTTCTTCTTCGCTGAGGCCTTTCTTTTCTGACTTTCGAGAGGAGGAGGAGGAGGAATATCCACACAGGAGTAGACTAAG
Source organism: Saussurea involucrata (assembly GCA_033807775.1). Classification (NCBI taxonomy): domain Eukaryota; kingdom Viridiplantae; phylum Streptophyta; class Magnoliopsida; order Asterales; family Asteraceae; genus Saussurea; species Saussurea involucrata. The sequence continues at coordinate 145,109,631 of CM066314.1, read as the reverse complement.
TCGATTTGTTTGTTGATCAGCTTTTCAACATGTTCCTTGTACTTCGACTTGGACTTCTGGATGGCTAACCTGATCTCCAACCATTCAGAGAGACCGTACTTCGTTATGGCTTCAGCATAGAATTTTTCGTACTTCTTATCTTCTCTGAATATCTCGACTTCAGCGATTGAAACAAGGGTTGTTCTTCCAGAGATGAATACCTTGTTGATTTTGGCAGGAGAGAGTCTGTAGTTGACCTTTTCTTTGCACCAGGCTAAAGTTGACTGAGACACAGTTCTCTTTTCTTCAGTTATCTTCTTGGCGTTTTCCCAGAGCTGACGTTGAACATCAATGGGAACTCTTTTCAGCTTGGGGTCTTTTATTGATCGTTTAGAAAGCTGGATGGCGTATTCTCTGTCCTTTTCTTCAGCTTCCTTTCTTTCAGCGATTAATCTTTCAGCTCTGAGGTGATCCTTGTATTCCTTTTTGGAAATTCTGAACTTTGGAGGAACTGAAGGAAGTTGATCACGCCTCAGAATGATTCGCTGATCCTCGAATTTCTTTATTATCTCTTCTCTTCTTTTCTAATCCTCCTCACTTAGCTTTTGAGGAGCTAAGGAAGGTCTGTGTCTGTGCGAGAGTAGCTGTTCTTCTGGTTCGTCAGTCTCAGAGTTCAAATCTAAGACTGGGATTATTTCTTCAGCAGCAGCTGGTATTAATGGTGAAGTCGCAGTTGTGGAACCTTCAGCGATATCCTCAAACAGGGGAGAGGACTAGCTGAAACACAGCGATCTTACAAGTAAGAACTTGGGTAGAATCAGAGAGAGAAAATTTGTTCAAGTGTATAGGCTTGGGTAGTAGAACTGATAGTGTATGATAGAGGAGGGATGGAGTGAGAGATGTTTAGTGTACCTGACAAACCGGCTTTTCAAGCAAGATCGTCAGATTGTCATCTTCAGCGACGCTTTTGCCTTTGCCTTTCTCAGCTCCAGAGGCTGAGGGCTTTGTCTTTGTCCGCTCCCCTGAAGGTTCATTTATCTAGATTCCCTTAAGAACTTTGATCTTCGGAGCAGGTTTGACGATAAAGAAGTCATCGTCATCATCATCATTCTTTGGAGAAGAGGATGGTTCATTATCAGGGATGTCGACGGCTTCATCATCTTCTGCTTCGGATTCGGTTTTATCAGCTTCTTCTTCGAGTTGCTCCCCCTCAGATACAGAGGCGAGCTTCTTGGTTTCCTCAGGGTTTTCATCTCCCTGAGGTCCAGCGGTGGTTTCTTCAGCATCCTTCTCTCCCCTGATAGATTCATCATGGTGACATGAACTGGGATAGTAGTAGCTGACTTGCAGGAGGTGAGATGGTCAGGGCTGTTGAAATGCAGCAATTCTTTAGGAAATTCACAACATCTTTCAGATGTGTGACTTTCGTTTTGGTCCAATCTAGTTGTTCCAGAGTGAACTTAACCTGAGGAGCCTTGATAAATTCCACTTCCTCAGAATCAACGGAGATGTTCTCAGTGGTAGCAGGAATGTCAGACGATGCCATTTCTCTGTATTATCAGTTCAACCAAAGATGTTAACAAATAATAATTATCTTAATGTGGAAAGATTTTCCATTAAGATGGTTCAAATTTTATCCATTTCATTCAGACACAAATGTCTTAATGAAGATTAGGGTTTTTCTTGATTTTAAGAAACGAAATGTAAAACCCATTTATTCTTGTTATCCAGTTTTCTATGAAGAAATAGATTCTGGAAACGAATGAAGAACAAGTTTAAGATTTTTGCATTTAAACTTGAAGAACAACCATGAAATGGTTGTGTTCATAAAACCATGAAAGAAAATGATTTCATTTTAAGAAGTTCTTTTGTTTGATCTTGTTAAAACAAGGAAAAGATCGGAAACAAGTTATACGCATTTGGTAATAAATAAGAACATATTAACCTTGATGTTTGATGAAGAAGATGATGAACAGTTCTTTGAAGTTTTAGAAAGCACAAATGCAACAGTGAATTCTTTCTTGCGGAGGAAGATTGATCGCGTAAAAGAAAAATATAAACCACGAGTTTGTTTATATAGATAGATTAGAGAGAGAAAATCTTGAGCGGGAAAAGATTTTCATCATGACACGGACACGTGTTTGCATTTGATTGGAAGTTTGAACGAGACGTGCAAACGTGTGTCAGAAAGAGAAAACGTGTCGGGGTTTATCCGTTGCAATGACGTCACAACTGTCCTTTCATATTCTTTTAGGATGTCTCTGAGGTTTTGAAAACTCAGGGACTCTTTTATAAACATGAAGCACTGAATGAAAATATCAGTTATGGTTTTAAGAATTTTCAAAATATCGCTGTTAAGGAAGAGATATTCAGCGATGCATTTTGTTTTGAAATCTTGCATTTTCATGCGATTGTCAGAGAGAGAAAACATACCTTGATATCAGCTTTAACCAAGTTTTATTCAGAGAGAAGATGATTGAATAGGTTATACGAGTTGATTTTATCCTATCGCTGATCAATGTGAACCGTTGAGGATTTTACCCTTCAAAGTTCAGCATTCCAAGCTCGCCGATGAGAAAGTTGAATCTTGTCTCATCAAGAGGTTTGGTAAATAAATCAGCTAACTGATAATCAGTTGGGATAAAATGAAGTTCTATATCACCATTCATCACATGATCTCTGATAAAATGATATATGATGTCTATGTGTTTGGTCTTTGAATGTAGTACTGGATTGTTTGCTATAGCGATGGCACTTGTGCTGTCGCAATAGATTGGAATTTTGGAGAGCTGAAGATCATAGTCTAGTAGCTGATTTCTCATCCACAAGACTTGAGAACAACAGCTTCCAGCAGCTACATATTCAGCTTCAGTTGTGGAAGTGGACACTGAATTTTGCTTTTTACTAGTCCAACTTACCAGCTTTCCACCCAGGAGCTGACATCCTCCTGTGGTGCTTTTCCTATCCATTTTGCAACCTGCAAAATCACTATCTGAATAGGCGGTTAGATCGAATCCTGAATCTTTGGGATACCAAAGACCTAGGTTCGTTGTACCCTTAAGGTATCGAAAGATTAGCTTTACAGCTTTCATATGAGATAGCATAGGTTCAGCTTGATATCGTGCACAAAAACATGTTGCATACATAATATCGGGTCGGCTAGCTGTAAGATACAAGAGAGAGCCGATCATCCCACGGTACAGCGTGACATTAACATGTATTCCCTTTGAATCCTTGTCAAGTGTCAGCGGTGGTGCCATAGGGGTTTTCATAGCTGAACTATGAGTTAAATCAAATTTCTTCAGCATATCTTTAACATACTTTCCCTGATTGATAAAAGTTCCTTTTTCAGTTTGCTTAATCTGAAGACCAAGGAAATATGTTAGTTCACCCATCATGCTCATTTTATACTCATCTTTCATTCTATCAGCGAAACGAGTACAAAGCTCAGGGTTAGTAAAACCAAATATAATGTCATCAACATATATTTGAACTATAATGATATGACCTTTCACTTTTCTAAAAAATAGAGTTTTGTCAATCTTACCTCGCTCAAATTTTTCAATATGGAGATAAGTAGAAAGAGTGTCATACCATGCACGATGAGCTTGCTTCAAGCCATAAAGTGCCTTATCCAGTTTATAAACATAACCTGGACGCTTAGAATCTGAGAATCTTGGAGGTTGTTCCACATACACTTCTTCATTCAGCTTTCCATTCAGAAACGCTGACTTAACATCCATCTGATGTACTTTGAAGTTTTTGTGTACAACATATGCTAAGAATTGACGAATAGATTCAAGTCTTGCTACTCGAGCAAATGTTTCGTCATAATCTATACCTTCCTCTTGTCTGTATCCCTGAGCAACAAGACGAGCTTTGTTGCGGGTTACAGTACCATGTTCGTCAAACTTGTTTCGATAGACCCATTTAGTGCCTATTACTGTTTTATCAGTTGGTCTCCGAACAAGTTTCCAAACTTTGTTTCTTTCGAATTCAGTCAGCTCTTCTTGCATTGCGCTGACCCAGTTTGGATCTTTGAGGGCATCATCTATTTTATTTGGTTCAGTTAGAGAAATAAAGTTAACAAATAAACAAATATTACCTGCACTTCGTCGAGTCTGAACACCAGCGTTTGGATCACCAAGAATTTGATCAATTGGGTGATTTATGGTCCATCGCTGAGCCGGAGCATAAGTCGCTGACTCATCTTGAACTGGAGGAGCTGAAGATGAGGCTTCAGCTACTTCTGGAGTTTCAGTTAAGAGAGGAATACTTGCATTTGTCATTTCATTTACTGATTGCTGAGAGATAGATGGAATGTCTGAGGCATTTGGTTCAGCGGTAGGTATAGTGTTTATAGGAACAGCTGAGACCCATGATGTTTCAGCTTCACTATTCTGCATGTTTGGAATGATAGGACTATCATCTTCTACTGGATGAGCATGAGGAGTGGGAATATATTCTGAATCACCAAGATGAGAAAACATCCATTGATTCAGTTCTTCAGTATCAGCGGACGGTTTAGAGTTCGCTGAACGGGATTCGTCAAACGTGACGTGAATAGTTTCTTCTACAGTTTGTCTTCTACGATTGAAGACTCTGAAGGCTTTGGAAACTGAGGAGTATCCAAGAAAGATTCCATCATCAGCCTTAGGATCAAACTTTCCAAGAGCATCTCTGTTGTTCAGTATGAAACACTGACATCCAAAGATGTGAAGAAAGCTGATTGAAGGCTTTCTCCCATGAAAGAGTTCATAGGCTGTCTTTTTGAATCTTTTTACTATCAGCGACCTGTTTTGCGTAAAACAAGTAGTGTTGACAGCTTCTGCCCAAAACTGAGTAGGCAGGTGAGAATCGCTGAGCATTGAACGTGCAGCTTCAATAATTGTTCTATTTCTTCTTTCAGCGACTCCATTTTGTTGCGGTGTTCTCACTGAAGAGAAGTTGTGAGAAATACCCTTACTCTCAAGGAAGGAATCAAGAGAACTGTTTTTGAATTCAGTCCCATGATCACTCCTTATTGAGCGAACGGTCAGATTGTTCAGGGTTTCCATCTTCCGAACAAAGGTGATGAGTTCTTCAGGGGTGTCACTCTTAGAACGGAGAAACATTACCCATGTGAAGCGAGAGAATTCATCAACTATGACCAGCGTATATTTCTTTCCAGCGATGGATTGTTTGTTAACAGGGCCAAACAAATCCATATGGAGTAGTTGTAGAGGAGATGATACTGAAGAAACTTGCTTAGATTTAAAGCTTGCTTTGGTCTGCTTCCCTTTTTCACACACTGAACATAAAGACTCTTTGGCGTATGAATGCTGAGGTAGACCAGTGACTAACTCTTTTGAAGAAAGAGTGTTCAGTGTCTTGAAATTTAGATGAGATAGCCTCTTATGCCATAGCCAGTTGACATCAGATGAGCCCTTTGAGAAGAAACAGGAGTTCTCAGTGGTTGTTGAGTCCATGTTTATTACATAAACATTTTCCAAACGATAACCGCTGAGAGCTATCTTCTCCTTTTTGTCAGCGACAAGGCAGGATTCCTTAGTAAAGATTACTTTGTTATCCATGTCGCAAAGCTGACTGATGCTTAGAAGATTATGCTTCAGCCCTTCAACATATGCGACTCTTCTGAAGGAGGTTGTACCATTTGAAAGTACACCATACCCTCGGGTATGTCCTTTTCCATTTCCACCGAAAGTTACAGAGGGACCCTTCTCTTCCTTGTATTCAACGAGCATGCTTTTCTTTCCAGTCATGTGTCTAGAGCATCCGCTATCGAGATACCAGATACCTTTCTTAACCTGCAATACAAAGGAAGATTAGTTTTTCTTGGGTACCCACTTGACCATGTATACACATTTGTCAGTGGAAGTAGTTGGAATGGAAGATTCAGCAGTCTTCGCAGCATTTGAAGATTCAACTTTGTCTTTCTTCACTTTGGTTAATTTCTTAACTTCAGTGGTAGGATTCTGTAACACCCGTAATTTTCGGATGTACAACTTCGAATCGGTGTGGATTCGATCATTTAAGAAAAATATGGAAAATAGGATTTTGGTTTAAATCTTAGATTTTATAGTCTAGTTGGATGAGGAATTCGAATACGAGTCCAACGGTTCTTTCCAGAGGTTGGCGCGGATGGTGGCGCCGATGTACTGGCGCGGGCGCTGGCGCCGAGCACCTGACGTGTTGAAAGGGGGTTAAAACCCACCTCTTGTCCTTAGTTGTTATCCTTTCATATTAGAACTCACAATACTGAACTTTTTGCTCCTGCTCATCTAAAAGACGACTCCTCCATCTAAACATAAGGTAAATCCAAATCTCTCAATCCTAATCCAATTCAAGTAATTAGTAGATGAATCTTAACAATTAAACTTGATTTAGGGCATTACACCTTCATCCTTCTTGTTGGAGTGATTAAGCTCAAGTATTCAAGTTAGGGTTATATCAATTGAAGATTCAAGGTGAGTAATTTGTACTTAATTGATTGTATTACACTTATCTACCATTCTTTATCTTGATTTTGGTATTGTTAATGTGAAATCTTGATTTATAAGCTCTTAATGGTTAAGAGGGAAACAAGAAGAGTTCAACTAAGTTATGGTCGATTAATTGTGTTTATTACTTAGTATGCCATGTTAAATGTTGGTGCTAAGAGTTTGGCTTTGATTATATATCAATGGTATGTGATCTTGATGATGGCTTAATATATGTCTTAATGAAGTAATGATGGCTTAATGGTCAAAATGGACATATTATTGAATTGTAAACATGGATGTTTATTATTGATATTATATAGAATGTGATTTGATACATATGGATGTGTATGAACTACATGGAAGTAGAATTGATATGTTAAATGGTTGGACCATTGTTAAGTGATAAATATGCTTTGAATATTATTTGGATTAACATATTTGGTATTCACATAATTGGAGGAGCACCTAGTAGGCATTGGAGGATATATATTCTTACACACCGTGGGGTAAGTGTAATTGATTCATACCCTCGGATACCGTGGGGTTTTCCGTTGTGTTATGCCTTGTAACAATACCGTGGGGTACCGATCAAGGTATATCTTCGATTATGATGTAACTGGGTAGCGATATGGACCTTCTCCATGGAATCCAATTTGTGAATGTATCGAATTGTTATTCCTACATGCTATGATTATGCTCTATGTGCTATGTGTAAACCTCACTTAGGCTTTAAAAGCCTAACACTTGTTATGTGTTTTATGTGTTACAGATTTTAGTGGTTCCGGACACAAGAAGGTCTAGAACGGGGTTGTGAGCATGGGATCATTGTTGGAGAGTTAAAGATTGGAAGATTGATGATAGAACTTTCCGACATCCTTTTGATATTTGATTGCTATAGTAGTGATCAAATAAGCTAGTGGTCCAATAGTAGTTATAATTAACTAAATCTTTGTATTAATGATTATGAAATGTTAATTAGGTATACTTTTACTTTAGTAATGTGTACCACTCTTCCGTTTTATAGAAGTTTTTGTTAACCCCTGTTTTGGGGTGTTACAAGTTGGTATCAGAGCTTTAGTTTAAGTGAACTAAGTATGATGAGGAGGTACTTAGACTTAAGCTGAGATGAATTAAGTTATGAATCGTGAGATTGGGTAGAAGTATTAAGACGGGATGGCCTTAGGGTCGACAAAAATATGTGAAATTAGTACGGTAACGACGGTAATGAGGATTCTCATGTATGATATATTCACAATCTCAATTAGCTACTGTTATTATGAATATATTGTTACATAAGCATACTTGTTTCTAAATTGTTCCAGTGACTAATGATCGGTAAAGTACGTTTCGTGTGTCTATATTCATATAACCATTTCTCAGGGTTATCTTTTGTTTTATAGCATAATGATGGTAAAAACGCCACCAAGGTCTTTCAATTCTTTGGAGGACAGATCGGTAAATGATTGAGGATTGGAAGGACAGCCTGGAACTGGCGGGACACAGGAAAGTCCGCCGAGACAACCTTAAATAAGTGGATTAAAATGTGAGGAAATAGAATGTAAGATGTTTGATCAAGATGGGAATAGTATGAAATGGTTGAGTAAGTGAGCCTTGGAAGGCATGTATAACAAGTGTTAGAAGGCTGAGAGGATAACCACTGGTTGGAAATAGAGCGTCAATGATAAATTGCGTGAGTTAAACAATAGACCTTGTTTGAGTGAATAACCTTCAATTGCAAGTAGAGTTTTATGCATGGTGTCCTCGAGTGTGTGTTACAGGGGTTTTCGTGATTTCAAAACAAAGGCATAAATAGCAATTTAGTCGATGATGAGTCAGTATGTGCACGTGGGTATTTAAAGAAAAAGGCAATACCATTTACGTCGCACAGCGAAATTTTGAGTTTAGCATTTTGCAAAATACTTCATACTTTACAAGAAAAGTTAAATATAAATGAGCGTGAGAACCGACTAGCTTACTTCGTGTCGGTAATTTCTTTCAACTTTTGTCGTATGAAAAGATTTTCATTAAATATATTACGGTCATAAAAACATCGTTTTGGTTGAAAAAGATTAAGTTTTTCGGAAAGTAGTATGCAAATGATTCTCGTGATCGTTGTGCAGTACACTGAAGCAATAAGAATTTTGGGGTCATATGTACCCAAGTTGCTCCAAGTGTTGTTCTCTAAAATGAGGAAATGTGCGAAATAATATATTTAATACATTGTTATGAACGAAGGCTATGAACGAACTAAGTCGTAAAATATTACTATAAGCTAAGAAAGAACTCTGAGAATGGAGAGGTGTTGGATAAATCATGGGAGAATGTTTGTAGTTTTGGTAATTGTGTTCAAGAGGAAGGTGAACAATGGGAGAGTTGAAAGTGGACTTTAGTGTCGGTTGTAAGAAGGTCTATACCCTTGTTTGGTAACTAGAAATACAGTTGGCAAGGGACGGTTGTGTCCGGAGGAAGGATTAGTAGTCATCAAGGTGATGGAATTAGCAAATTGCTATGAGTAGTGTGGTGAGACAGTAAGGAAATACCCTCGATGTTAAATAAAAATTTATGGTGATTTTGTGATATTAGTATTGCACGAATAAGTTTGAAATGAAGACGATGAGATGTAAATTGAATTATGTTATGTTGAAAGGATTAGGTTCAGTCCTTGTTAATGAATAGATTAAAGAAGTATCGATAGGTCGACTATTGACATTGAAATCGGCAGTTGTGTAAGATGTATGAGGACCGTTTGATGATCTTGTATTTTTAGTACCTTTGGGACTAATGAACTTTGGCAAAATAATATATATATATATATATATTGTGGAGTATATAGAGTTGTATATACGTGTACATATAGATATATATATGAATTGACTTCATTGGGAAAGTAGCAATGAAGGGGTCGTGAGATTATCATGTCTCGAAGCGTGTGTTGCATGATGTGGGATTTGTTGTATTTTAAGTTTCATGAGTTGATATTGATAAAAGATCAATAGACCCTTTGAGCAGATGGCTTGGTTTTGGATTCGGTTGAGTCTTAAGAGTATTCGTCGGTTTAATTAACTTGACATAGGCTTGGGGGTTGGAATTACATGAATTGTATTATAATTAAAGTTTACATAATATGAATACATTGATTTTTTTTTCTTTTCTTTTTGAGATCATGTATGAGTGTTAAGTTAGAATCAGAAGATTAAAAGTTGAAGGATCACCTTGTGGGGGGTGTTAGGATAGTGAAAGACTATTGTTGTAGATGAACATTCTACTTATGATGTAGATGGTTTATATAGAATGAAGAATTAGGCACGAACATGGTAAGGGTATGGACTATGTCGATTTGTGATGGAGTGTGCACTGTATATATATAATGGTTTGGAATCACAAAGAATTAGTAAGAAGTGAGTAAGTTTAAGTTAATTAGAAACTCGTGAGTTGTAGTTCAAACTAAAGTTGGGGAGGAATAAAGTAATGAAATAGATTCGGTTAATTGTGCGGGAGAGCATGAAAGTAAATTTGAATTGTGTACGAATGACCATGAGGGATCTGGTCTGCTGTGAGATGTTATGAGTGGAGAATGTACGAACGAGTAGTGGCATTAATTGTCAAGATAAATGTGTCAACCAGTAATAAGAAGTTATAAAGAGGGAACATTAGATGAAAGTCTTTTCGGGGATTCCAGATGAACAGTACTAGTTGTCAATAAAGCTGTTGGAATATGTGGTTGTAAGATGGTGTAGTGATTTGGCTATAATTGGAATAGAATGTCGAGCGGTAGTGTGAGTTTATCCAAAGTGATTTTGGTTGTGTGAGTCGTTAAATAAGTTTATGATTTTGAATCATAGGAAGTTTAATAAAGATGAGAAAGTGTTATCGGTATGTGGAAAAGTTGGGAGAAAGAGACAAATAATGATTGGAGGGTAGTACTTCATGCTAACGTAGGAAGTAATGATAGAAAGGTCGGACCTAAGAATGTAGTTATACTACAGGTTCAATGGAATTATCACCTTTGATATATAATATTTTGGTGCTTGGTTGCAATGTGGTCGCGTAGTACAATATTGATGAGAGGAAGTGGTAGTACTTTATACTGAAGAAACGTGTGGGTCATAGATGTAGTGATGGGTGTCGTAGATATAGAAGTATTCAAAAGTGGTGAGTATGCTCAATTTAAAGTGAGTATGGATTTTCAAGCAGTATACGTTAATGTTATTTTGAGACCTGGAGATTGAGATGTGGATGATGACGGTATTGAAGACCAAGCAATAGTCGGATAAAGGTTTAATGGTAAACGGTTACTTTAAGGAGGCTTACAAATCTAAGTTGGGGAGCGGATAATGAGGAAAGAAGTAAGGTTCAGGAAATATGAAAGATGAATCCTTGTTCCTTCTAGATTTTTTTTATTTGTGAATGGAACTCATGTGTGGGTTTGGTTAGAGTGCAAAGGTTGGTGATAATTAGGTGTCAACTTTTGGGCTTAAGGCCAAACATCTTTAGTGTAATCGGGGAATTGTAGCCGATTTTAAAAAAGAATGATGGTGATGGTAGTAGTAACCTTAAGATACTCATTTGTGATGAATGGTTTTAGTGAGCTAATCTTTGTGTATGGTTAATGAACCTGTCCGTTTGATGATTAATTATTGAGATGGATTTTGGAATCTATTAGAGCTCTTTGGATGTGAATGGCCGTTAACGATAGGGACAATTGAAATTAGAGATTCGGTTGGTCTCAATATTAATTGAACCTTAAATTGATTTAGAGTTTGAAACTGAAATCAAGATGTATAGAACATTTTAAGGTTGGGAGACGACTGAAGTCGTATGGTTGGGAGTTTCTCTATGGTTGGAACGTCTATCCGTACATAAGTACAACGTATGTGTAGGGGCTTTGTTAATAAACAATTGTTCGGGGAATTGTCTTTATAGACCGTGTGGATGGAATTTAGATTCCCGTTAGGAATTGTTGAATTTTGGTCGACAGTGAGTCGGTTGACTTTGGGTTGTAAAGAATATAGATTTCGAGGACGAAATCGTTTTAAGGTTGGGAGAATTGTAACACCCGTAATTTTCGGATGTACAACTTCGAATCGGTGTGGATTCGATCATTTAAGAAAAATATGGAAAATAGGATTTTGGTTTAAATCTTAGATTTTATAGTCTAGTTGGATGAGGAATTCGAATACGAGTCCAACGGTTCTTTCCGGAGCAAAAACGGAGCTATAACGAAGAAATTACGGCCAAATTAGTGGAAAACGAGAAGCAAACAAACAGAGGTTGGCGCGGATGGTGGCGCCGATGCACTGGCGCGGGCGCTGGCGCCGAGCACCTGACGTGTTGAAAGGGGGTTAAAACCCACCTCTTGTCCTTAGTTGTTATCCTTTCATATTAGAACTCACAATACTGAACTTTTTGCTCCTGCTCATCTAAAAGACGACTCCTCCATCTAAACATAAGGTAAATCCAAATCTCTCAATCCTAATCTAATTCAAGTAATTAGTAGATGAATCTTAACAATTAAACTTGATTTAGGGCATTACACCTTCATCCTTCTTGTTGGAGTGATTAAGCTCAAGTATTCAAGTTAGGGTTATATCAATTGAAGATTCAAGGTGAGTAATTTGTACTTAATTGATTGTATTACACTTATCTACCATTCTTTATCTTGATTTTGGTATTGTTAATGTGAAATCTTGATTTATAAGCTCTTAATGGTTAAGAGGGAAACAAGAAGAGTTCAAGTAAGTTATGGTGGATTAATTGTGTTTATTACTTAGTATGCCATGTTAAATGTTGGTGCTAAAAGTTTGGCTTTGATTATATATCAATGGTATGTGATCTTGATGATGGCTTAATATATGTCTTAATGAAGTAATGATGGCTTAATGGTCAAAATGGACATATTATTGAATTGTAAACATGGATGTTTATTATTGATATTATATAGAATGTGATTTGATACATATGGATGTGTATGAACTACATGGAAGTAGAATTGATATGTTAAATGGTTGGACCATTGTTAAGTGATAAATATGCTTTGAATATTATTTGGATTAACATATTTGGTATTCACATAATTGGAGGAGCACCTAGTAGGCATTGGAGGATATATATTCTTACACACCGTGGGGTAAGTGTAATTGATTCATACCCTCGGATACCGTGGGGTTTTCCGTTGGAGAGTTAAAGATTGGAAGATTGATGATAGAACTTTCCGACATCCTTTTGATATTTGATTGCTATAGTAGTGATCAAATAAGCTAGTGGTCCAATAGTAGTTATAATTAACTAAATCTTTGTATTAATGATTATGAAATGTTAATTAGGTATACTTTTACTTTAGTAATGTGTACCACTCTTCCGTTTTATGGAAGTTTTTGTTAACCCCTGTTTTGGGGTGTTACAGATTCACCTTGACCTGATTTGCACCAGGGTTGGTCTTCTTTGCCTTGGGGGCAATCTTCACCTTAGCTATCTTTTCAGCTTTGGTGGCTGTGGGACACTTACTAGCAATATGATCGGTAAGTCCACAGTGATAACATTTCCTATAACTAAAAATAGTTCTAGGACCATTTGAATGCTGAGCTTTTGATTTCGAATTAGAAGTGCCAGCACCAAGTAAACTATTGGCTTTAGAAATGGGACGAACATTCAGTTCTTCAGATTTCTTACCAAGGACATCCACTCTGAGTCTAGGAGTAGATCGCAGAATAGATCCAGAGATCTGCTTCCTTGATCCAGAGGAATGAGCCACTGAAGCTTTAGAAGCATTCAACTTTGGTACTAAGGTACCCTTCTGAGGATTCTGGTAAATAACAATTCCTTTACCTTTGTCTTTAGAGACAGAGGTAGGTTTTGAATAAACCATTTTCTCCTTACCTTTTGAGGAGGTAGGAGTTTCCTCAGGGATTGGTGTATGGGACGAGGAGCACTAAGAAGATGAAGTATCAGCGACTGAGGATACGAACGTTCCAAATTTAAGCATTGAACGCTCAGTGGTTGGTTTTGGAGTATCAAATTTGTAACCCAAACCACGTTTATCACTTAGGGGAATTTGATACTTTATTATCTCAGTGATCTTTGTTGAAGAATTACACCATCCTTCAACAGTAGCTTTTTCAGCTTTTAATGCAGCAATAGCTTCTGCTCGTTCGATTTTGACTAGCTGATTTAAATATACTTGATCTTTAAAATCTTCTTCAATTTTAGAAAGCTTTTCTATTTGAAGGTGGCAGTTTTTAAGCTTTTCAGCGAGATCAAGGTTTTGGTTTTCAACCACAGTTTTGCCGTTCATGGCTTCGTATAAACTTCTAGTCAAGAGATCGATCTTACGGAGACTATCAGCTTCATCAATATTTGAAATATTGGTAAAGAAAGAAGGTGATACCTGAATAGCAGAGGTTGAAGTGGAGGGAATGTCTGAACTTTCTTCCTCTTCTTCAATCTTGGCCATAAGACATAGATTTGCTTCATCATCTTCAGAGTCAGATGATGATGCTTCTTCATCAGAAGCAGCCCAATCATAGTTAGCCATCAGGCCTTTACTCTTCTTCTTAAAGCTTTTCAGCTTAGCATATTTTTCTTTCAGCTTTGAATATTTGTCATCTTTATTCCTTGGAACAAAGGATTGCTTTGTAAAAGCTGAGGGTCTAGAAACTTTCTTAGACCTGCACTCGTTAGCGAAATGTCCTGTCTTTTCGCAGTTAAAACAAGTAGCAGTAGCCTTATCAACAAAAGCTGATGATCTAGGCTTGTCAGTTATGGAAAGAGGTTTATTCTTTCTAAACATTTTCTTTTTGGCAAATCTCCTGAACTTCTTAGTTAGGAGAGCCAAAGATTCATCATCATCTGAATAATCAGAATCTGATGACCTTTCAGAGTTACTTTCTAACTCAGTGATAGTGACCGAGGGTCGCTGAGTAGAAGGTTCCTCTGAGATTAAAGCAACATGGGTGCTTTTGGAATCTTTTACAAGATTCTTCTTAAGATGGCTCGATTGCTCATGATTCAGCAACGTGCCATATAAGGTTGAAAGGGTCATTGATTTTAGATCCTTTGACAGCTTGAGACACATAGAATAATTGTCCCAGCTTTCAGGTAAACATTATAGAAACTTTGTCAGTACTTCAAAGTTAGAATATTCCTTACCAACAGTTTTCAGATCTATAATTAAACAATTAAAACGTTGGTGAACTTTAGAGAGAGATTCATTCTTACCAGAAATGAAGCTTTCGTATTGTCTTACCAAGTTGATCTTTCTTGAGTCCTGGAATTCAGACGTTCCTTCATACTGAACACATATTGTGTCCCACATGGCTTTTGATGTTTTCAGATTCATGACGGAATGGTAGACTTCGTCAGGAAGAGCCATGGATAGTATGGATCTGGCTTTTGTATCTATAGCCACTTTCTTCTTATCTTCGTCAGTCCATTGAAAGATTCCCTTAGGTACCAGCCTTTCTGGAATAGCAGGTCTATTCTCAGCGGCTGGAACAGCAGCATCAATTCTTACAGGGATGAATGGACCATTCTCGAGATAGTAAGGCATAGTAGGGTCTACACCTTCTAAGAAGAGTGTCATCCTATTTTTCCATAAGTTGAAGTTATCTCTGGAAAATCTAGGGGTTTAGCAAGAGAACCATTGTCTATATAATTTGTGTTTGTGTTGGTGGCCATTTTCAGATAATAGCAAGGAAGAGAAATATCTTAGACTAGATCTTGTTTATGAGATTAAACAAATCAGCTCTGATACCACTTGTTGGTCCCGAAGGCCTATACAAGTTTGTAGAAGGGGGGTGAATACAAACACACAGATTTTACTTTTCTAATTTGTTTATTGATAAATCATTAACAATTTACAGCTTGTTGCGGAAACAAGATTAAGGATAAACCTAAATCTAAACAAGTTGGAACACTAAGGTTTCTTGCACTAAGAGAGATAAGGAAATTACTAATAATAACCTATCTTGAGATAAGAGATTGAACTTGTCCAGAGTTAGCAAGTTGCTTCAAATGAAGTGGGTTCATCTCTTTATATACTGCATGCATTTAATGCAAGTCAGTATACACTTTACACGTGTCATCAGCTGGTTGGTTGCATGTCATTGACCTTGGTTGACAACCTTAGTAGCCGCATGGATGAACAGTGTAGTATCAGAGTGGTTGTACGATTTCAGACAGTCGGAGGTTCTTTTCTGACATTTCGTACGGAGTCGTGCAAGGGGGGTTAAGACAAAAGTACTTTGTACGGAGGACTTCATGATCAGCTTTCGTTGATTCAGAGCATTATCATTTTCTATTCAGCGAATGATAAAGTTCAGCGATAGCTGAAGTCTTGTATTTGATACTTCGCGTTGAGTGGACAAATCTGAGTCTTCGCTGATCCGCGTCAGTTCATTAGGAGACTTGTCGCTGGTTCTTGAGCTTGATCTTCGACTTCAGCGTAGAACCTTTGTTGACGTGTAACTTGTCTTCAGGGATCATAAGTAAACAACTAACTTATCAGCGATCATCATAATGACTGAACAGACTCAGAGCATTAATGGTGAACAGTGTTCGCTGAATGTTTAATTTAAAGAGCGAGAGTTCCTATCAGCGGTACTATGAGATCTTAGTACTTATCAGCGATAGTGAAACTCTGATACATATTGTTTACTTACAATTTTCACTAAGTATATAAGAGAGGGTCATTATCAAATCACTGAGGGTTTGGATCAACACATGTGCGTACTTGAACTACTTTAATGTGATGACCGTGGGGTAGTGAAGAAGTTCTAAACTATTAGTCGCTGGAAAAGATTGACGATTCTAGCATTAGTCACTTAGGGTGACAATAAGCATGATAGTTGCTTTAAGTGGACCGTTTCGGGTCAAAGTTGATGGTTGGATTAGAACCATAGATTTATTGAATCAACCTTAATTCGAAAAGGAAACCGTAAGGTTAATTGATGTAATTCCCAACTTTCCTTAAGAGGTTTGAACATCCGAATGATAATAGTGGACCGGAGGGATTTGGAGGAGCATGGGTTGAGACGTTGAGTGCCGACTAAGTTATGCACAAAATTTATTTTGAAAATAAATTGCATCAATTATATCTTGTGTTTCAAATCCTTATATGGCTTGTGTTACAAATTTTGGAAAATGTTTAGCACACACACAAGATTTTAAATCATGGGTTTTGACCCTGCATGAAATTATTTTATTGCGGGAGTTGCAAACTCCGCCGGGACTTGCCTTACTTTATTATTGTCCAACGTTACTTTCGGGTACGGTGATATCCGTATTTTTATGATGTTTAAGATGTTGGGCAAGTAACTACGACTTATGACTTTAACATTGGATCTCCTCCACATATGTTAAAGTTTGGACGGAAAGTTATCTTCCATGATGTATATGTAAAGATATTTTGGGGAATTTGTTTAATGTGAGTTTGTTAAACAATGTTGTTTATATAGTATTACAACAAGAAGGGGATTTTTGGAATTTCGGCATGTGCAACAGGTCTCAGGTTGGGAGTAGTTCTAGTGACACGTGTGAAAGGCCGTGTGCTAGTAAAGTGCTCGAGAGGTGAATAGCTTAAGTGAAGTTTTCCGCATTCATCTTGGGATTAGCAATTCGTACTTGGGTTAAGTAACACCCGATGTGGTTATTAGTCTTTGTAATAAGACTTGAATTATATATTGTCTGGAGGTTAACCATAGATTGTAATGTGAGGTATTTCACCTATTGAATTATAGGAGTAAATCCTATTATTTTGGATGTATTATCGAAAATTTTAATTAGTTGCTTTTTCCCAATTCGAGGGTATTACAAAATTCTTTAGTGGTGTTTGGTCCATAGGATTCCACCAAATTCCACGATTGAGGAATTTGATCATTCCTTAGCATATGTAAAGGATTTGAATTTCATTTCGGGCAAATGTAACATAATTTATAATTTCATTTTAGAAAGACAAAATTAACCTTTGCATCCAATTTAACCACCCTCACCCCACCCCTGTCAACCCCTGCCGCCACCCCCACCCAACTGTGCCCCTACCTTCCCCACCCACCCCACCCCACCCCACCCCTGCCCACCCCACCCCCATCCTTGCCACACCCACCCCTTTTGCCCCTGTCACCTCCCCTCCCCAAACAAAGATGAAAATTCCAATTAGTTTTAGGGATTTCATTCCAATTCCATTCAACCAAACGTAATCAAAGTATGTGGTCAAATTTCATTTCAATTCTTTTAAAGTCAAATTTTTTTGATAGACTCCAATGTCACCAAATTCCATTCTGCGAACCAAACGCCCCATAACACTATGTTCTTGAATTTTGAAAGAAAAGAAAAGAAAATAAATGAAAGGAAACAAAAAAAAAATTATTTGTGTCTTGAAATTGAAGGGAAAAAAAATAAATTTTCATGTTCTTGAGTCGAAGAGAACAACAAAAGGAAAAATGTCACTTTTAAAATATGTTGTTGCTTATTTTATAATGGAATGTATTTTAGTAGATATAAGAGTGATTATATATATACTTTTAAATTCTTTACTTTTCTTTTTTTCCTTAACTTATGTCCCACCTTTTGAAAGAAAATCAACATTAAATTTTCTTTCTTTCTTTTTCCACCTTAAGGATGTGTTTGGTATGCAGACGGAACATGACAGGACATAACGAGACAGTACAGAACAGAACATGATAGAACAGTTGTTCAGCGTTGGTAATACAGAACTGAACATATAAGAACAAATAACATTGACCAATTTAACCTTAATAAATTGCTTATATATTTTACATAATTTGATTAATTATGTAATTTATCAAATTATAATGAAATAAATATTTTTTATAACAAAATAAATTATTAAAAAGTTTTCTTCAAGACGATTAAAATTTAAATTATGAATAGAATATAAAATATAAGGCTTATTTGATGTTTAGAAGAGAATTAAATTTTATTTTGAGATTATACTGGTAAAACATTAAGGGGCTGTTTGGTTGGTAATTAAACGTAGATTTCAACGCTCTACAAGAACTGTTCATATTTATTTCCATGAAGTTTTACTAGGAATGATGGAATTCACAAAAGAAATCGTGGTGCCGACAACTTCTGATACAACTTCAAATATGTCGAGTAATCAAAGACGTTTGAGAGAAATATTTCCGGTAAGATTTATTCTTGACATTGTAAAATGTTATATATATATATATATATATATATATATATATATATATATATATATTAATATTTTTCTGTCAATGAAGGGTGCAATCGGTGCACTAGACGGTACCCTTATACATGCAATTGTGCCGGCTAGTCATCAAACTGCTTACAGGGGAAGAGGAGGCGGTCGATGCTATCAAAACGTTCTAAGAATATGTGATTTTAACATGATATTCACTTTTGTTTGGGCTGGATGGGAAGGTATAACGCATGATTCGAGAATACTTAGGGAAGTTGCCTTTAACCCAAGATCTGGTTTCCCCTTTCCACCACAAGGTATACAACATTCTTAATTTGAATATTGCTCTTTATTTGTATATTATACGTTTGATGTGAGTGGTTTTTCAGATAAATATTATCTTTGTGATGTTGCGTACGCCAATGCTCATGGATTTTTGGCTCCATATCGTAACACAAGATATTGGTTAACGGATTTTCGACGTCGACGTGCTTTGACTAAAGAAGAAAGGTTTAATCATGCACTTGCCCAGCTCGAGAATGTTATTGAACGTGCTTACGGTGTTTTGAAAGCGAGATTTCCAATCCTAAAGCAGATGGCTCTTTTTCCATTCACAACACAAAGAAATGTGGTAATTGTTTGCTTTGCCATACACAATTTTATTAGAAAATACAATATTCAAGACCAATTGTTTATGAAGTGCAACGAGGACAGCGTATTTAACAACGAAGAAGAAGTCGAAGGAAGTGGAGAAGAAGAACTAAATATCTCAATGGGGTGCTAATAGCACTCAATATATGGCTACTTTGCGTGATGGAATTGCAAATACTTTGGTTAACAATGTTTAAGTTTGAAGTCTTTGTGTTTGATCTTTGCTACTTTGTGTTTGAACTTGGATTTTTAAGAAATTTATGATTTATGTTTTGATTTTTGTTGATCCAAACCCTCAGTGATTTGATAATGACCCTCTCTTATATACTTAGTGAAAATTGTAAGTAAACAATATGTATCAGAGGTTCACTATCGCTGATAAGTACTAAGATCTTACAGTACCGCTGATAGGAACTCTCGCTCTTTAGATTAAACATTCAGCGAACACTGTTCACCATAATACTCTGAGTCTGTTCAGTCCTTATGGTGATCGCTGATAAGTTAGTTGTTTACTTATGATCTCTGAAGACAAGTTTCACGTCAACATAGGTTCTACGCTGAAGTCGAAGATCAAGCTCAAGAACCAGCGACAAGTCTCCTAATGAACTGATGCGGATCAGCGAAGACTCAGATTTGTCCACAACGTGAAGTATCAAGTACAGGACTTCAGCTATCGCTGAACTTTATCATTCGCTGATATAGAATGATAAACCGCTGAATCAACGAAAAGCTGATCATGAAGTCCTCCGTACAAAGTACTTTTGTCTTAACCACCCTTGCACGTCTCCGTACGATATGTCAGAAAAAGAACCTCCTTATTGTCTGAAATCGTACAACCACTCTGATACTACACTGTTCAAACATGCGGCTACTAAGGTTGTCAACAAAGGTCAATGACGTACAACCAATGAGCTGCTGCCACGTGTAAAGTGTAAACTGCCATGCATTAAATGCATGCAGTATATAAGAAGAAGAACTCACTTCATTTTGAAGCAACTTGCTAACTCTGGACAAGTTCATCCTTCTTATCTTGAGATAGGTTATTATTAGTAATTTCATTCTCTTTCTTAGTGCAAGAAACTTAGTGTTCCAACTTGTTTAGATTTAGGTTTATCCTTAATCTTGTTTCCGCAACAAGCTGTAAATTGTTAATGATTTATCAATAAACAATTTAGAAAAGTAAAATTTTAGTGTTTGTATTCAACCCCCCCCCCTTCTACAAACTTGTATAGCCCTTCGGGACCAACAAGTGGTATCGGAGCAGATTTGTTTAATCTAATAAACAAGATCTAATCTATACTAAGATTTCTCATCCTTGCTATTTCTGAAAATGGCCACCAACACAAACACAAACTATATCGACAATGGTTCTCTTGCTAAACCCCCTAGATTCTCCAGAGATAGTTTTAATCTATGGAAAAATAAGATGATTCTCTTCTTAGATGGTGTAGACCCTACTATGCCTTACTATCTTGAAAACGACCCATATATTCCTGTAAGAACTGATGCTGCAGTACCAGCCGCTGAGAATAGACCTGCTATTCCAGAAAGGCTGATACCCAAGGAAGTTCATATGTGGACTGACGAAGATAAGAAGAAAGTGGCTATCGACACAAAAGCCAGATCCATACTATCCATGGCTCTTCCTGACGAAGTCTACCATTCCATCATGAACCTGAAAACCTCAAAAGCTATGTGGGACACAATATGTGTTCAGTATGAAGGTACTTCTGAAGTCCAGGACTCTCGAAAGATCAACCTGGTAAGACAGTACGAAAGTTTCATCTGTGGTAAGAATGAAACTCTCTCTGAAGTTCACCAACGTTTTAACTGTTTATTAATAGATCGAAAAACTGTTGGTAAGGAATATTCTAACTTTGAAGTGCTGACAAAGTTTTTAGAATGTTTACCTGAAAGCTGGGACAGTTATTCTATGTGTCTCAAGCTGTCAAAGGATCTAAGATCAATGACCCTTGCTACCTTATATGGCACGATGCTGAATCATGAGCAATCGAGTCATCTTAAGAAGAATCTTGTAAAAGATTCCAAAAGCACCCATGTTGCTTTAATCTCAGAGGAACCTTCTACTCAGCGACCCTTGGTCACTATCACTGAGTTAGAAAGTAACTCTGAAAGGTCATCAGAATCTGACTCTTCAGATGATGATGAATCTTTGGCTCTCCTCACTAAAAAGTTCAGGAGATTCGCCAAAAAGAAAATGTTCAGAAAGAACAAGCCCCTTTTCTATTACTGATAAGCCAAGATCATCAGCTCATGTTGATAAGGCTACTGCTACTTGTTTTAACTGTGAAAAGCTAGGACATTTCGCTAACGAGTGAAGGTCTAAGAAAGTTTCCAGAAACTCAGCGTTTCCCAAGAAATCCTTTATTCCCAGGCATAAAGATGACAAATACGCTAAGCTGAAAGAAAAGTATGCGAAGCTGAAAAGCTTTAAGAAGAAAGGCAAAGGCCTGATGGCTTATGATTGGGCTGCCTCTGATGAAGAAGAATCATCATCTGACTCTGAAGATGATGAAACCAATCTATGTCTTATGGCCAAGATTGAAGATGAGGAAGAAAGCTCAGACATTCCCTCTACTTCAACATCTGCTATTCAGGTATCACCTTCCTTCTTTACAAATATTGCAAATATTGATGAAGCTGATATTCTTCGTAAAATCGATCTCTTGACTAGAAGTTTATATGAAGCCATGAATGGAAAAACTGTAGTTGAAAATCAAAACCTTGATCTCGCTGAACAGCTCAAAAACTGTCACCTTCAAATAGAAAAGCTTTCTAAAATTGAAGAAGATTTTAAAGATCAAGTGCATTTAAATCAGCTAGTCAAAATCGAGCGAGGAGAATCTATCTCTGCTTTAAGAGCTGAAAAAGCTACTGTTGAAGGATGGTGTAATTCTTCAACAAAGATCACTGAGATAATTAAGTCTCAGATTCCCCTGAGTGATAAACGTGGTCTTGGTTACAAAGCTGATAATCTAGAACCAACCACTGATCGTTCCAAGCTCTTGTTTGGAACTTTCGTATCCTCAGTCGCTGATACTTCATCCTCTCAGTGTTCCTCGTCCAGACCGCCTATCCCTGAGGAAATTTCTACCTCTTCAAAAGGTAAAGAGAAAATGGTTTATCCAAAACCTACCTCTGTCTTTAAAGATAAAGGTAAAGGAATTGCTTTTAACCAAAATCCTCATAAGGGTACCTTAGTACCTAAGATGAATGCTTATAAAGCTTTAGTGATTCATTCCTCTAGATCAAGGAATCAAATCTCTGGATCTACTCAGCGTGGATCTATTCAGCGATCTACTCCTAGAATCAGAGTGGATGTCTCTGGTAAGAAATCCGAAGAACTGAATGTTCCTCCCATTTCAAAAGCCATCAGCTTACTTGGTGCTGGTACTTCTAATTCAAAATCTAAAGCTCAGCATTCAAATGGTCCTAGAACTACTTTTAGTTATAGGAAATGTTATCACTGTGGACTCACTGATCATATTGCTAGTAAGTGCCCCACAACCACCAAAGCTGAAAAGATAGCTAAGGTGAAGATTGCCCCCAAGGCAAAGAAGACCACTGAGGTTAAGAAATTAACCAAAGTGAAGACTGACAAAGCTGAATCTTCAAATGCTGCGAAGATTGCTGAACCTTCCATTCCAACTACTTCCACTGATAAACGTGTACACATGGTTAAGTGGGTACCCAAGAAAAACTAATCTTCCTTTGTGATGCAGGTTAAGAAGGGTATCTGGTATCTCGATAGCGGATGCTCTAGACACATGACTGGAAAGAAAAGACTGCTCGCTGAATACAAGGAAGAGAAGGGTCCCTCTGTGACTTTTGGAGGAAATGGAAAAGGACATACCCGAGGGTTTGGTGTACTCTCTAATGGTACAACAACCTTCAGAAGAGTCGCATATGTTGAAGGGATGAAGCATAATCTTTTAAGCATCAGTCAGCTTTGCGACAAGGTTAACAAGGTAATCTTTACCAAGGAATCCTGCTTTGTCACTGACAAAAAGGAGAAGATAGCTCTCAGCGGTTATCATTTGGAAAATGTTTATGTAATAAACATGGACTCAACAACCACTGAGAACTCTTGTTTCTTCTCAAAAGCCTCATCTGATGTCAACTGGCTATGGCATAAGAGGCTCTCTCATCTGAATTTCAAGACACTGAACACTCTTCCTTCAAAAGAGTTAGTCACTGGTCTACCTCAGCACTCATACGCCAAAGAGTCTTTATGTTCAGCGTGTGAGAAAGGGAAGCAGACCAAAGCAAGCTTTAAGTCAAAACAAGTCTCCTCAGTATCAACTCCTCTGCAACTTCTCCATATGGATTTGTTTGGCCCTGTTAACAAGCAATCCATCGCTGGAAAGAAATATACACTGTCATAGTTGATGAATTCTCTCGTTATACATGGGTTATGTTTCTCCGTTCCAAGAGTGACACCCCTGAAGAACTCATCACCTTTGTTCGGAAGATGGAAACCCTGAACAACCTGACCGTTCGCTCAATAAGGAGTGATCATGGGACTGAATTCAAAAACAGTTCTCTTGATTCCTTCTTTGAGAGTAAGGGTATTTCTCACAACTTTTCATCAGTGAGAACACCGCAACAAAATGGAGTCGCTGAAAGAAGAAATAGAACAATTATTGAAGATGCACGTTCAATGCTCAGCGATTCTCACCTGCCTACTCAGTTTTGGGCAGAAGCTGTCAACACTGCTTGTTTTACGCAAAACAGGTCGCTGATAGTCAAAAGATTCAATAAAACATCGTATGAACGTTTTCATGGGAGAAAGCCTTCAATAAGCTTTCTTCACATCTTTGGATGTCAGTGTTTCATACCGAACAACAGAGATGCCCTTGGAAAGTTTGATCCTAAGGCTGATGATGGAATCTTTCTTGGATACTCCTCAGTCTCCAAAGCCTTCAGAGTCTTCAATCGAAGAAGACAAACTGTAGAAGAAACAATTCACGTCACGTTTGACGAATCCCGTTCAGGGAACTTTAAACCGTCCGCTGATACTGAAGAACTGAATCAATGGATGTTTTCTCATCTTGGTGATTCAGAAGATATTCCCACTCATACTCATACAGTTGAAGATGATAGTCCTACTATCATTCCATATATGCAGAATAGTGAAGCTGAAACATCATGGGTCTCAGCTGTTCCTTTAAACACTATACCTGCTTCTGAACCCAATGTCTCAGACATTCCATCTACTTCTTAGCAATCAGTGAATTTAATGACAACTGCACCAGTTCCTCTCTTAGTTGATACTCCAGAAGTTGCTGAAGCCTCATCTTCAGCTACTCCAGTTCAGGTTGAGTCAACGTCTCACGCTCCGGCTCAGCGATGGACTGTAAATCATCCAATCGATCAAATACTTGGTGATCCAAACGCTGGTGTTCAGACTCGACGAAGTGCAGGTAATATTTGTTTATTTGTTAACTTTATTTCTCTGACTGAACCAAAGAAAGTAGATGATGCCCTCAAAGATCCAAACTGGGTCAGCGCCATGCAAGAAGAGCTGACTGAATTCGAAAGAAACAAAGTTTGGAAACTTGTTCGAAGACCAACTGACAAAACAGTGATAGGGACTAAATGGGTCTATCGAAACAAGTTAGACGAACATGGAACTGTAACCCGCAACAAGGCTCGTCTTGTTGCTCAGGGATACAGACAAGAGGAAGGCATAGATTATGACGAAACATTTGCTCCAGTAGCAAGACTAGAATCTATTCGTCTATTCTTAGCATACGCTGTACACAAAGACTTCAAAGTATATCAGATATATGTTAAGTCAGCGTTTCTAAATGGAAGGCTGAATGAAGAAGTCTATGTGGAACAACCTCCAGGATTCTCAGATCCTAAGCGTCCAGGTTATGTTTATAAACTGGATAAGGCACTTTATGGCTTGAAGCAAGCTCCACGTGCATGGTATGACACTCTATCTACTTATCTCCATATTGAACAATTTGAGCGAGGTAAAATCGACAAAACTCTATTTTTCAGGAAAGTAAAAGGTCATATCATTCTTGTTCAGATATATGTTGATGACATTATATTTGGCTCTACTAACCCTGATCTTTGTACTCGTTTCGCTGATAGAATGAAAGATGAATATAAAATGAGCATGATGGGTGAACTAACATATTTCCTTGGTCTTCAGATAAAGCAAAATGAAAAAGTAACTTTCATTAATCAAGGAAAATATGTTAAAGATATGCTGAAGAAATTCGACTTAACTCAAAGTTCAGCTATGAAAACCCCTATGGCACCACCGCTGACACTAGATAAGGATACTAAGGGTATTCCTGTTAATGTCACACTGTTCCGTGGGATGACCGGCTCTCTCTTGTATCTTACAGCTAGCCGACTCGATATTATGTACGCAACCTGTTTGTGTGCACGATATCAAGCTGAACCCAAGATATATCATATGACCGCTGTAAAGCGAATTTTTCGATACCTTAAGGGTACTGCGAATCTAGGTCTTTGGTATCCCAAAGACTCAGGATTCGATCTAATCGCCTATTCAGATAGTGATTTTGCAGGTTGCAAATTGGATAGGAAAAGCACCACAGGAGGCTGTCAGCTCCTGGGTGGAAAGCTGGTGAGTTGGACAAGTAAAAAGCAAAACTCAGTGTCCACCTCCACAGCTGAAGCTGAGTATGTAGCCGCTGGAAGCTGTTGTTCTCAGGTCTTGTGGATGAGAAATCAACTACTGGACTATGACCTACAGCTATCAAATATTCCAATCTATTGCGACAGCACAAGTGCCATCGCTATAGCCAACAATCCAGTGCTACACTCAAAGACAAAACACATCGAAATCAGGTATCATTTTATCAGAGATCATGTGATGAATGATGATATAGAACTTCACTTTATCCCAACTGATTATCAGTTAGCTGATCTGTTCACCAAACCTCTTGATGAGACAAGATTCAACTTTCTCATCAGCGAGCTTGGAATGCTGAACTTTGAAGAGTAAAATCTTCAGTGATTCACATTTGATCAGCGATAGGATAAAATCGACTTGTATAACCCATTCTATCATCTTTTCTCTGAATAAACTTGATTCGCTGATATTAAGGTATGTTTTTCTCTCTGACAATCGCATGTAAATGCAAGATTTCAAAATAAATTGCATCGCTGAATATCTCTTCCTTATCAGCGATACTTTGAAATTTCTAAAACCAACTGATATTTCTATTCAGTGCTTCATTTTTTTCAAAAGTGTCCCTGAGTTTTCAAAACCTCAGAGACATCCTGAATATGAAAGGACAGTTGTGACGTCATTGCAACGGATAAGCCCCGGCACATTCTTTTTCTGACACACGTTTGCACGTTTCGTTTACCGTCCAATCAAAACAAGTGTCCGTGTCAAGATGAAAAACTTTCCCGCTCGAGTTTTTTTCTCTCTCTCTCTAACCTCTCTATATAAACACATTCTGGGTTTATATTTCTCTTTTACGCGAAAAACTTCTCCTCCAAGCAAAGAAAAATTATTGTTGCATTTGTGCTCTCAAGTTTTTCAAGAACTCAAGAACTTCATCTTCTTCAACGAACCAGGTTAATAATTCTGTTATTTACCTGTTTCTTAAACTTGTTAATGATCTTCTCTTTGTTTTTAAAAGATCAAACAAAAGAACTTTTTCAAATGAAATCATGTCTTTCATGATTTTATGAACATAACCTTTCATGGTTGTTCTTCAAGTTTAAACGCAGAATCTTAAACTTGTTCTTCACACATTCGTTTTTCCAGAATCCTTATTCTCAAAAGAAACTGGAAAACAAGATTTTCATTGGGTTTGCATTTCGTTTTTCAAAAACAAGAAAAACCCTAATCTTCATTAAGACATTTTTTGTCTGAATGAAATGGACAAAATTCGAACCATCTTATTGGAAAATCTTTCCACATTAAGATTATTCTTATTTGTTAATCTTTGGTTGAACTGATATAGAGAAATGGCATCTTCTGACATTTCCTCTGCCAAGAACACCATCGCTGAGAACACTGCTGCTGATAATACTACTGAGAAATTGGAAATCATCAAGGCTCCTCAGGTTAAGTTCTCTCTTGAAGAACTGGATTGGACAAAGTCAAATAACCTCTATGCGCTTCTCGAGTTTCCTCCTCGAAAGCAAGTCACACATCTGGATGATGCTGTGAAATTCCTAAAAAAATGTTGTCTATCTACAGCCCTGACCATAACACCTCCTGCACATCAGCTACTGCTATCCCAATTCTGGTATTCTGCCAGACACTCTCAGCTACCATCAACCAAAGACTCCTCAAAGACAATCGACTGTATCCTATGTGATACTGATTATGGCACAATGAAGATCACCCCAACCATTATCCGCAAAGCCCCGAGCCTTCCCATCGCAACCAAAGAAAAACCTTTTGTTCCCCTCCCTGACCACAAGAAACACTCAGATAGGGAAGCCATCACTGCATTCTTCGATGCAATGGGCTATGTTTGGGAAACTGGGAGGGACAAGAAGCCTAAGAAGAAGCTGACCCTCATCAAGAAATCTAAAATGCCCAGCGAGATGAACTTCATCTTCGCTCACTTAATCAGCTGCATGACTGCAAAGACCGGCTCCTCTGATCAAGCCTCTCAACCTCAACAAGCAATGGGGTATGCTTTGCTGAAAGGTGTACATATAGACTGGGCATCGATAATCTACGATGATCTGGTACTCAGAGTAGACTCCGCCGCTGACAGATCTCCATGGGTTCCTTATCCTCAATTCATCAGCGCCGTCTTCCAAACAGGCCTGAAGAACAGCTACCCAAAAGAGGGTGACCTGAAACTCTCTCAGGTTGGCCCTAAGGTTCTCGACTTCAAACCTGTGGAAAACGAGGTACGTCTTTCTACACTTTTAACTCTTCTCAACACCAGTTCTTCTACTTCTGCAGCTCCTTCAGCGGACAAACCCACCGCTGATACCCAGGCTGCAACCTCCATTCCTTCTCTTAAAAGGAAACACTCTCATACCCAACTTAGTTCCAAAAGAACTAAGAAAACCAAGGAGCAACCCCAGCAATCTCTTGCTGAAGATTCCTCAGCTCATCTCGAAGAGCTGAAGGAACGTTCAGTGGTACGCTCTGCCACAGCTGAACAAGCCACCCATTCTACCCAGCCTCAGCGTCTCTAAACGTTGAGGTTATAAACTTGGAACCTACCCAGCCTCCTTCAGTCTCTCCACAGACTGAAGAAGTAATTCTCAGCGAATCCAACGCTGAACTCCGCACCCAACCAACATTCTTAACCTTCGCTCCTTCCTCTACTCAATTGGACTCTACTCCAGTTGTCACTGAAGCACCTGTCATTCCTCCAGAAGCTAAAGCTGATACTCTTCAAGGAATGATGGATGTAGGACCTGCAGAGCTGACCATGCGTACACGCACTCTCGCTGACGACATGGAACTTTTCTCAGGACACCGAGATTTTGATGAATTCACCAATCCTCCTGCAGGTATACACCAACCCCTATACACTGTAACTGAACCCCAAACTTCTGAGCTTTCCTCTGTTCACAAGTTCTTATATGTTACATGTCCTAATTTGGGAGACATCAACACCTCTCTGAAGACAATAGAGACGAAGCTGACAGGTCTCACCACTACTCTTTCCGACAACTCTTCAGCTGTAACAAACGCTGGAGAGAATCTTACAAAGCTGACAACAGTGGTGGAAAAGAATGCCTCCAAAGCTGACTTAGAGAAGGTTGATAAATCTCTCAGCGACTTTGCCAAAGTTCTCGCTGACATCTACACAGACTACCTCGCCATCAAAAAATCAGTTCACACCATGTCCAGCGAAGTCACAACGCTGAAGACATCGGTTGGAAAATTCGAAGGAGATATGTCTGATGTAAAGACCGACGTGAGTTCCTTGAAGACTGGCGTAAGTTCCTTAAAAACTGACGTTAGTTCTGTAAAGACTGACGTAGGTTCGATGAAGACAATGATGCAGCAGATCCTGCACAACATGACCGTCCCTGCTCCTGCACCTGAGCATTTTACTATGGCGGATCGTGCTGAACTCGTGAAGATCAATCCTGCTATTTCTGGTCTAGAAAACAGACTAACAACGATTGAAATTTGTGTGGGGATCCCTGGCCAAGAAGACAGGGACCCAAAACCAGCTGCTGAGTCATCACATTCCTCCCCCACTTATCATGAGGAAGGGGGGGAGAAGAGCGCTGAAGACCTTCCCCATGATGAATCTATCAGGGGGGGAGAAGACTGAAGGCCTTACCCTTGCTGAAGAGGGTGAGAAGACAATTGAAGAAGCAACCGCTGGACCTCAGGGAGATGAAAACCCTGAGGGAACTGAGAAGCTTACCTCTGTATCTGAGGGGGAGCAACTCGAAGAAGAAGTTGAAGAATCTGAGTCTGAAGCTGAAGATGAAGAAGCCATCGACTTATCTGATGATGAACCATCCTCTTCTCCAAAGAATGATGATGATGAAGATGATGATGATGATGACTCTTTTATCGTCAAGCCTGCTCAGAGGTCTAAAGTTCTTAAAGGGATCGTGATAAACGAAACTTCAGGGGAGTGGACCAAATCAAAGCCTTCAGCGTCTGAAGCTGACAAGGGCAAAAGAAAAGGTGTCGCTGAAGACAATGACAATCTGACGATCTCGCTTCCAAAGCCAATTTGTCAGGTACACTAAATCTTCCTTGCTCTCATCCCTCCTCTCTATACACATTATCAGCTCTACTCTCCACAAAACCTCTATACACAACCACATTCTTTATCTATCTCTATTCTACCCAAGTTCTTACTCGAACGATCGCTGTGTTTCAGCTAGTCCTCTCCCCTGTTTGAGGATATCGCTGAAGTTCCTACAGTTGCGACTTCACTAACAATAATCCCAGCTCCCAAAGCTGAAGAAATAATCTCGGTCTTGGATTTGATCTCTGAGACTGATGAACCTGAAGAACAGATGCTCTCTCACAAAAACAGACCTTCCTTGGTTCCTTAAAAACCAAGTGAAGAAGAGCAGAAAAGAAGAGATGAGATAATAAAGAAGTTCGAGGCTCAACGAATCATTCTGAAGCGTGATCAACTTCCTTCCGTTCCTCCAAAGTTCAGAATTTCTCAAAAGGAATACAAGGAACACCTCAGAGCTGAACGCTTAATCGCTGAAAGAAGAGAAGTTGAAGAAAAAGACAGAGAACTCGCCATCCAGCTTACTCAAAAATTGGTGAAAGACCCCAAGCTGAAAAGAGCTTCAATTGAAGTTCAACGTCAGCTATGGGAAGAAGCCAAGAAGATCGTTGAAGAAAAGATATCTGTGTCTCAATCTACCTTAGCCTGGTGCAAAGAAAAGGTACACTTTAGACATCGACCTTCCAGAATAATCAAGGTACTCATCACTGGAAGATCAACCCTCAAAGTTTCTATCGCTGAAGTCGAGATATTCAGAGAGAATGGACAGTACGAAAAATTCTATGCTGAAGCTATCACGCAGTACGGTCTCTCTGAATGGTTGGAGATCAGATTAGCCATCCAGAAGTCTCAGTCTAAGTACAAGGATCATTTTGAAAAGCTGATAAACAAGCAGATCGACTTAGTCTATTCTTGTGTGGATATTCCTCCTCCTCCTCCTCTCAAAAGTCAGAAAAGAAAGGCCTCTGCAAAGAAAAAGTCTAAATCTTCAGAAGATGGTCCTCAGATATGAAACGAAACAGGTATTGGTTTTTCTCTAGCTGAAGTCCTTGGTCCAGAACCTGACCTTTCTTCACTTGACACATCTCTTCCTCCTGATGAGACGTTCATCCCTGGGAAAGTCTTAAGCAAACCCTACGGGATATTCTTCATTGACTGGGATGGACGAAAGCATTTTTAACGTATCTCTGAAGTTCCCATCACTCCCATCGAACAGCTGAAAGATCTCATCTACTGGTGTGATTTCAAAAACGACATTCAGGCACGGCATCTTAAACCCTTGATTTTTGAAGAAGCGCTGAACAAAAGGAATCAAGGAGTAAATGTCCCTGACTGGATGATTCCCACATCAAAGACCCTTGATGAACTTCTCATTAAGGAAGAACCTTTATAAACTGATAGGATCGCCTCATTCTTCTATTGTATCAGTTATTCTTTTGTACCTGTAATTGTATTCGCTGTACTTGTAATTTTTCCACTTCCCTCTGTAATCTTTACAAAGTTTAAAGAAAAATTTCAGCGAATGTACTTTACTCCATCAGTACAGAAAAGATCCCAGAAAACAGTAAAAAGGACAAATATTTTCTGAGTTCTTTTCATCCTTATGTTTTCATTAAATAGCAATTTTCTCTGTTGCTATGTCATAATCAAATAGGGGGAGATTGTTGATCCAAACCCTCAGTGATTTGATAATGACCCTCTCTTATGTACTTAGAGAAAATTGTAAGTAAACAATATGTATCAGAGTTTCACTATCGCTGATAAGTATTAAGATCTTACAGTACCGCTGATAGGAACTCTCGCTCTTTAGATTAAACATTCAGCGAATACTGTTCACCATAATACTCTGAGTCTGTTCAGTCCTTATGGTGATCGCTGATAAGTTAGTTGTTTACTTATGATCTCTGAAGACAAGTTTCACGTCAACATAGGTTCTACGCTGAAGTCGAAGATCAAGCTCAAGAACCAGCGACAAGTCTCCTAATGAACTGATGCGGATCAGCGAAGACTCAGATTTGTCCACAACGTGAAGTATCAAGTACAGGACTTCAGCTATCGCTGAACTTTATCATTTGCTGATATAGAATGATAAAACGCTGAATCAACGAAAAGCTGATCATGAAGTCCTCCGTATAAAGTACTTTTGTCTTAACCACCCTTGCACGTCTCCGTACGATATGTCAGAAAAAGAACCTCCTTATTGTCTGAAATCGTACAACCACTCTGATACTACACTGTTCAAACATGCGGCTACTAAGGTTGTCAACAAAGGTCAATGACGTACAACCAATGAGCTGCTGCCACGTGTAAAGTGTAAACTGCCATGCATTAAATGCATGCAGTATATAAGAAGAAGAACTCACTTCATTTCGAAGCAAATTGATAACTCTGGACAAGTTCATCCTTCTTATCTTGAGATAGGTTATTATTAGTAATTTCATTCTCTTTCTTAGTGCAAGAAACTTAGTGTTCCAACTTGTTTAGATTTAGGTTTATCCTTAATCTTGTTTCCGCAACAAGCTGTAAATTGTTAATGATTTATCAATAAACAATTTAGAGAAGTAAAGTTTTAGTGTTTGTATTCAACCCCCCCCCCCCCCTTCTACAAACTTGTATAGCCCTTCGGGACCAACAATTTTTGGATTATATCAATGAATTTATATTTTTGATGTTTAAATAATTTTGTGTTTTAGAAATATAATTTGGTTTAAAAAATAAACAGAATATATAAAACAGCTTATAATTCATACTTAGGGGTAAATCGGTCATTTCTGTTATTCAGATAAAAAATAAACAACAACAACAATTTATCCAGACAGATAAATTTAACCAGACAGACAGATTTATCCATACAGGACTTAATGAAAATTTTGGTAAACAGCCCCTAAGTCCTGTATGGATATAGATGTCTGTCTGGATTTATCTGTCTTTATAGATTATGATATTTTGTTGTTTGTTTGTTGTGCTTAATAAATTGTCTGGATGATTTAGAGCATCTCCAATACAAGGTTCTTATAAGCAAAAGGGGATGTGACTTGTAGGAACTACTATTGTGGAGAGTTCTTATAAGAACCTTATCCCCTTTGGGTTCTTATTTAAGAACTTTGGTTCTTACCATGAAGTTTGTGTAAAATGTCAATGTTCTCATTTCTAGTGGTACTTAAATTTTATATTTGATATTTATTTATAAATATAAAATGATTATTGATGTAGACAAATACATGGGACCCACAAAAATGAGGTTCTTATAAGAACTATCATTGTGGACTTTTATGTGAATTTTTAAATTAACGAGGTGGAAATGAGATGACACCAAAAAGTACAAGAAGAAGATTCTTATAAGAACCTCCATTGGAGATGCTTTTAAATGACCATTTTACCCTTATTGCTATCAAACTCCCCTGAAATCTTTTCAATTTTTATACATGAAAACAAGATCTGCTAGCAATCAAACTCCTCTAATTCCTTTACCAGCAAAAACCCATCATAAAGATATTAATTTATCAATCCAATTAATTCAATAATCTATGTCTATGTGATCCCCAAAAAACACTAAAAATTTCAAACATCATATGCACGAGAGATCAACCTGCAAATTCAAAGAAGGGAGGTTCAAGTGGTCGTAGCCATTTTTTCGTTTAATTAAAGCCCCCTCCTTATGGTTTCTCGCCCGCCAGGGTTCCAATGGTCACCGCGCATGCTTCTCGTGGCCCCATAATCACCTCTTCACTCTCTTCACTGCAATCGCTGAAAAATTTCTCCAAAAAAACTTCCGAATAAACCCTAGGCTTCTGGTTACTGCGTAAACGACGACCATGGCGGTGACTGTACCGGCGGTGAGCACGAGCATGTGGGACGGTGTGATGGAAATGATAAAATCTGCTCAAAATAAGGGCGTTGATCCTTTGATGTGGGCGGTTGAGCTCTCCTCTACGCAGGGTCGTTCCAATCATTTTGGGGGCCCTGTTACATCTATACGACTATATTAAAACTATTGATCGATAGATAAGTAATAAACAAAATATTGAATTTCATACCAAAATTTATCAATAACTCCTTTTTGAAACAAAATCATCTCTTCCGTTCTTTTTTCTTTTTACGTTTTTGACATCCAGAGTCATATTTTCTTAAACTAGAAGACATAACTAGCAAAGAAAGCAGACATATAGCAAGTAGCAAAGAAACTAGAAAACAAACAGATTATTAGCAACTAGCAAGTACCAACTAACAAAGAAACTAAAAAAGCAAACAGAACAGTCTAAAAAATTAGTAAAGTAAGATTGAAAAAATACACCATTTGCACTTTGTTGTCTCTCTACAATTTGTCCAACAATCCAAGACTCCAAGTCAATTTGACAAGTTCCTATGCCAAGCCAAAGCCAAAAAATAATGCAAGTCCAATACTCCAATTGCACAGATTGTGTCCAACAGTCCAAATCCAAACCTAAAATCGTGTGGAATGTAAATAATGAAATAAAAGAGAGCAAGTGAATTGTAGAATGAGAGATAAATTGCAAAATTCAGATTTGAAGCGATTTTATAGTTCGATTTAATGATTTTGTGGCCGTTGCCGACTTGTCGTGAAAATAGAACAAAATTAGCTGTTGTTTGATAACCCAATAAACATAAATCTTACCAGGGATTTGAAGAGTCGTCTTGATTCTTGTTGTTGTGATTTCCATTGGAAAGAAAATCATGAAGCGAACAGAAGACTGCGATAGAAAAAGAGGGGTTTTTGGGTTTTTCAAAATTTTCGTATGCTTAGATAGAGAGAAGAAAGGGCGGCCGACAAAAAAAAGTTAGTGGAATTGTTATTCTTTAATTGGGATTGGGCCTTTTTACAATATCTCATTTTTTCTCTTTGGGCTGGACTTTACATATATATATATATATATATATATATATATATAATATATATATACAAAGGCTACAAAAATTTTGGGCCCAAACAATTTAGGGGCCCTGTGCTGATGAACCTGATAGAAGATGCCCAGGCACGGCCCTGCCTCTACGCTCTTGTCGGCAGGTGTATCCAGTGGCGGATCCAGAAATTTTGATGACGGTGGTTGGAATTTCAGTAACATAGTATTGCAAAAATCATTACCAACACTATTGGTTATGAATATTTCTTTTCATAAATCATTTTATTTTTCCTAGTATATTAATATAACAATTTCTATTGGAACATAGTTCGGTTTTCCTATCGAACTGATAAAACAGTTACCATTTAATACTGCATAATTAACAAAACTTAACAATTAAACATCAAATAAAAAACATTAACCATAACAATTAACAATAAATATTTCAGAGTTAAAAACAAAAATGTAATTTATTTCAATTTTAATGACGAGGCAATTTTTATAAAATTCTATCATCTTACTATGACTCAACGATTATTTTGTATGTGGATGCATTGATCGGTTGGTTTTATAAAATTAATAAAGCTTTAAAAATTGTATATATACAGTAATTACTTATAAACTTCAAATTTAAGGGGTTATACATTACTATATAGTACCCAATACTAAGTTACTAACTAATACTTTTCTTATAAAATAACATTAAAGCAAATAAAATAATAAATTTAGGCTAACAACATATAAGATTTCTTCTTTTATAACTATATATGGACTTGATTGGAATTATGTAAAAGATAAAGGTCAAGCCAAACATTTAGGGTGTCAAAACATACCATGTGTTAATAAAATATAATATTAATCACATAAAAATTGGTTCTTTTATGGTTTTATGGGGTCATTTGACCCACTTAACCATAGCATGAATCCGCCCCTGGGTGTATCCATGTCGTCGATTGAGGTTGCTGAATTACTCGTTTCTCACATCTGTTGGTCGATTAATGGTTGGTGATTCCACCCAATCGATCTCCTCTGCTCTCTCTCCGGTGTGTCTTTAGGGTTTTGAGATGGAGGAAGGGAGGCGACGGTGAGAGGTTTGGTGTGAGAGATTTGAGGGGTAAGATTGGAAAATATGGTGTCTGTCTCCATAAGTGTACCCCTTGAAATCTTATTCGCTCAGCTCACTTCCAAATCATTAAGCCACTTTCAAACACTATGATATGGTTGACCGAATAAGCTGAAGAGCTCATTAAGCTCATTAAGCCACTTCCAAACAAGCCCTAAGTAAGTCTGTCCCACCTTGTTCCATGGGGTGGGGGTGAAACACACCTGTTCCACTCTGTTCTTGTGAATCCCAGTTTGATCAAGTAACAGTGTAAACAATGCAACGATTAATCTTTATTGAATGAATGTGGAGAGTATTACAAGATTGGAATGAAGAACACTCTCTCTATCTCTATTAGCCGTACTCAATATTCTGATTAATTCCCTAAACCCTTCTCTAACCTAATTACCACTAAACACACTTTAAATACCAAGGGCTTGAAGCCAAAAGCCCATTAACACACAATAAGCCCATATTATTATTTAAAGGCTTTTACAAACAAATAAATAAAACTATTCTTTTATTTATATAACTTTCTATTTTATAGGACTTTTAATCCTAATAATCTCCCCCTAAAGTTATATAAAGAAAAATTATGATCTTGGAATCTTCAGGTCTTGATATTCTCTCCCTCTTGAATCTTTGACATATGTTGGCATTGCTTGACTTCAGGTCTTTCCAAACTCCCCCTTGAATTATGCTCTTAGTTTTCATAGTATCAACTTAATCACCAGATTCAGTGACATTCCACAATGCAACTTCAGTTAACAATCAAGAATCTGTCTTTGAACTGCGAGTTGAATTAGCGTTGAAGAACTTCAGAATTTGTCGAAACAATATGCTCGAAGGAGGAATCAACTTGTTGCGAACACTTCTTGATAAGGGGTAGAAGAATCATGCACTTGTAGTCTTTTCTTCACAGAGCATAACAGTTACCCCCCCCCCTCGGTTTTTGCTTACTTGTAAAGCCCGTATCCCGGTATATAATTTCTTTTATTTTTTTAAGTTTTATTTAACGGGGTTAGACGTTTTGGGCCTAATTGTTAAACATGTCAAACGTTGGTTAGTTTGTGAGAAGGATGTAGTTGAGGGACCATTATTGTCAATGGGCCAAAGTAGTGTGTGGCCCATGCAAAACCCAAAACCGTGACCTTGTGTTTGGGTGTGTTTTTGTCGTGATTAGAAAGGAAAGAAGGAGAGAAAGAATAACCCTACGGCTCCCTTCCTCCCTCACGTTTCTCTCGATCGTAACCCATTCCCTCCCCTCCCCTTTGTTGTCGTCGGCCGGAGAAAGAAAGAAAGCCGAGAGAAAGAGAGAGTGAGCCGAGAGTAGAGAGGGATAGAGAGTTTGCCGGAGAAGAGAGAGTTCGCCGGAGAAGAGAGAGTGACGCCGGAGAAGAGAGAGAGACGCCGTCGTTTGCTGCCGGAAGCGGGGAGAAGGAAGAGTCGCACCGAGGTGGAAAAAGGTGAGCTGGTGTTGGCCGGTTCGTGTTGTTGTTAAGGACATAAGCTTTGCTTTTGAGGTGAGTTCTCTCACTATATAGGATGGGAATTATATTTGTGTTACTATAGCTCGAGTGTGATAGTTATGATTGTTTGTTGATATTATTGTGTTATGGGGTATATATAATTGTGTATATATATTGAACTGTGATTGATGTACTTCTTGATGGGTGTTCCAAGAAGTATATGGCTTATAATGAGTTGCGATTATATTTTCTTGATGGTCGTTCCAAGAAGTATAAGGCTTATTATTAATTGTGATATATTTTCTTGATGGTTGTTCCAAGAAGTATATGTGTTTGTATAATGAGTTGCGATTATATTTTCTTGATGGTCGTTCCAAGAAGTATAAGGCTTATTATTAATTGTGATATATTTTCTTGATGGTTGTTCCAAGAAGTATATGTGTTTGAATAATGAGTTGCGATTATATTTTCTTGATGGTCGTTCCAAGAAGTATAAGGCTTATTATTAATTGTGATATATTTTCTTGATGGATGTTCCAAGAAATATATGTGCTGGTATATTTGGTATATATAAATTTGGGTGCAAGACGTGATTGCATGGTATGAGTTGGTTGCGATAACTAGCTGCTTAAGGGTGATGCTGATATAATTGCGATCCTATTTATGGTTTGAATTCACTAAGCTTTGTGTTTACCCTTTTCTATTTTAATGTGGTTTCAGGTGCTTGTGGCTCCAAGGCGTGACGGGTACACACTGGCGCGCGTGAAGAGTTTTTATAATAATGAAATTAGAGTTATTATTAAACAATTTAATTTCCGCTGTTTATTATTACTGAGATTATTTATTATTGAATTGCAAACGAAACGGTGTTGGATATTTAATAAGGTTTTATTTATTAAAATGCCTATTTTTAAAGTCAAAATTTATTGTAATTTTTGGGACGTTACATTACTCCCCCTCAACTTGATAATTTGGGTCTTTGAACTTTTAGAACGTTCTTCCCCCTCTTGATGATGATTTGTGTCTTTGAATCTGTACCAGTTCTCCCCCTCATGATGATTAGGATCATCCTCAGCATCATGTAACTTCAAAGACAACACTGATGAGTAGCAAGATACCAGATAAAACAATTATAGTAACCAATATGGGGTAATCAACTAACACAGAAACACATAGTAATTGTTATCACAACAATTAAAATAATTGTGTGGCCTATGTTCAGAGTCGGCATTGGGGTATCTCTGATAGGACTTCCAGTTATCACTGAAGTAAAATTTAAAAAATTACCTCTCAAACTGTTCCGGCAATATCACGAAGATATGTGATGGGAATCACAAAGACTCGTGCAAGTGTGAAAGAAATAATTTATATCGATTTTGCTCAAAAATTGATTTAACTTAGGACTCAAGTTAAGAATCAACCGACAGTGATTAGGAAATGAAGTTCGAAGACCGGAGTTGATGTCTTCTTTTTTCAATATCTAAGACCTCCGAGTGAGGAATAGATAGAGTATGTGTTAAACCTCCGTGAATTTATGAAACAAACATCTTTTGTGAGATGCTTGAGTGGCTAGGTGGGGTGACACGAGTTGTCGACACTGGGTCCATGTCTGTTTCAATATTCATCTCCAAAGAACGAGAATGAATAGATTGTGTGGTTACCCGGCTAACTGACTCGGTTTGGTAAGGACCAATAATTCTTTTGAAGTCCTGTCACATCCTCACCATTTTTTTTCACTCCAAACTCATGTACCAATCTAGACCCCTCACTGATGTCTATAATGGATGTGTTTCTTGGGTAGGTCCTTCCGGTTCTGGATAGACCATAGAAACAGTGTGATTCCTAACACTCATTTAATGAACCAAATATAGCATTGAAGTACACATTGAAGTACGAGTTCTAAACTGAAATGTTTAGAAGTCAAAGTTTTTATTTTATTATTATTATTAATTTTTTTTAAGAACGGGTTCTGAACTGAATTATTCAGAAGTCATGAAGATGAAGTCTGAGTTCTGATCTGAGGTAATCAGAAGTCATTATACATTGAAATAATTGAGTTTCAAGGAACAAGATCAAGCGCAAAACAGATAGACTCATTGAGCACATCATGGTCAAAAATCAAACAAAGAATAGAGAGTTTAATTGTGAAGAACAAGTCACAATAAATATATAAGACAAGAGGGAATCATTAATTGAAACGACGTACTATAGAGGCAAAGTTTGAATTCAAGCGAGTGTATTTCCACCGAAAAATCAACAAGATATATGAGACATGGAAATAACTAAGTCAAGAAAATATTGGACGTGGCAATCATGGAAGTGAAAATCAGAGAATAACAAACACAAGTAAGTTATCCAGAATGAAGTACCACAGTTCTTTGAATTCACTGAAAAATTCATGTATATGTCAAATACCTGATGCTCCCCCTTAAAAAGAGCATAACCATTGAATGCAGTCATGTGAAAAAAAATCGATTGTTGTCACACATGACATCCCTGCAAAATAGATCAGAAAGATTTTGGTATCCATGCTTTGATGGATCCTTGATGGTTAGATGCTTTGGCT
The DNA here is from genome assembly GCA_033807775.1 of Saussurea involucrata. Taxonomy (NCBI): domain Eukaryota; kingdom Viridiplantae; phylum Streptophyta; class Magnoliopsida; order Asterales; family Asteraceae; genus Saussurea; species Saussurea involucrata. The sequence goes on along the minus strand of CM066314.1, from coordinate 145,069,648 downwards.
TTAACGTGGGGATTGGGGACACTATAAGTACCATACCAGTTATTGACATACCTTGGATGCACAAAGTCACTCTTTCCACAATAAGTGCAACATACCTTTGATTGGTTTAAACTGATCAGCTTAGCTATAGGGTAAACATGAGCAGGTGAACCAGTCTTGGAAACAAATGACTTTGTATCAACTACATGAGAATTATGAGACGTGTTTCCATTACAGTCTTCTGTAGTTGATTTCTTTCTCCAAACCATTTTTACTCTTCTAAAAACATGATTATCTGAAGAATCATTAAGCTCACTGTCAGAGGAACTAGAGTAGTAAGATTGTCTTTTGTGAGAATTACCGGTTTTGGAGCATTTCTTTGACCGTCTTTTCAACTTAGATTTTGACGATTATGGTTGAGAAACGTTTTTTGGGGGCAGAAGTGGAACACTCCCCTCTTTGAAAGTTAACCGGTGAAGGCATTTTGTTGAGAAATTGAACATGACTCACAAGCTTTGGAGCAAAGTCGATCTTAGAAATATCCTCATCTTGACAAGCTGAGGAATTCATGAACTCAGAATATCGTTGAGCGGAGTCAAATGGATTTGGACAGTCTGAGTCGAATGAGGAACAGTTAAAGGAATCATCCGCAAAAGGATTGTTGAAATCATGGAAAAGATTCCTTTGAACTAATTCGGATTGAGCCACTTTACCTTTATTTGGTGAAAACAAAGGCTTGTCATCTGTGTCAAGGGACACGCCTAGAAAAGCTTTACACGAGGAGTTATCCGAATTAATAGGAGATGGGTCAACCGAGATGGTGTCCGGAGAGATAGGATTCATCGGGGTATCCTCAGGACATCCCTTGGCCATCTTTGTTGTTAAAAGTTTTGTCGCCAGGGCAGACAGTTTGGAGTTTAATTTGGCAATCTCGGTCTTATAACTCGTCCTTTCAGATTCGGATAATGACTCGGTTTTATTCTTTTTGAGCTCATTGATGGTAGATAAGAGTACAGTTCTTTCGGTTTCAAACATAACCTTATCTCTCAAAATTGATTCTTCAAGTTTAAAAAGTATGTTTTCCAAAACCAGAGGTGGAACGTGTTGATCCAAACCCTCAGTGATTTGATAATGACCCTATCTTAAATACTTAGTGAAAATTGTAAGTAAACAATATGTATCAGAGTTTCACTATCGCTGATAAGTACTAAGATCTTACAGTACTGCTGATAGGAACTCTCGCTCTTTTAGATTAAACATTCAGCGAAAACTGTTCACCATATCGCTGAGTCTGTTCAGTCCTTATGGTGATCGCTGATAAATTAGTTGTTTACTTATGATCCCTGAAGACAAGATTCACGTCAACAAAGGTTCTACGCTGAAGTCGAAGATCAAGCTCAAGAACCAGCGACAAGTCTCCTAATGAACTGATGCGGATCAGCGAAGACTCAGATTTTTCCACTCAACGTGAAGTATCAAGTACAAGACTTTAGCTATCGCTGAACTTTATCATTCGCTGAATAGTAAATGATAATCGCTGAATCAACGAAAGCTGATCATGAAGTCCTCCGTACAAAGTACTTTTGTCTTAACCTCCCTTGCACGCCACCGTACGAAATGTCAGAAAAGAACCTCCGAAAATCTGAAATCGTACAACCACTCTGATACTACACTGTTCATTCATGCGGCTACTAAGGTTGTCAACAAAGGTCAATGACATGCAACCAATCCGCTGATGACACGTGTAAAGTGTATACTGAATTGCATTAAATGCATGCAGTATATAAAGAGATGAACTCACTTCATTTGAAGTAACTTGCTAACTCTGGACAAGTTCAAATCTCTCTTAAGATAGGATTTTATTAGTAATCTCCTTATCTTTCTTAGTGCAAGAAACCTTAGTGTTCCAACTTGTTTAGATTTAGGTTTATCCTTAATCTTGTTTCCGCAACAAGCTGTAAATTGTTAATGATTTATCAATAAACAATTTAGAAAAGTAAAATAGTGTGTTTGTATTCAACCCCCCCCCCCCCCCCCCCCTTCTACAAACTTGTATAGGCCTTTCGGGACCAACAAGTGGTATCAGAGCAGATTTGTTTAATCTCATAAACAAGATCTAATCTAAGATATTTCTCTTCCTAGCTATTATCTGAAAATGGCCAACACAAACACAAACACTCACTATATAGACAATGGTTCTCTTGCAAAACCCCCTAGATTTTCCAGAGATAACTTCAACTTATGGAAAAATAGGATGACACTCTTCTTAGAAGGTGTAGACCCTACTATACCTTACTATCTTGAAAACGGCCCACACATCCCTGTAACAATTGATCCTGCAGTTCCAGCCACTGCAACTAGAGCTGCTATTCCAGAAAGGCTGATTCCAAAGGAAATCCATCATTGGACCGATGAAGACAAGAAGAAAGTGGCTATAGATACAAAAGCCAGATCCATACTATCCAAGGCCCTTCCTGACGAAGTCTACCATTCCGTCATGAACCTGAAATCCTCAAAAGCCATGTGGGACACAATATGTGTTCAGTATGAAGGAACGTCTGAAGTCCAGGATTCAAGAAAGATCAACCTGGTAAGACAATATGAAAGCTTCATCTCTGGTAAGAATGAAACTCTCTCTGAAGTACATCAACGTTTTAATTGCTTAATTATAGATCTAAAAACGGTTGGTAAGGAATATTCTAACTTTGAAGTGCTGACAAAGTTTTTAGAATGTTTACCTGAAAGCTGGGACAATTATTCCATGTGTCTCAAGCTGTCGAAAGATCTAAGATCAATGACACTTGCTACCTTATATGGCACATTGCTGAATCATGAGCAATCTAGCCATCTTAAGAAGAATCTTGTAAAAGATTCCAAAAGCACCCCTGTTGCTTTAATCTCAGAGGAACCTTCTACTCAGCGACCCGTGGTTACTATCACTGAGTTAGAAAGTAACTCTGAAAGGTCATCAGATTCTGATTCTTCAGATGATGATGAATCCTTGGCTCTCCTAACTAAAAAGTTCAGGAGATTCGCCAAGAAGAAAATGTTTAGAAAGAACAAAACTCTTTCTATAGCTGACAAGCCTAAGTCATCAGCTTTTGTTGATAAGGCTACTGCTACTTGTTTCAACTGCGAAAAGACAGGTCATTTCGCTAACGAGTGCAGGTCAAAGAAAATCATGAGACCTTCAGCTTTTACAAAGAAATCCTTTGTTCCAAGAAATAAAGACGACAAATACTCAAAGCTGAAGGAGAAGTATGCAAAGCTGAAAAGCTTTAAGAAGAAAGGAAAAGGCCTGATGGCTGACTATGATTGGGTTGCTTCTGATGAAGAAGCCTCATCATCTGATTCTGAAGATGATGAAGCAAATCAATGTCTCATGGCCAAGATTGAAGAAGAGGAAGAAAGTTCAGACATTCCCTCCACTTCAACATCTGCCATTCAGGTATCACCTTCCTTCTTTACCAATATTGTAAATATTGATGAAGCTGATAGTCTCCGCAAAATCGAACTGCTGACTAGAAGTTTATACGAAGCCATGAACGGCAAAGCTGTGGTTGAAAACCAAAATCTTGATCTCGCTGAAAAGCTTAAAAACTGCCACCTTCAAATAGAAAAGCTTTCTAAATTTGAAGAAGATTTTAAAGATCAAGTCCATTTAAATCAGCTAGTAAAAATCGAACGAGCGGAAGCTATCGCTGCATTAAAAGCTGAACAAGCTACTGTTGAAGGATGGTGTAATTCTTCAACAAAGATCACTGAGATAATTAAGGCTCAGATTCCTCTGAGTGATAAACGTGGTCTGGGTTATAAATATGATACTCCAATACCAACCACTGAACGTTCAATGCTTAAATTTGGAACGTTCGTATCCTCAATAGCTGACACTTCTTCATCTCAGTACTCCTCGTCGGTTACACCAATCCCTGAGGAAACTCCTACCTCAAAAGGTAAGGAGAAAATGGTTTATTCAAAACCTACCTCTGTCTCTAAAGACAAAGGTAAAGGAATTGTTATTTATCAAAATCCTCAGAAGGGTACATTAGTACCTAAGCTGAATGCTCCTAAAGCCTTAGTGATTCATTCATCTGGTTCTAGAAATCAGACCTCTGGATCAGTTCAGCGACCTACTCCTAGACTCAGAGTAGATATCCTTGGTAAGAAATCTGAAGAACTGAATGTTCGTCCTATTTCAAAAACCAATAGTGTACTTGGTGCTGGCACTTCTAATTCCAAATTAAAAGCTCAGCACTCAAGTGGTCCTAGAACTAATTTTAGTTATAGGAAATGTTATCATTGTGGACTTACCGATCATATTGCAAGTAAGTGTCCCACATCCACCAAAGCTGATAAGATAGCTAAGGTGAAGATAGCACCCAAGAAGACCAAACCAGTTGCAATTCAAGTCAAGGTGACTCCTACCTCTGAGGTCAAGAAATTGACCAAAGTGAAGAAAGACAAAGCTGAATCTTCAAATGCTGCGAAGACTGCTGAACCCATTCCAACCTCTTCCACTGACAAACGCGTATTCATGGCGAAGTGGGTACCCAAGCAAAACTAATCTTCCTTTGTATTGCAGGTTAAGAAGGGTATCTGGTATCTCGATAGCGGATGCTCTAGACACATGACTGGAAAGAAAAGCCTGCTCGTTGAATACAAGGAAGAGAAGGGTCCCTCTGTGACTTTCGGTGGAAATGGAAAAGGACACACCCGAGGGTATGGTGTACATTCAAATGGTACAACATCCTTCAGAAGAGTCGCATATGTTGAAGGGCTGAAGCATAATCTTCTGAGCATCAGTCAGCTTTGCGACATGGATAACAAAGTGATTTTCACTAAGGAATCCTGCTTTGTCTCTGACAAAAAGGAGAAGATAGCTCTCAGTGGTTATCGTTTGGAAAATGTTTACGTTATAAACATGGACTCAACAACCACTGAAAACTCTTGTTTCTTCTCAAAGGCATCTTCTGATGTCAACTGGCTATGGCACAAGAGGCTCTCACATCTCAACATCAAGACACTGAATACTCTTTCATCCAAAGAGTTAGTCACTGGTCTACCTCAACATTCATACGCCAAAGAATCCTTATGTTCAGCGTGTGAAAAAGGGAAGCAGACCAAGGCAAGCTTTAAGTCAAAGCAAGTTTCCTCAGTGTCATCTCCTCTTCAACTACTCCATATGGATTTGTTTGGCCCCGTTAACAAACAATCCATCGCTGGAAAGAAATATACGCTGGTCATAGTTGATGAATTCTCTCGTTACACATGGGTAATGTTTCTCCGTTCTAAGAGTGACACCCCTGAAGAACTCATCACCTTTGTTCGGAAGATGGAAACTCTGAACAATTTGATTGTTCGCTCAATAAGGAGTGATCATGGAACTGAATTCAAAAACAGTTCTCTTGATTCCTTCCTTGAGAGCAAGGGTATTTCTCACAACTTTTCGTCAGTGAGAACACCACAACAAAACGGAGTCGCTGAAAGAAGAAATAGAACAATTATTGAAGCTGCACGTTCAATGCTCAGCGATTCTCACCTGCCTACTCAGTTTTGGGCAGAAGTTGTCAACACGGCTTGTTTTACGCAAAATAGGTCGCTGATAGTCAAAAGATTCAAAAACACAGCCTATGAACTTTTTCATGGGAGAAAGCCCTCAATCAGCTTTCTTCACATCTTTGGTTGTCAGTGTTACATACTGAACAACAGAGATGCCCTTGGAAAATTTGATCCTAAAGCTGATGATGGAATCTTTCTTGGATACTCCTCAGTTTCCAAAGCTTTCAGAGTCTTCAACCGAAGAAGACAAACTGTAGAAGAAACTATTCACGTCACGTTTGACGAATCCCGTTCAGCGAACTCTAAACCGAACGCTGATACAGAAGAACTGAATCAATGGATGTTTTCTCATCTTGGTGATTCAGAAGATGTTCCCACTACTCATGCTCATACAACTGAAAATGATGGTCCTACTATCATTCCCAATATGCAGAATAGTGAAGCTGAAACATCTTGGGTCTCAGTTGTTCCTATAAACACTATACCCGCAGTTGATCCAAATGTCACAGAAATTCCATCTATTTCTCAGCAATCAGTTAATGAAGTGACAAATGCAAGCATTCCTCTCTTAGCTGATAATCCAGAAGTAGCTGAAGCCTCATCTTCAGTTTCTCCAGTTCAGACTGAGTCAGCGACGCATGCTCCGGCTCAGCGATGGACTGTAAATCACCCACTCGATCAAATTCTTGGTGATCCCAACGCTGGTATTCAGACTCGTAGAAGTGCAGGTAATATTTGTTTATTTGTTAACTTTATTTCTCTAACTGAACCAAAGAAAATAGATGATGCCCTCAGAGATCCAAACTGGGTCAGCGCTATGCAAGAAGAGCTGACTGAATTCGAAAGAAACAAATTTTGGAAACTTGTTCGAAGACCAACTGACAAAACAGTGATAGGCACTAAGTGGGTCTATCGAAACAAGTTGGACGAACATGGTACTGTAACTCGCAACAAAGCTCGTCTTGTTGCTCAGGGATACAGACAAGAGGAAGGCATAGATTATGACGAAACCTTTGCTCCAGTAGCAAGACTTGAATCTATTCGTCTTTTCTTAGCATATGATGTACACAAAAACTTCACTGTACATCAAATGGATGTTAAGTCAGCGTTTCTAAATGGAAAGCTGAATGAAGAAGTTTATGTGGAACAACCTCCAGGATTCTCAGATCCTAAGCGTCCAGGTTATGTTTATAAGCTGGATAAGGCACTTTATGGCTTGAAGCAAGCTCCTCGTGCATGGTATGACACTCTTTCTACTTATCTCCATCTTGAAAAATTTGAGAGAGGTAAGATTGACAAAACTTTGTTTTTTAGAAAAATAAAAGGTCATATCATTTTAGTTCAAATATATGTTGATGACATTATATTTGGTTCTACTAACCCTGAGCTTTGTACTCGTTTCGCTGATAGAATGAAATATGAGTATAAAATGAGTATGATGGGTGAACTAACATATTTCCTTGGTCTTCAGATTAAGCAAACTGAAAAAGGAACTTTTATAAATCAGGGAAAGTATGTTAAAGATATGCTGAAGAAATTCGACTTAACTGAAAGTTCAGCTATGAAAACCCCTATGGCACCACCGCTGATACTTGATAAGGACACAAAGGGTGTTCCTGTCAATGTCACGCTGTACCGTGGAATGATCGGCTCACTACTGTATCTTACAGCTAGCCGACCCGATATTATGTTTGCAACATGTCTGTGCGCACGATATCAAGCTGAACCTAAGATATCCCATATGAAAGCTGTAAAGCGAATCTTTCGATATCTTAAGGGTACAGCGAATCTAGGTCTTTGGTATCCCAAAGATTCAGGATTCGATCTAACCGCCTATTCAGACAGTGATTTTGCAGGTTGCAAAATGGATAGGAAAAGCACCACAGGAGGATGTCAGCTCCTGGGTGGAAAGCTGGTAAGTTGGACAAGTAAGAAGCAAAACTCAGTGTCCACTTCCACAGCTGAAGCTGAGTATGTAGCCGCTGGAAGCTGTTGTTCTCAAGTCTTGTGGATGAGAAATCAACTACTAGACTATGATCTTCTGCTCTCCAAAATTCCAATCTATTGCGACAGCACAAGTGCCATCGCTATAGCAAACAATCCAGTGCTACACTCAAAGACAAAACACATAGAAATCAGATATCATTTTATCAGAGATCATGTGATGAATGGTGATATAGAACTTCATTTTATCCCAACTGATTATCAGTTAGCTGATTTGTTTACCAAACCTCTTGATGAGACAAGATTCAACTTTCTCATCAGCGAGCTTGGAATGCTGAACTTTGAAGGATAAATCTTCAGCGGTTCACATTTAATCAGCGATACGTTTATACATTCTTGTATAGGCTCTTGGATGAAATAAACTTGTACAATCCATTTCATCATCTTCTCTCTGAATAAATTTGGTTAAACTGATATCAAGGTATGTTTTCTCTCTCTGACAAAACGCATGAAAATGCAAGATTTCAAATTCTTACATCGCTGAATATCTCTTCCTTAACAGCGATATTTTGAAATTTCTTAAAACCCTCACTGATATTTCTATTCAGTGCTTCATATTTTCCAAAGAGTCCCTGAGTTTTTCTTTCAAAACCTCAGAGACAACGAAAGAATGTGAAAGGACAGTTGTGACGTCATTGCAACGGATAACACCAGGCACGCTCTTTTTCTGACACACGTTTGCACGTTTCGTTGTCTATCCAATCAAATGCAAACACGTGTCCGTGTCATGATGAAAAACTTTCCCGCTCAAGTTTTTCTCTCTCTACTCTCTTCCTATATAAACACTCTCAAAGTTTATATTTGTCTTTTACGCGAATCAATCTTTCTCCGCAAGAAAAGAACACTGTTGCATTTTGTGCTCTCAATCTTCAAGAACTGTTCATCATCTTCTTCATCAAACTCAAGGTTAATATGTTCTTATCTATTATCAAATGCGAATAACTTGTTTTCGATCTTATCATTGTTTTACACAAGATCAAACAAAAGAACTCAAAAATAAAATCATTTTCTTTCATGGTTTTATAAACACAACCATTTCATGGTTGTTCTTCAAGTTTTAAATCTAAAATCTTAAACTTGTTCTTCTTTCGTATCCATTTTTATTAAGAAATTGGAATACAAGGCTTATGGGTGTTATATTCGTTTTTTTTTTAAAACAAGAAAAACCCTAATCTTCTTTAAGACTTTTTTTGTCTGAATGAAATGGACAAAATTCGAAAAATCTTAATGGAAATTTTCTTTCCACATTAAGATAATTCTTATTTGTTAACATCTTTGGTTGAACTGATAATACAGTGAAATGGCAACTTCAAAGCTGAATGTTACCGCTGAGTCCATCTCCGCTGATTCTGAGGAACTGGAAATCACCAAAGCTCCTCAGGTTAAGTTTGAGCTGGATCAACTAGACTGGACAAAGGCAAACAACCTCTCAGCGCTTCTCGAGTTTCCTCCTCGGAAGCAGGTATCTCATCTAGACGACGCTGTAAATCTTTTGAAGAATAGCCCCATCTACACAGCACTGACAATCACACCTCCTGCCAGTCAGCGTCTATTATCCCAATTCTGGTACTCTGCCAGACACACCGACCTACCCTCCGCCAAAGATCCATCTAAAACCATCGACTGCATACTCAGCGATACTGAGTATGGCACCATCAAGATAACCCCCACAATAATCCGCAAAGCTCTGAAATTCCCTAACGCTACCTCAGAAAATCCTTTCATTCCATTACCTGACCACAAGAAGCACGCTGACAGGGAAGAAATCATTGCTTTCCTTGATGCGATGGGTTACATCTGGGAGACTGGAAGAGACAAGCTACCTGAGAAGAAACTGACGCTGATAAAGAAATCCAAGATGCCCAGCGAGATGAACTTCATCTTCGCTCACCTGATCAGCTGCATGACAGCGAAATCCGGATCTTCTGATCAAGCCGCTCAACCTCAGCAGGCCATGGGTTACGCACTGCTGAAAGGTCTCAACATTGACTGGGCCTCCATCATCTATGAAGACCTCATTCAACGTGTTGATTCTGCCGCTGACCGACCAGCATGGGTTCCTTACCCACGATTCATCAGCGCCATCTTTCAATATGGCCTGAAGGACAGCTATCCTGAAGAGGGTGATCTGAAACTCTCTCAGATTGGCCCTAAAGTTCTCGACTTCAAGCCTGTCGCCAACGAGGTACGTCTCTCTACCCTTCTCACTCTACTTAATTCTCCGCTTTCTGTGGCTCCTTCAGCGACAATACCCCTCGCTGATTCCCAGGCCACAAAATCCATTCCTTCTTAGAAAAGGAAACAATCTCTTACCCCTCTTGATTCCAAAAGGATCAAGAAAACCAAGGAGCAACCCCAGCAATTCCATGCTGAAGACTCCTCAGCTCATTCTGAAGAGCTGAAGGAAAGTTCCGTGGTACGCTCTGCCACACCAATTCAAGCCATCCCTTCTAAACCTACTTCAGCGTCCTTAAACGCTGAGGTTAGAACTTTGGAATCTACCCAACCTTCTTCAGTCTCTCAAAAGACTGATGAAGTACTTCTCAGCGAATCCAACGCTGAACTTGAAACCCAACCCCAATTCTTATCCTTCGATCCTCCCTCTATTTCTTTGGACACTCCTCCAGTTAAAGCTGGAGATGCCATCATTCAAGAAGCCGTTGAAGCTTCTCAGCGAATGACGAAGAAAGGACCTGCAGAGATCTCCATCCCTCACGGAACTTTTGAGGGAGATATGGAACACTATGGAGGGACTCGAAACTTTGATGAGTTCGTCAACGCTCCTGCAGGTACAGATCCCACCTTAAACACTGTAACTAAACCTGAAACTTCTGAGCTTTCCTTTGTTCACAAGTACTTATATGTTACAGGTCCTTATTTGGGAGACATCAACCAGTCTCTGAAGTCCATGGAGATGAAACTTACAGATCTCACCACCGGTCTATCAAATAACTCTACAGCTGTAACAAACGCTGGAGAGAATCTGACGAAGCTGACTGCTGTGGTGGAAAAGAAGGCCTCCTCTGATGACATCAAAGACCTTGATAAAACTCTCGCCGACTTTGCCAAAGTGCTCTCCGACATCTACACTGACTACACCAACCTCAAATCATCAGTTTCCACCGTTTCCAGCGAGGTTACAACGCTGAAGAAATCGGTTGGTACACTCGAAGGTGATATGTCAGTGGTCAAGACCGACTTGGGCTCAGTGAAGACCGACCTTAGTTCTGTCAAGACAATGATCGAGACGCTGGTGAACAAGGCAAACAATCCAGCTCCTGCTCCGGCCCCTGCACCTATTTTGGACTCATTCACCGCAGAGGATCGCCAAGAGCTGAAGAAAATCACGCCTGCTATTTCTGGCCTAGAAGACAGAATAGCTAAGCTTGAAGGTTGTGTGAAAGTCTCTGGCCCAGAAGACAGAGACAACACCAATGCTGAGTCTACCCATTCCTCCCCCGCCCATCATGAGAAAGAGGGGGAGAAGAGCGCTGAACAGGAGAAGAGCGCTGAAGATCAAAATAAAAGCGCTGAAGACTTTTCCCATGATGAATCTATCAGGGGAGAGGGTAATGAAGATCTAATTACTGGACCTCAGGGAGATGAAAACCCTGAGGGAACCGAGAACCTCGCCTCTGTATCTGAGGGGGAGCAACTCGAAGAAGATGCTGAGGAATCCGAAGCAGAAGAAGACGAAGACATCGACATCCCTGAAGCTGAACCATCCTCCTCTCCAAGGAACGATGATGATGATGATGATGAAGATGACGAATTCTTTGTCGTCAAACATGCTCCTCGAAAAGCTCTTAAAGGGATCGTGATAACCGAATCCACAGGGGAGAAGACAAAAACAAAGACAAAGCACTCAGCCTCTGGCGCTGAGAAAAGCAAAGACAAAGGCATCGCTAAAGATGATAATCTGGCGATCCTGCTTGCAAAGCCGATTTGTCAGGTACACTAAACTTATTTTTCCTTCCCTGATCATCTCTGAACAATCAGTTATCCATTCCACAAACACCATACACATCCACATTATTTTTTTCTATCTTTTCTACCCAAGTTCTTCTACCCAGTTCTTATTTGTAAGATCGCTGCGTTTCAGCTAGTCCTCTCCCCTGTTTGAGGATATCGCTGAAGGATCTACTATTGCGACTTCACCAATAATTCCAGCTACCGCTGAAGACATAATCCCAGTCTTAGATTTAATCTCTGAGACTGATGAACCAGAAGAACAACCTCTCTCGCACAGAAACATGCCTTCCTCAGTTCCTCAAAGGCTGAGTGAAGAAGATCAAAAGAGGAGAGAAGAAATGATAAAGCGATTCGAGGATCAGCGAATCATTCTAAGGCGCGATCAACTACCTTCAGTTCCTCCTAAGTTCAGAATTTCAAAAGCTGAATACCAGGAACATCTCAGAGCTGAACGCCTCATCGCTGAAAGGAAGGAAGCTGAAGATAAAGACAGAGAATACGCCATCAAGCTCACTCAAGAATCTGTCAAAGACCCCAAGCTGAAGCGTATTCCCATTCAAATCCAACGAAAGCTTTGGGAACAAGCCCAGAAGATCGTGGAAAAGAAAGTTGAAGTTTCTCAGACCACCCTGATCTGGTGTAAAGAGAAAATCCACTTCAGATATCGTCCAGCGAAGATCAACAAGGTATTCATCTCTGGAAGAACCTCCATCGGAGTACCTATTGTTGACATCAAACTGTTCAGAGAAGATGGCTCATCTGAAACCTTTCGTGCTGACACTGTAAAAAGGTATGGTCTCTCTGAATGGCTGGAGATGAGGTTAGCTATCCAACCATCACAATCTAAGTACAAGGATCATTTCGAAAAGCTGATAAACAGACAGATCGATTTGATATCTTCTTGTGTGGATATTCCTCCTGTTCCTGATCTAAAACCGAAAAGAAAAAGGGGCTCACCAAAGAAGAAACGTCAAGATTCAAACTCAGGTCCTGTCATACGAAATGAAACTGGAATTGGTTTCTCTCGCGCTGAAGTACTTGGTCCTGATCCTGATCTATCTGCCCTTGACATCTCTTTGCCACCATGTGAACTTTTCGTCCCTGGTAAAGTCATCAGTAATCCTTATGGAATATTCTTTCTTGACTACGACGGACGTAAATGCTTTCAACGGATCGCTGAGCTTCCAATCACTCCAATCGAACAGCTCAGAGATCTCATCTACTGGTGCGACTTCAGAAAAGACATTCAGGCACGACACCTAAAACCCTTGATTTTTGAAGCTGCTCTGAAGCTAAAGAATAAAGGAGAAAAGGTTCCTGACTGGATGATTCCAACTGAAAAGACAACCCTTGATGAACTTCTCATTAAGGAAGAACCCTTTGAAGGCTGACAACAATCACCACTTTCTCTATTGTATCAGTCATCCTTCAGTACTTGTAATTTATTTCGCTTGTACTTGTAATCTTTCTTATTCATATTGTATCCTGATTCAAAGATTTAAAGAAAGATTTCAGCGAATGTACTTTACTCCATCAGTACTGAAAAGATCCCAGAAAACAGTAAAAGGGACAAATATTTTATGAGTTCTTTTTATCCTTATGTTTTCATTAAATAGCAATTTTCTTTGTTGCTATGCCATAATCAAATAGGGGGAGATTGTTGATCCAAACCCTCAGTGATTTGATAATGACCCTATCTTAAATACTTAGTGAAAATTGTAAGTAAACAATATGTATCAGAGTTTCACTATCGCTGATAAGTACTAAGATCTTACAGTACTGCTGATAGGAACTCTCGCTCTTTTAGATTAAACATTCAGCGAACACTGTTCACCATATCGCTGAGTCTGTTCAGTCCTTATGGTGATCGCTGATAAATTAGTTGTTTACTTATGATCCCTGAAGACAAGATTCACGTCAACAAAGGTTCTACGCTGAAGTCGAAGATCAAGCTCAAGAACCAGCGACAAGTCTCCTAATGAACTGATGCGGATCAGCGAAGACTCAGATTTGTCCACTCAACGTGAAGTATCAAGTACAAGACTTTAGCTATCGCTGAACTTTATCATTCGCTGAACTTTATCATTCGCTGAATAGTAAATGATAATCGCTGAATCAACGAAAGCTGATCATGAAGTCCTCCGTACAAAGTACTTTTGTCTTAACCTCCCTTGCACGCCACCGTACGAAATGTCAGAAAAGAACCTCCGAAAATCTGAAATCGTACAACCACTCTGATACTACACTGTTCATTCATGCGGCTACTAAGGTTGTCAACAAAGGTCAATGACATGCAACCAATCCGCTGATGACACGTGTAAAGTGTATACTGAATTGCATTAAATGCATGCAGTATATAAAGAGATGAACTCACTTCATTTGAAGTAACTTGCTAACTCTGGACAAGTTCAAATCTCTCTTAAGATAGGATTTTATTAGTAATCTCCTTATCTTTCTTAGTGCAAGAAACCTTAGTGTTCCAACTTGTTTAGATTTAGGTTTATCCTTAATCTTGTTTCCGCAACAAGCTGTAAATTGTTAATGATTTATCAATAAACAATTTAGAAAAGTAAAATAGTGTGTTTGTATTCAACCCCCCCCCCCTTCTACAAACTTGTATAGGCCTTTCGGGACCAACAGAACGTAACGTTTGAACTCTGAGTTGACATGAGAATCATCATCTGGTGTTGCTTGAACCGGAACCGGAGTTTCCACAGTTTTGGCAACAGAACAGATGTCAAAATAATCATTTGAGAGATGAGGTGTTTTGTTTTTCAGATATGAAGCATTAAGAGTTTCATACACGAAAGGAGCTTGTACATTAATATTTTTCTTAGGTGGTTCATCTTCCGAATTAGGTTCAGCATTAGCAGGCTTTTCCCCCACTTTTGGTAGTGGAATACCTGTTTTGCGTTTAAGGTCTTCCTCTTCCTCATCTTTCTGTGACATTTTAGTCCACTTAATCTTATACTCAGGATAATGCTTATCTAGGCCCAAAAAGTTGAACTCATAAAGGGTGGGAACATTAGATAAGATTTTCTTAAGGTAACACGGATTATCATATCTGAGTCCCCAAAGGGCGTTATAATACTTGAATTCCGTCGGTTTGTTCAAATGAATCGTTTGGTCTGTTTGACCTCGCTTGTAAAGTTTGGATTCAAGATCCTTAAGCTTGTTAGTCAAATTATCATTTTCTTTTTGAACAGTTAAGCGAAGATTGACAATCTTATTATTCTATTCCTGAGACTTATTGAGCTTTTCGGTGATTTCAGATAATTGGGTTTCTAGGGATTCGGCTCTTTTTCATTCAGATTGATAGTTTTCTATCACACATTTATCCTCAGCCTTTTCAATAGCTAGTTTGCCTATTGTGTCATATTTTATTTTAGCATCGGATTCTAGCTTAGAGATTTGCGCTTCTAAATGAGAAACTTTCTCTTTGAGCTTAGAGTAAGTTGGATAAGACATTGTTACTCGGGAAATGTGATCGTGAGACAATTCAAGATATCGATCCAAACACAATCAAACAGTGTATCAAAGAATACACAAATGTCCCCCTTCGGCGACTTAGCACGGGGGTCCCGCTACCCGGTTAGCGAGTGGGGTCAAGGGGCAACGCCCTTGCGGGGTCTGGAAATTTTTTTAAAACTGAAGGGTCAGAACACTCCCGGATTTGTGATCCGTGTGAGGTTTCCCGGATAGAGAATCCAGGAATTTAGATCTGGAATGTTGGATCCGGAGTGGAGATCCGGATTGGGGAATCCGGAATTTGGGAATCCGGAACTGGAAGCAAATGGTTCCGGAATTGATAGGATCCGGAATCAAGTATTCGGAATTCAAGGATCCGGAATCAACAACAAGGATCCGGAACTCAAGGATCCGGAATCAACAACAAGGATCCGGAACTCAAGGATCCGGAATCAAAGAATTGGATTGTAAGTGAGATACGTACCGGATCTGGATTTGAATACCGAAAGTGTAAGAACCGGAACTTGTGATCCGGTACAATGTGGGATCCAGAATCTATAAGATCCGGAATTCAACCAGTACCGGAACTCAAAGAACAGTTCCGTATTCAAACAAGGTTCCGGATTCAAGAACTGGAACACGAAAACTTACCTAGAAATTGATTTTCTGCACCCTTTTGACTTGGAAATTTCTGCCATCACTTTAGAACCAAAACAAGCAAGTAGGGTATGCAAAAACAACTGAGCAAATCGATTAATTAAGCACTTTTGAAGCAAAAATTGAGTTTTTATCAAGAATAGAGAGTATGAAACCCAGAAACCAAAAAACTCAAAATTGATGATTTTGTGCTTAACCAAAACAACTCAAAACTTGATATGATTTCAGAAACACAACAAAGATGATTTTTCAAGCCTCAATTTCAAGTTTTTACACTTAAATCAAAGCAAATAATTTTTTTTCCAATGAAACAGTCGACTAAACTTTGAATGATCAGAATAAGAATATTACCTTTTGATCGATAGCTTTGTCCCTCTGCTCTGATACCAATTGTGGATCCCAATTTGATCAAATAACAGTATAAACAATGCAACGATTAATCTTTATTGAATGAATGTGGAGGGTATTACAAGATTGGAATGAAGAACACTCTCTCTATCTCTATTAGTCGTACTCAATATTTTGATTAATTCTCTAAACCCTTCTCTAACCTAATTACCACTAAACACACTTTAAATACCAAGGGCTTGAAGCCTAAAGCCCAAGCTCATTAACACACAATAAGCCCATATTATCATTTAAAGGCTTTTAAAAACAAATAAATAAAACTATTCTTTTATTTATATCACTTTCTATTTTATAGGACTTTTAGTTCTAACAGTTCTTGTCAGTTCTACATAAAAATCTTGCCAAACGTGGAACAGTGATCCCTATTCTAGTCTGTCATCTCCTGTCCAGTATACCAAACGCACACCAACTTCCGTCCCACCTTTTGAAAGAAAATCAACATTAAATTTTCTTTCTTTCTTTTTCCACCTTAGAAAAACATGAGTTCACAATATTCTCCAACCTTTTTAGTATAATCAAGAAAAATATAGTTTTGTTTATAACATCCCAACAACTTCTTCAAAATCTTTATTTTGACAATTTTCTTACAACAAATTCTCCAAACAAGGAGAGACTACAACACAATGATAGCTTCCACAATACCATCCCCTTATCTATACTATCTTATAATACACTTAACCCCCAAACTCTTAAAAACAACCTCTCAAGCCATATGTACCACCATTTTATACCTGATTACTTAAAATTCCTCTCTCTCTGTCTCCTAAACCAACACTTATCCCTCCAATAATTTCAAAATTAAAATCTCTCTCTCTCTCTCTCTCCTATACCAACACTTCCATCTTCCCGCCTCCTTATCCCCAATCCACGTGAAGACTTTAATAACCAATAAGAAGCCACTCACCTACCCTGTATAATCACTCCCCGAAACTTTTTTCTCTCCTCAAGACGATCGATAAAAATTCCCCCAAATTTCAAACCCTAGAAACCTGATCCTCAATTTCCCCGTAAAATCCATGGCACCAAAGGCAGAGAAGAAGCCCGCTGAAAAGAAGCCAGTGGAGGAGAAGAAAACACCCGCCGCCGAGAAGAAACCGAAGGCCGGGAAGAAGCTGCCGAAGGAGGCTGGCGCCGCCTCCTTGCCTCCATCCGCCCTCCCTCCAAGACTCCTTATAACCTGCAGGTGGATCAAATCATAATCAGTTTCTTCAAGTCTCTCTTCTTCTCAGGTTAGATTTCTACACTTTTTTTTGGTTGGTTGATTTTGGTTAATCGATCTTGGTTCAATCGACTTCAAACCCATATGCATAATTGGTGTGTCTTTTTGTTTACAGTGCCTTGTCCAGGGTTTCACATCTTATTCAGGTACGTTGATTTGGGTTTTTGTTTACACACAGTTTCTTCTTTGTTTCTGTTTGGGTTTTGTTTTCAAATTAAGAAATCGATTTGGGTTCTGTTTGTATATTGTTATACACCTCATTGTGGGGTTTGTTGTTCTTTGAAAATTGGTGTGTCTTTTTGTTTACAGTGCCCCAACTTAAGAATCTCTATCTCACACACAGTCATTTAAAAGAGGTATATATTTGCAACCAAACACAGACATTGGAAAGCCAGGTAATGCAATCCATTTGAAATATTGTATTGTTTTTTTTTTCAAATCATTTTGTATTAAGAATCCAACCAATTTGATGTCCCTATAACCCATCAACTGTCTTTGAAAACCTTATATTGTTTGATTTGGATTGTCTATTGATTTTAATAATATGGATGAGTTTTAGTTATTTGAGCTTATGGTTTTGATATTATGTTTATTGTTGTGTTATCTTGGCATCTTTAACTTTATCTAGAAGGTTTTCATATTAATATGTTTGTCAAATCACTTATGGAAGCATCTGTTGCAGAAGATGCTTCCAAAGCACTTGGTTTTGTAGGTAATGAAGAATTAAGTCAGAAAAGGAAAGGCAAGTTACTTGAACCCTTGTAGTTGTTCTTGGTGTAATTTGCTAATTCTATCATTAAGCAATTATTCTTCTTGGTTTTTTTTCTTTCACGGTTTTGCTTGGTTTTTGGTTTCTTTGAAGAATCGATTCACGATTTCGATTGGTTACTCTGAATAATCAATTCAGGATTTCGGTTGGTTACTTTGAAGAATCAATTCACGATTTCGATTGGTGTTTTTGAAGAACCGATTCATGGTTTCAATTTACGATTCCGATTCATAAGTAAGCACTTCTTCTTCAGGTACGATTTATCGCCAATATCACATGTTTTTATGCTTTTGTAACCAATATTACAATTAGCATTGAAACCAAAATCATCACCAATATTATAATAATCATCGCCACACTTGGTTTTAGTACTTAAGAGGTCAGACTCCTAAAAAACTGAAATTAAGAGGTTAAAAACAGCAAAAGTTTTGTTTGTTTTCTTCTTTTGGATGATTATGATTAGTAAAATATACAACAGAAGGTAGCTATTCAAAACATAGTTAGATGATGGAATACAAGTAGGTAATATATACAACAGAAGGTAAAATATCATGTTCATGTTTGTTTGTTTGTTTTTTGTTAGATGATGGAATACAAGTAGCTGGTGAATATGTAAAATTGTAAATATTGGATGGTGGTGTTTGAAATTGAATGAAATGTATTGGTAAAAAATAAAATCCATGTAGTAAGTATTTAAAATGTTAATTAGAGTTTAACAAGGAGGAGAGGAGAGGTTGACATGAACAACTCCAACACCCATAAAATACCTATCTTAATTACTTTTGCCATTTCTCTCAATTATTATTGTTCTAATAATAATGTGACTTTTGTATACATAGTTATCATATATAATATATAGCATACAGTACCAATTATGATAATGGAGAATTTTTAATGTAGTTTTGGCTACCCCTTCCTAAAGGTAGCTATTCAAAACAGAGTTAGTATTAGGTAAAATTGATGTCTTGATGGACAAGGCTTATGAACATCAGGAGTCCTTTTATTCATAAACTTGCTAATCATTGATGGAAAATTCATACAATCGTTTTAGATTTTTACATAATCCCAGCTCTGAGACGTGTTGGTAATGTAACTTGTATCTCATTTATTCTTGTATATGCAACTGTCAGAAACCATGGCTGAAGTGGGCATGAAGAAGACTACCAGAAACCATTGCAGAAGGTTTAGTTTTGATTCTGGAGCTAATAAACACTTACCTGATGTAAGCGTTTTGTAAATAACCCTAAGTGCATTTAAGTGGTAAAAACATTTAAGTGCATTTAAGTGGTAAAAACATTTAAAAACATTTAAGTGCATTTAAGTGGTAAAAACATTTAAGTGCATTTTATTTGGCATTAAATCCACCATCATCATAAAAATTTAAATGCAACAACTTCTTTGTCTTTAGCCTCTTTCTTTAGATCCACTCCTTAAACATCATTAGTTCCCAGATGATTTAAGGCCCTATCACTGTTGTTTTGAAAGTGCATAGCAGATCCACTACAACCAAATTAATCAGAAACACTTTGAATACTCGCAGGTGAATCCACATAACCATCTATAACACAACTACTACTGGTCGATGAGTGGTAAGAGGACTGGGATCTAGACTGTGAATCAAGATTGAAGGTAACATTAGGTACAAGAAGAGAGTCGTAATCTGTAAAAAAGGAACGGGACCCTTATTCAAGATTGAATTGTTCATCACACTTTTGTGGTTTTGCCTCTGCTTTTCATACAGACAAGGGTAGCAATATGGATGCTTAGGTTCCATGATGTCAAATATATCATTTAGGGGCCATTTACTAAATGCTTACCCGGTAAATGTTTACCGGCTCATTTTACTATATCAGATGAATAGAATGATTGAGAATCTTACCTGGTAAGTTAAGTGAAAGTGGTGACTATTACCGCTAAGCGCTCACCGGGTAAGCATTAGGTTAACGAACCCTTAGTATACGGTTTTATGTTCTATGATGGAAAATATGTGATTTAGTATATGTTTTATGTTTGTGATTTCAAATTTGTAATTTGGTAACAATTTGGATGCTGATTTAGGAACATTATTTGAAAATTTTCAATTTGTAATCTATAAGTTTTAGCAAATGACAGGTGGTTAAATCTCTGTTGTGAACAATATGAAAAAAACCAATTTGATTGTTTATAAAAAATCTCTGTTCTAGACTGGGTTACGTGGTTGTTAGGAGCTTTAAACTTTGGTCTATCCGGCCACTCTGTTTTATTATAAAATCATGTTGTATATGATGAGTAGAATGAACCAAATAGATGTTTCATAGGGATTTCCAAAAAGAAACAAAACAGAATTAATTTACAATTGCTTGCTTGATGGCTTTGCATGTCTTGTGTTAAATTACAATTAATTTATTGTAAAGGTATTTACATAGATTAGTTTTGCTTTTGGGTTGTGTCAGACTACACGTGTTAAGTTGGTTTCCTTTGATTATTTTTACATCATAATGATCGAAAGATGGGTTGTTTGTGCTTAATGGATATGGGCTTGCCACTTGATGAAAAGCTGAACTGTTTGATTTGAACCGAGTAAACCAAAAAATATGAAAACCAAAAAAACCCGGTATTCACCGGCAACCATGATCGGGGCCCATATGGAACCCACCCCTAGGAACCACAACTTACAAAACATTTCAAAGTTGACTAAGCACATTAGGCTAGCGGAAGGATTCAAGCCATCTTATGCATGATTCGAACTTGAACATGTTGTGTATTTGAGAAAAAAAAGTCACTCAACCCTGTTGTCGAACTCGAGAACTTTTCATATTTCATTTTGTGATAAAATTTTCACACATTTCTCACCCCGTGCATTGCACGGGTACACTACTAGTAAACACTTATCCATAAAACACTTGAGGGTTTACAATTACATACAAACTGTTAACACTTCCATTAAATGACTAAATTACCCTTTATTTAGTTAAACCTAGAACACTTTTTCCTAATTTCTCCTTGTGCACCAGTCTTCACTTCAATGCTACTCATCTTAATCATAGATTTTTTAAACTCGAAATCGAATCGAAGTCCCAACAACCCTCTTATGGTTCCCGCATAGTTTTGCACTATGCCACGGGTCGCCGGGTCGCCCCATAATCTCTGATCCGACTCCAAAACCCCGTTCCCATCACGCACGTTCTTGAAATAGCTCACATCAAACTTCATTGGGCTGTCCTTGTCCAACGCCACCTGTTCCGTGCCACTACTGCTCTTCGGACACTGGGCCTGGAACATGGTTAGAGCCGATTGGCTCAGGCTCGGGTCTGAGTTCCCGGTTGCCGTAAAGTTGTATAGACGGTATCTAAAGAATCTGCAATCGGTTTGGCCTATTGTGTGGGCCCCTACATCACAAATTGCGTTCTCGATGAATTCATAGTCGTGCAAAATACATATGACACTCGGAATAAACAATGTTTTAATGAGAGTGAGATAGGTGGATGAAAAAAAGATATCGTAGAGGGCTTTTTAGGTTCTGATTTGACATGGGTAGTTTAGGAATTTACCGGCTAGTGTCACTAGATCACGATCATCAAGGCCTTTATCTGCAAACTTCTGCCTTTGGGTATCAATGGAATCTAAAGGTGATGGTAAGTTTGAAGCTTTGGATGACAACGAGACTCTTCCATCTCGTCTCCCCGTTGGCACCGCCCAATTTGGTCCGTTACTCTAGGACACATGACATAAAGCATGTTAGTCATGACAAAGGGTTATTGGCCCAACAGTATTCTGGTTACTGATATATATATATATATATATATATATATATATATATATATATATAGGTTGGGTTTTCCAAAAAACGGAAAACTGAGGAACACCCCGATAGCCCTTCATCTGGACGGTATGCACTTGTGCATGCAAGTAATTTGTAACATGCACACGTGCACAAGTGCATAAAAACAAAAAAAACAACTTAACTTTACTTGAATGCACAAGTGAATAGCAGGGTGTACCTCGGATTTTCATTTTTTTGAGGTTTTCCCCTGAACTCTCTCTCTCTCTCTCTCTCTCTCTATATATATATATATATATATATATAGCAAGCAGGGAAAGAGAATACCAGATCAACGGAATCACGAGCAGCCAACGCGAGAATATCAGCACAAGAAACCACACCTGGGCACAAAGCTTCCAATTGTGTCTTAGCATCATCAATCACTTCAAATCCTCTTAATCCAAGATTAGGCAATGCATTGATCTCAGCAGAACCACCCTTGATCAAGATTGACCCATCACAACCCTACAAAAAGACACCTCCATTAATAAAGTTCAAAACTTTGTTAATTCCAAAAACACCCTTTTCAGTAAATTTGGTACCTCAACAAAGCAATCATGAAAATGTAGCCTGAGAATGCCAGCAGCAACAGTAGGATCATTCTTGAAGTGTGCTTCAACAGTAGACCTCACAGTAGCTTCAGCTTTGGGACATGAAGAAGAGTAAAAGCCTGATTTCAATTCTCCTTGAGATTTAGCAACTGGGATTAAGATTACACTCAAACTAATGATGATTAGCAAAGTAATCTCCATTTCTGCATATAAGATGGTTGTATCTAATAGGGTGTATGTAAATATATATATATAGCAATAGTAGCTAACTAGTTGGAGTCCATTTTGATGGTGTACTAAAGATTAGAAATTGTTGTTCAGTATAAGTGGAGCTCGACTCATCGAACCAATAGATGTAGAAAAAGAAAAAGACAAGGAATAGGATATAATAGAGATTAGTGGCTTTTCTTGATTCTGTAATGGAAGCTTTTAAGTTCCATTTACGCGGTTTTTAACTTCTTTTGGTGATTGTTGTTTCACAATCGTCAATGAGTTCACATTAGCTTTTTGAGGTATTAGTGAATTCATGGATCAGCTTTGCATGATGATCTCAATTCTTAATACTTAATAGTGTAGGGTATGCAGGGGATTATGTTCAACCCAAGAATGCAATTTTCTGACTCACCTGAGTCATTAGATCAATAGCAGTTTTGTTGATCTTTCTTGTCTGCTCAGAAATATAATTTTTACATCGTCTATACAGGCTCAGGTCACTGTTTTAAGTACTCCAGAATTAGGATTTAGGGGTGCTTTTTGTTCCCACAGAGCGGTCCATGCTGGTTTTCCCAAGGGGGCGTTTGGTTCGCAGAATGGAATTGGAATCGATCGAAGGAATTTGACTTTGACGGAATTGGAAGGGAATTTAATGAAATTTGACTTTGGTTGGTGGGAATTCAATGATGAATTCCTTAAGTTGTGGAATTCAATGGAAATCAAAGGATTCCATCATTTGCATTATGTGAACCAAACATAGAATTTGGTCAATGGAATTATCCATTCAATTCCTTTCGATTCCTTCAAATTCCATGAACCAAACACTCGGGTACGTTTTGTACGTGGGATAGGACGGAACATAACAAAAACTTGTTGTCTCATGTTTGAGCGATATTAGACCGTGACAAGACCCGAGTGGGATAAAAATGTCTTTTTGTCTCACCAAAATTAGTGGAACAAAAATCAGGATTCTATCCCCCGGTAAATTACTAAACTACCCATGTCAAATCAAGATCTTAAAACCATTCACAATTCTTTCACCTACCTATCTCACCCTCGGTAGTCTGTGTCTGTCTTGATAGAAATGTGTTGTTTACTTTTTTTCTGAATGAACCGTCTGAAGGATAGAAATGACCGTTTTACCCTTGACTCTAAATTACACCTTGTTTAGTTGAAATTTTACATATAACAACTCATCAAATACATGGTGTGCATCAATCATCAACCAATTTATTATCAATTTATACAACCAACGATGATATTGCTCGAGACAAAACAAAAATCATTGACTACAGCGCAGTGGAAGAGAAATCGAAAAGAAAAGAAAAAGATGAACGAAATCAAAGAGAAGAGAAGAGGCACCAATTGTTCTACAATTTCTCCTACCCAAAGGTTACTCTTGAAGCCCATGATTCCAGTTGCATGGAATTTGCAGGCCATTTTGCAACTAGCTTATATCCAGGTCACAAGAGAAGACAATTTAACTATTAGCATACCCAAGATTAACATCATGCATCTATTCCAATTGTGGGTGGGGTTGATTCAATCCAGCCCATTATTTCTATTTATGGGGGACCAAGTGTTTTCAGCCCAGCCCAGCCCATTACTGGGCCCATCTCAAAAATGAAAACCAAAGCATAGACAATCTTAAATCCCCTAGGAACGATAGTACAAAAATGCCCTCCGAGTCGAATTCTCCATAGTAGAAACTTCAAAGTACCATCTTTGATTACAATCATTAACGTGGTATACAACATCCTAAATAAGGATAGTCTTCAAGGGTATAGAAAAGGGAAGACAAAAGGTACAAAACTTGTGTTGTTAATTAATTATCATTATCTACGTATTTTACTACCGTAGCTAAGCATCTAAAGACGAAGCACACCATTGGTGCATCCGTTGTAAAATATAATTCGTTTTTTCAGAGCAACGATTGACCCTAACACACACATGCTATTTTGCTAGTTGCTCGTGAAGAGGAAGCTTATTCCAAGTTTCCTCTATTCCACTAACTTGCAAAGGTGGCAACGAGAAAACACTAACCGTGGAGCTCTTGCTTCGGATTTCTTTCAAAGCCTTCAAAGCTGAAATGGTGCTCTTTGTGTACAAGCTCTTCATGTACTCCAGCTCAGCAAGTTCTTTAGCTTTTACTGGACCCTCACAGATGGCTGCACTGGTGCTAGGCTCCATGCTGCCTCCACCACCATCACCGCCACCTGCATCAGATGGAGCTGACAGATCGGTTAGCGGGAAGTGGCGGTCTAGCATCGCCTCACACTCCTTCACTAGTTTGTAAAGCAAGTCCGTGGTGAAGAATGGTTGTTGCAAGACTTTCTGAATGAAAGGTAAACGGAGGAGAGCTCCGGTTCTTTTATCGTACTTCTTCAGTATCTTTACTATTCCTGTTTGGTGCAGAATGATCAAGTGGTCAGAATGATTAAGAGGCTCTTATGATATAGTGCAAAATGAAGTATGGTTGTTTGGTAATTGTTCAGAATGAAATTGGGTTGCTGAATGGTTAGGGGAGACCCAAGATACAAAATCATTCAGAGGGTTTTAGAACCATTAAGAGGCAGATCTTTTTTTAACAAGATTTACCTCTTAGCGATTCAGAGGTTGCCTCTTAATGGAACTATTAAGAGGTAAACAAACAGACCCTAACTTCGAAACTGATATTTCATTCATACTTTCAAGAAAGATAAGCAACCTGTGTAGTTAAGGGCGCTATAATTCTCTAGCAAAACCATCTCTCCATGGAAATCAACTATTTCTTTTCGTATCTTAATCATCTCTTCATGTGAATCCTTGGCTTTCATCACGCTATCCTGAAATTCCTGCAAGGCAAAACCAAAAATAAACATTGGTCAATTATGAAGCTCAAACACAAGCTTGACCAAACCTCATAATGATTTAACGAGTTTACGCAAAAAAAGGTAAACAAAACATGAATTCAATTGATGTTTTGATTTCTAAAATTGACTCTCTATGGAATGGACAAGGTATCATATCCACCACTTCGAAGTATTGAAGGGCTGTTTTTTTGTGGTTCAAAGAATAAAGAATCTTTCTACATGACAAAACCACTAGAGACCAAAGTCAAGTACCCCTTTTCAACTTGTCCAATTGAAAATTTATAATATTCGATCGCTCAATTTACTATTGATCAAATATCTTAAATGTCTATTGATAATATCCTAATAAGAAAATCTCACACATCCACATCAGATTTTGGTAAGATGATACTAGACAAATGCAATTTTAATATTGTATGAAATAGGAATGCTTGTATCCTTTGCTCAAGCCTTAGTTGGAAGTTTTGAAGATGCAATTCTTGGAGTGTGGTATATCAAGCATCCACACAATGTTTACTTAATTCCTAAATTACTGATCACAAACTGATTTTCATACGAGATATTGGATATGGAAGGGAAAGTTATGATCTTTCCTTTTATCAAAAACACCACAACTTGCAAAAGTGCAAACAGAGACAAATAAACAGATATAAAATTAAGATAATGATTGCAAAAGAGGAAACACTAGGATTTATATAAACACACCAAGTAAAGGTGAAAACATGATACCCTTAAAGAGTTCTACCATCTCAATACATGTAATGTGTGAGTTATCAAATACTTTTCCTTTTATCAATTTGGTTGGAGACTTATACACACACAGTTACACAGACACAGACACACACACACACACATATATGTATATATTCATATGTATATATACCCTACATCCTTGATTTGCTAAAAAGGATGCATAATAGCTAGAGTGGCAACAAGCAACGGATTTTTGTTATTTATTTTTGCCTTCTCCAACTCATGAACCTAACATCATGCATTGTGATATTCATATTGTGCATCAGAAATTGTGTACTCAAACATACTAGTAAATGACCTAATGAATCAAATAAGAGATGTTCTAGATGTTTGAACTCGAGATAGTCATGTCATAAAAGTTCAATTCATTCCTAAATTACAAAAAAAACAGATCTATTAGCAATTAACTAACAAAATTGGAATCCAGATCTAATACCTTCAGCGTGATGATGTACTCTTCCTCTTTCTCAACGAAGAACGAATTGAATTTCTCGACTTCCTGCTCCAATAACTCAACGAAATCAACCTCTTCTCTGGACATCTCTCCACCACCAACACAAGCGACGACCGTACACTCTTGGCAGGAAACCCTAGGCCTCTTCGCTGGCCTATTGCAGTCATCATCGGGTTTTTGTTGTGGTGTAATAAGCTTCAATCGTTTCTTCAGTTCTTTGTAAGACAAGAACTTGTCTCTCCATTCAGGCAAAGTTTCTTCGATCTGATTGCTTAAACTCTTTCCGAATTTCATGATTGTTGAATTTGTTGATGCGTGGAGGAAGGAGGCGGAGGAGGAGAGAGAGAGAGGAGACGGAGGTTGATTATAATGGGGGATGGAGGTTGGAAGGTGGAGAATATGCGGTGGAGAGAATTGGCATATTCTGGAGAATATTTCTGGTTTTATTCCTCCGGTAAGAGAGAGAAAATGGCGGTGGTGGTCGCTTGAACATGAAGCTACTTCTTTTTGTCATATAAAAATGTATTCCTACACGTCCACGTGTTTGGAATCCTTTTGTCATGTAATTATTTGATTATAATTAATAAATTACAAAAAGTATTTAACCCTATTTTAATATAAATTTTACTTTATATAGTTATTTTTAGGGAAATTAATTAAAATATCTATAGTTTGATTTTGACTTGTTAAAATACTTATTTTTTCGACCATTTTGCAAAAATACCCAAAAAATTCACGATTGGGTCCGTGATCGCGGACCAGGGAAAAAACCCAAAAAAAATCCCGCGACTTGGAGACACGTCATACGCGGCACACTCAAATTGGTTAAATTGATTTGAAATTTACACTTTATACCCATATAATTATTTACTTAGTTTACTTTATACATTTTACTTTACTAATTTTATTTTTACACCTTCATCATATTAACACATATAATCGTTTATTAACTAAAATACGTTTTAGTTTTAACAAGTTACACCATTGTAATCGTCTCTTCGATACCTTCAAAATGAGCCTAATATTGAATATTTTTTGATTTAATTATTTTATTATATATCATATATACTACATAAAAATATTTTTAATATTTACAATTCATACCCTTATAGTTAATTATTTAATTTATGGTACATCTCTTATTTTTCAATTTTGTTTTACACTCTTATCACATTAACATAATAATCTTTATATTAACTAAACGAAAAATAAAAAAACTAATAGATATAAAGTAAACTAACTAAATAAGTATAATATAATTAGATAAAAAAATAGTCAATATTGGGCTCATTTCGAAGGTATCGACGAGACGATATTAATGGTGTAACTTGTTAAAATTAAAAAACATTTTTTAACATATTTTAGTTAATAATTGATTAAATCGTCAAATTATTTGGATTATACGTCTCGCTGCATTGCAGCGGGTAAATAACTAATATATATATATATATATATATATATATATATATATATATATATATATATATATATATATATATATATATATACTAGTTGGGTGCCCGCACAAAGCGGCGGGATGTCAAATTTCATTGAAAATCATAAAACATAATCAAACATCTACATCTAATTCAAAATCAAGGTCTAAGTACATAAAATGTACAAATGCATTCATTTAGCCAAAAAACAATAGACTACACCAACACCTAATGTAAAAGTTAACTTCATTGTTGTCATACTCCAACCATGTGACATGAACATTTTAAAACGACTTTAAAACTAACACAATCTAAGACAAACACTAATTTTAATTTATCTAAAGTTAAGTGACGTTCAACAAGTTATTTCATGGAATTTAAATATATGAAAAAATATATCATAAGTCTGTTTAATTGTTTAACATTCACAAATTTGCAAAAATACATAAAAACGCTTGATTAAGGTGTCGTTTACCCGAACACTTACCCGTTAAGCGCTTATCGATAAAATCCAACATCATTTACTTAACGGGTAAGATTTTAGTCTACCAAAATGGCATTGTATGTACAATTTACCCGGTAAGCGCTAACCATGGTAAGATTCTTGGTCCTTTTATATTCATCCAGTAAGATGATGTGACTTGGTAAGAGTGGCGCATTAAATATCTATATCAATCGTATACTTATATTTTATAATAATATCAATAATTTTTTTTATATAATTATAACCAAATCAACTATCATGAAAGATTAATTTAAAGTGATTGACGGGAAGCATAACAATTTGACTTTGAAAATATCATTAACTAACCATCTGTTGATAACTGATATTATGTAGTTCAATTAAAATTAGAGGAAATAATATAATCATAATTAAAAAAGTATAAATAATTAAATATACTATACTAAAATATTTGCATATTTATATTTTTGAAAAATGTTCGAACTCATAATTCAAAAGTCAGTTGATAAGTGATTATCTTTTACTTTTTCCAAGTAATTAAATCTCTTATGATAATTCTAAGGGTGTTTCGTTGACAGAAATGGAATTTGATAGAATTGTAATTCGTCGAAGGAATTCGACTTTGAAGTAAAAATTGATATGAAATTGCAAAAGAAAATCACGTTAATTTAGTGATTATTTGTATCAAATCCTATACTAATTTCAACAAATCTCATACTAATCACGACACATTAATTCGTATACATTTATGATATTTAATAATATAATTAAATCCAAATATATTCAATATTGGGCTCATTTCGAAGGTATCGTTTACAATGATATAATTTGTAAAAAATAGAAATGTTTTTTAATGAATCTTAGTTCATATACATTATTTATGTTTATATGATAAGAGTCTAAAATAAAAAATAAAAATAAAAAAGGAAACTACATATACATACCTAATCATAAGGGTAGTAAATGTAACGTATAAATTAAAAAAATTGAATTGAGGAGAGATTTAAAGAGTAGTGAATGTGGGTGTGCTAATTGAAGTTATAATGTAAATTACGTTCAGATACATGTTTAGGTGGAAAAATACTGAAGTCGGCTCACCAGAAGACGACACGTGGCATGTTAGTTACTTATTTATTATATGTATATATATATATATATAGGGGTGTGTTCCAATGAAAACTCATTTTCAATTGTGAACATGAGGACATGTCACAACCATTGATCAAGATTTGAAAAATTAATCAATGGTTAAAACTTAATGAAACCAATTGAGAAGTGATTAGAGACAAATCTGGAAATTTAAATTAGCGACTACCATCTTTGACTTTTTATTTTCTTTTTTAATTAATTTTTTTACCCCCTTAAAGTTTACAATAAATTATCTTAAAAATTACTAATATTTTAATCAAACAAAATACATCAAAAAAACGAGAATTTCGTGTTCTTCGATATGACATCCATCTCGATATAGTTTTTTTTTTCATTTTAACTGTTTTTACGTGAAATGCTATGTATGTGTTATATTCAGTATGAATATGTATGCACATTTTCTGGTGTCCATATTCAGTATGAATAACAAAGGGGAACGTTCATTAATTATTCATGACGAATAACATAGTATTCAAAATTAATAATACAACATTCAGGATGAATAATACACGAATTCCTGATTCATGTATTATTAAACATGAATCGTGTATTATTCACCTTGAATGTTGTATTATTCATCCTGAATGATACATTATTCATGATGAATAATATATGAATGACCCGTGAAGGTGTGAACACATGACACACTCTCTTTTGTTTTCCGATTCACAATCGAAACTTGGTTTTATTCTTTATGAATATGTATGCACATCTCCAAGTGTCCACATTCAGTATGAATAACAAAGGTGAACGTTCATTCACTATTCATGATGAATAATACAATATCCAGGATGAATAATACAGTATTCATGATGAATTATATAACATTCAGGATGAATAATAAACGAATTCATAAATCGTGTATTATTCACCCTGAATGATGTATTATTCATACTGAATGTGAACACCATATATTATTCATCATGAATAATACAACATTCAAGGTGAATAATACACGATTCATGTTTAATAATACATGAATCAGGAATTCGTGTATTATTCATCCTGAATGTTGTATTATTCATTTTGAATACTATGTTATTCGTCATGAATAGTGAATGAACGTTCCCCTTTGTTATTCATACTGAATATGGACACCAGGAAACGTGCATACATATTCATACTGAATATAACACATACATAGCATTTCACGTAAAAACAGTTAAAATGAAGAAACTATATCGAGATGGATGTCATATCGAAGAGCACGAAATTTTCGTTTTTTTGATGTGATTTGTTTGATTAAAATATTAGTAATTTTTAAAATAATTTATTTTAAACTTTAAGGGGGGTAAAAAAATTTAATTAAAAAAGAAAATAAAAAGTCAAACAGGGTAGGCGTGTGTTTAAATTATCTTCCCATTTTACCCCTAATCACCTTAATTAATAGTTTCAATTAAGAACTCTATTTAATATGGGTCATTGGATCAATATAGATGGAAGAGCTAAGATCCGTCCTCATGTTCACAATTGAAAATGAGTTTTTATTTGAACTTTCCGAGTATATATATATATATAGAGAGAGAGAGAGAGGAATGTTCAAACGAGAACGATAACTATTTACGAGAACTACGAGAACGGCCGACCATGTACAAAATCACTGGTGATTCACGTACAAAATCACCGGTGATTAAAATTATGGACACGCGCGGTTTGGGCCGCTGTTTGGCAAGTCGTGCGAATCACCATTGATTTTGTACATGGGCGGCCGTTCTCGTAGTTCTCGTAAATAGTTAGCGTTCTCGTTTGAACCCACCTCTCTCTCTCTATATATATATATATATATATATATATATTTATCGAACTCCTTAACATATTTAAACGTAATTATGTATGTTAATGTGATATGTTAAAACATATTTTAGTTAATATATGATTATTATGTTAATGCGATAAGAGTGTAAAACGAAAATTGAAAAAGTAAGAAATGCACCATAAATTAAATAATTAACTATAATGTTATGATTTGTAAATATTAAAAATATTTTTATATAGTATACATGATATATAATAAAATAATTAAATCAAAAAATATTCAATATTAGGCTCATTTCGAAGGTATCGAAGAGACGATTACAATGGTGTAACTTGTTAAAATTAAAACGTATTTTTTTAACGTATTTTAGTTAATAAACGATTATATGTGTTAATATGATGAAAGTGTAAAACTAAAATTAGGAAAGTAAAAGGTGTAAAGTAAACTAAGTAAATAATTATAGGGGTATAAAGTGTAAATTTCAAATCAAGTTAACCAATTTGAGTGTGCCGCAGGTGACGTGTCTCCAAATCGCGGACTTTTTTTGGGTTTTTTCCCTGGTCCACGATCATGGACCCAATCGCGGATTTTTTGGGTATTTTTGCAAAATGGTCGAGAAAGTGAGTATTTTAGCTAGTCAAAGTCAAACTTTGAGTATTTTAATTAATTTACTTTATTTTTATAATTTTTATTTTAGCATATCAATTATGACATGCTACTCATTTAGTTTTCTAGGGTAGCGTTTGGTACGCAAGCAAAATTGGACAAGACTAGATTGTACACGACATGATAAGAGGACAGGACATAACTGGATAAGACAAATGTATGTCTTGTCAGGGGTGGACCTACCGTGCACCCGCTCACTTGTTTACCGTAAGGGAAATTTTTTTAGTGAGTGTTCTTAAGTATTTTTAAACTGAATATTTAACCAAAATGAGCTTCCAGCAAGATGGTTTGTGTTGACCTAGTTAGTGCTTTCAATTTCAAGAGGTTTGGGGTTCGATTTCCATTCTTGACACTTATGTATTTAATTTTTGTTAAAACTAGAGAAAACCCATAACTCCTCTTCATAAATTACATTTAATACACATTAAATACTTTATTAATATGATGTAATTTGATCATTAACTCTCTCCAAAATTATAAAATTTTCATCTTTATATTTCTAATTTGTTTTTTGTTATTGATTTGATTATTATTACATGAAAGTGTATATACATAGTTAATTTTGATTTGCAAAACATCCAAAAATTTATTTTCGAAATCAACCAAAAAATCAAAAAATCAAAAAAAATCTCTTGAAATCAATAACCCCCCCCCCCCAAAAAAAAAAATTATCTCGAATCGACACAAAAAAACCAAAAAATTTAATCGAAATCGACAAAAATACTTAAAAAATCCCTCGAAATCAATCAAAGATTAGAAATAAATATCTCGAAATCAACTAAAAGCTTAAAAAGTCCCCCAAAGACAGAATTCGGAGAAAAACACATCGACAACAATTTCTTAGGATTTTCGTTTGTGCACCCGCTCACCTAAATTTCTGGGTCCGCCACTGTGTCTTGTGTTTGGTACGACTAAAACTGGATATGACAGGAGTAGACAAATTTCTGTAAAATTTGTTTGATGATTTTATATATCATATAATAGTTACAAATGACACAAATAAAGTATATATATAATTTAATTAAAAACATTTTTAGTTTTTTACACAATTTTCATGCACATAAACAAATACATAAATAATAGTACGAAATTTGAATGAAAAGTCTGAAATAATTGATGTTAGTTCGAAAAAATCCGATTCATACAAAGAAAAAATATTATATTTGATTCAATTTAGAAGATATTTATGAATTGGTGGAGACATGGGTGGTGGTGAACGGTGGAGGTGGTGATGGTCGGTGGTTGTGGAGGAAGAGGTGGAATTGGCCGACGATGGTTGGCGGTGGCTATAGGTGGTTGCCATGGGTAGTGGTGATCAGTGTTAGTGGAGGTGGAGGTGGTCGACGATGGTTGTGGTGGTGGAAATGGACGATGGTTGTGGAGGAGGTTGTTATAGTGGAGGAATGGGTAGAGGGGGCCACGGTTGTTCGCGGTGTCTATGGGTGGCCAGCAATGGGTGGTGGTGACCCTTAAAACTAATACCATATTATATCAAATATGGGTAGATCAGTATTTATTTAGTTTATATTTCACTTTTAACCCATGATGTTCCACCTATTTTGGTGGAACAAGAAAAGATTATTTTTTGTCTCATCATGTCCCACCTGTCCAGTCCTTGTCTCTGTCCCATGTCGTGTTAAACGTAGGTCAATGAATTGTTGGGGGAAACTGGGGTAATTCGTGGGAGAGATAGAGTGTATGGAACTTGGATATAACCAGTTGGGGGAAACTGGGGTAATTCGTGGGAGAGATAGAGTGTATAGAACTTGGATAAAAGACAGAGATCGCGTGAGAGCTCGCTTTCCGTAAGAGATATTTCGACCCTATACTGCCCGGGTATCACGAAATTCTCTCGAGGATAATCTCTATTTTTCAATGTCTCGATTAAGGCAGAAATCGATTCATACTTATACACCTTTAGAGAATCGTAACCGACCTATTTTGAATACTGATAATAATCTCTCATTTAATGAGATTGATTGTGGAATTAATGACGGCAGTTACAAACGTGAAAAACCAGTCCAGACGTCGACGCTACTTTCCGCGCTAGACAACTGGCGCCACAGAGGGCGCAGGTAACATTCCAGAGCTTGGCGCCAGCCAACTGGCGCCACAAAGGGCGCGGGCAACTTTCCAGAGCCTGACGCCAGTACTGGCCCCGACACCCAGCTCATGAAACCACTTTGTAACTTGTCGATTTTAACCGTCCAACAATCCCGGTTCTAGTTAGCTTACACGAGTGTGCACTCCAGACCTCCTAACTCATGTTATAGCTTAGCTAACAACCCCATTATTATCTTTGTGAATCCAATTACATAGAATGAACATGATGATTTCACTAAAATCACCAACATGAATTTTTGTCTTGTCTCATGTCACGCTAAACATAGGACAATGAATTTTGTCTCGTCCTGTTCTGTCTTGTCCCATGTACCAAACACAACCTATAATGTCATTGTTTCAAACATAACTGTTATGGGAGTTGTCGTGGCTTGGGGCTTGTCTTAGATGTTATGTTAATCGCATGGATACATTGTTACTTGTTCGTTGTTTAATATAACATTATTTGATTCATTACATAATACTATAAAATATATGTACATCGCTATGTGTGTATATAATTGTATCTATAATATACATATTTGTTGTCATGAATCACACCTTGAAAAACATTATGGTCTCACCATGAGTCTTAAGACTTAGGGTCGAATTCACGTCTCATGTTAATTAAAATCTTGTAGAATATGTGAAAATACATTATTTAGTTTGATTCTTATTTCGGTAACATGTACTTTTATTTAATGTTTGAGATATTACCAAATTCAAACAGAATGCTTTAAAGATATATTAACAAAATAGGAATTTGACTATAATATGTTGGATTTTCATGTAAGTTATCATATTGTATTTGTATTTGAAAGTTTATAGGTTTAACTAAGGTTGGGTTCCGGTGAGAATGGGAGTTATGGTGATAAGTGTAAAAAGGGATCTCTGCTTGGATCAACCCTGATTGAAGAGAACACTAGATCAACACTAATGAGAAACACGTTAATTCTCTTCTAAACCTTAATTCATGGGTTGTTTTGACATTAAAAGGGATCAAGAGTTCAAATCGCTTCTTACACTTCTCACCTTAATTTCTCTTCTCACATGATCCTTCCTCTTTAACTGAATGATATATAAGATAATACAAATACTATTTAAAAAATATATTCATTGTATATATATTATATAGACTTTGATTATGTGAGAATTTTTATCGATCGTCATAACCCTTTTGAGGCTGCTGGATGTTTTTTTATCGAAAGGCACACAACACGGTGGCATGAATGTAATTAAGTAGAATTGCGATGCATGTATGTGGGTAACGCCCACCTTAACATGAAAAACACTTAACTTTAGATACCTTAAAACATTTTTACATTAAAACCCCAACATACATTTACATGAAATACATTTAACCTTAATCTACCTCAACTACCTTAACATGTTATGTTAAGGTGCCCAAATATGAAAAGGAAAAGAAGACCAAAAGACCCATTTTTTCACAAAGAGACGCATAATCAACATCGTTAGATCAAAAGCGATCGAGAGTTGCAAAAGAGTTCTCACTTCTCACCAAAAAGAAGACTTATCATACTTGTGATATTATGGATAGACATATTTTTAAATAATAAAGCATTCAAACAATTTAACTTGTAATATATATATATAGGGGAGGTTTCTTTTGCAAACCAGTACATTTGTGAAAACTATGCAAACCACTTCTTAACCAATCATTTTATTAATTTTAATTAAAATTAATTATTCAACAATTTATGACCGGAGGGGTATACATGTCAATTTACATATTAATTTAAATATTATTTTTTTATAAATATTCTTAGAATCGTGTTTAATATGGTAAATTCCTTAATTATTGGGATTTGTTAATATCCCATTAGAATTAACCTGTTAGTTTAACAATGAATTGGATGACCAGGCTCAATTGTGTCGTCTGCTTCATATTGTTATTGAATTAGCATCATTCGATCATCATAATTTTTGTTAAATGGAGGATTCAACATTGATTAACGAGATATACATTAGTGATATTTTTTCTCAACCCGATAAAACTATTCTCAATGAATCTGGAGCCGATGTATTTATGGTCGAAGAACCCATGCCGAATGAAAATTCCTCACACAAAGAACATGTTGGAAGTTCAGGTGTACATCGAGACGATGAAGGTTATGAAACGATAAAATTATTTATTTTATTGTCTCTGTGCTGTTATATACCTCATTCTGATTGATGTTGTTAGTATAAAAAACGTTGT
The DNA here is from genome assembly GCA_033807775.1 of Saussurea involucrata. Classification (NCBI taxonomy): domain Eukaryota; kingdom Viridiplantae; phylum Streptophyta; class Magnoliopsida; order Asterales; family Asteraceae; genus Saussurea; species Saussurea involucrata. Next base: position 145,033,200 of record CM066314.1, on the reverse strand, counting down.
TTCATGAGTCTGAATTTTTTTTAAGTTGTAGTTGAATTATGTCGTGTTTATTGTTTAATTCTTGTTTTTTTTCTTTATGATAGGACGTATTAAATCATGAACAAGAATTTTTTTGTACAAATACCGTGTAATCATGATTTCATAGTAGTAACAGTTAGTCATTAATCTCGATTATTATTAGTTGTTTTTGTGTTGTGCCCGTGTTCATGAATCTATAACATACAAAATTTATAATAAGTCACATTTATTCATGAATCCAAATTGAAGTACACACATTTTATTCATGAATCCAAGCGCTTAATGATTAACTAGTCATTAATCTTAGGTAGTTGTATGTTTTTGTTGTTTTGTGACATGGTACATGAATCGATGATATGTTCAACCATTCCCTTTTACAAATGATGAATATGCATCCTTAAGTATACACTAAACAATGTTGGTGAACAATGATAAACCAAACTAAACAATATTGTTGAACAATGAGTAACCAAACAAATTTGAATCATGAATCCAAGCAAATCTAAAATGAATCAGCACAAAAATGGTCATTGGAATATCAAAAGACAAGATTTGAACATGATTCCCAACTTCATTTTTTCTAAGCCACTTATTTTCCATTTTCTAATCGTGAATCCACCACATTATCCACCATTCCCTTTTACAAATGTTGATTATGCATCCTTAATTAAACAGTAAACAATATTGTTGAACAATGATAAACCAAACTAAACAACATTGTTGAACAATGATAAACCAAACAAAACTGAATCATGAATCCAAGCATATATAAAATCAATCAGCACAAAAAATGGTCATTGGAATAACAAAAGACAAGATTTGAACATGATTCCCAACTTTCTTTTTTCTAAGCCACTTATCTTCCATTTATGTTATCATGAATCCAAGATTAACCATGAAAGATAAACCTGATGCAGTAAATTAGCACAAAAATGGTCATTGGAATATCAAAAGTCAAGATTTGAACATGATTCCCAACATCCTTTTTTTATACGCCACTTAATTTCCAATTTATAATGAAACCCCTTCGTTGTTTAAAACCCAGATTAACCATAAAACATAAACCCTGATCCAGTAAATTAAAACGTCATACCTTGTTGTTGCTCGTTATCCATGTCCACCAAAAGAGGATTGTCCTTTGTGTTTGTGAAATTTGAGAATGAGTGTTTCAGCCGTATTCTTTCGCTTGGTCGCCTCACTGGTAATCGAAATTAGAACAGAATCATTGAAAATGACCAACACTATATATACCAAAAAAACCCTAAAATCTCACCTCGATTTGGATGCATGTAGCCCGCCATCAAAATGTGTTTGATATCGTCGATTTTAGTCGTAATCCCCTCCCAAAACAGTATCAGAATGAATCGCCGATGTAATCGGTATAGTGATCGCGTGATTTTAGCAGCTTGATATCGGAGAATTTTGGTAGTCGAATGCGAGGATGATTATGACAGAAATAACCCTGCCCGCGTCTTTTGGGTATGAAATTAAATCCAAAACACCTATTAATTACACTAATTGCCACCGGGTTAATCACAACCATCCATCAATTGATCCTATGGTATTTAAACTAGTTGCATAGTTTGTACAAATACACTGGTTTGCAAAAAATATCACCCCTATATATATATAATAGTATATGGTTATGATTACTCTACATTTCTATAAAGTAACAATTATAATCAATTTAAAATCTTATGAACTAAAACCTTAATTTGTATTTTGTGCATAAAATTGTATGAAAGACCATAATAGCATAAACGACCCTTAACCGATCACATGATACCATTCAACTTTTTAATCAGGAAAATGTATATCATTTCAAATAATCATGGTGTGTAATATGCTGTTAGCTAATGAATCAATTTTCACGATAAGCACATTTTTGCATGAATCAGTTACGTTTTTGGCTTTTCGATCAAGGGTTGTGAATTAACCTCGCATAAAACATTAATAGCGTCTAGACGAATTTGAACATGTGATCTAATTAATGTTTTATAAAGGAAAATGTTAAAAGAAATTATGAAAACAGTTGTGGTTGGGTCACTTGGGTGTTTAATTTGAATTTGAAGAAAATATGCTACATGTGATGTGGATGTGATTAGAGCATATATTGAAAGATCCTTTTATGCTGACAAACTAGTCTCAAAGTGAGATGGCTTTTTAAAAGCAACCAAGGAAAAAGGAGGAAGATAAGGGCATATTCTAAGGTTTGGTTCGTTTGTGCTCTTTGCTTTCCAACAAACATTAATTAATAATGTATGTACCCCAACCAACTTGTAATTAATATATATATATATATATATATATATGAAAGATCCTATTAAAATAAGAGTTAGGTTTAGAAATGCAAGAACGAATTTGTAGTTTTGATCACTTTTAATCTTGCTCTTATCTTATGAATTACGTTTTTTACGGGAATCGATCTGGTGCATCTTATCAGTATTGATCTTCAATTACAATTGATTCAAGCGTCTAAATCATTTCTTACATTTTTCATCGTAACTTTGCTCTCACCGAAACTCGATCACACACACACACACACACACATATATATATATATATAGAGAGAGAGAGAGAGAGAAGGAGAGAAAGAGAGAACGATAATCAAATAAAAACCATAAAATGGTTGAAAACTTTAATCGATCTCAACCACAACATGTTTTTTCATTATGTGGTGTTGATTAAGTTTTCTTATTTAAGTTTTGGACGTCATGTCTCTCACGGACTGTTCACTCGCCATCTCTTTTCACGAAGACAAATATCTCTTACGATTGTTGGGGGAAACTGGGGTAATTCGTGGGAGAGATAAAGTGTATGGAACTTGGATATAACCAGTTGGGGGAAACTGGGGTAATTCGTGGGAGAGATAGAGTGTATGGAACTTGGATAAAAGACAGAGATCGCGTGAGAGCTCGCTTTCCGTAAGAGATATTTCGACCCTATACTGCCCGGGTATCACGAAATTCTCTCGAGGATAATCTCTATTTTTCAATGTCTCGATTAAGGCAGAAATCGATTCATACTTATACACCTTTAGAGAATCGTAACCGACCTATTTTGAATACTGATAATAATCTCTCATTTACTGAGATTGATTGTGGAATTAATGACGGCAATTACAAACGTGAAAAACCAGTCCAGACGCCGGTGCTACTTTCCACGCTAGACAACTGGCGCCACAGAGGGCGCAGGTAACATTCCAGAGCTTGGCGCCAGACTTGGCGCTAGCCAACTGGCGCCACAAAGGGCGCGAGCAACTTTCCAGAGCCTGGCGCCAGTACTGGCCCCGACACCCAGCTCATGAAACCACTTTGTAACTTGTCGATTTTAACCGTCCAACAATCTCGGGTTCTAGTTAGCTTACACGAGCGTGCACTCCACAACTCCTAACTCATGTTATAGCTTAACTAACAACCCATTATTATCTTTGTGAATCCAATTACATAAAATGAACCTGATGATTTCACTAAAATCACAAACATTCCTCCCCCATTTTAGTGCAATCCTTGATTCACAAAATAAAAGTTCAATACAGGTAAACAAACTCATGCATAAATGAAAATATCTAAAAGATTGAATTTCCATCTTAGTACATTACACATTTCAAATACTCGAGAATCCGGGTGTCCTATGGATTGAACCCGTCAACCCATTTGAGTACCAGAAAATAACATACACATGAATTTAAAAGATTCTCTAAAGATAAACTTGACACTATACAGGCCATGTCTCCTTATCCATTCGTGAGTGCATCAAAGCCAAGTCCAAGCTTCTTGAAGCGGCCACACTTCCCACTCATATAGGTAGTTCTTTTCTTCATGCACCTGCACATGCATTTTTGCAAAAGAACAATTACCCCCTTCACTTGCAGTACCGAGCACTAACCGTGGGATGATCATCTTGTGCTCCAATCCCTTAGAGTGAGCTTTCCCATTGAATTCAGCTTCTAACGTTGTATTAGAAGGGAATTGGGTATCTCACTTTTAGAGATTTAGATGGACTTTAATCCCATCCCTATCACCGACTTGTGAACCAAGTCCCTAGCTAACCCCTTCGTCAAGTGGTCTGCTAGATTTTGTTGCGATCGAACAAACTCAACCGAAATCACCCCATTCGTGATTAGCTCACGAATCATGATATGTCTAACACCTAAGTGTCTAGACTTGCCATTGTACACTTGGCTATAAGATTTAGCCAAAGTAGCCTCACTATCACAACGAATAGAAATGGGTGATATTGGTTTCGGCCATAATGGAATTTCATGGACCAAATTCCTTAGCCACTCCGCCTCTTTACCGACAGCAGCTAATGCCACAAATTCCGACTCCATAGTCGAACTCGTGATGCAAGTTTGCTTCTTGGAAGCCCATGAGATGGCACCTCCCCCAAGCAAGTACACCCAACCACTCGTAGACGAGTGATCTTCCAAATTGGTAATCCAACTTGCATCCGAATATCCCTCCAAAATTGAAGGAAACCCGACATATGACAAACCATAATCGATGGTTTTCTTCAAGTATTTGAATACTCGTCTTATCGCTTTCCAATGATGAATACTAGGATTACTAGTATACCTACTCAACTTTCCTATGGCAAAAGCGATATCCGGCCTAGTGCTTGTCATGGCATACATCAAGCATCCAATAGCCTATGAGTACTCGAGTTGTGACACCGCTTCACCCGAGTTGGGCATAAGCTTCACACTTGGATCCCATGGAGTACTCACCGGAGAACAATCAAAGCAATTAAATTTCTTTAACACTTTCTCAATGTAGTGAGATTGCGTAATTGCAATCCCTTTGTTCTCACGCTTGATCCTTATACCAAGGATCACCTCCGCCTCTCCCATATCTTTCATGGCGACAAAAACTCTTAGGTTTTCCCAACTTGATTTTGGTCGGTGCCAAAGATCAACATGTCGTCAACATATAAGCAAATGATTACACCGTTACCGGATGTGTCAAATTTGCTATATACACACTTGTCCGCTTGGTTTATCATAAAACCGTTGGACAAGATAACCTCATCAAATTTCTGATGCCATTGTTTGGGTGCTTGTTTCAGCCCATACAATGATTTTACAAGTTTACACACCTTATGCTCCATTCCGGACATAACAAAACCTTCCGGTTGTTTCATGTAAACTTCCTCCTCCAAATCACCATTCAAGAATGCCGTTTTGACATCCATTTGGTCAATCACTAAATTGTGGATAGCACCTAAGGCTATCAACAATCTAATCGTGGAGATCCTTGCAACCGAGGCATAAGTATCAAAATAATCGATGCCTTCCTGTTGCCTAAAGCCTTGGATCACTAATTGAGCTTTGAACTTGTCGATTGACCCATCCGCTTTCATCTTCTTTTTGAAGATCCACTTGCAACCCAAAGGTTTGCAACCCGGTGGCAAGTCCGATAATACCCAAGTATTTTTCCCCATGATGGAGTCCATCTCATCATGTATTGCTTCTTTCCAGAAAGCAACATCTTGAGACTTCATAACCTCATCAAATGATTTTGGATCCTCCTCAATATTATAACAGTAAAGGAATTGGGATCCAATCTCATCTCTTGATCCCTCTACCAAGTATACTTGGAAATCGGGACCAAAGGATTTTTCAATCCTTCCTCTTTTGCTCCTTCGAAGCATCGGAGATTCGGTTAGAACAATAGCTTGTTCATCAACCTCACTAGTTTCACTAGTACTCGGAACTATGTCCTTTGGCCTAGACATTGAAGAGAATCTATTCTCATCAAAATTACATCTCTCGATTCTATAACGGTGTGAATCGCTATAGAATCATTAGGTTCAATAACATAGAACCTATAAGCTTTGGAATGCTCGGCATATCCAACAAAGATGCATCACCCAAAGTCTTCCTTTTGGGTTCGGGTAATCGAACTACCGCTCGACAGCCCCAAACTTGAATAAAACTCAAGTTAGGCCTTTGAACCAAAGTTCATACGGGGTAATCTTGTTCCTTTTATTGGGAACTCGATTCAGCCAAAACCAAGCCTAGCATGGCTTCACCCCAAAGTCCATCAAGCAGTTACATTTGCAACATAAAGCAATTCATAAAGTAACATAAACAAAATTTTAAAAAAAATTCATTTGCCACATAAACAGAATTTAAACAAAATTCATTTGCAATATAAACAGAATTTTAAACAAAATTCATTTGCAACATAAAGCAATTCAATTGCATCATAAACAAAATTTGAAACAAAATTCTTTCATTCAAATTTAACTAAAACATGTTATTCAACATAAAACCAAATCCTATAAAAGAGCCATCATTTGACAAGATAAACTTGTCCGACTCACAAAATTGCCTATATCCTAACTTATTCAAGATGTTACCGGAAACCAAATTCTTTCGAATTTGTGGTACAAACAAAACATCAAAAAATTCAACTATTTTGCCAGAACTAAATTCTAGCTTAACTAAGCCACGTCCAAGAATGGTAGCACTCGACTCGTTCCCCATGTGTAGCATTGTTCCGTCTTCAACCGGTTCCATAGAGGCGAACTAACGACAATCTTTGAACACATGACTTGTCACACCCGAGTCGATCCACCAAGCAACATCATCATCCTGGACATAAACAGATTCGGATATTAGTGGTACATAATTCACATTTGAATTAAAACCAAAGTCAAGAAACTGACCTTGCCGTGGGTTTTGATCCTTGGATACTTGCCCACTACCATTCGTGCTTGCTCCATTCTTATCTTTGACAACCCGACAATCCCGCTTGAGATGGGCGGTCATCCCACAGGTCCAACAGATTAATTTAACCTTCTTATTGGGCCCTTTCTTGGCTTCGTTGAACTTCCGTTTTCCCTTGAAGTTGTTAGCCTTTCCCTCTTAAACCATGTTCACCGAAGGTGCATAAACCTCCTTTATCTTAGGTTTCTCAGCCTCTTGCGCCCGAAGAGATTCCTCTATGCGCAAGTGACTACTGAGTTGTACAAGGGACAACTCTTCCTTCTTGTGTTTCAACATGTGTTTAAAGTCTTTCCATGTAATACCCCGGGTAAGTTCGTTAGTTAAATGTTAGTTCAGTTAAATTTTGTTAACTTTAAAATGTGAAGTTAAAGGTAAGTTTGGGTAGATTTATAAGTAAACGGTGTTTTTGGTCATTAATGAATAACTTAAGGACTAAAGTGGTAAATTGGATTAGATATTACCCTGAATGGATTTAGATATTTTCCTAATTCAGTATTATCCAGAGAATTCAGTGTATGTGTGTGTTTTTGAGACCAAAAGAAAGGAAGAAGAAAAGAAGGGTTAGGGATTCAAATTGGTGACCTTGGAAGTGAAATTAAGGTATGTTCCTTTGTATTTTATGTTTGTAATTGCATTTGGAAGGTTTCTATCGGAGTAGAATAGTCAAATATACATATGGTAATATTTTCTGTTGAATCTGGGTAAAAAGTATGCAAACCGACAGTAGTTTCCGGATAGAATGAAGGTGTCCGGGTGGTTTTGTTGGTAGTGTCCGGGTAAGTTAACTGGTGGTGTCCGGATGGTGTTCTAAGGTGTCCGGACGAGTCTTTTATCCGGGTAAGTTCCTTTCTCCTATGTTTTCCGGATAGAATTGGATACCGGATAGCATCCGGATTACTCTGGTGTCCGAACGTTGTCCGGAAAAGTCATGCTGTCCGGAAAAGTGGTGTTGTCCGGATAACTTATGGTATCCGGATACTTTTGCTGTTTGGCCAATATTGAGAGTTTAGATGCTATCGAGTATCCAATAACCTGTATTTTGTTAACCATTAGATAGGGAATGAATGAGAATTGACTATTCTGTAGTCTTGACTTAAGTACGGGTTTGGGGGCAACATTTAAGGATTTGAGTTCTTTAGAGTTCTTAGCCTTAGTAAGACTTATGTGTTTTATATGGTAAAGAGATATCTGTATCTATTTGTTACAGATCCTGTGAATTCTGGGTAAATGACTGAACCTGTTTAGAAGGCTTAGAAACGTGTTGATAAACAATCAGGTGAGTTTTACTTTAAAACGTTTTGAAACTGGAATACATATATGTGTGTATTGGATATGTGATAAATGGTGTGACTATGTTTATGTTTGAATTATAATATGTTGAAATATTGTAATTACGTGAGTATTATATTATGTTATAATACGTTGGTCGGGCATAGGACCGGTGTGTTGGCTGTAGTTGTTGTACAATGTTGATTGGCTGTAGTTGTTGTACAACGTTGTTTATTAGTTGGCTTACAACCAACTAATATGGCCATGGGAAGGAGACAGAGAATTACGCGATGAATGAGTTATGATTGATAATTGTGTTTGTATTATGTGAATGTTGGTGTGCAAAGGATTTTCAAAGAAACATGGGTTTTCTCACTTAGACCATTAGGTCTAACCCTCATTTTTGTTTTAAATATGTATTCCAGGTCGAGGATCAAGTAAGAGCAAATAGGAAGGATAGTCGTTGCTTAGCTTTTGGGAAGACTTGTGTTATGAAGATCATGAAGTGTTTTTGTACTTATGGCTTTGTTGTTAGTCATAATGTAAATTATTTAGTCAAAAAGTTTGTACTGAATTACTTATTATGTCTAGTAAGACTATGGGACCAAATATGAAATATGATGTATCTTTTGATGAAATTATGTTGTGAATTGTATGTTATTTGTATATATATGGAAACTTGGGACGTTACAGATGGTATCAGAGCCCTAGTTTAAGGGATTTAGGTATTAGTATCTGTACCTAGACTTAAACTGCATGTGAAGTAGGATGTCCCTATTATTGTAGAACCTTGGGATGTTAAATATAAAAAGGTAGAAGGAACATCATGTAAGGTAATTTCATTATTACACCTGGCCAGTGTAATTGTGATCTTACAGGTACATGTTTGAACTGGAATATCTTGTTATATGGGGTATGTGCTTATGTGTATATTAACCTTGTCTGAATCAACAGAATGGCAAGTGGTACGAGACAAACAAATCGGGAAAGAGGAGGAAACCCGAATAGAACCAATCCAACAGTCGGAGGAAGGGGAAGAGGGGGAGAAAAAGGCAGAGGCAGAATTGGGGGCAAAGTTCAGGGGCGTGGTACGGAGTTTGTTACGAGAGACGACTTAGCGGCCGAAATGGGAAGATTACAGGCAAATATCCAGGCTATGTTTAACCAGACTCATAATACTGAAAAAGAAAGACCAGATCCTTCACATGAAGAAGAGATGCCTATTACTCCTACTGTTGTACCAGTAATGAAAAAGTGTGATTATAAAATGTTTCTCAGTTGTAAGCCTCCGACCTATTCAGGAGACCGTGATCCAGTGAAAGCTATGCGATGGCTGAAGGAAATAGAAGCTATCTTCAAGACTAGTAAGTGCGCGAAAGAGGATAGGGTACTTTATGGAGCCGCAATGTTGAAAGGTGACGCTTTATACTGGTGGGAAGCTCATATTTCTTCGGGAGGTTCTGACATATATTCGACCTTCTCGTGGGAAGAATTTGTTATAGCTTTCAGAAAGCAGTTCTGTCCTCATGCAGCGGTTAAACAACTAGAGGGGGAGTTTATGAACTTGCAACAAGGAAATTTATCTGTTCGAGAATACACTGCTCGTTTTCTGGAAAAATCTCGTTTTGCATAATATTATGTTTCCACGGAGGCCATGAAGATTGAAAGGTTTATCTTCGGGTTGAATGCAGAAGTCAGGAGTTTAGTAATTGCTAAAGGACCCGAAACTTTCTCCGTTGCAGTAGATGCCGCAGAAACCGTGCAACAGGATAAAGGAAGAAATACTAGCGACAAAGGTACAGGAAAAAGGAAGTGGGAAGGACCACAGCACGATCCAAAGAAGTTCAGGTTTCAGAGATACGATAACCGTCCACCTTTCCGACCAACGGAAAGACCTTGTCTGAAATGCAACCGTGTCCACCAAGGGAATTGTCAGGGTGACTCGCAGGTTTGTTATAGGCGTGGGAAGACTGGGCATGTTGTTAAGGATTGTCGTGTCACGCGGTTCTGTTTTTCATGTAATTCTCCGGATCACAAAAAGTCCGATTGTCTGAGGGGAAGAATACAACAAGGGGTACGTCAGGGAAACTAGCGGTTGTCAGACCGGTAGTACCAAGACTAGAGCCACCAAGAACAAGAGGCTGCGCCTTACAGATGACAGAGCAAGAGGCAGATGAGACTCCCGATGTGGTTACAGGTACATTCTTAATAAATTCTACACGTGCTAAAGTGTTATTTGATTCCGGTGCAAACCGATCGTTTGTGTCACCTTCTTTTGCTGCCTATATGCATTTAAAGCCTAAAGTGTTAGATCATGTGTTAATGGTAGATACGGCTAATGATAATCAAGTACCGGTTAGTGAGGTATTTGATAGTTGTGTGATAAACATAGATGGGTGTGGAGTGCCTATTCAGTTATTCCCTATAGCATTGATCGAGTTTGATGTGGTGGTGGGAATGGATTGGTTAGCCGAGAATCAGGCTAGTATAGTTTACGATAAGAAGTTGATAAATGTTGTTTTACCTGAGAAAGGACCAGTAATAATTTATGGTGATCGTAGCAATCATCAGTCTTGCCTTATATCTATGATAAAAGCCCGTAAGTGTGTTAATAAGGGTTGCCAGAGTTACTTAGCTTATGTGATAGATATTAAACCAGAAAAGAATAAGTTGGAAGATATTCCGATTGTTAGTGAATTTCCAGAAGTATTCCCTGAAGACTTGAATAGTCTTCCGCCTATTAGACAAGTAGAGTTTGGTATAGATCTGATTCCTGGAGCCGCTCCTATTGCCCGTGCACCGTATCGTTTGGCGCCACCAGAGATGAAAGAAATGATGATGCAACTACAAGACCTATCCGATAAAGGCTTCATTAGACCCAGTTCTTCGCCATGGGGTGCGCCAGTTTTGTTTGTGAAAAAGAAGGATGGTTCGATGAGAATGTGTATCGACTACCGGGAACTGAATAAGCGCACGATCAAGAATAAGTATCCGCTACCCAGAATTGATGACCTCTTCGATCAGTTAGTTGGAGCTTGTTGTTTCTCCAAGATTGATCTAAGGTCTGGTTACCATCAGTTGAAGGTGAAAGAAGAAGATGTTCTGAAAACTGCTTTTCGCACGAGGTATGGTCATTATGAATTCTTAGTGATGTCGTTTGGATTGACGAACGCTCAAGCTGCTTTTATGGATTTAATGAATCGGGTATGTAAGCCGTATCTCGATAAATTTGTAATTGTATTTATCGATGATATACTTATCTATTCTCGATCCAAGGATGAACACGCGCAACATCTTCGTCTGATTCTGGAGTTACTAAAGAAAGAAAAATTGTATGCTATATTTTCGAAATCTGAATTCTGGCTACGAGAAGTTCATTTTTTGGGGCATGTAGTTTCTGAGAAAGGCATTCAAGTTGATCCGATGAAAGTAGAAGCGATTGAAAAGTGGGAACCGCCGAGAACGCCAACCGAAGTACGAAGTTTTCTGGGTTTAGCCGGCTATTATCGAAAGTTTATAAAAGACTTCTCTCGTATCGCGACGCCTTTGACTAAGCTGACTCGAAAGAATCTAAAGTTCGAATGGAAAGCAGAACATGATGGAGCATTCCGGATACTGAAAGAGAAACTGTGCAGCGCGCCGATTTTGTCGCTACTTGAAGGTTCTAAAGACTTTGTTGTTTACAGTGATGCTTCCAAACTGGGATTGGGATGTGTACTTATGCAGCGTGGAAAGGTTATTGCTTATGCTTCTCGTCAGTTGAAAGATCATGAAAGACAGTACCCTACGCACTACATGGAACTTGCAGCAGTTGTTTTCGCGCTGAAGATTTGGAGACATTATCTTTATGGTTCCAAATGTCAAATTTATACCGATCATAAGAGTCTCCAACACCTCTTCGATCAGAAGGAACTAAATATGAGGCAAAGAAGATGGCTAGAACTGGTTAATGATTACGACTGTGAAATCCTTTATCATCCGGGAAAGGCGAACGTGGTAGCTGATGCACTGAGTCGTCAAGAAAGAAGTGGAACAATAAAAGCTATTGCATTACGAGCTGAGCTTCTACCTAACATTTTTTATGAACTGAATAAGTGTCAAGTAGAAGCCTATCAGGAAGAATATCTAAAATCAGAACGGTTAGTGGGGTTATCAGCATTGCTAGTGAAAAATGATCGTGGGTTATTGTGTCTGGAAAACAGAATATGGGTGCCTCGTTTGGGTGGTTTACGTAATCGGGTACTACAAGAAGCTCATCAATCTCGATTCTCTATTCATCCAGGTACGAACAAGATGTATAAAGATCTGAAACAATTTTATTGATGGCCGGGAATAAAAAGGAATATTGCTCAGTACGTGGAAGGTTGTACTACTTGTAAGAAGGTGAAGATTGAACATCAGAAACCGTTTGGTCAGTTGCAGCGATTAGAAATACCGATGTGGAAATGGGATCAAATTACTACAGATTTCATCACGAAGTTACCAAGGACTCCGAAAGGGTTTGATGCTATTTGGGTGATCGTTGACAGGTTGACCAAGTCTGCTCACTTCCTACCAATAAAGGAAACCTATTCATTGGAAAGATTAGCCAAACTGTATATTAACGAAATAGTAACACGACATGGAGTTCCAATTTCGATTATCTCTGATCGTGACAGCCGTTTTACCTCAAGATTCTGGAGAAGTTTTCAGAAAGAGATGGGGACGCAGATAAAGTTAAGTACATCGTATCATCCTCAAACTGATGGTCAAAGTGAACAGAAGATTCAGACTTTAGAAGACATGCTCCGGGCTTGTATTGTTGACTTTAGGGGATCATGGGATAAGCACTTGCCACTGATAGAATTTGCCTACAACAACAGTTACCATTCCAGCATACAAGCAGCACCGTTTGAAGTTCTGTATGGTAGAAAATGCCGAACGCCTCTGTGTTGGAACGAAGTGGGAGAGAAACAGTTAGCAGGGCTAGATATAGTTCAGTTAACCACGGATACGATTACTCAGATTCGGGAAAGATTGAAAGTGGCTCAAGACAGACAGAAAAGCTACGCCGACCGACGCCGAAAGCCATTAGAATTCCAAGTTGGAGATTTTGTGATGTTAAAAGTCTCACCTTGGAAAGGAGTCATCCGATTTGGGAAACAAGGTAAACTGAGCCCGAGGTACATTGGACCGTTTGCAATTACAGAAAACATTGGTGAAGTAGCCTACAGGTTAGATCTTCCGCCAGAGTTAAGCAGAATTCACAACGCGTTACATATATCGAACTTTCGAAAGTGTTTGGTTACACCAGATCAGGCAGTTTCTCTACCCGACATACAAGTTGATGAAAAGTTGAATTATGTGGAAGAACCATAAGCCATTGTTGACCACAAAGTTAAAGTGTTGCGGAACAAAGTAATCAGACAAGTGAAAGTTCAGTGGAGACATCATGAGAACTAAGTACCCGTACCTTTTTGCCTAATCGAATTCCGAGACGGAATTCTTTTAAGGGGGAGATGATGTAATACCCCGGGTAAGTTCGTTAGTTAAATGTTAGTTCAGTTAAATTTTGTTAACTTTAAAATGTGAAGTTAAAGGTAAGTTTGGGTAGATTTATAAGTAAAGGGTGTTTTTGGTCATTAATGAATAACTTAAGGACTAAAGTGGTAAATTGGATTAGATATTACCCTGAATGGATTTAGATATTTTTCTAATTCAGTATTATCTAGAGAATTCAGTGTATGTGTGTGTTTTTTAGACCAAAAGAAAGGAAGAAGAAAAGAAGGGTTAGGGATTCAAATTGGTGACCTTGGAAGTGAAATTAAGGTATGTTCCTTTGTATTTTATGTTTGTAATTGCATTTGGAAGGTTTCTATCGGAGTAGAATAGTCAAATATACATCTGGTAATATTTTCTGTTGAATCTGGGTAAAAAGTATGCAAACCGACAGTAGTTTCCGGATAGAATGAAGGTGTCCGGGTGGTTTTGTTGGTAGTGTCCGGGTAAGTTAACTGGTGGTGTCCGGATGGTGTTCTAAGGTGTCCGGACGAGTCTTTTATCCGGGTAAGTTCCTTTCTCCTATGTTTTCCGGATAGAATTGGATACCGGATAGCATCCGGATTACTCTGGTGTCCGAACGTTGTCCGGAAAAGTCATGCTGTCCGGAAAAGTGGTGTTGTCCGGATAACTTATGGTATCCGGATACTTTTGCTGTTTGGCCAATATTGAGAGTTTAGATGCTATCGAGTATCCAATAACCTGTATTTTGTTAACCATTAGATAGGGAATGAATGAGAACTGACTATTCTGTGGTCTTGACTTAAGTACGGGTTTGGGGGCAACATTTGAGGATTTGAGTTCTTTAGAGTTCTTAGCCTTAGTAAGACTTATGTGTTTTATGTGGTAAAGAGATATCTGTATCTATTTGTTACAGATCCTGTGAATTCTGGGTAAATGACTGAACCTGTTTAGAAGGCTTGGAAACGTGTTGATAAGCAATCAGATGAGTTTTACTTTAAAACGTTTTGAAACTGGAATACATATATGTGTGTATTGGATATGTGATAAATGGTGTGACTATGTTTATGTTTGAATTATAATATGTTGAAATATTGTAATTATGTGAGTATTATATTATGTTATAATACGTTGGCCGGACATAGGACCGGTGTGTTGGCTGTAGTTGTTGTACAGTGTTGATTGGTTGTAGTTGTTGTACAGCGTTGTTTATTAGTTGGCTTGCAACCAACTAATATGGCCATGGGAAGGAGACAGAGAATTACGCGATGAGTGAGTTATGATTGATAATTGTGTTTGTATTATGTGAATGTTGGTGTGCAAAGGATTTTCAAAGAAACAGGGATTTTCTCACTTAGACCATTAGGTCTAACCCTCATTTTTGTTTTAAATATGTATTCCAGGTCGAGGATCAAGTAAGAGCAAATAGGAAGGATAGTCGTTGCTTAGCTTTTGGGAAGACTTGTGTTATGAAGATCATGAAGTGTTTTTGTACTTATGGCTTTGTTGTTAGTCATAATGTAAATTATTTAGTCAAAAAGTTTGTACTGAATTACTTATTATGTCTAGTAAGACTATGGGACCGAATATGAAATATGATGTATCTTTTGATGAAATTATGTTGTGAATTGTACGTTATTTGTATATATATGGAAACTTGGGACGTTACATTCCAAGAGGGGGGCAATTTATCAATAATACTCGATACGGAGATGGATTCGTCCATCTTCATATCATGTTGAGCATATTGGCCGAGAATGCGAAGAATCTCATTGTATTGCTCCATCACCGGCCTTGAGTCCACCATCTTGTAATTATTGAAATTACAAACCAGGAACTTCTTACTAGAAGCATCCTCCGCCATGTATTTGGACTCGAGAGAGTCCCATAGCTCTTTGGCGGATTCTACATTTTGATAGATATCAAAGAGGGAGTCACACATAATGTTTAAGATGTGGCCATGACAGATGTAGTCGTCGTTCTTCCATTTGCCGCGACGCCGGGTCACCTCCAATGTCTCTTTCTCCATCACCTCCGGCATTGGGGTGCTCAGCACGTACACGACCTTCAACGTCGTCAGTAAGAAATGCATCTTCTTCTGCCATCTACGGAAATCAACGCCCTCGAACTTCTCCAATTTTGAGAACTTGGACGTCATGTCTCTCACGGACTGTTCACTCGCCATCTCTTTTCACGAAGACAAATATCTCTTACGATTGTTGGGGGAAACTGGGGTAATTCGTGGGAGAGATAGAGTGTATGGAACTTGGATATAACCAGTTGGGGGAAACTGGGGTAATTCGTGGGAGAGATAGAGTGTATAGAACTTGGATAAAAGACAGAGATCGCGTGAGAGCTCGCTTTCCGTAAGAGATATTTCGACCCTATACTGCCCGGGTATCACGAAATTCTCTCGAGGATAATCTCTATTTTTCAATGTCTCGATTAAGGCAGAAATCGATTCATACTTATACACCTTTAGAGAATCGTAACCGACCTATTTTGAATACTGATAATAATCTCTCATTTAATGAGATTGATTGTGGAATTAATGACGGCAGTTACAAACGTGAAAAACCAGTCCAGACGCCGGCGCTACTTTCTGCGCTAGACAACTTGCGCCACAGAGGGCGCTGGTAACATTCCAGAGCTTGGCGCCAGACTTGGCGCTAGCCAACTGGCGCCACAAAGGGCGCGAGCAACTTTCCAGAGCCTGGCGCCAGTCTTGGCGCTAGTACTGGCCCCGACACCCAGCTCATGAAACCACTTTGTAACTTGTCGATTTTAACCGTCCAACAATCTCGGGTTCTAGTTAGCTTACACGAGTGTGCACTCCACACCTCCTAACTCATGTTATAGCTTAGCTAACAACCCCATTATTATCTTTGTTAATCCAATTACATAAAATGAACATGATGATTTCACTAAAATCACCAACAAGAATTTTTGTCTTGTCTCATGTCACGCTAAACATGGGACGATGAATTTTGTCTCGTCCTGTTCTGTCTTGTCCCATGTACCAAACACAACCTAGTTTATATAATGTCATTGTTTCAAACATAACTGTTATGGGAGTTGTCGTGGCTTGGGGCTTGTCTTAGATGTTATGTTAATCGCATGGATACATTGTTACTTGTTCGTTGTTTAATATAACATTATTTGATTCATTACATAATGCTATAAAATATATGTACATCACTATGTGTGTATATAATTGTATCTATGATATACATATTTGTTGTCATGAATCACACCTTGAAAAACATTATGGTCTCACCATGAGTCTTAAGACTTGAGGGTCGAATTCACGTCTCATGTTATTTAAAATCTTGTAGAATATGTGAAAATACATTATTTAGTTCGATTCTTATTTCGGTAACATGTACTTTTATTTAATGTTTGAGATATTACCAAATTCAAACAGAATGTTTTAAAGATATATTAACAAAATAGGAATTTGACTATAATATGTTGGATTTTCATGTAAGTTGTCATATTGTATTTGTATTTGAAAGTTTATAGGTTTAACTAAGGTTGGGTTCCGACGAGAATAGGAGTTATGGTGATAAGTGTAAAAAGGGATCTCTACTTGGATCAACCCTGATTGAAGAGAACACTAGATCAACACTAATGAGAAACACGTTAATTCTCTTCTAAACCTTAATTCATGGGTTGTTTTGACATTAAAAGGGATCAAGAGTTCAAATCGCTTCTTACACTTCTCACCTTAATTTCTCTTCTCACATGATCCTTCCTCTTTAACTGAATGATATATAAGATAATACAGATACTCTTTAAAAAATATATTCATTGTATATATATTATATAGACTTTGATTATGTGAGAATTTTTATCGATCGTCATAACCCTTTTGAGGCTGCTGGATGTTTTTTTTATCGAAAGGCACACAACACGGTGGCATGAATGTAATTAAGTAGAATTGCGATGCATGTATGTGGGTAACGCCCACCTTAACATGAAAAACACTGAACTTTAGATACCTTAAAACATTTTTACATTAAAACCCCAACATACATTTACATGAAAGACATTTAACCTTAATCTACCTCAACTACCTTAACATGTTATGTTAAGGTGCCCAAATATGAAAAGGAAAAGAAGACCAAAAGACCCATTTTTTTCACAAAGAGACGCATAATCAACATCGTTAGATCAAAAGCGATCGAGAGTTGCAAAAGAGTTCTCACTTCTCACCAAAAAGAAGACTTATCAAACGTGTGATATTATGGATAGACATATTTTTAAATAATAAAGCATTCAAACAATTTAACTTGTAATATATATATATATATATAATAGTATATGGTTATGATTACTCTACATTTCTATAAAGTAACAATTATAATCAATTTAAAATCTTATGAACTAAAACCTTAATTTGTATTTTGTGCATAAAATTGTATGAAAGACCATAATAGCATAAACGACCCTTAACCGATCACATGATACCATTCAACTTTTTAATCAGGAAAATGTATATCATTTCAAATAATCATGGTGTGTAATATGCTGTTAGCTAATGAATCAATTTTCACGATAAGCACATTTTTGCATGAATCAGTTACGTTTTTGGCTTTTCGATCAAGGGTTGTGAATTAACCTCGCATAAAACATTAATAGCGTCTAGACGAATTTGAACATGTGATCTAATTAATGTTTTATAAAGGAAAATGTTAAAAGAAATTATGAAAACAGTTGTGGTTGGGTCACTTGGGTGTTTAATTTGAATTTGAAGAAAATATGCTACATGTGATGTGGATGTGATTAGAGCATATATTGAAAGATCCTTTTATGCTGACAAACTAGTCTCAAAGTGAGATGGCTTTTTAAAAGCAACCAAGGAAAAAGGAGGAAGATAAGGGCATATTCTAAGGTTTGGTTCGTTTGTGCTCTTTGCTTTCCAACAAACATTAATTAATAATGTATGTACCCCAACCAACTTGTAATTAATATATATATATATATATATATATATATATGAAAGATCCTATTAAAATAAGAGTTAGGTTTAGAAATGCAAGAACGAATTTGTAGTTTTGATCACTTTTAATCTTGCTCTTATCTTATGAATTACGTTTTTTACGGGAATCGATCTGGTGCATCTTATCAGTATTGATCTTCAATTACAATTGATTCAAGCGTCTAAATCATTTCTTACATTTTTCATCGTAACTTTGCTCTCACCGAAACTCGATCACACACACACACACACACATATATATATATATATATAGAGAGAGAGAGAGAGAGAAGGAGAGAAAGAGAGAACGATAATCAAATAAAAACCATAAAATGGTTGAAAACTTTAATCGATCTCAACCACAACATGTTTTTTCATTATGTGGTGTTGATTAAGGTTTCATGTTTAATACATTAAGGACCTAGGGGTCAAATAAACGAGAATCACAACAGTCAAAACCAATATAAAAATATGTTTTTATATGATATTTTTTCATCAATCGCTAGGATTTAAGATATTTTGCTTCACATGTATTTGTTTTATAATATGATAGTTTCACATAGATTTGTTTTACAGTGTGAAATTTTTTTACGTGTATTTTTCGTTTCACTAGGTGAATCAAAAATAAATTTCACATGTAATCTTTTCACAAGGTAAAGACAAACATATATGAAACAATATTTTAAATCATAGATTTTGATGAAAAAAATCATATAATTTTTTTATATTTATTTTCATGAATTTGTAACATATCTGTGATTCTTATTTGATTATCGTCCAAGAACCTATTGAAAAAAATGACATTTTACATTTATATCTAGAATTTGATAAATTTCCGTAAAAGCTCTCTTTAATTGTGTGAAATTAAGTGATTTCTTTGGGAAGTTTCTTTATTGTATTTTCTCAATCTAATGAAACTTTTTCATTTTTACATAAAAAACACAAGTATATGAAACAATTTAATCAATAAAAGAATGATATGAAATAGTTTCATCAAATTAAACAATTTCATTAACTTATCCAATGAAATTGATGGTTTACAGTTTGCAAAATTAGGGTGGTTTGCAAATGAAACCACCCCATGTTTGAATTGTACTTATACATTTATATTTTTAATCATTTCATATACATTTAATTATTTAGTATTATGAGATGTTTTACTCTCCCTATTATATTTGTTTTTCATGCCGACAACATTTTCAATTCTTAGGCCATCGGTAGCGGCAGCGGGCTTGGGAGCGGGTTCCACCAGGGCTTGGGCGGGTACCGCTAGGGGGGGGGGGGGGGGGGGGGTTCGTCAGCGGGCTTGGGCAGCGGGTTTGGGAACCCGTTGAACCCGAGTCTTGTGTGTGTGAGAGGAGGGTGAGGGTGGGGGGTTGGGGGTATATAGGGTATTGGTACTCCACTTTAGGGTAAGAAGAAAAGCTGATGTGACGCTGAGGTGGCAAGAGAGTTTGAGGGTATGGGTACGGATGGCCTTAGTATACATATATTTCAATTTTTTGAAAGCATTGTCATTAGAGTATGAAATTTGGATTTAAAAAATGTATAATATTTTTTTATGTTGTATACAATATTTGATTACACATTATTTACATAATGATGATTTATTGACAATGTGTGTTTACAAACTTTTGTGACTTTATGTTTTAATGTGTTTTTTAAACATTTGCTATTTGTATAGTAAAAGCCTAGATTTTTGTTTTTGTTTTGGGTGTGTTACTTGTATAAATTTTATGTTATTTATTAATCTTACATCTTACAATAAATCAATAACTAGTGTTCGGCACCGCGCCTTGCGCGGTGGCGATACTTTCTAAAAAAATATTGAAGTTAAATAGGTTGATGATTACATATTAGATATTAAACTAATATTAACAGATATTAAACTAATATTAATAGATATTATACTTGATATGAAAATATTTCTCAGTTGTTTATTTTGATATATATACATATATAAGTTTTACTCATCAAATTTTGTAAATGGCTTAAAACGATAAAAGAATTATTTGAGACTACTGATTATAATATGGATTGTTTTGTCATAACTCGTAATATACTTAATTATAGATTTATCCCATAAATACACCGTGCAAATAGGGTGTTGTTACCTAGTTTTGCATAATTGCGAGACATTTGGATAGTGTGCTCACTTTTGTTGTAATGTACTTGTTTGTAACTTTAGCCAAAAACTTTCCACGAAATCATTCATTTCCAAACCAACGGTTGCACGAAGAGTCACAGTAGTTGTTATTAGTATTGTGATCACCGATTATAAGCAAATCCAATTAAATTGTTATTTTTTTTTTATTTTACGTGTTTGAAATATTTCGATCTACTTGAGACTGATTTGTAAAAAATCTTAAAAAAGAGGTTTTAATCATTCCATATAAAATGAGAAGTATTATATCGGATTATAGTTTTATTTTTATATATAGTTTGATTTCAATTTAAATTGAAAAATGAAACTGAAAGAATTCATATATCAATGATTGTAGTAAGTTTTCTTTTCTAATTTTATATGTTTGGTTGTTCTAATTTAATCTTTTTATATTGCTTCTATCATCTAATATAGATGTTGTTATATCAATTTTAATAAGTTTCATTTTTTATTATAACTAAAATTATATATATTAATTCTATAATTGTTTTTTAGTGTATTGATTTTAGTTAATAATATTAAATGTAATAAGCATTCTATTTATTAATAAAAGGTTAATAATAATTATTTAATTATATATTAAATGTAATTAGTGATATTAAACATTCTAAATGTTTCATTTGTTAATGACTGGTTAATAATTAATATTTAATTATATGTTAATTCTTAATTTATATATATATATATATATATATATATATATTTATATATTGTTTCTAATTTCATTTATATTAATTTATATAGTAAAAATAATAATATTTTCTAAATTTATATATTCATTGAGATTTCAGATATTTAATTAATTTATATAGTTGTACTAAAGAATTTTTTTGAATCTGGTGAAGTGATTTAGTAAATATATTGTTTTATAAATATAATATATATAAGAATGTTGTGTAAATAATATAATTGATAATCATCATGAAGATTATAAGTGTCATCTTCATTTTATTTTATCCATTAGTTATATTAATTATAATCAATTATAAGAATCCTACTATAAGAAGATATCATTCTTGATGGATCTTCCTTTTATATATACATATACAAATACATATGTTATTATATTCAAGTGTCTTGTACATAGAATTATATATATTAATCATGAACTTCGTTTATATAAATGAGTTTTTAAATATAACGATTATATATATTCACCAATATTATATAACTATAATATTAGAGTCATGTGAAATAAAAGAAATTAATAAGTTTGAGTGTAACTAAATAAGATAAATAGTCTAATTAATTTAATGTTTGTTAATAAATACACCAAGAAAAAACAAAATCAAGATAAAATAAAATAAAAATATACATATTATATTCAAGTATGTAAATAAAAATATACATATATCTATGTAATTTCATTTATATAAAAGAGTTTATAATTATTTTAATTATATATGCATATATATATATATATATATATATATATTCAATAAAAAATAGAGTCATGTCAAATAAAAGAATTAAAAAAAAATATTGGGTGTAACCAACAACAATGAATAGTCTAATTAAAAGATGTTTTGATGATAAATGATAACGCCACTTTTTGGCGTTATTTTCGGTTCTCAAACCAACGAGATTGGCTTGTACTCAAGTAAAAAGGCGGGTATTTTACGGTTTATTGAGTGATTTACGCAGGTTATATAAAAGGCAGCATTCCTCGGAAATAGAAGCTAAAAAGAGCCCAAAACGAGTCAAAACGAAGCCTAACGGAAGCCCAAAAGCCAAGCCCAAGACCCGCGAACGAACCAGGACCCGATCCGCGAACCAAACCCGACCCAGAAAGACATCAGCATAGCGCGCGACTTCTGGCGCGACTTGCAAGTCGCGCAGAAGGTCGCACATCCCTCTGTTTGGTCGAATTTAGTATTTCAATCCGATTTTTAGGTCACTTTTTCGGTATCCAACTTACGGCAGACGATTGGGAGCAGTCCAGGGGCGATTTTCAGAGCCAAGTGACACCGTTTGGAGCCAAGATCGAGAACCAATCGAAGGAACGTTCAAGACGCGAAGGAGATTTCATCACGGGAAAAGGGAGTTCATCAATTCATCTTACACCGTCACCACGATCACGTTACCATGTTTACTTACACTTTCGTTTCTTTTCCTTTTGTGTTTGAATCCCCCAACATCATGAACTAACTTTAAGATGTTGGGGGTTGGATCGAATTAGGTTGAACATATAGATGGATGACGAATGAACTTTATTAGTTTTTCCAATTAATGAATGCATGTGATTCTGTTCTTAATGCTTTTGTGAGCGTAGCTAACTTACAATTGTCTTTTTGTTTTCAATTATGTTCGGGAGAATTAATTGAGATCTAGAATTAGGAATTACATGTCTAAGGTAAGAAAGGATAGAGATATACCGAGTAAACCTTAGTCTCATAATAACCTGCGCTTAATGTGTTTTGAACTACCTAGGGTGAGATCGAGAGATTAATCTTATGTTTTTCGAGATAAACTTCATGGTAGCTTGAGAAAGCACCACCTTGTACAAATATAATTGTTGTTACTTGAGAGAGAGCAATGGTTAGATTAAGGTTGAGTATTCATTAACGAAATTAACTGGTATATGTTTTAGTCTGATGTTTATATGTGACAACCTAAGGATATCCAACCCTCAACTGTTTTCTCCATCTGAATTCCAAGCTGCTTACTAGTTGTCTCGTGTTTGTTGACTTTAAATTCTGTAATTAATTAGTTATAAAACCAATCTTCCAAATTTGACAGTCCAGTTAATAGCAATTATAGTAATTGTGATATTTTAGTTCCTAGTTCCCCGTGATTCGATACTCGTACTTCCGTACACTCTTACTTGACTTCGACCCGTACACTTGCGGTTAAGATTCGCGGGGTGTCAAAACCCCGTGTCAAGTTTTTGGCGCCGTTTCCGGGGAACTAGTTGTAGCTAATAGCACTACCATCTATACGCGCTATTAGATTGGACATTTTTATTTTATTTTATTTATTTCGTATTTTATTTCATCACTTTGAATTTCTGGATTGCTAAGTTCGTGTAATTGCTATTTCAGATACTACTTGGTTTATGCCAAGGAAAACCCGAGGGAAAGAACTCGAGCCTATCGACCCAGAGATCGAAAGAACCACCCGTCGTCTACGAAAAGAAGCGAAAGCTAAGCGGAATCTGAAATTCGAGATGTCCGACGACGAGAGACCACCTCGCAACAACCCACCACCACCTCCTACGAGACGTCCTATGCGGTCGTTCGCCGATCCGAATGTGGCGGCGGCCCGAATAGGCATTCAAGCGCCCGCTACTGGGGCAAACTACTTCGAGCTGAAGCCGAGCACCATCGTGATGGTGCAGCAAAACCAGTATGGAGGGACGCCGACAGAAGACCCTCATGCACTCCTTCGTGCATTTGAGCGGGTTTGCAACACTTTCAAGATCAATGGCATGAATGAAGATGCCATCAAGCTGCGATTATTTGGATTCTCCCTCAAAGGCCGAGCCGAAGCATGGACCGAGAGCATCCAGCCAGATTCGGTCACCACATGGGCGCAATTAAAGGCAGCTTTCCTCCAGAAATTCTTCCCACCGGGAAGAACCGCACAGTTAATGGCCGACATTACGCACTTCGCGCAATGGGATCAGGAAACGTTATACGAAGCTTGGGAGAGGTATAAGGACATGTTGAAGAAGTGTCCACATCACGGTCTTCATGGGTGGGTCATAATCCAAACGTTCTTTGGAGGCCTCCACCCACAATTCAAGAACGATATTACGGCTGCAGCGGGGGGAGCTCTCATGAACAAAACCTATGAAAAAGCAGTCGAGCTGATCGAGAACCTTGCCGAACATAGCTAATCCACTCCACGATCATCCATTGCACGAGTAGCGAATGTTCGGGAATCGGATGAGCTTAAGGAGATTAAAACCCAATTAGCAGCGATTACGAGCCATTTGCAAGCAAACAGTATTCAAGAACCTGATCAAGTTCATTTTGTGGCGAACCGGAACCAACCGAGAAACGATCCTTTCTCGAACACTTATAACGAGGGGTGGAAAAAGCATCCCAATCTTTCATGGAATCAGCCCGGGCAACCACAGTCAGGTAATTTTTCTAACTCATCTAATTGTCCTAATGCTAATAGTGTATACCGTCCTCCAGGTTTTCAGCAAAGAAACGAGGGATCATCCGGGGAGAAGAAACCGGGCCTCGAAGACATGATGATGAAGTTCATGTCAAAGATGGACAGCACGGTTGGGGAATTAGCAAATACGGTCAACACAGTCAAAGCCGCAACTGATCAAAATACGGCGGCAATAAAGATTCTCGAGAGGCAAGTGGGGCAGATTTCTGAAGCCCTACAAACCCGACCTCCCGGAGCATTCCCGAGTATGGCTGAGAAGAGGAATCAAGAAAATTGCAACGCCATCTATCTGAGAGATGGCAAGGAGCTGAATGAGGAGCCAGCAAAGGAAGCCGAGAATGATGTGGAGATCATTGCCATGGATAAAGTTGAAGCTGAAGAGAGTGAGAAGAGCGAAGAGAGGGAGAAAGAAGTAACACCGTCGGTCAAGCCGGCAGTACCGAAAGTGCCTTACCCGAGCAGGCTGCAAGCAAATAAGGATCAGGTTAATTTTTCCAAATTTATTGAGGTCTTTAAAAAGCTAACGATTAATATTCCTTTTGCAGATGCTCTCACCCAAATGCCCTCTTACATGAAATTCATGAAAGAGATCCTTTCCAAGAAGAGGGCAATCGACCATCAGGCTACCGTTGCACTTACTGAAGAGTGCAGCGCCATCTTCCAGAATAAACTTCCCCAGAAGCTCAACGATCCAGGGAGTTTTTCTATCCCTATCCAAATTGGGAAGTTTTCATTTAATAAAGTGTTATGTGATTTAGGGGCGAGTATTAATTTGATGTCCCTTTCTATTTTCAGGAAACTTGGATTGGGAGAGGTGAATCCCACATTCATGACGCTTAAGCTGGCTGATCGGTCGATAAGGTATCCATATGGGGTGATCGAAGACGTGCTAATCAAAGTTGGTAAGTTTTACTTCCCTGTCGACTTCGTGGTGATAGACATAGATGAGGACGAAGAGGTCCCGATGATCCTGGGACGATCCTTCCTGGCCACGAGTCGGGCACTAATTGATATGGAAGAGGGTGAGATCACGTTCCGAGTTGGCGGTGAGAACGTGAGATTCAAGCTACTGGAGAGAAGCAGTGGTGAAAGAGAGGAAGAAGCAGAGAAGTCCGCGAAGAACCGTAAGTGTGGACGGTACAATCCCGCGGACATTAAGCCGAGTTGAAACCGCATAGTCGTGCCACGACTTTAAATAAGGCGCTGGGTGGGAGGCAACCCACCAAGGTTAGTTTCCGTTTATTATTTTTCTTCTTGTGTGTGTTTTAATTCCGAAAAACCATAAAAATTGAAAAATCGAAAAAATCAAAAATAGCTGAAACAGGGACATACGCGACTTGTCACGCGGTTTGCATACCGTGCAGAAAGTCGCGGGGCCCTCTGTTGGTTTTCTGAAATAGAAGGTTACACGGTTTGCCACGCGACTTGCAAGTCGCGGGCTAAACCGCAGGAGTCCCATTTTCCTCGTTTTTCGTTTTTCGTGCAGTTTTTGTTTTCTTTATTGCTTTGTGTGTTTCCTTTGCTTGCTTTGTTTTTCTTTCCCTTGTGTTGCATGTTCTCCCTTTCGTATCCGATTGATGCTCAACCAGTCAAGAATCCTCCGGCCGGGCAAAACAGGTATGTCTAAATCTTTCTGCTAAAAGAGTGGTGTTTGATGTGTTGTTCTATTTTAATTACACGAGATGTAACAAACCTAAGTTTCACTTAGGTTTGGGGTGCCTCATCTTTCACACCTACACACTCACTTTAGACCCTGTGCAAACCTCGGTTTTACCGAGGTTTGGGGTTGGCTTGTATTTGGCAAACCTAGGCCACGACCTAGGTTTGGGGTTGCTCAATCTAGAAATTTTGGGTTTTTCTTTTTGCTATGCTATGTTAATGTTTTACCCGTCCTTTTTATACCTGTAAATAACTGCACAATGATCGAGTCGCATCACCTACGACTTTGCTTGCACATTGGGGACAATGTGTGGGTAAGGTTTGGGGTTGCTCAATCGGGCCCAAGTTATGCACGTAGATTTCCTACACTTCTGAGTGTCTAGATCAAAGTAGCTAAATTTTTTGTTTTGAATGATTGAGACCGACCATTGTGGGAAGAATCATGTGATAGCGACGTGACCGTTAGGGAAGGACCGGGAAAGGATATGACTAGGGACATTAGTGGAGACCACCCGATAGTGAGTTTTGAGCCTTAAAAGACGTTTTTCATTGCGAGGGATTCATACACGAAATTCTTATACACTTTTTTGAATTCCTTGTCGTGAATGTAGAATGATCTCGCTACATTGTTGTATTGAGTAGCAGAGACGAACATCGGGATATTAGGTAAGGGTATAGTAGACCAAATCGTGTGGACCTTTAGACATGATTCCAGGCATTATGTGTTTGTTTTAACCTGTTTTAGCTATCGTTTCCCTTTTTTACCCTTTCATGTGTATCCCGAGCCCCTTTGCAGCCAAACACTCATCTTTTCGTTCTAAACCCATCATTACACCCTCAGCCATGAGCCTTAGCCAACCCTTATCCGAAAGTGTGTCAATCGGAAGCAGTAATGAACTACTAGAGATAAAGCAAAAAATAAAGAATTCCGGCCAGCCATGAGAATGAAACGGGTCAATGTAACCCGAGAAGTAGAAAAGAGGACCAATGAAGTCCCACAAAAAAAAATAAAAATAAAAATAAAAAAAATAAAAAAATAAAAAAAATCACAGTTATTTAGATAGTAAGTTAGAGCTGAAAAATAAGAGAGTCAAAGCGACCCCAATAGTGACGAAAAGGGGCCAAGTAAGCGAATGTGAAGCAACGAGAGTTCAGGAATTGCCTATGATTGATACACCGAGGAGCTTTGATCCGTTTTTACCCTTCATTTCATAGCCTTAACCCTAGCCCCATTACAACCCGTGTAAAGACCTGGATGATCTTTTGGAAAATGTGATTACAGTTTACGACTACCTTTACAGATATTCCCTGTCTTGCTACTTGATTCCTTCCTGAGATCTAATTTTTGGACATTTGTGCGTCTTTCTTTAGAGTTGTCATGAAATTTGAGTATTCTTGCACATAACCTCCATAACATGACAACATGAGCGATAACCTAGGTTCAAGAGCAAAGAGAGTATCCTGAGAGGTAGGGTCGAGGCGAAATGTTCTCCATAGCATGTTCGAACCTAGTCTAACCCGAACGTAATCGGAACAGTCATGAGTTCAACTCCCAATAGAAGGTCATAGATCGGACAAAATAAAGAATGAGGCGAGAGTGAGAAAGATATTCACGGGTATGGGAAATCACCGATGCATCACTTGGTACCGATGGGAATTGTGCAGTTATTATTCTTTCTGAGATATATGCTTTTATTCTGTTTTATCGCTAATTTGCTTGGGGACAAGCAACGCTCGGTTTGGGTTTGTTGATAACGCCACTTTTTGGCGTTATTTTCGGTTCTCAAACCAACGAGATTGGCTTGTACTCAAGTAAAAAGGCGGGTATTTTACGGTTTATTGAGTGATTTACGCATGTTATATAAAAGGCAGCATTCCTCGGAAATAGAAGCTAAAAAGAGCCCAAAACGAGTCAAAACGAAGCCAAACGGAAGCCCAAAAGCCAAGCCCAAGACCCGCGAACGAACCAGGACCCGATCCGCGAACCAAACCCGACCCAGAAAGACATCAGCATAGCGCGCGACTTCTGGCGCGACTTTCAAGTCGCGTAGAAGGTCGCGCATCCCTCTGTTTGGTCGAATTCAGTATTTCAATCCGATTTTTAGGTCACTTTTTCGGTATCCAACTTACGGCAGACGATTGGGAGCAGTCCAGGGGCGATTTTCAGAGCCAAGTGACACCGTTTGGAGCAAAGATCGAGAACCAATCGAAGGAACGTTCAAGACACGAAGGAGATTTCATCACGGGAAAAGGGAGTTCATCAATTCATCTTACACCGTACTTTCGTTTCTTTTCCTTTTGTGTTTGAATCCCCCAACATCATGAACTAACTTTAAGATGTTGGGGGTTGGATCGAATTAGGTTGAACATATAGATGGATGACGAATGAACTTTATTAGTTTTTCCAATTAATGAATGCATGTGATTCTGTTCTTAATGCTTTTGTGAGCGTAGCTAACTTACAATTGTCTTTTTGTTTTCAATTATGTTCGGGAGAATTAATTGAGATCTAGAATTAGGAATTACATGTCTAAGGTAAGAAAGGATAGAGATATACCGAGTAAACCTTAGTCTCATAATAACCTGCGCTTAATGTGTTTTGAACTACCTAAGGTGAGATCGAGAGATTAATCTTATGTTTTCGAGATAAACTTCATGGTAGCTTGAGAAAGCACCACGTTGTACAAATATAATTGTTGTTACTTGAGAGAGAGCAATGGTTAGATTAAGGTTGAGTATTCATTAACGAAATTAACTGGTATATGTTTTAGTCTGATGTTTATATGTGACAACCTAAGGATATCCAACCCTCAACTGTTTTCTCCATCTGAATTCCAAGCTGCTTACTAGTTGTCTCGTGTTTGTTGACTTTAAATTCTGTAATTAATTAGTTATAAAACCAATCTTCCAAATTTGACAGTCCAGTTAATAGCAATTATAGTAATTGTGATATTTTAGTTCCTAGTTCCCCGTGATTCGATACTCGTACTTCCGTACACTATTACTTGACTTCGACCCGTACACTTGCGGTTAAGATTCGCGGGGTGTCAAAACCCCGTGTCAATAAATACATCAATAAAAAAAGTAAAAAATTGACACAAAGAAAACTTGGATTGAGATGCTTATAAATTTGATAAAGTACAAAAAACATAAAAAACAGAGATGAGGATCCACATTTAGCGTACTTGAACCGGACAACTTTCTTTCGAACTCCAATATATATTTATTCTCTCAACCTATAAAAACAACAAAAATAAAAAGTAAATCAAAATTCTCACGAAATTGTAAAGCCTCAAAGGATCCATACTTCAATTCCTTCTTATATATAGATAAACACGTATATATGTCGTAGATGAACAAATTGAGAGTTGTACCGGTTTACCCGATTAAACTCATGTGTATGTATGCTTCTCTTTGTCAATGGGGGTAATTGGTAAGGAAATAAAGAGAAATGGATTGAGGGATGGAGAGATCGTTTAGAATAAAAACAACCATAAACAAAGTGAAAAACTTAAAAAGAAAACATGAATCAAAATGAAGAAATCAAGGAATGAATAGAATATAAAGGTTAGAGGTTATAGATGTATTAATTGGTTGAGAAAGTAAAAAGGCTTTAAGGAAAGTGAAGGGTTTGGAGGTAAAAAGTTAATGAAAGTGGTTGTAGAATTACCAAAATGACCTAATTGCAATAAAAAATACATTTGCTCATATAGGGGCATAGAAGTCTTTAACATAATTATTATATAAAAAATTCAAAAAAATGAGAAAATTTCTAGCTATGAATACTACTCTAAGAAGGTGCCACCTCATTCTTGGTGGATCTTCCTTTTATATATATATATATAGATATAGATATAGATATAGATTTTCGATACTTTAAATTGTAAAACAACACAATATTGTTTATGTGAAATTAACAATATAATATTGGTGTTGTTTCCCTATGTGAACACTTGAGTGTTATTTAACATTATGAAACAAATTTCATAAAAATGTTGATTTACTTTATGAAACTATACAACATGAAAAAAGATTGGTGTTGCTTCACTATGTGAAACAACACACTGGTTAACACTTAGGGGGTGTTTGGGATTGCTTATTTTTCTGACTTATTTGCTTATTGCTTTTCCTCACCGCAAATAAGCTATTTTTAGTGTTTGGATTGAAAAAAAGAAAAGTGCTTATGACTTTTTCCCACCACAAATAAGTTGTTTTTGATAAGTTAAACCATTCTAACTTATTTGAAACTGCTTATAACTTATTTGTCCAAATTACATTTTTTACCCCCAACTCCTTTTTATCACGGCATAAGTTGATAAGCACTTTTAAAAATAAGCATAAATTGTTTTAAATAAGCAATTCCAAACACCCCCTAGTGTTATTTCACACTATGAAACAAACAACGTCATTGACATGGTGGAGGTGTGGTTGAGTTTGTGGCTCCCAAAAGGAAATGGGAGAAGCTACTTGGTTCGATATATATCATTTAAATGAAGAAAGGATTAAGACACAACCATATATCATCAACACATAAACCTCTTATGAGATTGTCTCTGATTATAACTGTGTCTATAGATCATTACTGGAGGACGTTCCAAAGTTAATATTGATTCCAAAGATCAAAGAAATCTCAAATGAATATGAATTGATGAACATATCACACTCAATGATGATATATTCACATATATTGTTGTGTATGAGATGAGAGAGCACGATGATATCGAATCATGTTTAATTGAAGAATATCAATAAAGAGCAAATTGGCCTAAATGAAAAGAAGCAATCCAAGATAATTATATTGTTTGACAAATGAACATATATTTGGTTCATAAATGCTAACCCACCAAGTGTAAAGTCTGTAGGACATAGATAAATCATTTGTTAGAGAATCATAATGAGAATAAATAAGTCATAATGTATAAGGCTCTCCTTTGGTGCAAGGTTTCTCACAACGCCCTGGATTAAACATGAGAATACTTGCTTGTAACACCCCGACCTTTGGAAGATATCGACATTTTAAGATAAAAAAAAATAGAATTTTGGATTAAATCCTAGATTTTATAGTCTTGTTGGAAGGAGAATTTAAATACGAGTCCAACGGTTCTTTCTAGAGAAAAAACGAAGCTAAAACGAAGAAGTTATGGTCAAAACAAGTTTCGGTACATTCTGTGCTATAGTGCCCTGCGATTGTGACACTATCACAATCGCATGTCACAATCGCCGGATGCCAAAAACTCTCGGTACAACCCATGCGATTATGCCAGCGATTGTGACACTGTCACAATTGCATGTCACTATCGCCCGGGGGTACCAGGACCCTTAAAAACGCGATTTTCAGCCTTTTTCTCATTCCAACTTCACCCATTTCGTTTTTCTCTCCCAAGAGCCGAAATCCTTCACCCCCAATGTTGATTTTGAACCTTTTAGACCCCAAGAATCAAGTTTTCAAGTGTCCCTTCTTCATCTATCATGGTTTTGGAAGCTAAAGCAAGAATCCTTTCATCTCATCTTCCTCACCAAAGTTTTTTAGGGTTTCATCCAACCCCTTTTCTCCATTTTGAGGATTTGGAGTTTGTGGTTCGTTTTGGTAACTCTAGAGGTGTTTGGTTGGTGGATCCAAGTTGTGGTTAAGGTAATCTTTTCTTGTCTTCATCTATGGAAATTAGGGTTTTGGTGTAAGTTAAGATATTGATGTAAAATGTTTGAGGAACGACTCTAGATGGTTGAATATGGATATTGATTGTTGGAAACTTGTGGATCTAGGTTTTTGGAAGATTTGGATTGAGGATTCAAGTTTATTCAAAGGATCTCATATTGGGAAAAAATCTAGATTTAGCCTAAATTTAGCAAGGTGAGTTCAAGTTGATTTGTGAAAACGTTATACATACCAAAATGTTTATTTTTAAAGTGTTTATGTGTTTTACATAAAATTATCAATTGTTGAGTCATTTAGTGAGTTTTGATGATTTGAAGTGTTGAGCTTTACAAATCTTGTAAACACACCTACATTTGGGGTTTTTGGTTAATTGATAAATAAATCACGAATGAAAGTGTTTATAAGTAGAGATTGTTTGGTCAAAATACACTTTTAATGTTTGTTGAGATTATGCAAAGTTTATGATATTGTACGTTTTGAACATGTGAATGTCTGAGTTGTGGATTTTGGTCAATATCGACCTTACGAACATTTTGAGAATTGTAAAGCTTTCGATTTTGGGCCGAAGCCAATTGTGATTTAAGAGACAAAGATTTTGGGTAAATATGTATTTTAGGTTTATGTAACCGTGTTGGCTCGCGTTATTAGTCAAACGTTTATTTTGCCTTTTAAGGCTTGGTTTATACCCAAATGGATCTTTGGGGGTGTTTGCCGATTTTAGTAGCTCGCGATGGAGCTTTGGATGTGTTATGCACTTAGTTGCGTTTTATTTGAGAATATGCCCTTTTGAGTGTTTTGTTTCATAAGCGAATACCATTTGACAATTATGCACTATTGGTACTTTTTGGGGTTTTTAAACCATTGCGAATTTTATACATCATCAAGTTATAAAGTGTTTGAGTGTATATATATATATATATATATATATATATATGGTTTGATTTCATTGGGAAAGTGGCAATGAAGCGGTTTTGAGTTAGTCATGCCTCGAAGCATGTAATTGCATAATTTGGGTTGGATACACTTCATTTGCATATGTTGACTTTTAACAAAAGGTCGTTTGATCTTTTGAGCTTATGGCTCGATTTTTGGACTCCGTTGGGACTTGAGGACATTTGTCCGATTTTGATAGCTCGATGTAGAGTTTTGGTTATGATTTGTATGCATTGCATCTTATTTGGGAATTACATGATTTGAATGCGTTGGTTATTCTTTTGGAGTCATGTATAAATTTCTAAATTAAACAAACTTGTTTTGGATGGTAAGATCCTAAGGTAAAGATCCGGTTTGGGTTGAACTTGGTGGTTTTAGGCTAGAGATCCGGCTTGGGTTGATGTCTCACTTGGCTAGAGATCCGGTTTGGGTTGATGCCTCACTTGACTAAAGATCCGGTTTGGATTGATGTCACAATAGACTAAAGATCCGGTTTGGGTTGACGTCTCCTTAGACTAGAGACTCGGTTTGAGTTGATGTCTTCATGGACTAAAGATCCGGTTTGGGTTGATGTCCGAGATTCACTAAAGACCTGGATAAGGTTGATGTCATATGTTTTTCCATCCATGAAATATGCTTATAATTCTTAATTGTGGTTTAACTCGTGTATTCGCCACATTCGATGAAATCGGGTCTCCCCCGTTACCGAAATGTGTTGTTTTTGGTAGTTCTTTTATCCATGTTGTCGATGACGTATTATATTTGAATGGATTGTTGTCCATGATATTTTTGGGCGGTATATTATGCCTCATCCTTGTTTGGATGTTTCGATTATTAGGGTTTTATTCGCGTTGATATTATTTGGAAACTTGATATTTGTCCACATCTTGGGTGAGTTTTGGAATTAAGTCCATCATTAAGAAATGATTTTCATTGGAGCTTTCGTTACGGAATTTGTGTGCGTTTAGAAAATGGTTGTTGGTATATTTAGTACAAATCGTTTTTTGGAAATCATGATTTAAGTTGCATCCTTTTTGTTTAACAAGTTATTTAAATCATGACGTAAACTCTTGAACTCACTAGGCGTTAGCCTAACCTTTTTATTTGTCGGCATGTGCAACAGGTCCAGGTTGGGAATAGTTCTAGTGACACTGTGAAGAGATGAGTGCTATTAGTGTGCTCAAGAAGTGAATTGTTTAGTAAAGTCTTCCGCAAATATTTTGGGAATAGCAACTTGTATTTGGGTTATGTAACACCCGACTTTATTTGGTTATGATGTATGCCTTAAGTTAGTAAATGTTAAAGTTTGTTACGTTTTAAATTTTGAGGTATTTCCAAGGATGGATTGTAGAAGGGATTTTTATCCCTATTTGGTTATCTTATCGAAGTTTTTATTAGTTGTTCTTTCCAAATTTCGAGGGTGTTACAAGTTGGTATCAGAGCATAAGTTTGAGAGATATAGGTGTTGATTTTTGGATACCTAGACTCAAGCTAGCATTCTTTTAAGTGAATAAGAGTGAAATTGCACCATTAGACACTTTAAGATACGACATTTTGAGGTTGATGGAGTCATTAGAAACGGGAATCACGTCGAGGGTAGCAAAGATGATCATGTACGGTACGTTCATAATTGCACCTGACCAGTGTTATGGTGAACCTACAAGTTACATGTGTATACTTGGACTACTTTGATGTGACAACCGTTGGGGTTGTAAAGAAGTTTCTAAGCGGTCAACCGTTAAAAAGAGATTGGTGATTTTAACATCCGTCATTTGGAGTGACAGTAAGCATGATGATTGCATTAAGTGAACTGTTTCGGGTCGGAATTGTTGGTTGGATTATACCATAGGCTTATGGAATCAACGTTATTCGAGGAGATATTAGAAGGTGAACCGAAGAAATTTCCAAATGTTACCTTAAGATGTTTGAGCATCCGAGTGACGATAGTGTGACCAGAGGAATTCGAGGAGTGTGGTTTTGAGAGGTTGTGTGCCGACTAAATTCATGCACATAATTTATTTTTAAAATAAATTGCATCAACCGTTTATTGTGTTTTAAATGGTCGTGCGGATTGCATTACGAAATCTTGGAAAAACGTCTAGTACACACAAGATTTTAAACAGTTATTCTAAACATGCATGAACTTATTTTAGTGCAGATGATTGCAAACTTTGTCGGGACTTTCTTTATTTTTTTTGTTGTCCAACGCTACTTTTAGATACGGTAATATCCATGTTTTAATGTTGTTTAAGGTTTGGATAAGTAACTACGATTAGGGACTTTAACATTGGATCTCCTCCCCATATGTTAAGGTCTGGACGGAGAGTTACCTTCCAATATTTTGGTATTGAGATTTATTGGGAGTTTTAATTTTGGCGAGTCTTGACGAAAAAAGTGTTATTTATCTTGTATTGCAACAAAAATGAGATTTTTGGAATTATGACGTTTTAATCATAGCGTTGTTTTATGCGATTTGATTGTTGGAAACGAAAACTTTGGCACCATTTGACTGATCGGATGCCATTGAGTTTCATTGAGTTTTATGGAAGTTTTGTTGAGTATTATGGAGTTTTGTTTTACAACGTTTTACGACGCATGGGTGATACTTTGTGATGTGTGTACTTGAATTATTGTGTGCGTTAATCTATGGGTTTTATTGAGAATTTTGTCTCACGCGAGTTTTGTTGAGAAATATTACCTTATGTCGTGTTGCAACCAAAAAGAATAGTTTTCGGAACTTTGATGTTGCATGACCTTCTCTTTTGAGATTGGTGCTAGCATAATTCGTTACACCTTGTTTAGTGTACGAATTGATTTGTACGTGGCGTGAGTAATGCATATATGAGCATCATGGTAGTACATCTCTAATGTTTCGCTTTGTGCACTTTCGATTGTTGGTACCTTTGATGTCATTTTTCGCAAATACACTATATTGATTTATTGGTATGTGTAACACCCTCAAATTTGGAACGAGCAACTAACTTTAAAATTCAATAAAATAACCAAAATAGATATAATCTCTTCTACAATTCATTCCTTAAAATACCTCGGAATTTAAAACATCATAAGTCCACAATAAAATAACTTAATCGGGTGTTACTTAACACGACACAAGTTGCTAGTCCAAACAATTGCGGAAGACTTCACTAATCAAGTCACCTCCCGTGCACTATACTAACACTCGCTACTTCAAAATGTAGCTAGAGCTACCCCAACCTGAGCCTGTTGCACATGCCGACAAATAAAAAGGATTAGGCTAACGCCTAGTGAGTTCAAGCATTTTATCATGGCTATGTAAAATCATAAATCGAAAGAGTAGTAGTCTAGTCATGATTTCAAAAGAGTTTACTTTAATTGCAATTCATCCATTTTCCAACTCACACTGAATAATTTATATATTAGGCAAAGCCTTCAAATATGGTTGACAATAAATACTCGACCCGTAAAACATGGAAAACCATCCATTTAATTATAACCTTTCTTTGAAAACATAATACGAAGCAATACTCACGCAAACGTAAAATGTCATAAAATCCAAATACCATAAACGGGGGAGACCCGTATCCGTTGGAGGTGGAGGTAACACATAAGTATACCACCCATACAACGTTCATCGTACAAGTTCCACCTCAAGAGACAGTTGACCTTAGTTTCCGTCTCCAAGACTCCACCTCAAGGCCCGACACACTTAGGATCACCTCCAAGGCATCCTCTATAAGCGGCGGGGGTCCTAGCGCCTACCTCCCAGGTAGCACCTCCGGACTCAACCCTCCTAGTGTCCACTTGAAAAGTTAAGGTCATAAGACATGAGTTCCGAGGTCCAACCTCAAGATACCCAATCGACCATTACCAACGACTGACTAACATGCCTATGGATCCAATGCAACACAGTCTAAAACAACATGCCTATCCCGGAACGACTCACTCACCCAAACATGTAAATATCAACAACGTGCAATAATATGGAAAACGATGCAATAAAAGCAACCCATAAACAAGACTCCACACCGAGCCATTTAAACCGGACAATTGTTCCCAAGACTTTCTCACAGTCAAAACCGAGCAAGGTGCTCCAATCTTGCTAGACCCATAGCTAGCGGTCATCATCGCATAAAATGCGTTTAAACATTGTTTAGACAAACAATACCACAAAATCATCATTAACGCCAAAACTCGACACGGTTAAATAAAAAGGTTTTCCCAAAGGACTCACACCCTTATTATTCTCAAAATGACCCATAACACTAAAAGTGCATTTCTCAATTGGTTTATAAAATCAATTACGCTAACATGATCAAACCATCAAATAAACCTCATTTTGAGCAATCAATCTTTTAAAGTCATATTATGATTTCTAACCATCCAAATATCCAAAAGTCCCAAATATGGGTGTTTTACACATTTATGAAGATAAACACTTCAAAAGAGTTAAACTATCCAAATAACTCAACCATAGATATTTTCAGGTAAAACACGCAAATATTTGGAAAATACTATTTTTGACATGTACAAAGTTTTCGCAAAGTAACTTGAACTCACTTTGCTAGATTTAGGCTAAATCTAGATTTTTCTCCCAAACGTAAGCTCCTCCGAGACAACTTGCATCTTCAAGCTAAAATATCCAAGAACCTAGATTCATAAGTTTCCAACCATAATTATTTATCCCTAAACACTTGGAATCAATTCCCCCAACATAATACATTCAAAACCACCAATAAATCGAAACCCTAATTTCCAAAACGAAGAGAAGAGAAGATTACCTCAATCACAACTTGAATCCACCAACAAAATGCTTCTAGGTTACCAAAATGAACTTCAAACTTCCTTTCTTGAAAAAGATGGGAGAGGATTAGAGAAACCCTAGAAAATGGAGGAGGAAGCCCTTTGAACACTTGTGTTCACTTGAAAATGAGAATCACTTAATGACCCACACTTAACAGCAAAATCTCCCCAAACAGGAGTAGAATCGACCTTGGATGAGAAAATGAGAAAGAAGCTAGCTGAATCCCTTTAAAACCCGATCTGGTACAGCAATTCAGCACCCTGGCGCGACATTGACAGGGCGACTATGCCCTTGGCATTGTCGCCAGGGCATAGTCGCGACCTCCGGCCACTTTTTTGTTCAATTCCCCATTTTGTCCCTCCATCGCGACATTGACACTCGTGACTATGCCCATGGCATAGTCGCTAGTCATATCGCTGGTGACCTGCCAGCCGCTGCCCAAACTCTCTTTTGACGTCCGAAACCGACTCTCAAGCTCGTGAACTAGAGTTGATTGAATAGCACAGTTGTATGCATGAAAATCGCGTGTAGACACTTCATTAACTAGACAAAGATTCGGGGTGTTACAATTCTCCCAACCTTAAAAGAGATTTCGTCCTCGAAATCTTGTTCTCGCACTTCCAACGGTTACCGAGTTCAAACTTATTCATGTTCCTTCAATTTCCAACTGAGACTTAAATTGTCCTTCTTGACCGAACTGCCCCGAAAATCTTTGCATCGATGCTCACACCTAATATCCCCTTAGGCTCATCACACTTACATCCGAGTAACACTTAACTTACCAAAGCAGCCTATAACCACAAGACTTCGGTTGTCTCCCAACCTTAGATGTTCCATACATCCCGATTCCGATTTTAGACTTTAATCACTCCAAGGTTTGTTTGCTAACGGACCCAACAGAATCATCAATTCTGATTATTCCTACTATTAATTATCATCTACATCCAACGAGTTCTAAAAGACTCCAAGAATCCATCCCAACATCAATCATCAAACCAACAAGTCCTGTAACCATACACTAAGTTATTCCACCAAAACCACTCATCACAGTTGAGCATCTTAAGGTTACTACAACCGTTACCATTATTTCCTATAAAATCGGACTACAATCCCCCGATTACACTAACAGTTTCCGACCTCAAACCCACAAAGGTTGACACCTAGTTATACCACCAAGCCTTGAACTCTATCAGGACTCCACACATGAGTTCCGTTTACTGAGTGTTTCCACAAAACTAAGGTTGTCAACAAAACGGCTACACCAACCTCGAAATGCGTTACCGCAAGTCTAACCCTCCGATTACCACAACACATTGACTTTGCTACCGATATCATCTGGCCTATAGTTACGCCACGCGCTTGAACGCCCAACTCTTCACAGTCGAGGTTCTACACACTTACTTTCAACTGGGTTACTTAACTTTTCCAAGGTCGTAATGAGTTCAAGGTTTTCAAGTGCGTTATTCAATAAATATGCCAATCAATCAAAACCTTTCACAAAAAATTTCAACGCGAAGATTTTCATATCAAATAAATCATACGTATAAAAAAACTACTATCATCAATTCGGTAGTTACGTAAAACGGACACGCTCGTCCCACATATGAAAAATCATGTTAAAAATTATTTCATTGCAGTTCAGATTATCCCCAAAACGCAAAAGCGTAATAAACAACTTTCTTTAAAATGAACCGCCACGGTTCTAGTATGGATTGACTCATGACATGCACGTAAAGTAATTTCCTGACTTTAAACAGGGTGCAATAAAAGGTGTGCACGTATTTCAAAAGAAGTCCCAACGACATTTGACTCCAAACTTTCCTTTCTAACCATAAAATGGCATGAAACAAGATTTACCAATCAAATTTATGCGCGTCAGTTTATTACACGAAAACGATGAACAGTTCATAATCACACCTTAGTCAAACACAACTGACTTGTGTAAGTCCCAAATTTAAAGACGAAACCAATCCGTTTCCATCATTTGAAAATATCGACTAAGACATCATAAAACCTCAAATTGGGGTAGACACGCGAGCTTGTAACACTCTCTTAGAAATTTTTGAAATGAAATAACATGCAACAAATAGTTCTCGACCAATTTCAAAAGACGAAATTCTTTAAATCAATTTCCAAAGTTTCTTCAACGGGTCACATAATGACACATGAGCAAAACGTTTCTGGCAAAACTTGCACACAACAATGCGTTTTTCCCAAAACATAAGAGGAAGTAAGTGTTAATAATTTATTGACACCAACAGGGTTCAAACCTATTTTCAAATCCCAGTTTGCACCAACGGTGCGCATCAAAGTTCAAATCATAGGTGTTCCCATGCTCCCCAAGTTTAAGAAATTCATTTTTTCTCCAAAATTCTCAACACGGAGCATTTTCATCAAAAGTTCCGTACTAGCAACTTAAAACGTCAAAATGGCGTTGCTTAAAAAATGTACTTGTCAAAAATACTCAAAATACACATTTCCTACAAAACCAAAAAGTTTTCAATTTTCCAAAATATTCGGCAATCCAAAATTGACCAAATGGCCTTTCATTTAAACAAGGAGTTAATAAAACATTTTCATGCACGACTCGTTTATCAAAATGTCGAGAACCAATAGTTACCAAGCTATGCATACCCCTAAGTCGATATAACGCCTTTACATGAAATGATAATAAAACATTTAACTGACCGAAAGCGCACCAAACAAATTATTATGAAATGTCACCAAAATGTTCTTTCATGCATCACTTAAGCCACATATAAACCAATCCATACACTGAACCATTTGCAACGAAATACTTAATAACACAAATGCTTGAAAGAAAAGTTACGCGACACTAGAGTTCCAAACTCATCTCTTTTTAGTCGCCTTATGGCATAAAATTAACATTTCTCAACAAAACTCGAGTGCGACAAAATACCCAACATAATTCATGAACTTTTCACATAAGAAAGTAGAGTATGCACATTGTAAAATTGTACCCACACGACACAAAATGTCGTACAAAAAAACTCCATGAAATTCAACGAACTCAATGGCTCCAAGTCAACAAAATAGCACCAAACATTGTGCTTCCAAAGTCAAATTGCATTAAGCAAAATCATGGCTAAAATACCAAATTCCAAAACTCCTTCTATGGTAATACCACATAAACAACATTGTTTAACAATTCACATTAAACAAATTCTCCAAAATAGTTTCACACAGACATCATGGAAGATAACTTTCCGTCCAAACTCTAACATATGTGGAGGAGATCCAATGTTAAAGTCACAAGCCGTAGTTACTTGCCCAACATCTTAAACATCATAAAAATATGATTATCATTATATCCGAAAGAAATGTTGAACAATAATGAAATAAAGCAAGACAAATCCCGGCGGAGTTTGCATCTCCTGCAATAAAATAATTTCATGTAGGTTCGAAAACCCATAATTTGAAATCTTGTGTGTGTGCTAAACATTTTCCAAAATTTGTAATACAATCCATATAAGGATTTGAAACACAAGAAATAGTTGATGCAATTTATTTTCAAAATAAACTTTGTGCATGACCTAGTCGGCATTCAACGTCTCAACTCTCAACTCATACTCCTCCATAATCCTCCGACCCACTATTGTCACCCGGACGTTCAAACCTCTTAAGGCAAGTTGGGAATTATATCCATTAACCTTACGGTTTTTCCTCGAATCAAAGTCGGCTCAACATTTCTATGGTTCCAATCCAACCATCAGTCTTGACCCGAAACGGTCTACTTAAAGCAAATATCATACTTATCGTCACTCCAAGTGACTAATACTAGAATCGTTCATCTATTCCAACGACTACTAGCTTAGAACCTCCTTCACTACCCCAACGATCATCACATTAAAGTAATTCAAGTATGCACATGTACTAGTAGGTTCACCATGACACTGGCCAGGTGCCATTATGAACGCACCGTACATGATTATCCTTGTTACTCTCGACGTGATTCTCATTTCTAACAACATCCATTGACCTCGAAACATCCTATCTTAAAGTGCCTACATGTGAATTTCACTCTCATTTACTTAAACAAATGCTAGTTTGAGTCTAGGTATCCAAAATCAACACCTAAATCTGTCAAACTTATGCTCTGATACCAACTTATAACACCCTCAAATTTGGAACGAGCAACTAACTTTAAAATTAACCACAAGGCTTGTGGCGTACTGGTTAAGGCTTGTGGGGGATGTGGCTAGTAACCCATCTACCCCAAGTTCGAATCCAGGCGCTTCCAACTTGTGGCCACTGGGGATAAACTCAGGGCTGCACGCTTTAGCAGCTGGGGCAATTGCCTCAACTTGCCGGGATTAGTCGGGGCAATGTCCTCGGATACCCTTAAAAAAAAAAACTAACTTTAAAATTCAATAAAATAACCAAAATAGATATAATCGCTTCTACAATTCATTCCTTAAAATACCTCGGAATTTAAAACATCATAAGTCTACAATAAAATAACTTAATCGGGTGTTACTTAACACGACACAAGTTGCTAGTCCAAACAATTGCGGAAGACTTCACTAATCAAGTCACCAACTGTGCACTATACTAACACTCGCCACTTCACAATGTAGCTAGAGCTACCCCAACCTGAGCCTGTTGCACATGCCGACAAATAAAAAGGGTTAGGCTAACGCCTAATGAGTTCAAGAATTTTATCATGACTATGTAAAATCATAAATCGAAAGAGTAGTAGTCTAGTCATGATTTCAAAAGAGTTTACTTTAATTGTAATTCATCCATTTTCCAACTCACACTGAATAATTTCTATATTAGGCAAAGCCTTCAAATATGGTTGACAATAAATACTCGACCCGTAAAACATGGAAAACCATCCATTTAATTATAATCTTTCTTTGAAAACATAATACGAAGCAATACTCACGCAAACGTAAAATGTCATAAAATCCAAATACCATAAACGGGGGAGACCCGT
Organism: Saussurea involucrata; assembly: GCA_033807775.1. Taxonomy (NCBI): domain Eukaryota; kingdom Viridiplantae; phylum Streptophyta; class Magnoliopsida; order Asterales; family Asteraceae; genus Saussurea; species Saussurea involucrata. Next base: position 144,990,420 of record CM066314.1, on the reverse strand, counting down.
ATCCGTTGGAGGTGGAGGTAACACATAAGTATACCATCCATACAACGTTCATCGTACAACCCTCGCGACTGGACCGTCTAAGGGTTCCTACGACTTCTCAACAAGTTGACCTTAGTTTCCGTCTCCAAGACTCCACCTCAAGGCCAGACACACTTAGGATCACCTCCAAGGCATCCTCTATAAACGGCGGGGGTCCTAGCGTCTACCTCCCAGGTAGCACCTCCGGACTCAACCCTCCTAGTGTCCACTTGAAAAGTTAAGGTCATAAGACATGAGTTCCGAGGTCCAGCCTCAAGATACCCAATCGACCATTACCAACGACTGACTAACATGCCTATGGATCCAATGCAACACAGTCTAAAAAAACATGCTTATCCCGGAATGACTCACTCACCCAAGCATGTAAATATCAACATCGTGCAATAATATGCAAAACGATGCAATAAAAGTAACCCATAAACAAGACTCCACGTCGAGCCATTAAACCGGACAATTATTCCCAAGACTTTCTCACAGTCAAAACCGAGCAAGGTGCTCCAATCTTTCTAGACCCATAGCTAGCGGTCATCATCGCATAAAATGCGTTTAAACATTGTTTAGACAAACAATACCACAAAATCATCATTAACCCCAAAACTCGACACGGTTAAACAAAAAGGTTTTCCCAAAGGACTCACACCCTTATTATTCTCAAAATGACCCATAACACTAAAAGTGCATTTCTCAATTGGTTTATAAAATCAATTACGCTAACATGATCAAACCATCAAATAAACCTCATTTTGAGCAATCAATCTTTTAAAGTCATATTATGATTTCTAACCATCCAAATATCCAAAAGCCCCAAATATGGGTGTTTTACACATTTATGAAGATAAACACTTCAAAAGAGTTAAACTATCCAAATAACTCAACCATAGATATTTTCAGGTAAAACACGCAAATATTTGGAAAATACTATTTTTGGCATGTACAAAGTTTTCGCAAAGTAACTTGAACTCAGTTTGCTAGATTTAGGCTTGTTGGTGCAAGTGTACCCAGCTTTTAATATTGTGATATATTTTTGGTACACATAAAATCACATCTCCATATTTATTTTGATGATTACAAAACACACCGCATTCTTTGTTATCTAATATTTTATCTGAGTGTGCAGCTTTTTAAATGATCTCGATAAATTTATATGAAGAATCCAAGACTGAAGATTTACGTCATTTTATTTTTTAAAATGATAAACACCCTAAAATAATATACCACTTGGATATTTCAAAAACCTAACCCAATACTATTTTTTTGAAATAATTAAAAAAATCAAATTATATATATATATATATACATATCGTTTCATACTACATATATATATATATATAATATTCTTCTTGTGGGACCCACCAAACTTTGTTTTATAATAAAAGATGGAAAGCTCTTTGTTGTGGGGCCCACCAACCTTTTGTTTAATATGATTTAGGATTTCATCATTTTGCTACATACTATTCCTATTCCTATTTATCTGGGTTTTATGGAAGAGAAGAAAGGTGGCAAATCTCATGGATTGTGTTTGTTGTTGACTTTAGTTGCATGCTGCATATGGCATTAAATGTCACAGCTGTTTTCTGTTGTCAACTGAAGATCAGTAGAAGAAATCCCATGTGATAGCAAGATTTTGTGCCAGACAATATTTGCAAGATTTGGTTCTTGCTTGGTTTATGAACAGTGCTCGACGAGGCTATAAATAGAGGGTTCTGCTGAAGGTTTCAATTACCAATTTACTAATTAATACCCCAACATTTGATCAATACTCTGCTGCTTCTTCTCTCACTTAATCACTTATTAAAATTTATAAAACATTTTTTGAGTAAGAAAACTTGAGTTCATAGCAGATTAAAATCTCTCGATTAGTTGAATCAGCAACACAACTCAAGTGATCAAACTCTCTAAAAATATCCAAGTGATAAACATTATACAAGAGTGATTATCATATTAAAATTATACACCTCTTGTAAGTGTTTGAATAGAGTGAGTGATCCATAGAAATCTCATCAACTGAAGTAGAGATATCCGTGATTATTTTTGTACTAAGGTTTGTGTTCTACCGTAAAGAACACGTTCTTATTGGATCTCCGAGAAGTGTTTTCTCGAGGTGGACTAGCCAACCACGTGATTGGTGAACCACTTTAAATATCGGTGTCAAGTATTCTCTTTCCCTTATCTCTTTTCATTTCCGCTGTGCATTTAATTATATCTGTTTATATAATTGTTGTATATTTATTCATTTATACTCTGCTGTATTTTTACTGTATTTTATACCGTATTTGTTTATAAAAAGAATTTTTGAAAGTAAAAGATTTAAATACAACCTTACCCCCCCCTTAGGTTGTCTAACAATTGGTATCAGAGCAGGGCTTTCAAAATTTTCTGCTTAAATATTTTTTTAATGGTTCAACAAACTAATATTATGTTTTCAAAACCTCCTATGATAGATACTGAAAAGTTTGGCATTTGGGCCGAACTATTTGAATGTCACGTTCGTGGCAAAAATCAAAGAATTTGGGATATTATAGAAAATGGGAATTTTAATCCTACTATTGTAAAAGATGATCTTATTATTGATAAACCTTTAAAAGAATGGACTCCCGCTGAAGAATCTCATGTCTGTTTAAATTTTGAAGCTAAGAATATATTATATGCTGCTTTAACTACTGATGAAATTGAAAGAGTGTATACATATAAAACTGCTAATCAAATCTGGGAAAGTTTAAACAACACTCATCGTGGAAACACACAAGTTAAAAGTTCTAAAATAAACATTTTAGTTCATGATTATGAATTATTTGAAATGTCAAAAGATGAGTCAATCGACTCAATGTTTAAACGTTTTAACCTCATTATGACTACTTTGAAAGGATTAGGTCGCACTTATCCTAATGAAGATTACGTAAGGAAAATCCTCCGAGCACTTCCTTCGGAGTGGATGGCAAAGATTACATCATTAGAAGACTCCCGTGATCTCTCCCTAATGAAGCTCGACGATCTCGTCGGCAATCTTAAAGTGCACGAAATTGCACTTAAAAGAAACAAAGATCGGGAGCAAGTAAAAAAGAAGTCGATCGCTCTTAATGTCTCAACTCCGAATGACAAAAAGAAAAAGGAGGAAGCTAGCACTTCAAAAGATCAATCCGATAAACTCGACGAAGTCGCTATGTTGGTAAGAAACTTCTCTAAATTTTTTACTAACAATAAATTTTCTAAAAATAGCAGATTTCAAAGAAACGGTAACTACCGTCGTGGCGGTGAAAACCGGAGTCGCAACTTCCATAAAAGAGAAGATAAAGTGAAGAAAAATGACGACTCGAGTGACGACGAAAAAGCCAAACCAAAGAGAGGTTATTGTTACTCATGTGGTGATAAAGACCACTATGCCAACGAATGTCCTAAAAAGAACAAATTTCAAAATAAAAAGGATAAAGCCTTCGTTGGAGGCTCGTGGAGTGGAAGCGAAGAAGAAGACGAATATCAAGCTATTTGTCTTATGGCCGAAAGCGACGACGAGGTAAAATCTTGTTACTCAGATTACGCTAGTGATTATGAAAATGAAGATGAAAATAATCTTGACGAATTATATGAATCATTCCATGACATGGCCGCTCTTGCAAATAGGTATCAAGATGAAATCTCAAAATTAAAAGAAACCGTATCTGCATGTGAAAAGAAAATTAATGACGGTAAACAAAAATCTGAAAATGATATGGATATAATTGCTAAATTAGAAACTAAATTAGGTGAAAAGGATTTTTGTAAATCTTGTGATATTCTAAATAAAAAAATTGCATGTTTAAATAAAAAGACACATGAAGATATTATATGTACAAAATGTGATATTCTTAAAAATGAAAATGCATGTTTAAAAGCTAAATGCGATTCATATGAAAAGGACAATCTATTAGCTAAAGCATTTCAAAGCAGTAATGAAAAAGTTCTTAACATGCTAAATATGTCTAACCGTATAAAATGTAGAAAAGGTATTGGTTCCGATGCTTGCAAAGAAAAATGTTCTTGTATGCCAATTAAAAGATATTTTGAATCACCTAAAATAAATACAAGAAATCGATATGTGCAAAAACCTCCGTATGTACCTAAAATAAATAATGTAAAATATATACCGAGAAAACCGTATGCTCGCATGTACCATGATAAATATTCTAGACCGAAAAATAATGCGAATATAAATGCTTCTTTTTATGTGTATGATAAATACAATCGCAAAATTAAAATGGTAAATAAATGGATTCCAAAAGAAATGTTTAATAATGATAATCCCGGTGGTATGCGTTTATGGTTTTAAATATGTTACAGTTCTTTTTAATTCTATATATAATATATTTTCTTATATGTATTATATATAAATAATATACTTTTGTATGTACTTTTTGTTTATATATACATACATACGTACTACATATATATATATATATTTGTTTTGTTTAAATTTTTTATTGTTTATATATTAGATTTGACTTTCTATTTACTTATATATATATATATATACCTCATATATACGTATATCATACATATATTTATATATATTCTATTCAATTCTTTTGTCTTACTTATATATATAAAAGACTCTAAGTCCTTTATATATTTTTGTTGTTGTCACCTTGAAACTAATTAAGAAGGACCCACGAGAAATGGGGACCATAAAAGTTACATCCTTATTATTGTAGATAAACCTTGATATGGACTGGATTCTCGATAGTGGTTGCACACGTCACATGACCGGAAATAGCAATCTCTTTTCATCATATGAGTCATGTGATGGTGGACAGGTAATTTTTGGAGGAAATTCCAAAGGAAAGATAATTGGGAGAGGTACAGTTTCTTGCAATAATGTTAAATTTCTTGATGTTAATCATGTTGATAATTTAAAATTTAACTTGCTAAGTGTTCGTCAACTTTGTAAAAATGGTATAATCGTTATCTTCGAAGAAGATTCTTGTAAAATCTTGAAAAATGGCAAAGTTCTTTTAACGGGTCTTGTAAAAGGAAATTTATACATTTGTAAAACTCTTGTAAATAAAAATGTTTGTTTATCGTCCCTTTATGATAATTCTACTTTATGGCATAGACGTTTGGGTCACGCTAATCTTAGATTAATTCAAAACTTAAAAAATAAGGAGCTTGTGAGTGACCTTCCAAAATTAAAGTTTGATAATCATTTTTGTGATGCTTGTCGTGTCGGCAAACAACATCACGTTTCTCATAAATCAAAAAATATGATTTCAACTAAAAGAGTTTTAGAACTTTTACATATGGATCTTTTTGGCCCTATGGCGATTCAAAGTTTTGGAGGAAATTTTTACACTTTGGTTATTGTGGATGATTATTCCCGTTATACTTGGACTTTATTTTTGAGACATAAAAATGAGGCTTTTGAAAAGTTTAAAATTTTGGGAAAACGAATTCAAAACCAACAAGGTTGTACGATTGTTTCCATACGTACGGACCATGGACGTGAATTCGATAATGATGTCCAATTTGGTGCCTTTTGTGATAAACTTGGTATAACTCATAATTTTTCGGCTCCTCGAACACCTCAATCTAACGGGGTTGTTGAAAGGAAAAATAGAACGTTACAAGAAATGAGTAGAACCATGCTAAACGAACATCAAGTTCCCCAAAAGTTTTGGTGTGATGCCGTTGCTACCGCGACCTATGTGCTTAACCGTGTCCTAATTAGAAGTATCCTAAATAAGACACCCTATGAGCTTTACCGTGGTAGAAAACCTTCCTTAGCCCACCTAAAAGTTTTTGGATGTAAATGTTTCATTTTAAACACCAAATCCTATCTAACCAAATTCGATGCCAAAGCCTATGAGGGAGTGTTCCTAGGTTATTCTTGGAATAGCAAAGCCTATAGAATCCTAAATAAGGAGACCATGGTTGTAGAAGAATCCCTAAATGTTAGCTTTGACGAGAGTCCTCCCAAACCGAGTGCACCCTTAGCAAATGACAATATCCGTGAGGGAGAAGTCTTAGCCCAACAACTTAGTACCTTGGATTTAGGTACCCAACCTTCCACAAATAATATTGAATCTAGTGATGCCCCTCCGTGTTTTATTCCGCAAGGTGTAGATGATCCTAACCTTAGAACTGCTCGAGGCCATCCCGTAGATCAAATTATAGGTGACCTAAACCAAAGGACAACTAGATCTCAAATCCATACCCATTGTGCTTTCCATGCCTTTATCTCAACCATAGAACCTAAAACCATAGATGAAGCTTTAGGTGATGAGGATTGGATAATGGCCATGCAAGAAGAGTTGAACCAATTTACTAGGAATGATGTGTGGGACTTAGTTCCTTGCCCTAGTAGTCAAACCATTATTGGCACAAGATGGGTCTTCCGTAACAAGGTAGACGAGAACGGTGGAGTCACACGAAACAAGGCACGTTTAGTTGCCAAGGGGTACAATCAACAAGAAGGTATAGATTATGATGAAACCTTTGCACCGGTTGCAAGGTTGGAGTCTATTCGAATGCTTCTCGCTTTTGCAAATGCTAAAGATTTTAAATTATTTCAAATGGATGTTAAAAGTGCTTTCTTAAATGGTATTATAAATGAGGAGGTATACGTTTCTCAACCTCCCGGATTTGAAAATTTTGAAAATCCGACACATGTTTATAAATTGAAAAAGGCGCTTTATGGTTTAAAGCAAGCTCCGCGTGCGTGGTATGATAGATTAAAAACCTTTTTAATTGTAAGTGGTTATATTATGGGTAAAATAGATAATACTTTATTTGTGAAATATGATCAAAATGATATTGTAGTTGTGCAAGTATATGTTGATGATATTATTTTTGGTTCCACTAATGAAAAACTGTGTAATGAATTTTCTGCGAAAATGACAAGCGAGTTTGAAATGAGCATGATGGGAGAGTTAAAATACTTCTTAGGATTGCAAATCAAACAATGTGAAACTGGTATTTTTATTAGTCAATCTAAATATTGTAAAGATATGTTGAAAAAGTTTAACTTTGAAAATGTCAAACCCGTTGAAACTCCAATGACCACAAACTTACAATTATCTCGTGACGAGGAGGGAAACGGTTTTAATGAAAAGATTTATCGTGGTATGATTGGTAGTTTATTATATTTAACTGCTAGTAGACCTGATATTATGTTCAGTGTATGTTTATGTGCTCGTTTTCAATCTTCACCTAAACAAACTCACTATGAAGCTGTCAAGCGTATTTTTCGATATTTACGAGGTACTACTAATCTTGGCTTATGGTATGCAAAGAAACCCGAGTTAGAAGTAACGCGTTTCACCGATTCCGATCTTGGTGGATCTATTGTTGACCGAAAAAGTACTAGTGGGGTATGTGCCTTTATAGGTCTCTCACTTGTATCTTGGTTCTCTAAGAAACAACAATCCGTAGCTTTGTCTACCACCGAAGCGGAATATGTAGCCGCCGCAAGAGCATGTGCTCAAGTCCTTTGGATGAAACACACACTTACCGATTTTGAGGTACACCTAACCAAAATTCCAATTATGTGTGATAACTCAAGTGCCATAAACTTAAGCAAAAATCCCGTGCTACATTCTCGTACCAAACATATTGAATTGAGACATCACTTTTTACGAGATAATGTTCAAAAAGGCCAAATCGTGCTTGAAAAGGTTGATTCGGAAGATAATTTGGCCGATATTTTCACTAAAGCCCTAAACAAAACTGCGTTCTTTAAATTAAGGCTAGGTTTAGGCATGCTTGAGTATAATCCTTGAGAAAATGCTAACTCTCAAATGTTTCATATTTTGAGGGGGAGCATCTATCAAGGGGGAGCATAGCGTCTTTCCTAACCCTGTTTGCTTTGACAAAAAGGGGAGAGAAACCGAGTATGCTCTCATGTTTAGCGTTGTGTTTGTCATCATCAAAAAGGGGGAGATTGTTGGTGCAAGTGTACCCAGCTTTTAATATTGTGATATATTTTTGGTACGCATAAAATCACATCTCCATATTTATTTTGATGATTACAAAACACACCGCATTCTTTGTTATCTAATATTTTATCTGAGTGTGCAGCTTTTTAAATGATCTCGATAAATTTATATGAAGAATCCAAGACTGAAGATTTACGTCATTTTATTTTTTAAAATGATAAACACCCTAAAATAATATACCACTTGGATATTTCAAAAACCTAACCCAATACTATTTTTTTGAAATAATTAAAAAAATCAAATTATATATATATATACATTTCGTTTCATACTACATATATATATATATAATATTCTTCTTGTGGGACCCACCAAACTTTGTTTTATAATAAAAGATGGAAAGCTCTTTGTTGTGGGGTCCACCAACCTTTTGTTTAATATGATTTAGGATTTCATCATTTCCTACATACTATTCCTATTCCTATTTATCTGGGTTTTATGGAAGAGAAGAAAGGTGGCAAATCTCATGGATTGTGTTTGTTGTTGACTTTAGTTGCATGCTGCATATGGCATTAAATGTCACAGCTGTTTTCTGTTGTCAACTGAAGATCAGTAGAAGAAATCCCATGTGATAGCAAGATTTTGTGCCAGACAATATTTGCAAGATTTGGTTCTTGCTTGGTTTATGAACAGTGCTCGACGAGGCTATAAATAGAGGGTTCTGCTGAAGGTTTCAATTACCAATTTACCAATTAATACCCCAGCATTTGATCAATACTCTGCTGCTTCTTCTCTCACTTAATCACTTATTAAAATTTATAAAACATTTTTTAAGTAAGAAAACTTGAGTTCATAGCAGATTAAAATCTCTCGATTAGTTGAATCAGCAACACAACTCAAGTGATCAAACTCTCTAAAAATATCCAAGTGATAAACATTATACAAGAGTGATTATCATATTAAAATTATACACCTCTTGTAAGTGTTTGAATAGAGTGAGTGATCCATAGAAATCTCATCAACTGAAGTAGAGATATCCGTGATTATTTTTGTACTAAGGTTTGTGTTCTACCGTAAAGAACACGTTCTTATTGGATCTCCGAGAAGTGTTTTCTCGAGGTGGACTAGCCAACCACGTGATTGGTGAACCACTTTAAATATCGGTGTCAAGTATTCTCTTTCCCTTATCTCTTTTCATTTCCGCTGTGCATTTAATTATATCTGTTTATATAATTGTTGTATATTTATTCATTTATACTCTGCTGTATTTTTACTGTATTTTATACCGTATTTGTATATAAAAAGAATTTTTGAAAGTAAAAGATTTAAATACAACCTTACCCCCCCCCCCCCTTAGGTTGTCTAACAAGGCTAAATCTAGATTTTTCTCCCAAACGTAAGCTCCTCCGAGACAACTTGCATCTTCAAGATAAAATCTCCTAGAACCTAGATTCATAAGTTTCCAACCATAATTATTTATCCCTAAACACTTGGAATCAATTCCCCTAACATAATACATTCAAAACCACCAATAAATTGAAACCCTAATTTCCAAAATGAAGAGAAGAGAAGATTACCTCAATCACAACTTGAATCCACCAACAAAATGCTTCTAGGTTACCAAAATGAACTTCAAACTTCCTTTCTTGAAGAAGATGGGAGAGGATTAGAGAAACCCTAGAAAATGGAGGAGGAAGCCCTTTGAACACTTGTGTTCACTTGAAGATGAGAATCACTTAATGACCCACACTTGACAGCAAAATCACCCCAAACAGGAGTAGAATCGACCTTGGATGAGAAAATGAGAAAGAAGCTAGCTGAATCTCTTTAAAACCCGATCTGGTTCAGCAATTCAGCACCCTGGCGCGACATTGACAGGGCGACTATGCCCTTGGCATTATCGCCAGGGCATAGTCGCGACCTCCAGCCACCTTTCTGTTCGATTCCCCATTTTGTCCCTCCATCGCGACATTGACACTCGCGACTATGCCCATGGCATAGTCGCTGGTCATAGTCGCTGGTGACCTGCCAGCCGCTGCCCAAACTCTCTTTTGACGTCCGAAACCGACTCTCAAGCTCGTGAACTAGAGTTGATTAAATAGAACAGTTGTATGCATGAAAATCACGTGTAGACACTTCATTAACCAGACAAAGATTCGGGGTGTTACAGTATGCATAGTGTTGTAGCCACTATTTTGGGGTGTTAATGCGCATCGTTTGTACGGTTTAAGTTTGAAGTCGATTTAAATTATTTTACATATCATTCAAATTATGTGCACTTATCGTTTTCCGAGGTCCTGAGAAAAACACATTAATGTGTGTGAGCCTGGTCCGAAGATTTTATTTCGTTGTCATTAGGTGACTAAATGAGAAATTTTAGAATTTAATTTAATGAATTCTCTCTTTTGAAATTTCGTATGTACCTCTTTGTTGTATACTATGTTATTGCAGGAATACTTTTATGCGTAAGTGGCGTAATTAAATACATGCCAGGACCATGACCATTCATTTTAAAAGTTTTGGGTATACTTCCGTGTCTCGTTAGTAACTCGAGTAGTGATCAAGTATGTTTTGAAATGATTTTTTTTTCACATGTGGGACGAGTGCGTCCATTTTGCATAACTACTAGATAAGTGGTAGTAGGTTTTTACACGTACGATATATTTCTATAAAAACCTTCATGTTGAAAAATCTAATGAAAATTTTATTGGCATAATTGTGGAGTTTGTCACTTGAAAACCTTGAACTCATTAGGCTTTGGGAGGTTAAGCAACCCCGGTCAAGGGTGAGGGCGTGTAGAACCTTTCGGTGAAAGATTGGGTTTTGACGCGTGTTAACACCGTGGGCCGAATGGTGTTGTTTGCGAGGTCAAAATAGTTTATGTTGGCAACTGAAGGGTGGGACTCGCTGTATCTTATGTTAATGCTTATGGTAATCGTTATCTTCGGCAACCTTGTTTTGGGTTTGTCAGTTTTTGCATAAAGGACGTATAAGACCCTTTAGACACCATGTGGATAACCTTGGTTTTGTGGGGATGCTCGATGGATGAAACTCGTGTGTGTGGAGTTCTGTTGTGGTTCAAAGCTTGGTAGTATGACTAGGTGTCAACTTTTGGATTTCGAGGCCAAGAACCGTTAGTGTATTTGGAGAGTTGTAGTCCAACTTTAAAAGAATAGTGATATCGGTTGTAGTGGTCTTAAAAAGTTCATTTGTGATAAGTAGATTTAGTGGGATGACCTTATTTGAATGGTAAAAGAATCTGTTGATTGGATTATTGGTAATTGGACGTATTCTTGGAGTTGTATAATCGATGGGCCGGTGGCGACCGTCTGTTTTGGAGTCTAATGGATCTCGGTAGAATTAAGTGACAGTTCAGCAGCGGGAACAATTGGATTTGGGGATTTTGTTGGTTTCAGAGTGATCAACCTTGGACCGACTGAGAGTCGGGATCTGCCGTTGGGTAAGTATGGAACACCTAAGGTTGGGAGACAACCAAAGCCATGCGGTTAGAAACTACTATAGTAAGTTGAACAATCATTCAGATGTAAGGGTAACGTATGTGGGTTGACCTTGGTTATAAGGGAACTAGATTTCGAGGACGAAATCTCTTTTATGGTTAGGAGGATTGTAACACCCCTACCTTTGGAAGGTATCGACATTTTAAGATAAAAAATAAAAAATAGGATTTTGGATTAAATTATAGATTTTATATTCTTGTTGGAAGGAGAATTCAAATACGAGTCAAACGGTTCTTTCCGGAGCAAAAACGGAGTTAAAACGAAGAAGTTATGGTCAAAACAAGTTTCAGTACATTCTGTGCTATAGTGCCCCGCGATTGTGACACTGTCACAATCGTCGGATGCCAAAAACTCTAGGTACAACCCGTGCGATTGTGCCAGCGATTGTGACACTGTCACAATCGCATGTCACTATCGTCTGGGTTGTACCAGGACCCTTAAAAACACGATTTTCAGCCTTTTTGTCATTCCAACTTCACCCATTTCGTTTTTCTATCCCAAGACCCTTCACCCTTCACCCCAATGTCGATTTTAAGCCTTTTAGACCCTAAGAATCAAGTTTTCAAGTGTCCCTTCTTCATCTATCAGGGTTTTGGAAGCTAAAGCAAGAATCCTTTCATTTCATCTTCCTCATCAAAGTTTTTTAGGGTTTCATCCAACCTTTTTTCTCCATTTTGAGGATTTGGAGTTTGTGGTTCGTTTTGGTAACTCTAGAGGTGTTTGGTTGGTGGATCCAAGTTGTGGTTAAGGTAATCTTCTCTTTTCTTCATTTATGGAAATTAGGGTTTTGGTTTAAGTTAAGATTTTTATGTAAATGTTTGAGGAACGATTCTAGATGGTTGAATATGGATATTGATGGTTGGAAACTTGTGGATCTAGGTTTTTGGAAGATTTGGCATGAGGATTCAAGTTTATTCAAAGGAGCTCATATTGGGGAAAAATCTAGATTTAGCCTAAATCTAGCAAGGTGAGTTCAAGTTGATTTGTGAAAACGTTGTACATGCCAAAATGTTTATTTTAAAGTGTTTATGTGTTTACACAAAATTATCAATTGTTGAGTCATTTAGTGAGTTTTGATGATTTGAAGTGTTGAGCTTTACAAATCTTGTAAACACACCCACATTTGGGGTTTTTGGTTAATTGATAAATAAATCACGAATGAAAGTGTTTTGCTAAGTTATTGCATATGTAGAGATTGTGTGAGTTCCAGATTAGTGCATACAATCAATAGAAATCAATAATTAAAACTGTTGTTATGATTTCAACTGGTCATCCAATTCATATTCATTCAATCAACCGTTCTGAGAATATTACAATTCAAAGTAAGGAACGATTGTGGATCTCTTTAAGCTCTCTTACCTAAAACTAGGTTAATACTAAACCTTATATACTTAGGATTTAGACAAACAAGGCCCAAGCCCAATAAGCTAAACTAAACCCAATTAACACGATTAAGAGCTTTTACAATAATTAATTAAACTAATTAAACGCTATATAATTCTTTATATATCTTTATAATATGTAGGACATTTATGGTCTTAACAGATTGTTTGGTCAAAATACACTTTTAATGTTTGTTGAGATTATGCAAAGTTTATGATACAGTACGTTTTGAAAATGTGAGCGTGTGAGTTGTGGATTTTGGTCAATATCGACCTTACGAACATTTTAAGAATTGTAAAGCTTTCGATTTTGGGTCGAAGGCCAATTGTGATTTAAGAGACAAAGATTTTGGGTAAATATGTATTTTAGGTTTATGTAACCGTGTTGGCTCGCGTTATTAGTCAAACATTCATTTTGCCTTTTAGGGCTTGGTTTATACTCAAATGGGTCTTTGGGGGTGTTTGCCGATATTAGTAGCTCGCGATGGAGTTTTGGATGTGTTACACACTTAGTTGTGTTTTATTTGAGAATATGCCCTTTTGAGTGTTTTGTTTCATAAGCGAATACCATTTGACAATTATGCACTATTAGTACTTTTTGGGGTTTTATAAACCATTTTGCAAATTTTATACATCATCAAGTTATAAAGTGTTTGAGTATATATATATATATATATATATATATATATGGTTTGACTTCATTGGGAAAGTGGCAATGAAGGGGTTTTGAGTTAGTCATGCCTCGGAGCATGTAATTGCATAATGTGGGTTAGATACACTTCATTTGCATATGTTGACTTTTAACAAAAGGTCGTTTGATATTTTGAGCTTATGGCTCGGTTTTTGGACTCCGTTGGGTCTTGAGGACATTTGTCTGATTTTGATAGCTCGATGTAGAGCTTTGGTTATGATTTGTATGTATTGCATCTTATTTGGGAATTACAGGATTTGAATGCGTTGGTTATTCTTTTGGAGTCATGTATAAATTTCTAAATTAAACAAACTTGTTTTGGATGGTAAGATCCCAAGGTAAAGATCCGGTTTGGGTTGAACTTGGTGGTTTTAGGCTAGAGATCCGGCTTGGGTTGATGCCTCAATAGACTAAAGATCCGGTTGGGTTGATGTCTCCGTGGACTAAAGATCCGGTTTAAGTTGATGTCTCACTTGGCTAGAGATCCGGTTTGGGTTGATGCCTCACTTGACTAAAGATCCGGTTTGGATTGATGTCACAATAGACTAAAGATCCGGTTTGGTTTGACGTCTCCTTAGACTAGAGACTCGGTTTGAGTTGATGTCTTCATGGACTAAAGATCCGGTTTGGGTTGATGTCCGAGATTGACTAAAGACCTGGATAAGGTTGATGTCATATGTTTTTCCATCCATGAAACATGCTTATAATTCGTAATTATGGTTTAACTCGTGTATTCGCCACATTCGATGAAATCGAGTCTCCCCCGTCACCGAAAGGTGTTGTTTCGGGTAGTTCTTTTATCCATGTTGTCGATGACGTATTATATTTGTATGGATTGTTGTCCATGATATTTTTGGGCGGTATATTATGCCTCATCCTTGTTTGGATGTTTCGATTATTGGGGTTTAATTCGCGTTGATATTATCTGGAAACTTGATATTTGTCCACATCTTGAGTGAGTTTTGGAATTAAGTCCATCATTGAGAAATGATTTTATTGGAGCTTTCGTCGCGGAATTTGTGTGCGTTTAAAAAATGGGTTGTTGGTATATCTAGTACAAATCCTTTTTTGGAAATCATGATTTAAATTGCATCCTTTTTGTTTAACAAGTTATTTAAATCATGACGTAAACTCTTGAACTCACTAGGTGTTAGCCTAACCTTTTTATTTGTCGGCATGTGCAACAGGTTCAGGTTGGAAATAGTTCTAGTGACACTGTGAAGAGATGGGTTCTATTAGTGTGCTCGAGAAGTGAATTGCTTAGTAAAGTATTCCGCAAATATTTTGTGAATAGCAGCTTATATTTGGGTTATGTAACACCCGACTTTATTTGGTTATGATGTATGCCTTAAGTTAGTAAATGTTGAAGTTTGTTACGTTTTAAATTTTTAGGTATTTCCAAGGATGGGTTGTAGAAGGGATTTTTATCCCTATTTGGTTATCTTATCGAAGTTTTTATTAGTTTCTCTTTCCAAATTTCGAGGGTGTTACATTGCTCTCTCGTGATGGACGTTGTCATGTTCTGCTAGTTAATTAGCCTGGTAGTTTCCGAAGGACTGAAAATTGAAGCTCATGGATGTAGTTACTACATACCTCTATGGAGATCTAGATTCATATATATATATATATATATATATATAAGTTCCATATTTTCAATATAGCTATATATATGAATGTTGGGTCACCGATGATTTGAAGATGACCTCCTGATCTTCCTTTTTAGTCCTTAGAATTACATTTTTTGTACTTAGATAAAATAGTTCTTTGTAATAGCTTAGCCATACTAAACTCGTTTGGCAAAATCGAAGATTAACCGAAATCAGCATGAAGTGAATCTACCGATGCAGATCAAAGATGAACTTCCCAACTCTTCTAAGCTACTCATGCCGATCTTACACGACATTTCAGAGGACCCTTCATTAAATCATAGGATTTTCTCCTTGTCTTTTTGCTAAAAAGTCTTCACTACCTTGTACCCGATAAAGACATTCTCTGATATCCAAGGAAGAATATTTGTCATTTTCACCTTTTTCAAAAATTGTCTACAACAAGATCTACAAATCATCTTTGTCCCATGATAAGACAAAAATGACACTTTCTCTTTTTCAAGGACAACTTTGATCTTCAATCCCATCGTGACAAGTGTCCTATGCATTTAACACACATGGTGATATTTAAGGCTGAAGACTCCTTCTATGTAAGGTTACGCTTTTCAGAGATTTCTAAGCGCTCAAGCAAAATCGACAGACCTCGTTTCTCTCAAGAACTTACATAGCTTTTTGACTTAGTGTTTTTAAAGTTGTGATCTGTTTTCTGTTTCTTCATGAAATATTGTTAAAATAGACCTTATATGTTTTATTTTTCGCAACAATATTTGTTTTCTATGTGTAATTATTAATTTGAAAAGTCAATAAGAATTAAAAACTAAGTAATTTTATGTGTGATGTATCAACCCCCTTCTATAATACTTGTTTGTGTTTGTCATTTCTATTGGGACTAACAATGAACATAATAGGCATTCGTGATGAAATAAGAAAAACCACAAGGTACTTGAAATCTGAATCTGAGATGAAAGATATTGGGAAAACTTGGTTTTGTCTAGCCACTTGAGCTAGGACACCGAGTTTGTGAAATATTGATCCACTGATTTGCATTTGTGTAACACCCCAAAACTGGGACAAACAAAAATTATCAAAAATGGAAATGTGGTATTAAATATCAAGATACGAGTCGTCCCAAAAAAAGGGAAATTAAAACACTGTAACACCCCAAAAATTGGAGAACCAAAGTTGAGGCCACGGACGTCCGCGAGGGCCATGTCGGACGTCCGCGAGGCGCGGAAATCCGCGGGTCATCCGCGGAAGCAACAGAGACTTTAAAGGATTTTGGTTCGGCCGAGGCCGGACGTCCGCGAAGTGCCATGCGGACGTCCGCGACCTGTCTGATGGAATAACTTGGATATTTTAACCCCTTTTTCCTTTTCCCTCTCCCCATTCCACTCTCAAACCCTAACTCGACTTTTCTCTCCCTCTCTCAGCCGTTTGCCTCAAAGAACACCAACCCCTCTCCTCTTCTTCCTCATTTCTTCACCAAACTTAACCCACTTTCCACCATTGTTGAAGATGTGGAGCTTAAAGCTTTTGTGGATGAGTAGGAGCCTTTGTTTGGGAGATTCAAGTTATAAAGGTAATGTTCCTCTATCCAAATACTAGATTGTTGTCAGTGTTCACTTTATTTCTCTTTTGGAGTATTGTGGGCGATTTTGGGTTATGTTAGTTGAGGTGTTCTTCTCCTTCTTCATTTATGAGGATTAGGGTTTGATGTATTTGGGATTTTGGGTTCTAAATGTTTGGGGAATGATTCTAAGTATTTGGGGATAAATACTTATGGTTGGAAACTTGTGGATCTAGGTTTTGGAAGATGTGTCCTAAAGGATCCGGGTTTGCATCAAAGGAGCTTACGTTGGGAAAATCTAGATTTAGCCTAATCTAGCAAGGTGAGTTCAAGTTGCTTTACGAAAACGTTGTACATGCCAAAATGTTATTTTCCAAGTATTTGTGTGTTTTACTTAAAAGTGTGAATTGTTGAGTTATTTGATAAGTTTAACCTTTTTAAGTGTTTAACTTTATAAATTGTGTAAAACACCCATATTTGGGATATTGGGATATTTTGATATGTTGAAATCATGAAAATGTCCTTAAACGATTTATTGCTCAATTAGAGCTTATTCAATGGTTTAGTCATGATTGGTATAATTGATTTTCATAAACCATTTGGGGAAAAACACACGTTTTCGTGTTATGAGTCATTTTGAGAACTATATGAGTGTGAGTCCATTTTGGGAAACCCATTTGCATTAACCCGTGATGAGTTTGGGGTAAATGACGATTTTGTGGTATATGCTTACCTAAACAATGTTTAAATGCATCTCATATTTTGATGACCGTTATTTATGGGTCCAATGGGTTGTGAGCATTTTGTTCGGTTTTGACTTTGAGATAGTCTTGAGGGCATTTTGTCCGGTTTTGATGGCTCGATGTGGAGTCTTATTTATGGTTTGCTTTTATTGCACCATATTGCATATTATTGCACATTATTAATATTTACATGCCCGGGTGCGTTAGTCATTCCAGGATGGGCTTATTATTGTAGACTGTGTTGCATTGGATCCATAGGCACGTGAGTCAGTCTTTATTTGATGGTCTGCTAGGTGTCGCGTGATTTGACCGGGCCCCATGCTAAAAGACCTTTACTTTCAAGGGTACGATAGGAGGGCTGAGTCATGGATGAGCACGTTGGGCGAATATGACCTTCGCCAAGTTGGGGCAATGCCGTGGTTGTATCCCCCTTGGGCCGAGCCTTTGGCGGTATTCTTGGTAATATTTCGCTAAGGTCACCCGTCTCTTGGTCGTAACTTGAAAGGCGTCGTATGGGACACTTGGGCTTTTATGCAGTGAAGTGTCGTACGATTAAGATTGTTAGAGTGGCGTACTTTTGTGTTCATCCACTCTCAATGGATACGGGTCTCCCCCGTCGTTGGCCAACTCATTTGGGATTGTATATTGTCCCGATTTTGTCATTGTTGGTCTTATACGTTTGGCTGTTAGTTAATGACTTTAATATTGGATTCCCCTCCATGCATATTAGAGTTTAAATGAAGCAGGTCATTTCCATATTTATGGTATTTGGATTTCATTACATTCTACGTTTGCGTGAGTATTGCTTCGTATTATGTTTCAATGAAGTGTTATAATTAAATGGATGATTTTCCATAATCTATGGGTTGAGTATTTATTGTCAACCGTGTTTGAAGGTTTTGCCTAATGTGGAATTATTCACGTATTTGAGTGAGTTGGGATTGGTATTCATTATGGGGAAAACGCTTTATACCTTTGGGAACTTTTCTCATAGATTTTGGGTGCGTTGAAAAATGAGTCGTTTATATCCTTTTTGTAAACTCTTTGGAAATCATAATCTATATTTCAAACTTTCATTAAAAGGATTTATTAAATCATGCTATAAACTTTTGGACTCATTAGGCGTTAGCCTAACCCTTTTTATTTGTCGGCATGTGCAACAGGTCTCAGGTTGTGTGCTAGAAGTGTGCTCAAGAGGTGAATTGTTTTAGTGATGTTTTCCGCATTAACCCTTGGGAATAGCATTTGGTGTTTGGGTTAAGTAATACCCGAAGTGAGTTTAGTCTTTGTAATAAGATTTGAACTATAAAATGTTGAGATCAGTTATAGATTTTAATTCGAGGTATTTCACCTATTGTTTTATAGGGATAAATCCTATTATTTCGGATGTAATATTGAAAATTTTAATTAGTTGCTCTTTTCCAATTCGAGGGTGTTAAACACGCCTGCGATTGTGACGTGTGACAAATGCCCCATGTCACTCTCACATGTCAAAGTCGTCGAGTATGTACCGAAGCCCCCGAACCATGGTGATTGTGACAGACGACTATGCCTTCTGTCACTCTCACGGGCATTATTGCCTAGAACATACTGAAGCTCGAAGTTCCTTTTCTCGAGTCGATTGACTATGCTTAAAAGGTTGATCTCTCGAGACTAAACCTTAATAATAATAAACTTAAGATGAACATTATAAGCAAAATAAAAATGAGATAAACATCTTATTTTAACTACTTAAAATTTTGGGTGTTACAATATGTCCAAAAAATTATTAGGCGATTTAATATACACAAAACGCACTTGACTAGAACTCCAATGATCGGTCAAAGTGCTAGATATAAGAATTTTTTTTATTTCTTCTAAAGGATGATGACAAAGAGGAGTTGGGAGTTGGAATCCCTACCTTAGTACAATAGGTGCATTATTGTACTTAGCACAATATACTTGACTGTATATTGTATTTCTCCGTGAACTTGTTAGCTAGATTTAGCTTACACCAACACAATGTCATTCGAATGATATCAAGTTAATCTTTTGAAACCATTGACATGGGCTTATACTTTCCCTATAGAAACAAAAGTGAGATTGATAATGGATCTACAATACCTACTAAGAATGTGAGCAACCAATGTACTAGCCCTTATAGGAAAACATCAAACAAATTTTGGTATGTATTTCTTGATATTAGGCATATGTCTGACAAAGGTTATTCCTAATCTGGATAAGAACTACCATAGAATACATGTCGATTGCTTAGAAGTAAACTAAGCAAACCCTTGTAGCTACCTCTTTGAAGTATTCCAAGAATATTACTCTACATGAGACTGTTTATGAGTGTACATGGTTAAGGACTATCATTACACATATTGGAGGAGCTGGCGTTTTGAGTTCAAGCAACCAACCTTTGTCAGACATATGCCTAATATCAAGAAATTCATACCAAAATTTGTTTGATGTTTTCCTATAAGGGCTAGTACATTCAAGTGAATTTGTTTGATGTAACATTCAAGTGAATTAAGTAAGATTCAAGTTTGTTTCATTTATATATTGCAAAAAAAAACTAGTTCATTGTACTTTTCTTTCGTCCTATTTTTATTTTTATTCCACTGGGTTTTATTTGAGCGTAAGGTTTTAACGATCTAACAATTGTGCATCGACACTCCTTTGACTCAACACAATAGGGAGTGTTGTAGAATAAATCTGTCATCATCTAAAGGATATGACAATATAAATAGAGATAAATATAACTATTAGAGATAAATATAACTATTAGAGTTATTTATTTCCATACTTATGGTGATTGCTTTGTAATACTCTTTAGAGTAAACTACATGTTTGGTCCTTGTGGTTGACACTAACTATCAAGTTTGGTCCCTCTTTTAAACTCGTTACATTTTTGGTCATTAAGGTTGCCATTTTGTTTCATTTTTGGTCCCTCTGACTAACTATCGTTAAAAATGTTAGTTAACTATTTTTGTATTTTTGTATTTTTGTTTAATTAGATCATATTGTAATTACGATTTTAGTCCCTGTGGTTTTATCTTTTTTTCATTTTTGTGTTTTCTTTTCTTTTATTGTTATTTTCTATCTTCCATTTTATACCATTTATTATATTTATTAATTAATAATAATTTTAACTAAAAATACAATAAAAATACATATTTTATTTTTTAAACAATTTTAAAAAAGTCTTGTGGTACTTTTAAAACGAGTTAATTATTGAGTATTAAAAAAATACAATTTATCCGATATATTTGCATATTCATTTACATTAATCCAAAAAATCATTTTCTATTTTAACTAAACGATTTCAAAAATAGTTTAATACTTATATATTAAATTCTAATATTGTTTAATAATTAAACTATATTTGAAATTAAAAGAGTTTTTCAAGAGCAAAGAAATACACATGCACATTTTTAGTATAAAATAATGAAAATATGTGGTTGTTAATTGATTATTTATTTTTCGTTACGATAAATTTAAGTTGATATTTTGAAAAAGAAACATTTATCATATTTTTTTTCTTTGAAACACATTTAGAAAACATTTAATTTAATGAAATATCTAAGAACGATTCACTTTATGAATAGACATACACCTTACATAAATAAATAAAAAATGACACGTTTTTGAATCCAACTTGAAAATAAAAATGGTTTAGATTAGTGTAGAAGGATTTGCAAATATGTATTAGATAAGTAGCGTAACAATTTAAAAATATTCAATACTTGACTAATTTTAATGTACTTTTAATTAAAACTATCATTAATTAATTAATTAATATAATAAAAGGTATAAAAATAAAAACAACAAAATGAGAAATAAAATGATAGAAAACAAAGAAAATTGAAAAAGACAAAACTAAGATGGCGTTTGGTTCACTGGAAAGTGATGGAATCTGGTGGAATTGGAATGTGACATTCCATTAACCAGATTCCATTCCAGTGTTTGGTTCAATCTTTTGTAGCATGGAATCTTAAAACTTTCCATTGAATTCCAATTTTTATGTATTTGACATTCCATCACATATTGCTGGGATTTTAAAGGAATGGAATGTTTTATTATTTTTATTCCAAAAATACCCCTTGCCCTAATTGATCGACCCCCAAATTGTGGTTCTTCTCCATCGAGCCAGATCAAGACGTCGATGAAGCAATTAGTCAACAAATCATGTCAAAACAACCGCCGATTTCGTTGTTTTTTGAGAAAATAAAAAGAACAACCGGCGATTTCAACAACAATTAGCAGAAAATTAACGCGATCACATTACCTGCAAAATGGAGCAGAAGCAACAGCAGGAGGAGAATCGATCGATCGATCGAGATGATGATTTGTGGTTTTATACGGCGAAGATATGAATTAACGAGTGGAGCAAATCAGGAGACATAATGAGCGTATGGGCGGTTGATGGAGATAACTGAATTTTGCAGGTTTGACCATAGTAGGATTCAACAGGTTTACTTGTTGAAGCCTTCGTTTTCATGGAAGACGACAAGCAGTAGATGAATGGCACCCAATCAATCGTCCAAGTTACCAAAAATTGCCGCCATGAAACATAATCGTCCATACTTCGTGGCTTCAGGATTGAATATGAGTGTACCATATAACTCTTCAAAAGGGTATTTTGGTCATTTACCCAAATTTCATTCCAATTCCAAAGCTACATTCTGTGAACCAAACAGACAGATTCCAATTCCTTTAACAGATTCCATTCCAATTCTGTCAACCAAACAGCTGGTCAAACCTGACAACATTCCATTCCAATTCCTTCAAAGTCAATTTCCTTTGACAAATTCCATTTCATCCAAAAACATTCTGCGAACCAAACGCTCCCTAAAGGGATTGAAATAAAGTAATTACTATATGGTCTAATAAACAAAAACAACAAAAAGTAAAAAGAGTCAACTAATATTTTTAACTACAGTTAGACTATGTTTACTCACAATCTCAACCAACCCAATCTCAATTAAAATATTACTTTCTCTCTCATCCACCCACGTAATTTTCAACTCCAATCCAATCTCACTTATTTTCTCATTTAACCACAATCTCAACCAACCCAACCCAACCCAACCCAACCCAACCCAATCCAATATAAAATATCATTTTATAAAAATTATATATTGATTTTTTTATCATATATAATAATTATTTTTAATTTGAAACATAAAAAATAGATTAAACGGACACAACTAGTTAATTAAACGTAATTATTATTATTAGAAAAAGCTTACCATACAATTGAAATTCAATAAAACAAGTACGAAATTACATATCTGAAATACATAAATAACCATAGTTAATTATTGATGACCGAATTTTTGCCATATATGCTCAATCAAATCATTTTTTAGAGCATTATGAGCTTCCCTATTACGTAATTGTTCCCTGTTAGCCATATAACGGGATAGATTTGCAATCCGTTCTGTATGGAATTCAGTTGATTGACCATCATCTTCTGTAGAGCCTTGTTCTTGATTTGTTGGCATGTCATTAAGAAATTCAGTAGGATCATAATAATTTTGGTATGTATCCCGTTCATCTTCAACTATCATATTATGCATGATGATACAAGCAATCATAATTTGTCCCATTATATGTCTGTCCCAAACAAGACATGGTCGTCGAATAAATGCAAAACGAGCTTGTAGAACTCCAAATGCTCGCTCAACATCTTTTCTGCATGCCTCTTGAACTTCAACAAACAACTTGTGCTTCCGCATTTGGGGAGATGTAACTAACTTGACAAATGCAGCCCATGAAGGATATATGCCATCAGTGAGATAATATGCCCTATCATTTTCGTGACCATTCACGACATAACTAACTTTTGGTGATCGACCTGCCAATATATCATCAAAAAGAGGAGATCGGTGCAATACATTAATATCATTAAACGAACCTGGTGTTCCAAAGAAAGCATGCCATATCCATAAATCATATGATGCAACGGCTTCCAAAATGATTGTTGGTTTTCCACTTCTTCCAGCGTATTGTCCGGCCCATGCACTTGGACAATTTTTCCATTCCCAATGCATGCAGTCAATACTACCTATCATACCCGGGAATCCACGTCGATCTCCAACGTAGAGTAGTCTTGCTAAATCAGCTTCGTTAGGCTTTCTGAGGTACTCGTCACCAAAACATGAGATGACACCATCTACGAAGTGCACGAGAGCTTCCCTTGTTGTGGATCCACTCATTCTCAAATACTCGTTAACTGCATCAACTGATGACCCATATGCCAACACCCTCATGGCCGCGGTACATTTTTGCAACGGTGAAAGACCTTGTCTACCTGTGGCATCAACTCTTTGCAGAAAATATTCGCCATTAGCAGTAACAACATCCACTATACGACAGAATAAAGGTCTCCGCATTCGAAATCTTCTTCGAAAGATAACGTGGTCATAAGTCGAATTTTCGATAAAATAATCTTCCATCAAACGCGTTTGACCTATCTCACGTTGCCTATCACGATACCTCCTTCTTGCTATTGGAGGTTGATCTCCTATGAACAAATTGGATGAGTTTATGATGATATCCTCGATAATACGATCAAGTTGTTGGTTTTGTTGAACAACTCGTGATTGCTATTCATCAAAGTCGTCAACTGATTCTGGTGAGGAATTTTCATTGAGAGACATTTTAGTGGGTGTTTGAGGAAATTTGAATGTATAAGTCTTTGTGGAAAGACAACAAATATATAGGTGAAATTTACAATAATTGAAAATATACAACACACTTGCAATAATTGAAAAAGACAACACACTTACACTAGAAAAAGAGACAACACACTTACACTAGAAAAAGACAACACACTTGAAAACTCTAGTCTTCTGGTCATGATTTCAACCACTATCCATACAACATTGCCAAAAGACGTTCTTTCAATGCCTCCTCTCCTGGTGACAAGTGTTCTTTAGCCAAAAGTGTACGCAGATTCTTGTGGTGTTCTTTTTCTTTTTCAAATCTATTCTTGTGTTGTTCTTTTTCTTTTTCAAATTCAAGTCTTTTGGTCATGATTTCAACCTCACTGTTTCTTGTGATGTTCTTTGCACGAAATTCTTCAGAATAGTCCGGAGCTAAAGAACATTGTGATGTGGTCTTACCTTTTCCTTTTCTATTTGCCGCATCTCTACCCATAGGACGTTGAACTGTTGAACCACCAACAGTTGGCGATTCTTGGTTGGTTTCAACAGAATAATCTCCTTCTTCTGAAGTTTTTGATCTTTTTGTGCTTCCACCGCTTTCTTCATTATCCACTTCATATTGTGGACGAGAACGTGTCGTGTCACGTTCTAACTGTAAATCCCACTTGGGATGTTTACACATAACTTCGTTAAAAACAAGCAAGTCATTAAACTTGCTCCCACCCATCTCATAAATTGAATGAGCCTCTTTCTCAACATCTTTCATACTCATTCCGCTCCTTTTCTGTCGATATGCTTCTCTGTATGCCGCAGTCCATTTGTTTGCACTTTCGTTAAGTCGTGCAAAACAACCTTTCATTTGATTTCCGTTCCTGATGCCGAGTCCTTCTGCATTTTCTGCTCGAGCTTCGTCATAGTAATCTTTCACTTGTGACCAAAATGTCTGTTTCTTCTGGTTTTTGCCTCGAGTCGCTTCTTTACTAACGTAAATCCATGCTGACATCAACACCATATCTTATTTGGTTTCCCATTTATCGGCTCTTGAACTCTTTTGCGGTGTTTGGACATTTTCAGATATAGGAACTTGATTATTATAGATGAAAAATCAGAGTTTTCATATTGTGTGTTTGGGTGATACTGAGAGTTATCAGGATGTTGAGAATCTGGAAAAAAGTTTGAGAAGTTTGGATTCATAGCAGATAATTGAAAAACCACTGAAAGTTTTATGAAATTCGTAAGATAACAAGAAGATTGAAATGGAGAGAAATATTTGTGTGATGAAAATATGTCAATATTGGTCTCTATTTGTAGGGAATTGAAAACCATGAATTTTGGTATATTTTTTATTTTTTAATTTTTTTATTAAAATCAATTTTTTTATTAAAATCAATTTTTTTATTAAAATCAATTTTTTATCAGATAAGTTATATCCATAAAATCTAAAACTAACCTATTATATTATGACAAGTGGCATAAAAGTTGGATAAAGTTGCATCAATCTAAGTTTGCTAGATGAGACGGATTGCTTGAGATTGGATTGCTATTTATTCTTTTTCATTTTCTTTTTAAATCAATTTTTGTCTTTATTTACAATCTGATGGTTAGAGATCACCACTAGAGATAGTCTTAGACAGAGAGACAAAATTGAAACAAAATGACAACCATAATGATCAAAATTGTAATTAGTTTAAGATAGGGACCACACTTAATAATGGATGATAACCACAAGGATCAAAAATGTAATTTACTCTACTCTTTATTTAGAGGGCTTATGATTAAGAGAATTTAATAATCTAAAATAGCTTAAATATAATTAACTGTTTTTAACTAAATAGGTTATATAAAAAATAATTATTTTCTTAATTAACGTCAATAGAGTTTGTTCAACCATTTTTTACAATCGTGTGATCCTTTATAGAATTACTGTGATGGTGAATTGTATCGTATAAAACAGTTGTGAATTGCTATATCGAGCCACATGATATCGTGAACCATTTCAAACATAACAATATTTTAAGCTTTTAGACTTTATGAACATGAGTAAACATATTAAGAATGTGATACTACTAATCAGACCCGTTTCTGAATTTTTTTGGGCCCTGGACGATTCATAAAATTTGGGTCCTCAATATGTACCAAAAGAAATCTCAAATAAATGTTTTTAATCATTAAAAACAAACTTTCATACGATAAATACTAATATTTTTTACAAAACAACCTCTTCGAACATTTTTAGATGTAAAATCATCAATAATAACATCTAAGACATACAAAACAACATTTTCAAGCATTTTTTTAATGCAAAATCATCAATAATAACACAAGTCCGTTCCTGAAATTTTCTAGGCCCTAGAGGCCCTCGATAACTACAAAATTATTTTCAATATATTGTTTATATCACCATAAGTAACTTTGAATTCAAGAAATACTAATTATTGATATAAAACAATTTTCCTGATATTCCTAGCGGAAGTTCAATGAATAATAAATCATAAATTAATATTATCTATCATATCATTTTTACATAATATCGTCAATTTATTCCACCATCAAATCCTTCTTATGATATACCTTTAATATATAGATTGACATCATTTGAGGTCACTATGTTGACATCATTTGGATTGAGTTTTCATGTCCAATGTAATTAGTTAATAAATGTTTGGGACCTTCATATAATAATTTTTTTTGGTCCTATTAGATACTAATTTTTTGAACTACTACTATATAGAATACTAACTGTTAATGCCAAAAATCGTCCAGAAGGATAACTTAAGGTTGATTGTGGAGCTTAACAACTAAAGAATGGGAATCTTTCGACAAACCGTGCGATAAAGACAAAAAAGTAAATGAGACAGAGATTTTGATGACGGGGGAAAAACCTCAACAAGAAAAAAACTCGCGGACGACTGTGGAGGTCGTCACTGCACTATGGTCGCCAAACAGGGGCGATATCCTTATGTTTCGGGTGTCGAGAGTACAGAGATTACAATACAAATGAAAGAAAGACTTTAAATGTAAAGTAACAAGTGTATCAATTGTAAATACTAGTGCGTCGTGTGTAAAAACAATGTGTCGTGTGTGTAAGCCGTGCGTCGTGAGCGATCTTTCGAGAGAGAATTCTTTGCTCTGAGTGTTCTTTGAGAGTTCAGTTATGCCAAGATGTCTCAGATGATCCACAAATGAGGATGGAATCCTTATACTTATAGTCTTCGGATGCCTTTATTGACTCCATAAAAGCTTCGTGTAACAGTTGTAACGGACGCTGAATTTAATGCTGTTAATGGCCTTCGTCGGTTATAGCCGTTGATCATCAATGACATTGACCCTGCATTAAATAGTGAAAACATAACAGTAATATCGCATGTTAGTCGGTCGAGGTCGTGAGGTTTCATACGACGGTCGTGTGAGCTAGACGACGTCATGGTCGAGTGTTGTGAGGTGGATAACTTTTGATTTCAATTTTGAACAGGGGATACCTTATTATGGAAAAGTGTAATAAACGTTTTCCTTACCTTGGTCGTGGTCGAGACTGGTGAAATTTTACCCAAACAGTTTGCCCCCAAAATTTGAAAATAGAATGGCAAATTCAAATATTAAATTTTGTCAGTCGGACGTCTAGAGTCGTGACACGTGTTGAAAGTCACTCTAGTTGCCTTGGAACTGTATCGGTTCAATTCTAACTAAAGAGGAAGTCGAAAAGGGGATAAGATCGTGACGTCATGCTGACGCACGATCATGCTTAGCAGCTGTCATCGCCAGGTGTCGACGATCCGTGTGTGCATACGAAAAGGCAAGGGCACATGTCGATCATCGAGGGACTCGTCATGGCACGATCATTTACATAAATAGAGACCACGATGAATCTTTTTCTTTTTACGATTTCAGAGAGTTTTAAGAGTGAGATTTCTTCCTGATTTTCTTGCTGTTCTTCGTCGATATTCTTTCCAAACCTGCAAGAATCTTCGATTCGATTAGGAACTTCGAGGTTTTTAGAGCGCCTATAAGGTACGATTTCTTGATCTCTGTAAGTCTGCCAAACAAAGTTAGAAATGTCGACCGAGCCTGTAAGTTCTATCCGAGAACAAAAGGATCTCGATGACCTTAGGAGTTTGGCAAAAATCCCTGCGGGGATTAAGTTGATTAGAGCAGGTCAGATCCGACCAAATGAGTGTCCTGAGGGGTATATCGTGATATACGAATACTCTTTTAAGATAGGTTTCGAATGGCCTTATTAGCCTTTAGCCAAGGCTTTTATGCTCGAGTTCGATTTAGCACCGGGCCAATTAATGCCCCAATTCTGGCGAGTCGTACAAGTGATTGAGCGCCTTACCGAAAAATGGGAATCTCCCATGAATGTGCGCGACCTCCTCTTGGCTTATCAAGTCAAGAAGGACGGATGTCATCACTATAGCCTGTTTTCTAGGTTTAAGGGCGATCGTACCTTAGTCTTAAAGACTGTTGTAAATGACCGTAAGTGGAAGACCATGTACGCGTTTGTGCCTAAGTCGACTCTCGATTCTGAGAGTGTCTGGATTAGGGTCGGCTGGAACATGTAGGGCGAGATTTTTTTTAGCCTTATGTCGCATGTCGTATGCTAATTTTATTTCTAACCTGCTTTCCATGTGTTGACAGACATTAAGTTTGAGGACGTGAAGTCCTACGCCAACTCTCAAGCAAAGATCGACGCATTCTTGGAATTCAGTACCGTGGAGCGATCGTTTTTCACACGACATCTGGTGGACGACGACGACGAAGACTTAGTATATCTAGGAGAGAATCTGGGAGAGAAACGTGAGGAGGTAGAAGAAGAGGAGACAGAGGAGAAAGAGGAAGAGTCGAGAGGAGAAGAAGAGACGACTGGTAAGTGTTTTATTTATTGCTACTCGACCTCGATCTTTTCTCTTACGTCCATCGTGTAACGTTTTCCTCTTCATTGTTTCCAGGGGAATCTCATGTAAAGGTGCCGACTGCCAGCGCCAAAAGGGCAGCTAAACTTGAGATCGCCCGTAAGGGCAAGGAAAAGAGGCAAAAGACCTCGACCACTGGGTCTGAGGTTCCAAAGAAGACGAGGACGACGATCCCGAGGGAACCGTCTTCGAGGGTTGATGACTCATCGAGAGTCGTCACGCCTGAGAAGGCGAAGGTATCGGTCGCATCACCTGAGAAGACGAAGACGTCTTCTAGTACGATCGATGCAACACTCATTAGTTCGGCGCCTCCGGCAAAAACGGCGAAGTCTCCGTCTACCACGTCGACCCCTTTGTCGGCCGACAAAGAGCAAGGGCCATACGACGGGAGAAGCTAAGGTCACGACGGTCAACTTTACGTTGTCGTCAGACTTTATGGCTGTCAGTGTCCTAGACGGGACGGAGCTGTTTCCTCATCTGGGGAAGTATCTGCTCCCTTCTTTTAAGGAGAGTTTCGAAGGATTCCCGATCGAGGAGACGGGATCTCACGTTGCCGGACTGGCATTTCTGGTAAGTTTTTCTTTCAAAACTTGTGTTATTTTATCGTTGTTTAACCTTGTCGAATGTTTACTAACGTGTGTCTTATGTTTTACAGGCGTTCCAGTCCTCCCTTGATCTGCGTGCCGAAACGGAGAAAATAAGGGGTTTGGTGTCCTCTGCTCATGAGAGGGGGAACGCGGCGTTGGACAGCGAGAGGGTCTCTTTAGAGAATGAAGAGGCTACGTCCAAACGCCTTGACGAGGCCCTGAAGAATTTAGAGGCCATCGGTCGTGCTAAGGATGAGGCCAACCATCGCCTGACGCAGTCCCTGTCCATGATCGCCGACCAAAGGGAAGAGCTGGATAAGATCAAGGGGTCTTTGGCCGTAAGTGAAAAAGAGGCTGAAGACTCCAAATCTAGGGTGACGAAGTTAGAGGGTGAGGTGAAAGAATTGAAGGATGAGGCGAAGTCTGTCTTTGCCTATGCTCGATTCACCGTGCGGGCAGCGATTATGCGACGACACCTGTCGGGTAAAAATCCTTTGGCGTCGGCATCGGACGAGCTTGCATTTTACCTGAGTGACGTCGGATCTACGAGAGATCTCGACTCAGATGACGAGAAAGAGGTCGAGGAGGAAGAGGTAGATGAAGGTTCCAAGGGCGAGGCCTCAGGCAAGGATGCGACCGACACTCCTCCTCAGCCTTAGGAGATTTATATTATTTTTTCTTTTCACTGCTCGACTGTTGGTGGTCGAGCCACTTGGATGTAACCGATTGTTTTATGAATGAAACTTACTTTTCTGTTGAACTCATGCGTTATTTTGACCCATACATATCGTAGACAGATATAATATCAATTGTGAAATTCGTTAAGTACAAAAATAAGCAAGAAGACACGCGACTTTTATGTTTTTAAATTGTTTAAACAAACATAAGTACACGCGATCGAAACATTCATTTAGAACATGAAATTCTTCTAAGTCAAAAAACTTAGATCGAGGGGTCGTTAGACCTTATGATCGTACAACTAGATCATACGATGAACTTGGATCATGTGTTCCTGTGAGAAGGTAATCAGGCCATAGGCCTGATCACTTATGTCGAGCGATCCTGCGAGACTAAAGTCGTATAGTGGACTTAGCAACTGATGTCGTGCGACCCTGCGATAAAACAATGTCAGAGGTTGGTCGTTGGCTAACCAACGACCCTCCGATGCTTAAGTCAGTAATCATCGTGATGAATAAATTATATGAAAGAAGGAAAAAGATTTAGAAGAAATACTTTTTCAAATGTGTTGCATTCCAGCTACGCGGGATATCTTGATTGTCGAGGGTTTGGAGCCGATAGGCACCTTTACCCACGACTTCTGAGATACGATAAGGACCTTCCCACTTAATGGAAAGTTTACCCGCATTGAGCTCTTGAGTGCTTTGGAAAACTCGACGGAGGACGTAGTCGCCTTCTTGAAAGACTTTGACTTTAACGTTCTTATTGAAATGTCGCTCGACCGCTTGCTTCTGCGACACCATCCTGATCAATGCTGATTCTCTAAGCTCTTCGAGGGCGTCGAGGTCATAACTTAAATCAACCAAGTTGTGGTCGACGGAAGTATGCCTCGAAGTTGGGAACTAGACCTCGAACGGCAAGACTGCTTCACAACCATAGACTAAAGAGAAAGGGGTTTATTGGTCCCGAAGGGTTATACAAGTTTGTAGAAGGGGGGGGGGGGGGGTTGAATACAAACACACGTTTTTACTTTTCTAAATTGTTTATTGATAAATCAAGACAATTTACAACTTGTTGCGGAACAAGATTAAGGATAAACCTAATCTAAACAAGTCCTGAGAAACACTAAGTTTCTTGCACTAGAAAGAGTTAAAAAAATTACGAATAATAACTTAACAATAAGAGAGAAATAAGAAGATGGTCCGAGCACACTTAAAAACTGAAGTAAGGTTCTTCTTATATACTGCATGCATTTAATGCATGGCAGTATGGCTTTATACGTGGTAGCAGCTGAGTGGTTGCATGTCATTGACCTTTGTAGACAACCTTAGTAGCCGCATGGTGCACAATGTAGAATCAGAGTTGTTGTACGATTACAGACAAAAGGGATGTCCGTTCTGACAGTTCGTACAAAGACGTGCAAGGGAGGTAAGACAATAGTAACATGCAGGGAGACTTCATGATCAGCTTTCGTTGAAACAATTCTTTATCAGCGAATGATAAAGTTCAACGATGGCTGAAGTCTTCTACTTGATACTTCACGTTGAATGGACAGGTCTTGCTTCGCTGATATCCGCATCAGTTCATGAGTAGACTTGTCGCTGGTTCTTGAGCTTGATCTTCGACTTCAGCGTAGAACTTTGGTTGACGTGAAACTTGTCTTCAGAGATCATAAGTGTTAATGCCAAAAATCGCACCAAAGGGACAACTTAAGGTCGATGTGGACTTAAACAACTAAAGAAAGAATCTTTCGACGAAACATGCGACGAGGATAAAAATAAAGAAACAAGGGATTTGATGACGCAGGAAAAACCTCAAACGAGGAAAAAACCTGCGGACGACAAGGGGTGTCGTCGCTGCACTATGGTCGCCAATCAGGGGCGATGTCCTTCGATACTGGTGTCGATCGTACAGAGATTACAATACAAATGAAGAAAATGCTTCGAAATGTAAAGAACAAGTGTCTAAAGTGTAAAACAGGTGTTTGTCGTGTGAATACAAAGTGTGAACTGCTGGTCGAGAGCTGTTGTTGTGCGTCGAGAGCGATACTTAGAATAATGGTTCTTCACTTCAGGTGTTCTTGAATATTGCTTCGGTTGTTAATCGCCGGATATTCGATGTGTTTCGGATGTTAACTGATGATCCTTGATGTGAAGACTTAGCTTGGTATTTATAGTCTTCGCGTCATTAATTAGCTCCATTAATGCTTTGATCAACGGCTACAACTGCTGGAAACGGTTGTCGGAGTGATTACCTTCGTCCGTTACGGTCGCCGGCTGTTTAATGATTGCGTCGGTTATATCCGTTGCTCCTTAATGACTTTGACTCCTGCATTAAACACTTAACAAACGTAACAGTCATGGTTAACGTTAGTTTGGTCGAGGTCGCATGGTTCTATGCGACGGTCGTGCGGGACGGGCGACGCTATGGTCGAGTGTCGCGAGGAACTCTCGACTTACCTTTTAGGAGGGATGACGATGGTGTTTTGGGTCTTTGTCGAGACCTTATCTTAATACAATATATAGCTTAGGACATGCGTCTTACCTGTTCTGGTCGTGGTCGAGCGACGTGATTTTTTGCCCAAACAGTTTGCCCCCAAAATTTGAAAATTGAATGTCAAATTTAAGTTTTAAATTTTGCTTGTCGAACGCTTAGACTTGTGACCTGGGTTGAGGGACTTACCTGGTTGTCGTGGAACTAGACTGGTTCGCCGAGAAGTTGAAAAGTTATGACGTCATACTGACGCACGATGATGCTTACCAGCTGTCAAGGACAGGTGTCGAAGATTCGGATAGGTATGGACGCGTGTTGATCATCAGCGGACTCGACTTGTTGCGATTTCCTGCATAAATAAAGATCACAATGGGTTGTTTTCTTTAGAGATTTTCTTTAAAAGTTTTCTGTTTCTGATGAGGCCCTTCTCTAGAATCTCGACTTTGTTCAAATCTTGGGTGGTTGGAGATCTAGCAAGGGTTGCGATACCCGAATCGTTGACGATGTTGGTTACGATGAACACGATGTCTGTGTATTCTGCGCACCTGGAGACGATGTCTTCTGCCACGTCAACCTTTTCATCAGCCGACAGGGGCGGGGGTGTAAAGATGGGAGAGAACGAGGAGGAACTTATGGTGATCAGCTTTGCGCTGTCGCCGTCCCCCTCGTTTGACTACGTCCTCGTCAGGATGAAGTCACTTCCGCATCTGGGGAAACATCAGCCCTTAGTTTCCGAGGAGTGTTTTCAAAGGATCTCTATTGAAGAGATAGGGCTGTGTTTAGCCGAACTAGCGTTCCTTGTAAGTTTTTCTTTCAAAACTTGTGTTATCGATGTCCTTTAGCTGAATGTTTTGCTAACATGTTCCTTCTGTATTTGACAGATGTTCCTGTTTCTTCTCATTAAGTGTGTGAAGGCAGAGAAAATGTTGGAGTGGAGGTCAATCGTCGAGAAGAATATATTCCTTCCTCCAAATTTTAACATTAATCTTAAGAGCCACATTCTCAGAGTGTCGAGGCGTAAGGAGTTGGAAGATAACTCATAATATACTCGTTTGATCCTTGCATCAGTTCTTCGGGATTGATAGGATTTCGAAGATCGAGACTTTTGAACATAGCATGCCATCGACGTGCTTCTTTAGTTCTAGGGTAAATTTTTGGGTTTACGAGCTAGACTTTTTATGTTCGATCATTGGCGGTCGGGTTGTTGGTATGTAACGACTTTTGACTTTGTATTTACTTGTCCGACTATCGGTCGTTCATATGTAATCGTTCAATGAAGTTCCTTCTTTTGCTGAACTCGTGTTTTTAATTACATATGTCGTGGATAAATGTAATATTGATCATAAAATTCGTTAAGTATGAAATAAACGGAGAATTGTGCGACATAGGCTTTTATTGCAATATAACGGTTGAAACATAAATCATGTATTTGGACCGTAATAATAAACACAAATATATATCATCGATGTGTTAGAACATACAAAGTTTTTCTAAGTTCCAGAAACTTAGATCGAGGGATCGTTTAGGCCTTACTTGTGACTGTATCGTATGACGAAATTCCAGAATGTATGCCCCTGTGGTGAAACAATTAAGTCACATACTCGGGTACTCATGTCGTGCGTATCTGCGAAAAAGTTCGTTAGAGGTCGGTCGATCTCACGACGTTCACTGTCGTGTTTAAAAAAAACTTTGCATGGGAGGAGGGCGACTCTAAAAGAAATATTTGTTCAGATGCGTCGCGTTCCAACTTCGCGGGATTTCTTGATTGTCGAGGGTCTGAAGTCGATAGGCTCCTTTACCAACGACTTCGGAGACGCGGTAAGGTCCTTCCCACTTAGTAGAAAGCTTACCTGCGTTGAGCTCCTGGGTGTTTGGGAATACTCGAAGGAGGACGTAATCGCCTTCTTGAAAGACTTTAATTTTGACGTGCTTATTGAAATGTCGCTCGACCGCCTGCTTCTGCGACGCCATCCTGATCAAGGCGGATTCTCTGAGCTCTTCTAGGGCATCGAGGTCATGACTTAAATCAACCATGTTGTGGTCGATGGAAGTGTGCCTCGAAGTCGGGAGATGAACTTCGATTGGTAGGACGGCTTCATAACCGTAAACGAGAGAGAAGGGGTTTGTCTTGTGGACGTGCGGGGTGTCGTGCGATTTGCCCATAGGACTGAAGGGAGTTCTTCAACCCATCTTCCTTTTGCAGCTTTTAATCGTTTCTTGATTGAGGCTACAATAGTCTTATTACTCGACTCGGCAAGCCCATTGGCTTGGGGATATCTGGGAGTCAAGGTCGTCAACTTGATGTTCCTGTCTTCACAGAACTGTTGGGTCCTGTCGCTTATGAATTGGGATCCATTGTCGCAGACAATTTCGGATGGAATCCCAAACCTGCATATGATGTTAGTCTGGATAAAAGAGATGACTTCCTTGTCCCTGATTTGGGAAAAAGCAGCCGCCTCAACCCACTTGGAAAAATAATCGGTGAGTACAAGGAGGAATACCTTTTGCCCCGGGGCCGGGGGTAGCTTGCCGACAATATCCATTCCCCACCTCATGAAGGGCCATGGGACAAGTGTCGAGTGCAAAGGTTCAGAGGGTTTATGTGACATACCTGCATGTCGCTGACAAGGGTCACAGTTCTGGACGTACTTGACGGCGTCTTGTCGCAATGTTGGCCAAAAATACCCTTGTCGAGATATACGGTTAGCCAAACTGCGACCACCGGAATGATTGCCACATTCGCCGTCGTGCATCTCGTGAAGGATTTTTTGGACCTGACTCTTGCTAATGACGCATCTTAGGTTTAATCCTGTCGATGATCATCGATAGAGCTTATCTCCAATTGTGGTGTATTTAGATGCTTTGAATCTGATCTTTCGGGCTTCCATCTTGTCTTCTGGGAGTTGGTCGTGCATAAGGAAATTTCGGATGTCGCACGACCAATCATCTTTTTCGTCCTCGATCTGGACGACATCGATGTTTTCGATAGACGATGTCGCCAGATGGATCATGGGAATAACGTCGAGTATGGGTTCGACTAAAGCAGACCCGAGATTTGCTAAAGCGTCGGCTTGAGTATTCTGGTCTCTCGGGATTTGTTCGATAGAAAAAGATTTAAATTTTTCGGATTTCTCTTTTGCTACCTTCAGGTATGCTGTCATTTTTGAATCTTTGGCCGCGAATTCTCCATTGATCTGGTTCACTACCAGGAGAGAGTCGCTTTTGACATGTAACGCAGTTGCCCCCGAGTCGTAGGCCATATTCATTCCTATGATCAGGGCTTCGTATTCAGTTTCATTGTTGGTAGTCTTGAAATCGCATCGAACTAAGTATACCATCTTGCCCCCCTGTGGCGACTTTAAGACGACGCCTAGTCCTGAGCCTCTAATGTTGGATGACCCATCGACGTGTAAGATCCAGGGCACGTCGTCGTGAGTCGCCACAGTCGATACCTCGAGCTCTGCTTCTTTCTCTAATTCAGGGCTGAAGTCAGCAATGAAGTCGGCCAAGGCTTGCGACTTGATCGCGGTCCTGGGCTTGAAGTCAATGTCGTAGCTGCTGAGATATATGCTCCATTTTTCTAAGCGACCTGTCAACTCAGGTTTTCTTAAGACAGACTTAAGAGGGAAGTTAGTTACGACAGTAATGGGATGCGACTCAAAATAATGTCGCAGTTTTTTAGCAGTTGTGACTAGCGACAAGATCAATTTTTCCATAGAGGAATACCTGGTTTCTGCGTCTGTTAGTGATTTACTTACATAATAGATCGGCAATTGCTGTTTTTCATCTTCTCGTGTCAGGACATCACTTACAACAGAGGAGGCGACGCCATGTAGTCCTTGAGTTTTTGCAAGGCTTGTTCATGTTCATTGGTCCAGTCGAAGCCCCTATTTTTCCTGAGGACATTATAAAATAGATGACATTTATATGAAGATCGGGAGATAAATATGTTTAGGGCTGCTACTCGACCGGTGAGTTTCTGAACTTCTTTGAAATTTCGAGGAGATTTGATCTCAATGATGGCCTTGATTTGGTCGGGGTTAGCCTCAATGCCTCGACGAGTGACCATATAACCCAGGAATTTCCCGGCACTAACGCCAAAGGAACATTTCGTCGGATTGAGCTTCATGTTATACTTCCAGAGGATGTCGAACGATTGCCTGAGGTGATCAATGTGATCAATCGCTTGCTTCGACTTCACTAACATGTCGTCGATATATACCTCCATCGTGTCTCCAAGATGGCCTTTGAACATCTTGTTTACCAGCCGTTGGTAGGTAGAACCTGCATTTTTTAGTCCGAAAGGCATAACTTTATAACAATAAATACCTCGATCCGTCATGAAAGCGGTTTTCTCTTGTTCGTCAACGTGCATTAAAATTTGGTTGTATCCAGAATAGGCGTCCATGAACGTTAACAACTCATGCCCCGCGGTTGCATCGACCATTGCGTTAATATGAGGTAACGGGAATGGATCCTTTGGACAGGCTTTATTGAGATCGGTGAAGTCGATACAGACCCTCCATTTTCCATTCTTCTTGGCTACGACCACGACGTTAGCGAGCCAATCAGGATATTTTACCTCCCAAATCTTTCCTGTCTTGAGGAGGTTGTTGACCTCATCATTTATTACTTTATTTCTTTCAGGAGCGAACTTACGACGTTTTTGCTTGATAGGTTTGAACGATGGATCGACGTTAAGCTTATGAGCAATGACACTGGGGTCAATACCGACCATATCTTCATGTGACCAGGCGAAGCAATCAACATGTTCCTGCAAAAAGAATATGAGTTTTTCTTTAATGTGGGGATCAAGGGATGAACCCACAAGAATCTTTTGATCGGGTTTGCTTTGATCTAGAACGATTTCCTCCAAATGATACTCATCGACAGCTGCTGGGGAGTTTTGTGCATTTTCTAAGCTTGCGTGTACTGGTATAACGGCTTGTTCTGGATTCCCGTTATCCGCCATTTTCCTGCGACAGAAAACAGAAGAAACTCCAAGAAACTATTAGTAGAATGCACGTTCGTCGAGGATTTTCTCTAGATGTAGTCCCACGGATGGCGCCAAACTGTTAATGCCAAAAATCGCACCAAAGGGACAACTTAAGGTCGATGTGGACTTAAACAACTAAAGAAAGAATCTTTCGACGAAACATGCGACGAGGATAAAAATAAAGAAACAAGGGATTTGATGACGCAGGAAAAACCTCAAACGAGGAAAAAACCTGCGGACGACAGGGGGTATCGTCGCTGCACTATGGTCGCCAATCAGGGGCGATGTCCTTCGGTACTGGTGTCGATCGTACAGAGATTACAATACAAATGAAGAAAATGCTTCGAAATGTAAAGTACAAGTGTTTAAAGTGTAAAACAGGTGTTTGTCGTGTGAATACAAAGTGTGAACTGCTGGTCGAGAGCTGTTGTTGTGCGTCGAGAGCGATACTTAGAATAATGGTTCTTCACTTCAGGTGTTCTTGAATATTGCTTCGGTTGTTAATCGCCGGATATTCGATGTGTATCGGATGTTAACTGATGATCCTTGATGTGAAGACTTAACTTGGTATTTATAGTCTTCGCGTCATTAATTAGCTCCATTAATGCTTTGATCAACGGCTACAACGGCTGGAAACGGTTGCCGGAGTGATTACCTTCGTCCGTTACGGTCGCCGGCTGTTTAATGATTGTGTCGGTTATATCCGTTGCTCCTTAATGACTTTGACTCCTGCATTAAACACTTAACAAACGTAACAGTCATGGTTAACGTTAGTTTGGTCGAGGTCGCATGGTTCTATGCGACGGTCGTGCGGGATGGGCGACGCTATGGTCGAGTGTCGCGAGGAACTCTCGACTTACCTTTTAGGAGGGATGACGATGGTGTTTTGGGTCTTTGTCGAGACCTTATCTTAATACAAGATATAGCTTAGGACATGCGTCTTACCGGTTCTGGTCGTGGTCGAGCGACGTGATTTTTTGCCCAAACAATAAGTAAACAAACTAAACTATCAGTGATCATTAATAGAACTGAACAGGCTCAGAGCTATAGGATGATGAACAGTGTTCGCTGAATATCTAATCTAAAGAGTGAGAGTTCCTATCAGCGGTACTCTAAAGTCTTAGTACTTATCAGCGATAGTGAAACTCTAATACATATTGTTTACTTACAATTTTCACTAAGTGTTTAAGAGAGGGTCATTATCAAATCACTGAGGGTTTGGATCAACAATCTCCCCCTATTTGATTATGACAAAGCAACAGAGAAAATTGCTATTTAATGAAAACATAAGGATAAAAAGAACTCATAAAATATTTGTCCCTTTTACTGTTTTCTGGGATCTTTTCAGTACTGATGGAGTAAAGTACATTCGCTGAAATTTTTCTTTAAACTTCGTAAAGATTACAGAGGGAAGTGGAAAAATTACAAGTACAACAAATAAAATTACAAGTACAGAAGATGTAGACAGATAAGGATAGAAAGAATTACAAGGCGATCCTATCCGTCAAAAGGTTCTTCCTTAAAGAGAAGTTCATCAAGGGTCTTTGATGTGGGAATCATCCAGTCAGGGACTGTTACACCTTGATCCTTTTTGTTCTTTGCTTCTTCAAAGATCAGCGGCTTGAGGTGACGTGCCTGAATGTCGCGTCTGACTTCACACCAGTATATGAGGTCTCTAAGTTGTTCGATGGGAGTGATTGGTAGCTCAAAGATGCGTTGAAAGTGTTGATTTCCATAGCAGTCTAGAAAAAATATACCATAGGGACCACTTAGGACTTTGCCAGGGATGTAAGTTTCACCAGGTGGTAGGGAGGTGTCAAGCGCTGAGAGGTCAGCATCAGGACCAAGAACTTCAGCACGAGAGAAACCAATACCTGTTTCATTCCGTATAGGAGGACCTGAGTCTGAGGTTTTCTTTTCCTTTGCAGAGGCTCTTCTTTGTTGAGGAGGAAGAAAAGTGGAAGGAGGAATATCCACAGCAGAAGAAACCAAGTCGATCTGAGAATTTAAAATTTTCTCGACATGGCTCTTGAACTTTGAGCGAGATCGCTGAATGGATAATTTCACTTCCAACCATTCAGAGAAACCAAATTTCTCTAAAGTAGCAGCATAGAAGGTTTGCTTGGTTTTGTCTTCTCTGAATACGTCAACTTCAACAACAGGAACGTCTACGAACAGTTTTCCTCTGATATTTACCTTGATGATTTTGGATGGTCGAGATCGATAGTTCAGCATTTCTTTAGACCATTCCAAAGTCGAATAAGATACTTTAGTCTTTTCTTCAACGATCCTTTGGGCATCATCCCATAGCTGACGTTGGACATCAATGGGAGTTCTTTTCAGCGCGGGGTCTTTCACCGATTGTTTGACAAGCTGGATGGCGAGAGCCTTATCTTTTTCTTCAGCTTCCTTCTTTTCGGCGAGTAATCTTTCAGCTCTTAGATGATCCTCGTATTCTTTCCTTGATATCCTGAACTTTGTGGGAGCAGGGATTTTGTCACGAGGAAGAAAGATTCGCTGATCTTCAAGCTGTTTGATCATTGCATCTCTCTTTTCTTGATCCTCTTCACTTAGCTTTTGAGGAGCCAAGGAAGGTCTGTTTTTGTGAGAGAGCAGCTGTTCTTCAGGTTCATCAGTCTCAGTGGTTAAATCTAAGACTGGGATTATTTTTGGTGTAGTCGTAGGAGCTTCAGCGGGATCCTCAAACAGGGGAGAGGACTAGCTGAAACACAGCGATTGTTTAAGTAAGAAAAGTTGGGAAGAAAGAGATAGAGAAAAGAGTGTGGTTAAGTGTATAGAGGTTTTAAGGATAGAAGGATTGAGATTGAGAAGGGATAGAGGAGGGATGCAGTGTAAGGGAATAGAAGGTAGTGTACCTGACAAACTGGCTTTTGAAGCAAGATCGTCAGATTGTCTTCTTCAGCGAGGCCTTTGTTTTTGCCTTTGTCAGCTTCAGACGCTGCAGGCTTTGTCTTGGTCCGCTCCCCTGAAGGTTCTTTTATCTCGATCCCTTTTTGAGCTGGGGCTTTTGCAACAGGCTGGACGTAGAAGAAGTCGTCATCATCATCGTTATCATCATCATCTTTGGGGGATGATGATGGTTCTTCATCAGAGATGTCGACAGGTTCATCGTCTTCAGTTTCTTCTTCAGACTCGACCTCTTCAGCATAAGGTTCGGTCACGTCAGCAGCAACTTCCTTAAGTTGCTCATCGAGTTGCTCCCCCTCAGATACAGAGGGAGGTTTCTCGGTTTCCTCATGGTTTTCAACTCCCTGAGGTTGTGAAGTAGAAGTAGCAGCATCAGCAGTTTCAATTCCCTCCCCCTCAGCATTATGGGGAAGGTCTTCTTTAGTCTTCTCCCCCTCTTCCACATTATGGTTGGGGAAGGTAACAGATTATTCAGCAGTAGCAGTGTGTATTTGATCCATGTCTTCTAGGCCAGAGATCCCAACACAGTTCTCAATCTTTGCTAATCTGACTTCCAGGCCAGTTATAGCAGGATTGATCTTTTGAAGATCCTCTCGATCGACCTGAGTAAAATGAGAAGTTGGGGCGTTCAGGCGATCGAGTACTTTCTGAACAATTTCTTTGACGGCGGAGACCTCAGTCTTGATCATGGAGACTTCACCCTTAAGAGAACCAACCTCTGTCTTCAATGATGTGACTTCATTGGACAGAGTGGTGAAGTTTGTTGAAAGAGAGGCGGTGGCGGTTGAATTATCAGCGAGGGTGGTAGCAAATTGAGCAATGCTACCATCCACCTTCTCCAGATCAGATTTGGAGGCTTTCGTATCAACGATCTCGATCAACTTTTTGAGTTTCTCTCCAGCGTCTGTAACCGCTAAAGAGTTCGTGGAGAGAATGGTGTTGTAATTTTCCACCTTTGTTTCCAGGGCCTTCAGGGAGGTGTTGATATCCCCCAAATTAGGACCTGAAATAGTTATTAACTTATGAACAGAGGAAAGCTTAGACGTTTGGGGTAGAGAGAGAGGAGTGTTTTGGATTGTGGGTATACCTGCAGGCGTGTTGGCGAAGTTGTCGAACCCTTTGTGTCCTGAATGATATTCCATGTCGCCTTCAAGAGTACCTTGGCGCATGGAGGTGCCTGCAGATCCTAAGTTTGCATCCATCATCGTATTTAGAGTGTCTGCAGCTGAGTCATGTACGATGAAGGGTGTCCTTGAGAAAGTTGGGAAAATTGGTGGAGAGAGCAAAGATTGAGTAGGAGGAATGAGGGATGAGAAAGATGGTTGGGTGCGAGGTTCAGCATTGGATCCGCTGACAATCACTTCAGTCTGTAGATAGGCTGAAGGAGGTGGGTTCATTTCCAAGTTTATAACTTCAGCGTTTAGAGACGCTGAAGCTGGGATGGAAGGGGTGGCTTGATCAGCTGTGGCAGAGCGTACCACAGAACTTTCCATCAGCTCTTCAAGATGAGCTGTGGAGTCTTCAGCATGTGAATGCTGGGGAGGTTGCTCCTTGGTTTTCTTGATTCTTTTGGAACCAAGTTGGGAAGATGAGTGTTTCCTTTTTCGAGAAGGAGTGGAAGGTGCAACGTGGGTATCAGCGGTGGGGATTTCCACTGAATGAGCTGCAGAAGTAGAAGAAGGAGGATTGAGAAGAGATAAGGTAGTAGAAATACGTAGCTCGTTTTCCAGCGGCTTGAAGTCGAGTACTTAGGGCCAACCTGAGAGAGTCTCAGATCACCCTCTTTTGGGTATTTGTCCCCAAGTCCAAGTTGAAAGATGGCGCTGATGAATCTGGGATAAGGAACCCATGAAGGTCTTTCAGCCATATCTACTCTGAACGCAAGGTCGCCGTAGATGATTGAGGCCCAGTCAACATGTAGACCTTTCAGCAATGCATAGCCCATTGCTTGCTGAGGTTGAGCAGCTTGATCAGAAGAGCCACTCTTCGCTGTCATGCAGCTTATCAGATGTGCGAAGATGAAGTTTATCTCGCTGGGCATTTTGGACTTTTTGATCAAAGTCAGTTTCTTCTCAGGATTCTTGTCCCTTCCAGTGTCCCATGCGTAACCCATTGCATCGAAGAATGCAGTGATGGCTTCCCTATCAGCATGGTTTTTGTGGTTTGGGAGAGGGACAAAGCGGTTTTCTTTGGTAGAGGTAGGAAGACTCAGTGCTTTCCTGATAATGGCAGGGTTGATTTTGGTGGTGCCAAATTTGGTGTCACACAAAATGGAGTCAACGATCTTCGTTGGGTCTTTGGCATGGGGTAGAACTGAGATAGTAGGAATTGATGAGCAGGGGGTGTAATAGTCAGGGTTGTAGATAAGCAACATGTTTTGAGGTAATTCACATCATCGTCCAGATGTGTGACTTGCTTTCGAGGAGGAAACTCGAAAAGCGCATGGAGGTTGTTCAATTTTGAAAAATCGACTTCCTCAAGCTTGAACTTGACCTGAAGAGCTTTGACGAGAGTCAGTTTCTTTGCAGCAGTGGATTTCTCAGCGGTAGGAGCAGGAGTAGAAGATGCCATTGTTGTTTAACATATCAACATGAACATAGATAAAGAATAGTCTTAATGTGAAAGATTTTCCAGTAAGATGTTTTCCGATTTTTGTCCATTTCATTCAGACAGAAATGTCTTAATGAAGATTATGGTTTTCTTGTTTTGAAAAAGAAAAACAAACCCAGTAAAAGTCTTGTTTTCCATTTTCCTTTAGATAAAGATTCTGGAAAAACGAATGAAGAACAAGTTTAAGATTTTGAGTTTTAAACTTGAAGAACAACCATGAAAAGGTTGTGTTCATAAAACCATGAAAGAAATGATTTCATTTTAGAAAAGGTTTCTTTTGTTTGATCTGTTAAAAGCAACAAGATGATCATAAACAAGTTATGCAGGTGAATAATAAGAATATTAACCTGGTAATCGAAGAAGAAGATGAACAGATTTCTGGAAATAAGCAACAGTAAATCTTTTCTTGCTTGGAGAAGAAGTTCGCGTAAAGAAAAAATATAAACTCGAAATAGTTTATATAGTGATATTTGAGAGAGAGAAAAACTCGAGCGGGAAAGTTTTTCATCATGACACGGACACGTGTTTACATTTGATTGGATGGTAAATGTAACGTGCAAACGTGTGTCAGAAAAAGAACGTGTCAGGGTTTATCCGTTGTGATGATGTCACAAACGTCCTTTCATATTTTAGGATATCTCTGAGGTTTTGAAAGCTCAGGGACTATTTTGAAAAACATGAAGCACTGAATAGAAATATCAGTGTTAGTTTAAGAAATTTCAAAGTATCGCTGTTAAGGAAGATATATTCAGCGATGCAATTTGTTTTGAAATCTTATATTCACATGCGAACGTCAGTGAGCAAGAGAGAAAACATATCTTGATATCAGCGAATCAATTATTTTCAGAGAGAATGATAGAATGGGTTATATAATTGTTTTATCCTATCGCTGGTCAAATGTGAACCACTGAAGATCTTTACTCTACAAAGTTCAGCATTCCAAGCTCGCTGATGAGAAAGTTGAATCTTGTCTCATCAAGA
Organism: Saussurea involucrata; assembly: GCA_033807775.1. NCBI lineage: Eukaryota > Viridiplantae > Streptophyta > Magnoliopsida > Asterales > Asteraceae > Saussurea > Saussurea involucrata. Next base: position 144,946,133 of record CM066314.1, on the reverse strand, counting down.
GGTTTGGTGAACAGATCAGCTAACTGATAGTCAATTGGAATAAAATGAAGTTCTATATCACCATTCATCACATGATCTCTGATAAAATGATACCTGATTTCGATATGTTTGGTCTTTGAGTGCAGCACTGGATTGTTAGCTATAGCGATGGCACTTGTGTTGTCGCAATAGATTAGAATTTTCGAGAGCTGAAGGTCATAGTCTAGTAGTTGATTTCTCATCCACAAGACCTGAGAACAACAGCTTCCAGCGGCTACACACTCAGCTTCAGCAGTTGAGGTGGACACTGAGTTTTGCTTTTTACTTGTCCAACTCACCAGCTTTCCACCCAGGAGCTGACAGCCTCCTGTGGTGCTTTTCCTATCCAATTTGCAACCTGCAAAATCACTATCTGAATACGCGATTAGATCAAACCCTGAATCTTTGGGATACCAAAGACCTAGGTTCATAGTACCCTTAAGGTAATGAAAGATTCGCTTTACAGCGATCATATGAGATTCCTTAGGTTCAGCTTGATATCGTGCACACAAACAGGTTGCGTACATAATATCGGGTCGGCTAGCTGTAAGATACAAGAGAGAGCCGATCATCCCACGGTACAGCGTGACATTAACAGGTATTCCATTTGAATCCTTGTTTAGTGTCAGCGGTGGTGCCATAGGGGTTTTCATAGCTGAACTCTGAGTTAAATCGAATTTCTTCAGCATATCTTTAACATACTTTCCCTGATTAATGAAGTTCCTTTTTCATTCTGTTTTATCTGAAGACCAAGGAAATATGTTAGCTCACCCATCATACTCATTTTATACTATTCTTTCATCCTTTCAGAGAAACGAGTACAAAGATCAGGGTTAGTAGAACCAAATTTAATGTCATCAACATATATCTGAACAAGAATTATATGACCTTTCACTATTCTGAAAAATAGAGTTTTGTCAATTTTACCTCGCTCAAAATTTTCAATTAGGAGATAAGAGGATAGAGTGTCATACCATGCACGTGGAGCTTGCTTTAAGCCATAAAGTGTCTTATCCAGTTTATAAACATAACCTGGACGCTTAGGATCTGAGAATCCTGGAGGTTGTTCCACATAGACTTCTTCATTCAGCTTTCCATTGAGAAAAGCTGACTTAACATCCATTTGATATACTTTGAAGTCTTTGTGTACAACGTATGCTTAGAATAGACGAATAGATTCTAGTCTAGCCACTGGGGCAAATGTTTCGTCGTAATCTATGCCTTCCTCTTGTCTGTATCCCTGAGCAACAAGACGAGCCTTGTTACGGGTTACAGTTCCATGTTCGTCCAATTTGTTTCGATAGACCCATTTAGTGCCTATCACTGCCTTGTCAGTTGGTCTTCGAACAAGATTCCAAACTTTGTTTCTTTCAAATTCTGTCAGCTCTTCTTGCATAGCGCTGACCCAGTTTGGATCTCTGAGGGCATCATCTATTTTCTTTGGTTAAATCAGAGAAATAAAGTTAACAAATAAACAAATATTACCTGCACTTCGTCGAGTCTGAACACCAGCGTTTGGATCACCAAGGATTTGATCAATTGGGTGATTTACAGTCCATCGCTGAGCCGGAGCATAAGTCGCTGACTCAAATTGAACTGGAGGAGTTGAAGATGAAGCTTCAGCAACTTCTGGAATATCAACCAAGAGAGGAGTAGGTGCAGATGTTATCTCATTTACTGATTGCTGAGAAGTAGATGGAATGTCTGAGACATTTGGTTCAGAAGCAGGCATAGTGTTTAGAGGAACAACTGAGATCCATGAAGTTTCAGCTTCACTATTCTGCATGTTTGGGATGATAGTAGGACCATTATCTTCAACGGTATGAGTATGAGGAGTGGGAATATCTTCTGAATCACCAAGATGAGAAAACATCCATTGATTCAGTTCTTCAGTATCAGCAGAAGGTCGAGAATTCGCTGAACGAGATTCGTCAAATGTGACGTGAATAGTTCTTTCTACAGTTTGTCTTCTTCGATTGAAGACTCTGAAGGCTTTGGAGTTTAAAAATATCCAAGAAAGATTCCATCATCAGCCTTAGGATCAAACTTTCCAAGGGCATCTCTGTTGTTCAGTATGAAACACTGACATCCAAAGATGTGAAGAAAGCTAATTGAAGGCTTTCACCCATGAAAAAGTTCATAGGCTGTTTTATTAAATCTTTTGTCTATCAGCGACCTGTTTTGCGTAAAACAAGCAGTGTTGACAGCTTCTGCCCAAAACTGAGTAGGAAAATGAGAATCGCTGAGCATTGAACGTGCAGCTTCAATAATAGTTCTATTTCTTCTTTCAGCGACTCCGTTTTGTTGCGGTGTTCTCACTGAAGAAGAGTTGTGAGAAATACCCTTACTCTCAAAGAAGGAATCAAGAGAACTGTTTTTGAATTCAGTCCCATGATCACTCCTTATTGAGCGAACGGTCAAGTTGTTCAGGGTTTCCATCTTCCTGACAAAGGTGATGAGTTCTTCAGGGGTGTCACGCTTAGAACGGCGAAACATAACCCATGTATATCGAGAGAATTCATCAACTATGACCAGTGTATATTTATTTCCAGCGATGGATTGTTTGTTAACAGGGCCAAACAAATCCATATGGAGAAGTTGTAGAGGAGATGACACTGAGGAAACTTGCTTTGACTTAAAGCTTGCTTTGGTCTGCTTGCCTTTCTTACACGCTGAACATAAGGATTCTTTGGCATATGAGTGCTGAGGTAGACCAGTGACTAACTCTTTTGAAGAAAGAGTGTTCAGTGTCTTGAAGTTGAGATGAGAGAGCCTCTTATGCCATAGCCAGTTGACATCAGATGAGGCTTTTGAGAAGAAACAGGAGTTCTCAGTAGTTGTTGAGTCCATGTTTATTACATAAACATTTTCCAAATGATAACCGCTGAGAGCTATCTTCTCCTTTTTGTCAGCAACCAAGCAGGATTCCTTAGTAAAGATTACTTTGTTATCCTTGTCGCAAAGTTGACTGATGCTTAGAAGATTATGCCTCAGCCCTTCAACATATGCGACTCTTCTGAAGGCTGTTGTACCATTAGAGAGTACACCAAACCCTCGGGTATGTCCTTTTCCATTTCCACCGATAGTTACAGAGGGACCCTTATCTTCTTTGTACTCAGTGAGCAGGTTCTTCATACCAGTCATGTGTCTAGAGCATCCGCTATCGAGATACCAGATACCCTTCTTAACCTGCATTACAAAGGAAGATTAGTTTGTCTTGGGTACCCACTTAACCTTGTGTACACGCTTGTCAGTGGGGGTAGAAGAGGAGGTGGAAGGTTCAGCAGTCTTCGCAGCATTTGAAGATTCAGCTTTGTCAGTCTTCACTTTGGTTAATTTCTTAACCTCAGTGGTCTTCTTTGCCTTGGGGGCAATGATCTTCACCTTAGCTATCTTTTCAGCTTGGGTGGCTGTAGGGCACTTACTAGCAATATGATTGGTAAGTCCACGGTGATAACATTTCCTATAACTAAAAGTACTTCTAGGACCATTTGTATGCTGAGCTTTTGATTTTGAATTTGAAGGACCAACACCAAGTAAGCTATTGGCTTTTGAAATGGGAGGAACATTCAGTTCTTCAGATTTCTTACCAATAATTTCCACTTTGATTCAAGGAGTAGATCGCTGAATAGATCCACGCTGAATAAATCCAGGGATCTTATTCTTTGAACCAGAGGGATAAGTCACCGAAGCTTTAGAAGTGTTCAGCTTTGGTACAGAGGTACCCTTATGAGGATTTTGGTTAAAAGCAATTCCTTTACCTTTGTTTTTAAAGACTGAGGTAGGTTTTGGATAAACAACTTTTTCTTTACCTTTAGAAGTTAAGGTAGAGATTTCCTCAGGGATAGGCGGTTTAGAAGAGGAACACTGAGATGAGAAAGTGTCAGGGATAGAGGATACGAACATTCCAAATTTAAGCATGGAACGGTCAGTGGTTGGTTCTAGAGTATCAGCTTTGTAACCAAGACCACGTTTATCACTCAGGGGAATCTGAGACTTAATTATCTCAGTGATCTTTGTTGAGGAATTATACCATCCATCAACAGTAGCTTTTTCAGCTTTTAATGCAGCGATTGCTTCTTCGCGCTCGATTTTGACTAGCTGATTTAAGTGAACTTGATCTTTAAAATCTTCTTCAATTTTAGAAAGATTTTCTATTTGAAGGTGACATTTTTTAAGCTGTTCAGCGAGATCAAGGTTTTGATTTTCAACAATAGTTTTGCCATTCATGGCTTCATATAAACTTCTAGTCAGGAGATCGATCTTTCGAAGACTATCAGCTTCATCAATATTTAAGATATTGGTAAAGAAGGAAGGTGATACCTAAGTGGCAGAGGTTGAAGTAGAGGGAATGTCATAATTTTCTTCCTCATCTTCAAGTTTGGCCATGAGACATAGATTGGCCTCATCATCATCTTCAGAGTCAGATGATTCTTCTTCGTCAGAGGCATCCCAATCATAGTCAGCCATAAGGCCTTTGCCTTTCTTCTTAAAGGTTTTCAGCTTTGAATACCTTTCTTTCAGTTTTTTGTATTTTTCATCTCTAGTCCCGTGAGTAAAGTTTTTCTTGGGAAAAGCTGAGGGTCTAGAGACTTTCTTTGACCTGCACTCGCTAGCAAAATGTCCTATCTTTTCACAGTTATAGCAAGTAGCAGTAGCCTTATCAACAGGGGTTGATGATCTTGGCTTGTCAGTAATAGCAAGAGGTTTGTTCTTCTTGAAATTACTCTTTCTAGCAAATCTCCTGAACTTATTAGCTAGGAATGCCAGAGTTTCATCATTATCTGAAACTTCAGAGTCTGATGATCTTTCAGAGTTAGTTTCCAACTCAGTGACAGTGATAGTTGATCGCTGAATGGAAGGTGACTCTGAGATTAAAGCAACATGGGTGCTTTTGGAATCTTTTACAAGATTCTTCTTAAGATGACTCGATTGCTCATGATTCAGCATCGTGCCATATAAGGTAGAAAGGGTCATTGATTTTAGATCCTTTGACAACTTGAGACACCTAGAATAACTGTCCCAGCTTTCAGGTAAACATTCTAAGAACTTTGTCAGTACTTCAAAGTTAGAATATTCCTTACCAACAGTTTTCAGATCTATTATTAAGCAGTTAAAACGTTGGTGTACTTCAGAGAGAGTTTCATTCTTACCACAAATGAAGCTTTCATACTGTCTTACCAGGTTGATCTTTCGAGAGTCCTGGACTTCAGAAGTACCTTCATACTGAACACAGATTGTGTCCCACATAACTTTTGAGGTTTTCAGGTTCATGACGGAATGGTAGACTTCGTCAGGAATAGCCATGAAGAGTATGGATCTGGCTTTGGTGTCGATAGCCACTTTCTTCTTATCTTCATCAGTCCACATATGAATTTCCTTGGGAATCAGCCTTTCTGGAATAGCATGTCTATTCTCAGCGGCTGGAACTGCAGGATCAATTCTTATAGGAATATATGGGTTGTTTTCAAGATAGTAAGGCATAGAAGGGTCTACACCATCTAAGAAGAGAATCATCCTATTTTTCCATAGATTAAAATTATCTCTGGAGAATCTAGGGGGTTTTGCAAGAGAACCGTTGTCAATATAGTTGGTGTTTGTGTTGGTAGCCATTTTAAGAAATAGCAAGGAAGAGAAATCTTAGTATAGATCAGATCTTGTTTATGAGATTAAACAAATCTATTCTGATACCACTTGTTGGTCCCAAAGGGTTATACAAGTTTGTAGAAGGGGGGGGGGGGTTTGAATACAAACACACGTTTTTACTTTTCTAAATTGTTTATTGATAAATCAAGACAATTTACAACTTGTTGCGGAACAAGATTAAGGATAAACCTAATCTAAACAAGTCCTGAGAAACACTAAATTTCTTGCACTAGAAAGAGTTAAAGAAATTACGAATAATAACTTAACAATAAGAGAGAAATAAGAAGATGGTCCGAGCACACTTCAAAACTGAAGTAAGGTTCTTCTTATAAACTGCATGCATTTATTGCATGGCAGTATGGCTTTACACGTGGTAGCAGCTGAGTGGTTGCATGTCATTGACCTTTGTAGACAACCTTAGTAGCCGCATGGTGCACAGTGTAGAATCAGAGATGTTGTACGATTACAGACAAAAGGGATGTCCGTTCTGACAGTTCGTACGGAGACGTGCAAGGGAGGTAAGACAATAGTAACATGCAGGGAGACTTCATGATCAGCTTTCGTTGAAACAATTCTTTATCAGCGAATGATAAAGTTCAGCGATTGCTGAAGTCTTCTACTTGATACTTCACGTTGAATGGACAGGTCTTGCTTCGCTGATATCCGCATCAGTTCATGAGTAGGCTTGTCGCTAGTTCTTGAGATTGATCTTCGACTTCAGCGTAAAACTTTGGTTGACGTGAAACTTGTCTTCAGAGATCATAAGTAAACAAACTAAACTATCAGTGATCATTAATAGAACTGAACAGGCTCAGAGCTATAGGATGATGAACAGTGTTCGCTGAATATCTAATCTAAAGAGTGAGAGTTCCTATCAGCGGTACTGTAAAGTCTTAGTACTTATCAGCGATAGTGAAACTCTAGTACATATTGTTTACTTACAATTTTCACTAAGTGTTTAAGAGAGGGTCATTATCAACTCACTGAGGGTTTGGATCAACAGGGTTTGTCCGTTGGACGTGCGAGGCGTCGTGCGATTCGCCCACAGGACCGAAGGGAGTTCTTCGACCCATTTTCCCTTTGCAGCTTTTAACCTCTTCTTGATCGATGCAAGAATGGTCTTATTGCTCGGTCCAGTCGAATCCTCTATTTTTTCTGAGGACATTGTAAAATAGATGGCATTTATCTGAGGATCGAGAGATAAACCTGTTCAGAGCTGCCACCCGATCAGTGAGCCTTTGGACCTATTTGAAATTTCTCGGAGATTTGATCTCGATAATAGCTTTGATCTGGTCGGGGTTGGCCTCGATTCCTCGTCGAGTGACCATATAACCTAGGAATTTCCCGGCACTGACACCAAAGGAACATTTCGTCGGGTTGAGCTTCATACTATATTTTCGAAGGATGTCGAACGACTGCCTTAAATTCTCGACGTGGTCGATTGCTTGCTTCGACTTGACTAGCATGTCGTCGATATACACTTCCATTGTGTCGCCAAGATGGTCTTTGAACATTTTGTTCACCAGACGCTGGTAGGTGGAACCTGCATTTTTTAGACTGAACGACATAACTTTATAACAGTAAATACCTCGATCCGTCATGAATGCAGTTTTTTCTTGTTCCTCAACGTGCATCAAGATCTGATTGTATCCAGAATAAGCATCCATGAACGTCAACAGTTCATGCCCTGCCGTTGCGTCGACCATGGCATCGATATGTGGCAATGGGAAAGGATCTTTTGGACAGGCTTTGTTGAGATCTGTGAAGTCAATACAGACCCTCCACTTGCCATTTTTCTTTGCTACGACCACGACATTAGCAAGCCAGTCGGGGTACTTTACTTCTCGAATCTTCCCTGTCTTCAGGAGGTTGTCGACCTCGACATTTATCACCTTGTTCCTTTCAGGGGAAAATTTACGGCGCTTTTGTTTGATAGTTTTAAACGATGGGTCGATATTGAGCTTGTGGGAAATGACACCAGGGTCTATGCCGACCATGTCTTCGTGCGACCAGGCAAAACAATCAGGCTTGCTCTGGTCCAGGACAACTTCCTCCACGCGATAATCATCAACTATCCCAGGAGCGTCTTGTGCATTCTCAAGCTCCTCATGCATCTGGGAAATGATATGCTCTTGGTTTCCGTTATCTGCCATTTTCCTAAAAAAGAAAAGAGAGGAAACTCCAAGAATACGTTAGTAAGAAGCACGTTTGTCGAAGATTTTCTCTAGATGGGGCCCCACGGTGGGCGCCAAACTGTTAATGCGAAAAATCATCCAGAAAGATAACTTAAAGTTGATTGTGGAGCTTAACAACTAAAGAATAGGAATCTTTCGACAAACCGTGCGATAAAGACAAAAAAGTAAATGAGACAGAGATTTTGGGGACGCGGGAAAAACCTCAACGAGGAAAAAAACCCGCGGACGACTGTGGAGGTCGTCGCTGCACTATGGTCGCCAAACAGGGGCGATATCCTTATGTTTCGGGTGTCGAGAGTACAGAGATTACAATACAAATGAAAGAAAGACTTTAAATGTAAAGTAACAAGTGTATCAAATGTAAAAACTAGTGCGTCGTGTGTAAAAACAATGTGGCGTGTGTGTAAGCCGTGCGTCGTGAGCGATCTTTCGAGAGAGAACTCTTTGCTCTGAGTGTTCTTTGAGAGTTCAGTTATGCCAAGATGTCTCAGATGATCCGCAAATGAGGATGGAATCCTTATACTTATAGTCTTCGAATGCCTTTATTGACTCCATAAAAGCTTCGTGTAACAGTTGTAACGGACGCTGAATTTAATGCTGTTAATGGCCTTCGTCGGTTATAGTCGTTGATCATCAATGACATTGACCCTGCATTAAATAGTGAAAACTTAACAGTAATATCGCATGTTAGTCGGTCGAGGTCGTGAGGTTTAATACGACGGTCGTGTGAGCTAGACGACGTCATGGTCGAGTGTCGTGAGGTGGATAACTTTTGATTTCAATTTTGAACAGGGGATACCTTATTATGGAAAAGTGTAATAAACGTTTTCCTTACCTTGGTCGTGGTCGAGACTGGTGAAATTTTACCCAAACACTAACAATTGGGCCCCTATTATTTTTGGGCCCTGGGCGTGCGCCCGACCTGCCCTCTTTCAGGGACGGCCCTGACTACTATTTAAATGGGAAATTAATTAAAATACCCTAAGTTCAAAAATTTCTTACCCAAATACCCCAAATCTCTCTGATTTTGCCGAAATACCTCCTAATCCCGCGATTTTTACCGCGATCCCGGACCCTGACAAACTACCCCTTGAACTTATCCCGTGATGGCCGTGATACCCCTGGTCCGCGATTTTTTTCACATTTTCTACCCCAGGCCGCGATCGCGGGATTGCCGCACCACGTGTCGGCCTGGGATGAAACCCTAATTTTTAATCAATTCCAACCTCCCCCCAAACCCCCCCCCCCCCCCCTCTATTCGCGGTTTGGGACCACTTCCGGCCACCACTCTCAATTTCTCTCAAACTCTCTCGTGCTTCATACGCGCTTGGATCTCGGTTCGTGATTTTGAAGATGCCTCGTGTTACACGTTTGGTACATTTTCATAACTCCGTTGTAGTTTTTATTTTATTTTAAAATATATGTTATATATGTGGTTATTTTAGAGAATGTGTTTCAATGTGTTTGAATGTTTGAATGTGTTATTTTTAGAATATTGTGTTACAACTTAGGTCCCTTATCTTTGCTAAATTACAACTTAGGTTCCTAAACTTTGCTAAATTACACATTAGGTCCCTAAACTTTGCTAAATTACAACTCAGGTCCCTTATCTTTGCTAAATTACAACTTAGGTCCCTAAACTTTGCTAAATTATACATTTGATCCCTAAACTTTGCTAAATTACAACTTAGGATCTTTATCTTTGCTAAATTACAACTTAGGTCCCTCAACTTTGCTAAATTACAACTTAGGTCCCCAAACTTTGCTAAATTACAACTTAGGTCCCTTAACTTTGTAATATTTTACCGAAAGATCCATAAATGCTATGAAGATATTTAAACATTGAAATTGGCTTCACATGCCAAACTCAAATTCATTTTGGCCTCTTGCCAAAAGCGTCTATAATTAGCAATGTTATATTCAAATTAAATAAATCGCAACATATCTATTTGGATTTTGTCAAACGGGTGTAAATAGCCCTATGGTTTGTGGGGACTTAAACAATCCTTGTGATTCACCTACTACCTGGAAGTCCAATAGATTGAGTGGTTTCTTTTCGAAAACAAAAATAGACGAAGACTTATCAAGAAAATATAAGCATACAAGAAAAAGCGTCTATAATTAACAGTGTTATATTAAAATTAAAAAAATCGCAACATATCTATTTGGATTTTGTCAAACGGGTGTAAATAGCCTAAGGTTTGTGGGGACTTAGACAATCCTTGTGATTCCCCTACTACCTGGAAGTCCAATAGATTGAGTGGTGGCTTTTCGAAAACTAAAATAGACGAAAAATTATCAAGAAAATGTAAGCATACAAGAAAAAACCTCTCTATTTAACAAGGTTATATTCAAATTAAATAAATCTCAACATAAAATAATAAATATAACCCTAATCCATTGTCTTAACAAACATAAACTGTAACAACTCATACTAAAATAAAGCCTAGCATTCGATAAATATTAAAATATCTCAAATCGGTCTCAAAATCACAATATCTGAATCAAAATCTAGGTTGGCGGAAACAACCCATACAACTGAGAATAATTCTAAGTTCTAAAATAAATGCAGCACGGTCTCTAATTGCATCTGTACTCACGTTCTGCTCTGCTCACTTACTAGAGCCTTCTACTGCTTGCTTACCTGAAAAGTTTAGTTTGGAAAATGCGAGGGTTAGACCATGAGGTCTAGTGAGTCCCCTCAATTTAACAGTTCTCAAAAACATTTAAAACACTTTATAACTATCAAAGCACTTTACATAAAACTTTCACGGATAAATCCGCTCCCGTAAATGGCACCCTGAAGTCACTCAAGAGTGACAACGAGTCAGTCTCAACGTGCCTTACTGGGTACACTCTCCCATGGCATAAACGGAACCTCTCCCCGACGTGAGCACTAGCGGAACCTCCCCCCGACTTAGCCAATTTACGTCTACCACAATGTATGCATACATCTCATATAACTTGCAACAAGCAAAATCATGTAAAATAACATGGCATTTCTACTCATTCACTTTCTTTGGAAAACACGTATAAAATCACGTATTTTAGTTAGAAAAATTCACCTGGCGCTTTCACAATTTCTCCTTGCGAAAACTTCCGATTTTACGAGAAACACCTATGTTGATAAATGTATAGAAATAATGAGTCTCATGCTAACTTTAATCTCAATAACTTTCTACTTAACTTAACTCTCAACGAACCCTGGAATCTGGACTCAAAATGATAAAATTTCGGATCTCATAATTGAATACCGGATCCATTTTGAAAACCCAAGCAAACCAATACCGGAACCTTTTTAATTGTTTTCCGGATCAGCCCAACAATTAATTTTTTCCAGCCTAATACTACATTCTGGACCTAAGGCCCACGTAGCAAACTCCGGGACTGAATTGTTTAAATTACCGGATCTTAAGTTGGCCCAGACTCCGGGTCTCTTTGTGATTTAATTCCGGTCCTAATTTATAGACCAATACCGGATTCCAATGAGTTTTAACATACCGGATCCCTTGGGGTAATACCGGGTCAGCCCAAACACTTAATTTAGTTCCAGATCAACTATGTTGGACTCCGGGTCCTAAGGCCCAACATGACTTCCCAATTCCGGATCACAATTTAAATACAATTCCGGATCTATATCAACACTCCGGTTCTGTGGTCCAATGACTATAGTTCCGGAACTTTGCTTAATAAAACCCACACCAGATCCTTTTATTAACTAGGCCCAATACCGGTTCTTGAATTACTTTCGGTTCTATATTTAAATTCCGGATCTATTCCTTTTTGTACATTCCGGGTCTTTTGGTTTCTGGACTCCGGATCATTATTGAAACTTCCGGATCCTTTATTTAATAAAATTTCGGATCTTTATATATATATTCCGGAACCTCGAAAGATATTTTGGCAAAACGATACTGATCAACATTTGGTATTGAAAATTATTCCATCTCAACGATTAATAAGTCACTTACTCGACAAAAAGAATGTTCTAACACCATTAATCCGATTATGATGATTACGTAATCCCATTAAAGCTCTCTTTTCAATTATTAGCAAAAACTCATCAAAAACTCAAACCCAACAGTAAGTTCTAATATAGGGTTTGAGAGAAGAGATTACCTGGTAGAAATTGATGTAGAATCAAGATTTCACTCCCCTTCTCTCTTCCAAATCTGATGATTGTTGATGAACTCTTTCTTCCTCCTCTGTTCCCTCTCTTTCTCAGCCGACACTAGAAAATAATTGATTGCCTAGGGTTTTGTGCCCTAAATGAGAGTTTTTATACTCTCTTAACATATTTACAATTTAGCCCCTCAAACTTTCAGCTTTACTAATTCTCCACAAAACTTTAATTCTTCTAATTAAGATCTCGGTTTTTACAACATTCCCCCCTCAAAAGAATTCCGTCCCCGGAATTCCTTTATCAAAGAGATGAGGGTATCTGGACTTCATGTCCGCTTCTACTTCCCAAGTTGCCTCCCGTCCCTGATGATATCTCCACTGAACCTTTACTAGTCGGACCTCTTTGTTCCTCGTTTTGCGAATCTTACTGTCCACAATTTCTATCGGTTCCTCTTCATACGTCAATTTCTCGTCAATGACGACATCTTCTAATGGAATGGCCACGTTGGCCTCGGCCAAACATTTCTTCAGGTTTGAAACATGAAATGTCAGATGAACTCCTCTCAACTCTTCCGGTAAGTCTAACTTATACGCTACTGCTCCAACTCGTTCAGTAATGACGAAATGTCCCACATATCTCGGTCTCAACTTTCCTTTCTTTCCGAAGCGTACTACCCCTTTCCAAGGCGAGACCTTTAACATTACTTTGTCGCCCACTTGAAACTCGATAAGATTCCTTCTTTTGTTTGCATACTTCCTCTGTCGATCTTGCGTGATTCTCATTCTTTCACAGATTAGCTCTATCTTATCCGCAGTCAACTGCACATTCTCTGGACCTGCTAACTGTCTTTCTCCCACCTCGTTCCAACACAATGGCGTACGACACTTCCGTCCGTATAATGCTTCGAATGGAGCCGCTTGGATGCTCGCATGGTAACTATTATTATAGGAGAACTCTATCAACGGTAGATGTACCTCCCATGACCCCTTGAAATCGATTACACACGCTCAAAGCATATCCTCCAATGTCTGAATAGTTCTTTCGCTCTGACCATCCGTTTGAGGATGGTAAGCCGTGCTTAGCTTCAGTTGCGAACCCAACTCTCGTTGTAGGCTTCTCCAAAATGCTGACGTAAACCAACTATCACGGTCAGACACGATGGATCGCGATACCCCGTGCCTAGATACAATCTCATTGATGTATAATCTAGCTAGCTTTTCTAACGAATTCGATTCCTTGATTGGTAAGAAATGCGCGGACTTGGTGAGAATATCCACAATCACCCATATCGCATCGTTACCCTTTGGAGTCCTTGGTAACTTCGTGACAAAATCCATGGTGATGTTGTCCCACTTCCACACTGGTATCACCGTAGACTGAAGTTCTCTATACGGTCGTTGATGTTCTGCTTTAACCTTCAAACATGTCACACATCGCTCCACAAAGTGAGCGATGTCCTTCTTCATTCCCGGCCACCAATAGAATAGTCTTAAGTCCCGGTACATTTTATTCGTCCCCGGGTGCATAGAATACCGCGACTTATGTGCTTCTTCCAAGATGCTTACTCTCAAGTTCCCCAACTTGGGAACCCACATCCGGTCCTTCATACACTTTAAATCACCACTGTTGACACTGAACAAAGATGAAACCCCAACGACCCGCTCGCTCTTTACATTCTCCTCTAGCAACGCCTCTTCTTTAAACTTCTTAACTTCATCTAGAAGGTTCGAAGTTGCCTCGACTCTGAAAGCCACCACTTTGGTCGACTCTCCTCATTCCTTCTGACTCAACGCATCAGCTACAACATTCGCTTTACCCGGATGGTAAAGGATTTCATAGTCGTAGTCGTTCAGTAGTTCCATCCATCTCCTCTGTCTCATATTCAATTCCTTTTGATCAAACAGGTGCTTCAGACTCTTGTGGTTGGTGTAATACTGACACTTCACTCCGTACAGGTAGTGTCGCCATATTTTCAAAGCGAACACCACCGCTGCTAGCTCCATGTCGTGCGTAGGGTAGTTCTTCTCGTGCTCTTTCAACTGTCGGGAAGCGTAGGCAATAACCTTCTTGTTTTGCATTAAAACACACCCTAGCCCGAGCTTAGAAGCATCGTTGTAGATTACGAAACCTTCTGATCCATTTGGTAACGACAAAATCGGAGCGCTGCTTAAACTCTCTTTCATCTTCTCGAATGCGGATTCTTGCGCTTCGGTCCACACGAACTTGGCATTCTTCCTTGTCAAAGCGGTCAACGGTGTGGCTATACGATAGAAGTCCTGAATGAACTTCCGGTAATAGCCCGCTAACCCAAGAAAACTTCTCACTTTCGATGGCGACCTTGGCGGCTCCCAACTCTTAATATCTTCGATCTTAGCGGGGTCCACCTTGATGCCATCCGCTGACACTACGTGGTCCATAAATTGAACATCCCTCAACCAAAATTCGCACTTCGAAAACTTGGCGTACATCTTCTCGCGTTTCAACAATTCTAACGCTGCCCGAAGATGTTCTTCGTGACACTCACGGGTACGTGAGTAGATCAGAATATCGTCAATGAAGACGATCACACACTTGTATAATAACGAGCCACATACCCGGTTCATCAAATCCATGAACACTACTGGGGCATTAGTCAAGCCAAAGGGCACGACTAGGAACTCGTAGTGCTCGTAACTCGTACGAAAGGCTGTCTTGGACACGTCTTCCTCTCTCACCTTTAGCTGATGGTAACCCGACCTCAAATCTATCTTCGAAAAGTAACTCCCACCTTGCAACTGGTCGAAGAGTTCATCAATCCTTGGAAGCGGGTACTTGTTCTTTACGGTTACCTTGTTGAGCTCACGGTAATCTATGCACATCCGCATAGATCCGTCCTTCTTCTTCACAAAAAATACCGGCGCTCCCCAAGGCGATGAGCTCGGACGTATGAAACCCTTGTCTAATAACTCTTGCAGTTGCGTCATCATCTCCTTCATTTCTGCCGGTGCCAGACGATAGGGCGCACGCGCAATCGGTTCCGCCACGGGCATCAGATCTATTCTGAACTCTACTTGACGATCTGGGGGTAGACTAGTCAAGTCATCCGGAAACACTTTCGGGTACTCGCTGACTATTGACACATCACTTACTTCTTTCTTCTCTTTCTTAGCATCTAGCACATAAGCTAAATACCCTAGACATCCCTTCCCCAAACACCGCCTAGCTTTCAACATCGAAATCATACATGACTTCCTATCTCGACGATCCCCATATATCACTACTTCCTTCTTATTCGGCAAGGCGATACGAATCAACTTCTTATTGCACACTATGTTAGCGTCATTCTCCGCTAACCAATCCATTCCTAGCACCACGTCAAACTCCCCCATCCCCATTGGATACAAACGTAAAGGAAACGAGTGATCGTCTACGTCTATGCTATACCCCTCATAGACCTCTTTCACCCAGACTCGACTATCATCAGCCACTTCTACCTCAAACCCAATATTCAACCTCTTGGGTTTCACTTGCAATTTTCAAATAAAGTTAGGTGACACAAACGAGCGATTGGTGCCCGAATCAAACAATACTTTAGCATAAATCGAGTCAATTGGGAAAGTACCTGTCACCACATCAAGCGTGTTCACCGCCTCCTCCGCTGACATGATGTATAGTGAGTCCCCTCAATTTAACAGTTCTCAAAAACATTTATAACACTTTATAACTATCAAAGCACTTTACATAAAACTTTCACGGATAAATCCGCTCCCGTAAATGGCACCCTGAAGTCACTCAAGAGTGACAACGAGTCAGTCTCACGCTGCCTTACTGGGTACACTCTCCCATGGCATAAACGGAACCTCCCCCCGACGTGAGCACTGGCGAAACCTCCCCCCGACTTAGCCAATTTACGTCTACCACAATGTATGCATACATCTCATATACCTTGCAACAATCAAAATCATGTAAAATAACATGGCATTTCTACTCATTCACTTTCTTTGGAAAACACGTATAAAATCACGTATTTTAGTTAGAAAAACTCACCTAGCGCTTTCACATTTTCTCCTCGCGAAAACTTTTGATTTTACGAGAAACACCTATGTTGATAAATGTATAGAAATAATGAGTCGCATGCTAACTTTAATCTCAATAACTTTCTACTTAACTTAACTCTCAACGAACCCTGGAATCTGGACTCAAAATGATAAAATTTCGGATCTCATAGATGAATACCGGATCCATTTTGAAAATCCAAGCAAACCAATACCGGAACCTTTTTAATTGTTTTCCGGATCAACCCAACAATTAATTTGTTCCAGCCTAATACTACATTCCGGACCTAAGGCCCACGTAGCAAACTCCGGGACTGAATTGTTTAAATTACCGGATCTTAAGTTGGCCCAGACTCCGGGTCTCTTTGTCATTTAATTTCGGTCCTAATTTATAGACCAATACCGGATTCCAATGAGTTTTAGCATATCGGATCCCTTGGGGTAATTCCGGGTCAGCCCAAACACTTAATTTAGTTCCAGATCAACTATGTTGGACTCCGGGTCCTAAGGCCCAACATGACTTCCCAATTCCGGATCACAATTTAAATACAATTCCGGATCTATATCAACACTCCGGTTCTGTGGTCCAATGACTATAGTTCCGGAACTTTGCTTAATAAAACCCACACCGGATCCTTTTACTAACTAGGCCCAATACCGGTTCTTGAATTAGTTTCGGTTCTATATTTAAATTCCGGATCTATTCCTTTTTGTCCATTCCGGGTCTTTTGGTTTCTTGACTCCGGATCCTTTATTTAATATAATTTCGGATCTTTATATATATATTCCGGAACCTCGAAAGATGTTTTGGCAAAACGATACTGATCAACATTTGGTATTGAAAATTAATCCATCTCAACGATTAATAAGTCACTTACTCGACAAAAAGAATGTTCTAACAAAATTAATCAGATTATGATGATTACTTAATCCCATTAAAGCTCTCTTTTCTATTATTAGCAAAAACTCATCAAAAACTCAAACCCAAGAGTAAGTTCTAATATAGGGTTTGAGAGAAGAGATTACCTGGTAGAAATTGATGTAGAATAAAGATTTCACTCCCCTTCTCTCTTCCAAATCTGATGATTGTTGATGAACTCTTTCTTCCTCCTCTGCTCCCTCTCTTTCTCAGCCGACACTAGAAAATAATTGATTGCCTAGGGTTTTGTGCCCTAAATGAGAGTTTTTATACTCTCTTAACATATTTACAATTTAGCCCCTCAAACTTTCAGCTTTACTAATTCTCCACAAAACTTTAATTCTTCCAATTAAGATCTCGGTTATTACATAAATTATATAGTATTCGTTACTTACAAGTTAGGTACGTTGACAACATCTCTGAATTACTGTGTAGGATCAATTTTTTTACACGGACTTGACGCTAAAATGCCGCGTGGGCTACGTGGTAGACATTAGAGATCGGTTCGAACAATTAGGTGAACGGGAAGATAGACTACGAGAGATCTTCACAAGGACACCTTTTGGTTCATGGCTAGAACTCACCAATATTGGTGGCGACCCCATGCTAGTTCACATGTTTCTACAGCTGAAGGTCGAGGTCTCCAATCCAGATCCGGAGGAGATGTATTTTGATGTGTTCGGCCATGCCATGCGGTTTGGGCGTCATGAGTTCTGTCTAATTACAGGACTCCTTTCGGACCAACATCCCCCTTCCTCCCTTACCAGAAGATTCCTTCGTTCGTAGGGTTTCGCCCGGCGTGTCACTGTCTAGTTTGAAGCTTAGATTCGTCGTTAACACGATGAAAGAAGGCCTTGGGGTCCTATCCGACGAGGATGTTGTCCGTGTATGCTTAGTGGTGATGGTGGAGATGGTCTTCATGGGTCGTGAGTGGAGTCAGGTTGTTACCGACACGGTCCTTAGGGTCGTCGAGGACTTGCATGAATTTAACAAGTATTCGTGAGGTAGCCACATCTGGAAACATACATACAAACACATGCACCGTGCCATCGCCAGACGCCCGACGTGCGTAGCAAGATGAATATGTGTGGATTTACATACGCTTTCAAGGTTAGATAAGTAGTATAAAATAAATAATAATACGTAGAAACTGTTTGGCTTTCTTTTTTACGTACTTGTTTTTGTTGTGTAATTCCATATATGGATCTTGGAGATGTTTCCTATCTGCCGTGAAAATTTCACCCTGTTCATTAGGGGAACCCGTTGGGACCGAGGTGTTTCCCTGAATAAGCAGAGTTGCCTTGCCATCTTCAGCTCAGCTAGAACCGTAAGTTCTTTTACTATGTTTACAATATTGACTAAGTTTGTCCTGCATATTAACTGTTATATGTTTTACGATATATTTAGCCGAGGGTTGCGCCTCTCGCAAACCTTCGGCCAACGGATGTCGAGAAGGACACGCCTTGGTACAGAAACAATGTCTCCTTTATTTAAAGAGAGGCGGCAACGCGACAGCCGAAGAGGGCCCGACGGTCCTCTCCTTCCCCATCTGGGTCCAGTTCCTCGTCCGACGAAGATGACGAAGATGACGCGAGGCCTGACCATTCTTCCAGGCTTCACGATCGATATGAGGCGCCCCCTTCCTCCTCCCATCATGCTATGCCGCCTCCCGACCTATATCACCAGAAGGTTGACGATCTGTACAGCTACGTACACGGGGATGTAGACAAACGTCTTCAAGCTCTCAAGGACTTCAACAAACAGTTTCGCGCTGTTCGGGTTAGTGTTTAACTTAATTTGTTGGCCATGGTCTTTTAGTTTGTATATTAATATTACGTTCCAAAATTGTTTTACCTGTCGAGTACGACGCCGATCTCCGCCCCGTTCGGACAGGGCACACCGGCGACGTTTGCCACTACATCCTATCCATCATTCTCGCATAGTGTAAGTCACGACGAATAACCATTATAGTTATAGTTATATTTATGTTCTTAAGTTTGAAAATCTTATAATGACCAATGCCACGCAGGTTGGGATGTCGGAGGCAGGGGGTTACACACCCCAAATGACGACGTTTGGCACTACATCCTATCCATCATTCCCGCAGAGTGTAAGTCACGATGAGTACCCATTATAGTTATATTTTCGTTATTAAGTTTGTAAATCTTATAATTTATGACCAATGTCACGCAGTTTGGATGTCCGAGGCAGGGTGTTACGGACCCCAAATGACGATGTTCGGCACGACATCACCACATCATTCCCGCACAGTGTAAGTCACAACGAAAACTCATTATAGTTATAGTTATATTTTCGTTCTTAAGTTTGAAAATCTTATAATGACCAATGTCACGCATTTTGGGATGTCTGAGGGGTATTTCGCCGCTACAACCACGCCATCATTCACGGAGCTCCTTGGGATGTCGGGCGCAGACTGTTACAGGCCGAAAATGACGACGACCTACGATATGCCAGGGCCGTCATACGTCACACCGCCACCTTACAGACGCAAAATGTAAGTTATCTTTGATTGTTTTGGTTTAATTGTGAAAATGATGAAATTGTACTTAAAATATAGAATCTTAACTTTCAGACGACATCTCCTTATGACGCGCAGTCTTCCTGGATGTCGGAGGTCACACATGGGTTTTTTCCCTCTTCCGTTGGGTCTTCGGGGATTGACACCATCCCGACGGAAGTTGACGAAGAGCACTTCAGTGAGCCGGAAATTGACGAAGACTACTTCATGGAGCCGGAAGTTGGCCCGATGGATGTGGTAGCACCACAGACGGAGGTGGCAGGACCTTCTAGACCGGTTCGGAGGAAGTTTTTAGCGGCAATTTTTGGTACCCCATGGACAAGACAAAAAGATACCACACCGGTCCCAGCGAAAAAAACTTGGCCAAGGGTGAATGCAAAGGGAAAGGGAAAGGGAAAGTTGACTTCATCGGCGCTGTTGACGCGCGTTTCGGCGTCGGATATCCTAGAAAAATGCCGCAAAGGTGAACTCCCCCCTGTTATTTACCTTTTACGCCAACCTGAACATCAACGACAGGTTTTTCGAAATACTCCTGGCAGCCGACCCCACTCACTCTGAACTGGAGGATTTGGTTAGTATTGAAGTTTAAAATTTAAATATAGTCATATAATCAAATATATTTCTTATTAGAGGTCTAACAATCTATGTTTTGTGTATAGCATATCGACTGTTGGGTCAACATGCTCCAATCGCACCGTCCTCCATCCGCAAAGTGGACGATCATGATAAGTAATTTCTTTGCGATGATGGTCCGACCGGATCAAGGTGCTGAATCCATGTATTGGCTCTGCAATGGTGAGGAAGAGCCGCATTGGGAGCACCTCGATACGGTATGAAAATCAATTTACATGTATTTTATTTTACTTGTTTGTTACTAACTATTTGCCTGTTATTGTAATATTTCAGGTGTACATCCCCATTTGCATTCATCCCCTTTATTGGGTGCTCGGGATCCTGAGGCTTGAACATATGATGATGGTTATATATGACAGCTCCCGTGCCACGGTCTTCGACCTATCATTGAAGCAGCTCGTTAGCACCTTTAAGGCTCAACTGTCGAAGTTACTTAAAAAGATTAACGACCGTAAACGTTACGAGAATGCAGAGAGATTCACACATAAGTTCGTAGCAAATGCACCGCAACAAAGGGGGATCAATGCGGATTACGGTGTCTGGGTATGTCGTAACCTCAACAATTGGATTGACGGCGTTAAACCAGCATGTGCACCGGATGCCACCGAACAAGAGGCGTTAAACTGGCGGCACCATATGGCAGAGACCATTTATTCGCTTTGTACTTCCAGTTAGATTAGTAGGTTGTTTATATTTTAATATTATGTAGTATGTAACTGTTGGGTCACTTAGGATTTGAAGAAGACCTCCAGTCTTTCATTTTACACATTTCATACTTAGAATACTTTTTAGGTTCTTTACAAGCAACTTAATTATGTAACACAATATGTTCGGTGAAGTCGAAGATCAACCGAAGAAACAAAGTAGAAGTGTATCTTCAAAGCGGATTGAAGATGGACTTCTCAGCCGAAGGTTAAGCTGCTACTTGAAGACATCCTAAGTCTTCGGCCAACACTACTTGAAGACATGTTAGGCAAGATGCTTGAAGACATCTTAGGCAAGGAAATCTTGAAGACATGATCGGCAGGATCACTTGAAGAAATCTTCAGCAAGGATACTTGCCTACATCTTAGGCAAGGATACTTGCCTACATCTTCGGCAAAGAAGTCTTCGGCAGGTATTGTACTTTATCTGCAAAATATATCTGTGATAACTTGCACTGATGGAGACATCATCCGAAGATCAGAAAAAGGTTGTTTGGCTTTCTTATCTCTTTCAAGAAAGATCAACTTCAACAGCAGGTCAACGCTTCAAGACAAAAAGTACATCTCAGTACTTTTTAGAAGACCTGCCTTCCTATCTTCCTACCCCTGCTTGACAAGTGTCCATGCATTTAATGCATGAGGCACTATATAAAGACACCATATTCAACCTTGCAAAGATAACTAGTTTACAAAATCTTCAAGACTCCAAGTGCTGGCATTTTCTCTCCTCTCTCAAAAGTTCATTGTTTGTACTAAGTGTTTTACAATTGTTCTTATTCTCTGAGTGTCTGTGTGTAAGATTGTTTGAACTGATTTATCTGTTCTGTTCCGCCACAATCAATAGTTTCTGTGTGTAATTCTTATTTGAAGTTTTTCAATAAAAGAATTAAATTAAGTGAAAATTTGTGTGTATTGTATTCAACCCCCCCCCCCCCCTCCCCTTCTACAATACTTGTTACCATTGCTACTCAATAGTTGGGACCAACAAGTGGTATCAGAACGGGTCAGTTTAATCTAATAAACTTGATCTGCAATGGCTTCATCTTCTTCCTTAAACAATGTTTCTTCCCAAAACTCTAATGTTGGATCATACGACAATGGCTCCATATCCAAACCACCAAAGTTTAAGCCTAATAACTTCTCTATGTGGAAAAGTCGTATGATGCTCTCCTTAGAAGGAGTTGACAGCAGATATCCCACCATACTCCATGAAGGACCTCTTGTCCCTAGAGTTTGGGATCGTTATAATGTCAAAAACCAAGATGAGGATGGTGATGAGTCTTCTTCTGATGAGGAAGAACGAACACCTGCTACTGGGAGATACATTGTAAAGGACCTGTTAATGCAAAAAATCGCACCAAATGGACAACTTATGGTCGATGTGGACTTAAACAACTAAAGAAAGAATATTTCGACGAGACGTGCGACGATAAATAAAATAAAGAAACAAGGGATTTGATGACGCAGGAAAAACCTCAAACAAGGAAAAAACCTGCGGACGACAGTGGGTGTCGTCGCTATACTATGGTCGCCAATCAGGGGCGATGTCATTGGATACTGGTGTCGATCGTACAGTGATTACAATACAGATGAAGAAAATGCTTCGAAATGTAAAGTACAAGTGTTTGAATGTAAAAATAGGTGTTTTGTCGTGTACGAAACAAAGTGTGAACTGCTGGTCAAGGGCTGTTGGCGTGCGTCGAGAGCGATACTTAGAATAATGGTTCTTCACTTCAGGTGTTCTTGTTAATCGCCGGATATTCGATATTTTGAAATGTTGATTGAGCTTGATATTTATAGTCTTCGCGTCCTTAGCTTCATCCATGAATGCTCCTTTAATGGCCTTAACGGTTGGAAATGGTCGCCGGAGTAATGATCTTCGTCCGTTACGGTCGCCGACTGTTTAATGATTGCGTCGGTTATAGTCGTTGCTCCTTAATGACTTTTACTCCTGCATTAAACACTTAATAAACGGTCATGGTTAATGTTTGGGCAAAAAATCACGTCGTACGACCACGACCAGAACAGGTAAGACGCACGTCATAATCCAAATCTTGTATTAAGATAAGGTCTCGACAAGAACCCATAAAACATCAGTCGTCGCCCGTAAAAGGTAAGTCGTACGTCCTCCATGACGCTCAACCATAGTATCGCCCATCCTGTACGACCATCGCGTAAGATCATTGTACCTTCGACCGAACTAACGTTAACCTTGACTGTTACGTTTGTTAAGTGTTTAATGCAGGAGTCAAAGTCATTAAAGAGCAACGGATATAACCGACGCAACCTTCAACGATCGATAGCTGTAACGGACGAAGATCATCATGGATAATCACTCCGGCGACCGTTTCCAACCGTTGTAGCCGTTGATTGAATCATTAATGGGGTTAATTAATGACGCGAAGACTATAAAAGACAAGCTAAAGCATCATTTCAAGGGACATCGGTTAACATCTAATACGCTTGAGCGAACATCATCATACAGCAGAGAAAATCATCCAAACTCATAGCAAAGAACATTCAAACTCTGTAGATTGAGTACTGAAAGCCAGAATCCTACAGCAAACTCAAGAACACTCGAAGGAAAAGCTCAAGTATCAGTCTCGACGCACGACATCATCCTTCGACAGATAGTTCACACTTTGTATTCACACACGACAAACACTTGTTATCACATTCAAACACTTGTACTTTACATTTCGAAGTATTTCCTTCATTTGTATTGTAATCATCGTACGACCGACGCCAGTACCAAGGACGTCGCCCCTGATTGGCGACCATAGTGCAGCGACGACATCCCTTGTCGTCCGCAGGTTTTTTCCTCGATTGAGGTTTTTCCTGCGTCATCAAATCCCTTGTCTCGTTTATTTTTTCCCTCGTCGCACGTCTCGTCGAAAGATCCTTTCTTTAGTTGATTAAGTCCACATCGACCTTAAGTTGTCCCTTTGGTGTGATTTTTGGCATTAACAGTTTGGCGCCATCCGTGGGGCCTCATCTAGAGTAAATCCTCGACGAACGTGCACCCTACTAATAGTTTCTTGGAGTTTCTTCTATTTTCTGTTGCAGGAAAATGGCAGCCTCTGGAAATCCGCAGCAAGCTGTTGCTCAGATGTATCAAGAGCTCGAAGTCGCCAGGAATCATCTCAATGCAATGGCAGAGCGGAATCACAGAGCAGCTGAGGAGATCGCACGGTTAAGAAATCCTCTTGGGCCTCAAAATGGTCCTAGGTTGTTCGTGCAAAACCCAGTTCCAAGACCGTTTGACCAGAATGGCCCTAGACCATTTGTCCCGAATCCAGGTTCATCCGCACAGAATCAGCATCCAGGCTCGTTCATGCAGAATCAACAGCCGGGGTCGTTCAACCTAAATCCTCAGTTTGGGATAGTTCCTCCTCAGCACATAAGGCCACCACCCGTGAATAATGGGTTTCAGCCATCACAAGGGTCGCAGCCTTTCCAGCAAGGGTCGCAACCATTTCAGCAGCCATTTCATAATGGACCCCAAGGTGGATCGCAGCCTCTCCAGCAAGGATCACAGCCGTCAGAATGGACCGCAGCAATTCCACTATGGGCCGCATCCGTATTTCATCCCATTCAACGGGGACACCAATGGTTCATCGCATGGTAATGGCACTAGCCCAAGGGCCAATCCCTCGACAGGGGAAAATCCCGATCTTAACGATCCCGTCGCTCAGCGTTTGAAGATGTTAGAAGACCGAAATGAGCGCGTCCTGTCCTTGCTCGCCAAGTTGCCTGGGGCAGTCGTGCCTGTCGACGTCGAGCCTCGCTCGGGATATCAGGCGTCGCCTTTCATCGACGAGATTGCCACTGTCGAGGTCCCAAAGAAGTATAACATTCCTGCCTTCACTCCCAAGTATTCGGGTGTGACCGATCCAACTGAGCACGTCGCGCAATATAAGCAGCTCATGTGGACGATCTCGATCCCATTTATGTACCAGGAAGTATGCATGTGTAAGAGTTTTGGAGCAACCCTCACTGGTCCTGCTCTCCAATGGTTGATCAATCTCAAACCCAAATCCATCGGGTCGTTTGCTGAGTTGGTTAATCAATTCTCCCAGCAATTCGCCAGCAGTCGTAAGATGGAGAAGCAGACCAGCGACCTATATTACATCGTGCAGAAAGCCAATGAGTCTATTCGAAGTTATTTTAATAGATTCAATGCCGAAATGATCAACATTCGTAATTGCGACGTCAAAACTGCGATCGAAGCCTATAAGCGTGGTCTGGACGATAGTTCGGGTCTATACACCGACCTGACCAAATATCCCCCAGAGAATTTCGAAGACGTCCGAGCTCGAACCTTAGCATATATAAGGGTAGAAGATGATGCCGCCTTTCGTCGCAAGCATACTAACGACAAGAAGTCGTTGCGCGTCAGAAAGCCAGAGTTCAAGACAAAGGTTGTTTCTAGAGTAGAGCCAGCGCGTCAAATTTCAAATGTTCGTTTCAAGACGAAAGCAGAAGCCAAGACCGCAGCTAAGTTCACTCAGTACCTCAAGATATCCTCTTACGGATTCAAAGGATCCACAAAGGACCTAGTCGAAGCTCTGAAAAGTTCCCAAGCTACCATTCGATGGACAAAGAAGTCCGACTTGGACGATGCTAAGAAAGACAAATCCAAGTGGTGTGACTTCCATGCCGATCATGGTCATGCGACAGACGACTGTATCGCATTGAAGAAGGAACTAGCATATCATTTTCCAAAAGGAAATCTCAAAGATATCATCGACAATGTCGTTGTTCCAACTAATAGCCATCGACCGTCGAATCCCGAGCACGCAAAAGTTATTAATTGAAATTCCCTACGCCATGGGGAATCCAGGAGATCAAAAGAGAAAATAAACTGAAGTCGTAAGGTCAAGCTCTCGACAGGTTCGTTTTTCTATCCCTAAATTAACAATATCTTTTCCACAGGGATAAATCTACTATGGTGCCTCGTCGCACGACAACATAGTCAACCGCAGGACAATATTTCTCCGTGTCATTCTGTCATTTAAAACCTATCTTTTCCTCCCAAAAATAGTACGGTAATAAATGACAGGGGGCAAATAGAGAGTGTCTGAAATGGTACGTTCTCTAACTCTTTCTCATACGATTTTTTCTCGCAAAACATTTACTGGCTTAAGCATCGGAGGGTCGTTGGTGAGCCAACGACCAACCCCCGACATCGTTTTATCACAGAATCACACGACAGGTTATCGCAGAGTCGCACGACAGTAATCATTAAATCTATTGTATGACTTTAATATCGCAAGGTTGAACGACATAAACGATCAGGTCTCTAACTTGATTATTTCTCCACAGGGGCATACGACACAAACTCACTGTACGATCTGGTCGTACGATCGCAGAGTCTAAGCGACTTTACCCCTAAGTTTCTTAACTTTCATACCCTGAATGGATGCCTTAATCGCGTGTTTCTATATTTGTTTTACGTTCTTATCATCGTACTACAATGAATACCTTGGTCGCATGATTTCGTGTGTATTCTATGATCGAATTCATAACCAATGTGATATTTGCTTACCAAATATATGAAAACACAAGTTCAAACAAGAAAGGTGCATTTAAAAAGATCGTCAGATACACGCTCAACCACCAACGATCGAGCAGCGAAGAAAATAAAATTCTTAAATTAAAGAGGAGCATCCATCACGTTCATGCCCGAAGTCCCGTCCTGAAGGCTTTCACCTGCTACCTCCTTCTCAGCATCCTTCTCATCGTCCGACTCAAGATCCCTCTCGGTCCCAACACCATTCAGATAGATGTCCAGCTCCTCCTTCGCCAAAGCAAGAGGGTCTTTTCCCAACAAATGTCGTCGCATGATCGCCGCCCGAGCAGTCAGACGAGCTATGGCAAAAACCGACTTACCCTCGTCCTTTATGGCTTGCACCTCCTTCTCCAAAATATCCACCTTGGATTTATAATCCTCAGCCTCTTTCGAAACAGCAACCAAGGATTCCTTAATTTTTTCCATTTCCTCCCTTTGTTCAGCAGTCATGGACAAAGATTGCGTCAGACGATGTCTAAGATCTTCCTTGGCAAGATGAACAATCTTCAAATGTTCTAAAGCATCGTCAAGCCGCTTCGAAAACTCCTCAGCACGACTTGTAGAGGCACTCGCTCTGTCCATCGCCGCTTTCTCTCTTTCACGAGCAGCAGACAAGAGATCTTTTACCTTCGCCGCTCCACTTCGCGAGGCCAAGGAAGCCTGAAGTGCCTGTAAAAGCATGAAAAACAGACATCATCAGTGGACATCGACAACAACAACGACAACGACAAACGAAGTCTGGGCCTAAACAAACTAAGTCTTGAAAGAAAGACTTACCATGAACGACAAGCCGGCTATATGGGCACCCGTCTCCTCGATAGGAAACCCCTCAAAACGCTCCCTAAAAGATGGAAGCAGGAAATTATCCAGGTGAGGGAACAGGTTCGTCCCGTCTAGGACATCACCTGTCATAAAGTCCGATGGCAGCGAAAAGTTGACCGTCGTGACCTTCTCCCCTCCCGTCGAGTGATCCTCGCCCTGGTCGGCTGACAAAGGATTCGACGCGGCAGACGGGGACTTCACCGTTTCCGCCGGAGGCGCAGAATTGATGGGTGTCGCTGCAATCACCTTCTTCGGCGATCCGACCCCTACCTTCTCAGGTGAAGCGACTCTCGACGAGTCATTAACCCCAGCCGACGACTCCCTCGGAGTCGTCGTCCTCGTCTTCTTCAGAATTTCAGGGCCAGCGAACATGGCTTTTAGCCTCCTCTCCCTTCCCTGACGAGCATACTCCAGCTCAGCTGCTCTCTTAGCAGAAACCTTCAACACTTTGGGTTGAGATTCTCCTGGAAAAAAGGAACGTCATAAAGCACACAAAGGAAAAAGACTCGAGGTAACATAGGAAGAAAAGTAAATAAAACTTACCCGTCATCCCTCTCCTTCCTCTCGACTTATCTTCTTCCTCTTCTCTTCCTTTCTCTTCACACTTCTCCCCCTGATTCTCTCCTGAAGATTCTAAATCGTCGTCGTTCGCCGTATGTCGCACGACGAAAGACCTCTCGGCGACGCTAAATTCTAAAAATGAATTAATCTTCGCTTGAGAGTTAGCGTCTGGCTTCACGACCTCGAACTTTATGGCTGTCAATATACAAAAAACAAGTTAAAATCATATATAAATCATATACAGCGCACGACAGATGAAATAACGAGGCTCACCCGACGTATTCTGGCTCGTCCTAATCCACTCACTCTCAGAGTCAAGGGACAATTTACACACGAAAACATATCGAGACTTCCACCCACGGTCATTCACACCCGTTCCTAAAACCAACACGCGATCGCCCTTGAATCTAGAATGTAAACTACATCGATGACATCCGTCCATCTTGGCTTGATAAGCCGAGAGGAGGTCCTGAACATTCATGGGAGAATCCCATTTCTTAGTAGCACGCTCAATCACTCGTACGACTCGCCAGAACTGGGGCATCAACTGACTCGGTGCCAAGTCAAACTCTAACATAAACGCCTTGGCCAGAGGAGAAAAAGGCCATTCGAAACCTATCTTAAAAGGGTATTCATAGATTACGATGTACCCCTCGGGACACTCATTTGATCGGATCTGGCCTGGACGGATCAATTCGACCCACGCAGGAATTTTTGCTAACTTTCTAAAGTCCCGAAGGTCCGATGACTCTTGAATGACACTTTCAGGATCCCTCGACATTTCTAAGAAAAATTTGCAGAAGGCAGAGAAATCGTACCTTACTTATAGGCGCGTTAACCCTCAAAGAAGCCTAACCAAGTCAGGGATTTTCGCAAGATCGGAAGATATCAGACAAAAGACGGCAAGGAAATCACAGCACAAACTCTTCAAGGGCGAAATAAGGAAATGATTCGTCAAAATCCCTATTTAGACCGAAAAACAGGGTTGGAACGAATCCCTGGATAACCGCTGCGCATCCCCGTCCTTTCATACGCCCCAGTAAATCATCGACACCTGGCATCGATAGCTGGTAAGCATCATCGTACATCAGCATGATGTCACGACCTCGTTTACTTTTCAACTTCTCGTTCCGTTAGAAACGGACCAGCCTAATTCCAAGGTAGCAAAGGTAATTTCTAACTCTTGTCATATTTTTTCGACTGACAAAATTTAAAACTCGGATTTACTATCCTTCTTTCAAATTTTGGGGGCAAACTGTTTGGGCAAAAAATCACGTCGTACGACCACGACCAGAACAGGTAAGATGCACGTCATAATCCAAATCTTGTATTAAGATAAGGTCTCGACAAGAACCCATAAAACATCCGTCGTCGCCCATAAAAGGTAAGTCGTACGTCCTCCATGACGCTCGACCATAGTATCGCCCATCCTGTACGACCATCGCGTAAGATCATTGTACCTTCGACCGAACTAACGTTAACCTTGACTGTTACGTTTGTTAAGTGTTTAATGCAGGAGTCAAAGTCATTAAAGAGCAACGGATATAACCGACGCAACCATCAACGATCGATAGCTGTAACGGACGAAGATCATCATGGATAATCACTCCGGCGACCGTTTCCAACCGTTGTAGCCGTTGATTGAATCATTAATGGGGTTAATTAATGACGCGAAGACTATAAAAGACAAGCTAAAGCATCATTTCAAGGGACATCGGTTAACATCCAATACGCTTGAGCGAACATCATCATACAGCAGAGAAAATCATCCAAACTCATAGCAAAGAACATTCAAACTCTGGAGATTGAGTACTGAAAGCCAGAATCCTACAGTGAACTCAAGAACACTCGAAGGAAAAGCTCAAGTATCAGTCTCGACGCACGACATCATCCTTCGACAGATAGTTCACACTTTGTATTCACACACGACAAACACTTGTTATCACATTCAAACACTTGTACTTTACATTTCGAAGTATTTCCTTCATTTGTATTGTAATCATCATACGACCGACGCCAGTACCAAGGACGTCGCCCCTGATTGGCGACCATAGTGCAGCGACGACATCCCTTGTCGTCCGCAGGTTTTTTCCTCGATTGAGGTTTTTCCCGCGTCATCAAATCCCTTGTCTCGTTTATTTTTTCCCTCGTCGCACGTCTCGTCGAAAGATCCTTTCTTTAGTTGATTAAGTTCACATCGACCTTAAGTTGTCCCTTTGGTGCGATTTTTGGCATTAACAGTTAACGTTAGCTTTGGTCGAAGTCGCACGTCCTTATATAATAGTCGTGCGGATCAGGCGACGCTATGGTCGAGCGTCGTAAGGGACTCTCGACTTACCTTTTATGAGGGACGACGATGGTGTTCTGGGTCTTTGTCGAGAACTTATCTTAATACAAGACATAGTCTTTAATCATACGTCTTACCTGTTCTGGTCGCGGTCGAGCGACGTGATTTTTTTGCCCAAACAGTTTTCCCCCAAAATTTGAAAATTGAATGTCAAATTTAAGTTTTAAATTTTGCTTGTCGAACGCTTAGACTTGTGACCTGGGTTGAGGGACTTACCTGGTTGTCATGGAACTAGACCGGTTCGCCTTTAACTGAACGAGAAGTTGAAAAGTTGTGACGTCATACTGACGCGCGATGATGCTTACCAGCTGTCGAGGACAGGTGTCGAAGATCCGGGTGGGTATACGAAAGGACATAGACGCGTATCGATCATCAAAGAAGGTGACGCAAGTTGTGCCTGCCCTTCGAGGCTGGGAAAGGATAAAGAATGCCCCAACAGCTGGGTCGGGAATCTTTGAAGAAGACGAAGTTCTGAAGGAACAGTCTTCGAGGGCTGACATTTCGTCGAGAATTGTCACGCCTAAAGAGGCGAAGGCGTCATCCAGCCGTCCAGGCGCGATGGACGCGACACCAGCAAGTTCGGCGCTTCCGGCGACAGTGACGAAGCTAGTGTCCAAGGTGTTGTCCCCAGCGTCTGCCGACAAGGGGGACAGGTCATCGGCCGATGGTGTCCTAGACGGGACGACGTTGTTTCCTCATCTGGAAAAATATTTGCTCCCGTCTTTCAGGGAACGTTTTCCTATCGAGGAGACAGGGACCCATGTCGCCGGGTTGATGTTCTCGGTCGATGCGGTCCTGTGATCTGGCGTTCACAGCCGATACGGTCGTTAGAGACATATGTTCTGGCATTCCGAGCCGATATGGTCATTTTAAAGGCCTATGGTCTGGCGATCCGAGCCGATATGGTCGTTAGAGACCTATGTTACGTTGTGTAGGTTTTGCTTTAGCGATGAAAGGTAAAAAAGTTTACCTTTCTATTGAACCTGGGTATTATTTTGACTCATACATGTCATGGACATATGTAATATCGACTGTAAAAATTCATTAGGTACAAAGAGTCGTGCGACTTGGGCATCCATTGTAATACAACGATTAGAACGTAAGTCATAAGACTTTCATATTTCTATATCGTATAAGCAAACATAAGCGCATGCGATCAAAGCATTCATTCAGAACATGAAATTTTTCTAAGTTGAAGAACTTAGATTGTGGGGTCGGTGGGGTCGTTAGACCTTACGATCGTATGATTTGATCATACGATAAACTTGAATCATGTGTTCCTGCAGGAGAATGATCAAGTCATGGACTTGATTATTTACGTCGTGCGACCATGCGAAATTAAAATCATATAGTAGACTTGGTGACTACTGTCGTGCGATTCTGCGATAAAACAATGTCATGGGTTGGTCGTTGGCTAACCAACGACCCATCGATGCTTAAGTCATTTGTGATAAAAAATTCGTATGAAAGGAATGAAAAAGAGATAGGGAACATACCTTTTCAGATTCTGTTTTTAGTGGGGTATTTGCCCCCTGTCATTTAATATCCCATTCTTCTCGGGAGAAAGTGGGTTTTAAATGACAGATCGATACAGAGATCTTGAAGAATATTGTCCATGTCTGCGTCGACCGTGCTTTCGTGCGACAGGGCAAGATAGTCGACTTGCGGAAAAGATATCAATTTATCTAAAAAGTCAGGGATAGAGGGATGAACCTGTCGAGATTTTGCAGTTATGTCTCTTGCAACTGCTTGACAGTCTATTTTCGCGGCTTCAAGGTGGACTTATGGCATTCACGAGCGACTTTCGGCTCACTCTTGATTTCCTGGATTCCCCATGGCGTAGGGAATTTCAACATTTGATGATATGTCGAGGGAACGACTTTTATTTCATGAATCCATGGTCGACCTAAGATGATGTTATAGGCTGACACACAGTCGATAACACTGAACTTAGTCTGCTTATTGACTCCTCCGGCATAGACGGGCAAAATTATCTCTCCAAAGGTGCTCGTCGCTTCTCCATTGAAACCGACCAAAGTTGTCGAACGTCGGGTGATTTCTTAGCGATCAATTCCCATGGCTTTGATAGTGTTGAGAAAAATGACGTTTGCTGAACTGCCCCCGTCTACCAATACTCGACGCGTCAAACAGTTACCGACCGTGAGTTGAATGATCAACCCGTCGTGATGCTTTTGGTACGAGTCGCCGAGGTCGACTTGGTCAAACACGATCTTCATGGCTTCTAATTCCAAATCTCCTTTGGGTCTGGATGAACGAGGAATAGGCCGGTCGTCGGGCGCTTGACTGGCATGACGCTTAGCTGCGGAGTACGTCAGACCACACACGTCCGAAACACCAGTGATGCAATTAATGATCTCTGCAAGCTTGGGCACTGACGATCGTAAGCTATTAGCTGGAAGAACGACATCATCAATAATATCTTTGAGATTACCTTGTGGAACATGATATGCCAATTCCTTCTTGAGTGCGATACAATCATCTGTTGCATGACCATGGTCGACGTGGAAGTCGCACCACTTTGATTTATCCTTCTTAGCATCGTCCAAGTCAGACTTCCTCGGCCACCGGATGGTTGCTTGGGTGGTCTTCAGAGCTTCGACTAAGTCTTTAGCTGACCCTTTGAACCCATAAGAGGAGATCTTGGGGTACACGATAAATTTAGTCGCGGTTTTAGCTTCTGCCTTTGTCTTGAAACGAACGTTTGAAATCTGACGTGCTGGCTCTATTCTGGATATGGCTTTCGGCTTGAATTCTGGCTTCTTGACACCTAACGGCTTCTTGTCGTCAGTGTGTTTTCTACGAAAGGATGCGTCGTCTTCGACCCTCATATATGCTAAGGTTCGAGCTCGGACGTCTTCGAAAGTCTCTGGGGGATACTTGGTCAGATCGATATATAGACCTGAACTATCGTCTAGACCACGCTTATAAGCTTCGATCGCAGTTTTGATGTCACAATTGCGGATACTGATCATTTCGGCATTGAATCTATTGAAATAACTTCGAATAGACTCATTGGTCTTCTGCACGACATAGTACAGATCACTAGTCTGCTTTTCCATCTTACGACTGCTGGCGAATTGCCGGAAGAATTGGTTGACCAATTCGGCGAACGACCCGATAGATTTGAATTTGAGATTGATCAACCACTGGAGAGCTGGGCCAGTGAGAGTCGCCCCGAAACTCTTGCACATGCATACTTCCTGGTACATGTGTGGAATCGAGATTGTCCACATGAGCTGCTTATACTGCGCGACATGCTCGGTTGGATCGGTCACACCCGAATACTTGGGAGTGAAGGCAGGAATGTTATACTTCTTTGGGACCTCGACGGTGGCGATCTCGTCGATGAAGGGCGACGCCTGATACCCCGAGCGAGGCTCGACATCGACAGGCACAGCTGCCCCATGCAACTTGGCGAGCAAGGACAGGACGCGCTCATTTTGGTCTTCTAACATCTTCAAACGCTGGGCGACGGGATCGTTAAGATCAGGATTTACCCCTGTCGAGGGATTGGTCCCTGGACTAGTGCCATTACCATGCGACGAACCATTGGTGTCCCCGTTGAACGGGACAAAATATGGATGCGACCCATAGTGGAATTGCTGCGGTCCATTCTGAAACGATTGTGGTCCCTGCTAAAATGGCTGCGATCTCTGCTGGAAAGGTTGCGATCCTTGCTGGAAAGGTTGCGATCCTTGCTGGAAAGGTTGCGGACCACTTTGGAACGGCTGGGAAAACGGCTGGGATCCATTCTGAAACGGCTGGGCGCCACCTTGCAATGGTTGGGATCCATTGTTCAAGGGTGGTGGTCGGATGTGCTGAGGGGGAATCTGCCTAGACTGGGGATTCGGAATGAACGGACCCGGCTATTGATTCTGCATGAATGGACCTGGATGCTGATTCTGTGCGGACGGGCCTGGTCCCGGACCTGGATTCTGGATGAATGGTCTAGGACCATTCTGGGGTCCAAAAGGATTCCTTAGTCGCGCGATCTCTTTAGCTGCTCTGCGATTCTGTTCTGCCATTGCATTGAGTTGATTCCTGGCAACATCGAGCTCCTGATACATCTGAGCGACGGCTTGCTGCGGATTTCCAGGGGCTGCCATTTTCCTGCAATAGAAAATAGAAGAAACTCCAAGAAACTATTAGTAGAATGCACGTTCGTCGAGGATTTTCTCTAGATGTAGTCCCACGGATGGCGCCAAACTGTTAATGCCAAAAATCGCACCAAAGGGACAACTTAAGGTCGATGTGGACTTAAACAACTAAAGAAAGAATCTTTCGACGAGACGTGCGACGATAAATAAAATAAAGAAACAAGGGATTTGATGACGCAGGAAAAACCTCAAACGAGGAAAAAACCTGCAGACGACAGTGGGTGTCGTCGCTATACTATAGTCGCCAATCAGGGGCGATGTCCTTGGATAATGGTGTCGATCGTACAGTGATTACAATACAGATGAAGAAAATGCTTCGAAATGTAAAGTACAAGTGTTTGAATGTAAAAATAGGTGTTTTGTCGTGTACGAAACAAAGTGTGAACTGCTGGTCGAGGGCTGTTGGCGTGCGTCGAGAGAGATACTTAGAATAATGGTTCTTCACTTCAGGTGTTCTTGTTAATCGCCGGATATTCGATGTTTTGAAATGTTGATTGAGCTTGATATTTATAGTCTTCGCGTCCTTAGCTTCATCCATGAATGCTCCTTTAATGGCCTTAACGGTTGGAAACGGTCGCTGGAGTAATGATCTTCATCCGTTACGGTCGCCGGCTGTTTAATGATTGCGTCGGTTATAGTCGTTGCTTCTTAATGACTTTTACTCCTGCATTAAACACTTAATAAACGGTCATGGTTAACGTTAGCTTTGGTCGAAGTCGCACGTCCTTATATAATAGTCGTGCGGATCGGGCGACGCTATGGTCGAGCGTCGTAAGGGACTCTCGACTTACCTTTTATGAGGGACGACGATGGTGTTCTGGGTCTTTGTCGAGACCTTATCTTAATACAAGACATAGTCTTTAATCATACGTCTTACCTGTTCTGGTCGTGGTCGAGCGACGTGATTTTTTTGCCCAAACAGGACCCTAGTAAGTACAATGATAAAGATAAGCGTCTTGTAGCTCTTGACACTAAAGTTAGAGCCACCATTGCCCTCTCTTTGCCTGATGAGGTTTATCATTATCTTGTAAACTTTTCTACTGCTAAGAAAATGTGGTCCACTCTGTGTGTTCTCTATGAAGGTACGTCTGAAGTGAAAAAGAGCAGAAAATTTGCTCTTGTTAGAAAATATGAACTCTTCTCTTATGAGAAAGGAGAATCTCTTTCAGGCTATTGTAATCGCTTTAACAGTCTTCTCAATGATCTTAAACTGTTGGGTCGCATGTATGATAATGAGGAAGTCCTGTGCAAGTTTATGGATTGTCTTCCTGATTTTTGGGAATACATTTGTACTTGTATAAAGACAACCAAGGATCTTGATCACATGCCTCTCACTGCTCTTTATGGAACTCTCTTCAACTATGAGCAGACTAAGCTGCAAAGGAAGTCTATCATCACAGATATAAAGAGCTCTTCTCTAGCTCTCTTAAGTGACTCTTCCAAAATAACTATGTGTACTCCAAGAATCACCTACCCATTTGACTCTGACCATGATAGTCAAGAAGATCCCAATGAGCATTCAGAAGCATATCTTAGTGATGCTGATGATGAATGTGAGGAAACTTCAGTTGACAAGTTATCAGATGAAATGGCAAGGATGGATGGGCATTCTAAATCAAAATCTCACTTTTCTTCTGAAAAATCTATGTTTAGTCGAAAACCCTCATCTTCTCTCTCCAAACACTCCTCTTCGGACAAATCTAATGAGGAATATTTTAACTGTGGTAAAAAGGGTCATTTTGCCTCTGAGTGTAGAAGTAAACGTTTTGAAAAACCCAGAACTTCTTCCTCAGGCCAACTTTCCTCAAAACCGGGAAGATCCAAATATGATTCTGACCGGGCTGAAAGAAACAAAGAAAAATACAAGAGAGAAAAGGAAAGAAACGCAAGACTAGTCAGAAAAGGAAAGGGTCTGCCTGCTAAAACTCATGATTTGGCAGATGAACCCACATCTGAAAGCGACGAGGACATTTCAAATGTGTGCTTCATGGCCAAGTTAAATGACATGGATGATCCAGAAGGTCACACTCTCTCAACTTCTCTAGTATCAGCTAAGTGCTTCTCCTCCTCTTTATAGAATTGACAGGTATTCTACTAAAGATGTCTCTACTTCTAATCCTCACCCTTCATTTTCTATTCAAACACTCTACCTCTATTTTCTTAAAACTCCCTTCCCATTATTACCTGTTAGTTCAATCTCTCTCATCCTCACAAACATTTATAAATACCTCACCTTCTATCAACCCTTATCACTACCCCTCTTAACTATACACTCTAACCCTCTCACCTTTTTACCTTACCTCTCACCCTCATTTCCTAAGTCTATCTTTCCCAAGTTTATGTTTCTTGAGTCTGTCTTTCCTAAGTCTATCTTCTCCACTTCTACCAATTTGCCCTCTTCCACTCCTGAAGATTTTCCTCTGCATCTCAACCTCAACCTTCTCTTTCTTTAGCACAACATCCTGGATTTGAAACCACAAGGGTGGTGGCGTGTTGGCAAGGTCTTGGGGGATGTGGTGGAATATCCCATCCACCCCGGGTTCAAGTCCAGGCGTCAGCATTCTGTGGCCAGGCTTAGTCTCAGACGGCCGCTTTGTTTGTTTGTTTCCAAATTGCCAAGGATGTAGTCTAGGCAAAGCCTAGATGAACCTTATCCAAAAAAAAAAACATCCTGGATTTGAAGATCCCTCCCTTCATGACTATGTGTAATGCTTGAAGATCATTCTTGAAGACTCCCCCACCAATCTTCTGAAGATTTCTCTCACCAATCTTCTGAAGATTTTTTCCTCAAATCTTCTGAAGATCTCTTATATTCTGAAGATA
Source organism: Saussurea involucrata (assembly GCA_033807775.1). NCBI lineage: Eukaryota > Viridiplantae > Streptophyta > Magnoliopsida > Asterales > Asteraceae > Saussurea > Saussurea involucrata. The sequence continues at coordinate 144,909,019 of CM066314.1, read as the reverse complement.
GATCATTTCCACATCTTCCGAAGATTTCTCCTAACTCTTGAAGATATTGATGATTACTCTTGAAGATTGAAGATGTTGAAGATTACTCTTGAAGATTGAAGATGTTTGCTTCCCACAAATCTTCCGAAGATCTATCTCAACAATCTTCCGAAGATCCTTGCCAAAATATTCAAAAATAAAAATAAAAAAATTGTATATGTATATATATATATATATATATCGGCTGTCGATGTATGTTTTAAAAAAAATACAAAAAGAAAAAGAAAAAGGGGTTGCCGATACTTTGTTTAAAAAAAACAATATTATTATTATTCAACCCCCCCCCCCTCCCCCCCGCCTTCCCCTTGCTGCCGAACCCACCCCCCTTCCTTTTTTTTCTTCTTGTTGCCGAAAGACCCACCACCTTCATATTTTTTGACAATTTTTTTTACCCATCACCTTTATTACTTCTTTTACCAAACTCAAGACAACTATAACCCCCCCCCCCCCCCCTTTTCTTTTGTTTGTTGCCGCCGAAGACACACAAACCCCCCCTCCTTTTTCTTTTAATTTTCTGCCGAAAAGTGACTTACCCTCCCCCCTTCTTCTAATTTTCAGTCGACAAGAACATAACCCCCCCCCCCCTTTTCTTTCTTTTCTGCCGACCAACGCTACCAACCCCATTTTTTTATTTGTTTGCTGTTGCCACTATCCCCTTCCCCCCCTTATTGCTACCGACAGCCGAAACCCCCCCCCCCTCGCCGAAATCCTACCTGCCGAAATCCCCCCCTCCCCATCCTTTTTGCTGCTGCCGAAAACCATCCCAACTCTCATGATATTTTTTTGGTAATTTTTTTCCAATCCCCTTTAATTCTCCTCACTACCGAAACCCACATCCCCAATTTTTTTTGGCCGATTATAATTCTCCTACCACCTTTTTTAAGGTTACATTTTTTTTACCCACCTCTCTCTTCCTTCTCTCTTCCCCATAAATCTCTCACCTTCCCTAAACCCTATATCCTTCTCTCACATCACACTCAACCTTCCTTCTCTCTTCCCCATAAATTTCTTCACACCTTTCATTTTAAAAAAATAATTAAAAAAAATTGTGGTCTTGTGTTATGGCCAATTTTTCATCATTTCTTAGTGTTTTTATCCGTCGGCCGTTGAGGGGGAGAATTCATCTTGGGGGAGCAACGTCAACCCTCAGTACTCATATCCAGCGTCCAACTCGAAAAAATGAGGAAATCGGCGGACCAGTCAAGGGGGAGCACATCAGTCCGGGCGGATCTAACTGAGGGGGAGGAACACAAAGACCGACTGATCTACTGAGGGGGAGCAAAACAAAGACAAAGGATGATGATGCTGAACAGGAAGAGCTGAAGATGCCAAGAGAAAGAAAGAAGATGCAAGAGATGGGCAGAAGCATCCTGAGGCTGATTCACTCAATCTCAACCCTCCCTCAAAGATTGTCACCATAATGGGTTGCTGATCAAAATGAAGAATCCTCAAGCCAGACACAAGTTTCAACTCTCTCCTCCAAAGATGCAAGTACATTTTGTTTTGTTCATATTGTCTATTCTTCAATCTCCGTTCTTTTATTAGTTTGTACAGATATACCTTTTATTTTATTTTACTTGTAAATGTCGGATACAAAAAAAATCCAAAAAGAACAAAAAGAATGGACTATGTGAAAAGAACCCAAAAAGAGTAAACAAGGGTCAAAATGAATTATTAAGTATTTACTCCTCAGATTCTAAGTATGGATGTCATCCTAAAATAGGGGAGATTGTTGGGTCACTTAGGATTTGAAGATGACCTCCAGTCTTTCATTTTAAACATTTTATACTTAGAATACTTTTTAGGTTCTTTACAAGCAGCTTAATTATGTAACACAATATGTTCGGTGAAGTCGAAGATCAACCGAAGAAACAAAGTAGAAGTGTATCTTCAAAGCGGATTGAAGATGGACTTCTCAGCCAAAGGTTAAGCTGCTACTTGAAGACATCCTAAGTCTTCGGCCAACACTACTTGAAGACATGTTAGGCAAGATGCTTGAAGACATCATAGGCAAGATGCTTGAAGACATCTTAGGCAAGGAAATCTTGAAGACATGATCGGCAGGATCACTTGAAGAAATATTCAGCAAGGATACTTGCCTACATCTTAGGCAAGGATACTTGCCTACATCTTCGGCAAAGAAGTCTTCGGTAGGTATTGTACTTTATCTGCAAAATATATCTGTGATATCTTGCACCGATGGAGACATCATCCGAAGATCAGAAAAAGGTTGTTTGGCTTTCTTATCTCTTTCAAGAAAGATCAACTTCAACAGCAGGTCAACGCTTCAAGACAAAAAGTACATCTCAATACTTTTCAGAAGACCTGCCTTCCTATCTTCCTACCCTTGCTTAACAAGTGTCCATGCATTTAATGCATGAGGCACTATATAAAGAGACCATCTTCAACCTTGCAAAGATAACCAGTTTACAAAATCTTCAAGACTCCAAGTGCTGGCATTTTCTCTCCTCTCTCAAAAGTTAATTGTTTGTACTAAGTGTTTTACAATTGTTCTTATTCTCTGAGTGTCTGTGTGTAAGATTGTTTGAACCGATTTATCTGTTCTGTTCCGCAACAATCAATAGTTTATGTGTGTAATTCTTATTTGAAGTTTTTCAATAAAAGAATTAAATTAAGTGAAAAAATTTGTGTATTGTATTCAACCCCCCCCCCCCCCCCTTCTACAATACTTGTTACCATTGCTACTCAATAGCTGGGACCAACAGTAACATTAAAGTATTGTTATTTTTAGTGTTAACTTTGTTAATTATTTTGTTAAAGTATATATTAAAAGGTACATATGAATACTTGAACCAAAACAAAAGCATGATAGGACAAGACAACTCACTTTCCACGTTTTCATACTTTTCACGTTTTCATACTTTTCACGTTTTTCATACTTTTCAATGCGAACCGACATCCACATTTGGCTATAAATACCCCGCGCTAGATTAGTCATAAAACACATATACGGGAACATATTATTTATTAACGTCTTCTTACATGGCATCCCCAAATCTTCATGTTTGGTGCTTTAGGTGTTTATCTGAATCGCTTTCAGCCACTGGCAAAGAGTTATATGGTTCGTATACATGTTTCTTTGGGTTTTGCTTGTTAGCACCGTTGTCTGAGGCTAACTTTATTAATTTTCATGAACAGATGCATATCCACAGTTGTTCACCATGAAATTCCACCATGGTGGGTACTTCACGGAACCACCTACAAGACATTATTTTCGTGGTCTATAAATTTATGTTGACATGTTAGACGTGGATGATCTTTCTATGCAACTACTTGAACAAATATGAAAGAGCTGGACTACGAAGAACCAAAATATTATAGGTTGTATTTTAAGAGGCCGAATGCAGACTTCTTGACTGGACTGGTAGAATTGACTACCGATGAAGATGTAGCCAACATACGTCAGTATGTTGACGGCCATACTGTGATTGAAGTGTACATCGAGAAAGTGGAGCTTAACACTTTGAGACTCGTCTCGCTAGAGCATGTAAGAAGTCGACCTGGATTGTTAAAAACCCAACCATCGTGTAGTCGTAGCTTGACATTTGAATAATTGTGTACTGTACTAATTAGTATGTGTTTGTTATGAAACAATCTTGTATAACATCTATGACGAAATTTTTGACCATATCCACATCCGTGATCAAGAACCTACATTTTAACGACTATAAGTAGATGGCCTGATGAATTAGTAATTCACAACTTGTTATATATCCTTTCTACCCTCTATACCGTTTACAAACATTATCTCGCTTTTATTAACACTATGGCTGGAGGTTCAAGATCTAAAGGGAAAAGGTCGGTGAATGGGGTTGGCACTTCACGTTCGGCAGCCACCCAACCACTGAACGATGGAGCTTTCCGGAGTACCTGGAAGGTACCAGAAACAGACGAGGAATGGAGACAACATGGGCGAACTGCGGCTGATGATCCATTCACGGCTGAGGAGGAAGAAGAATGGGGCGAGGCATGGGAGCAATACTACCTCAATAATGGCTGGAACTCCCCACCAACGTATCATTGTACCCAGCTGGAGGGTCTTCCAGAAACTCAACGAATTCCTCCCACAGTGCAAGCTTCCATTGATGAGGCGAACGCCGATATCCGGAGGGTAAATGTTATGTGGAACCATAACAGGGAGCTTCAGCAGGGGAAATGGAGTATCTAGAGGAGAAGAAATGAGAACTGGCAATGACTAGGGCTCATGTTCGGTATGCGCAACGACAGATTCAGGAAGTAGAAGAGGAACTAACAGAAATCGAAGAAAGCTACACGGGAATGGAGGAAATGATCAAGAAAAAGGTTAACTGGATCACTGGCCTCCAAGACGCCTACCCGTAATAGATTTCTCTATTTAGATGCACTATATCCGTTTCAATGGGGAAGATGAATTGCAATAATTGATGTTTTTATTAATTTCCCTATTAAATAACTTAAAATGGAAAACATTACTTTAAAGAAATACTTGAAAAACTCAGACAATAAGTGTGGAAAAAAAACAGTAAAAACATGCAAAAACACGTGAAAAACCCCAAAAACATGAAATGATGCCCTAAAAATAGAGGGACCAAAAGTGAAAATCGCGGACAGGGACTAAACTTGTCAATTTGCCAATTTTAGGGTCCATTGCGGCCCATCGCAGCACATCGCGCGCTCCAATCACGGGCCAATTGGGTCGGGTCCACGATAGAGGCCCAAATCGCGGGATTATGGAGTATTTCGGCAAAATCAGAGAGATTTGAGGTATTTGGGCAACAAATTTTTGAACTTAGGGTATTTTAATTAATTTCCCTATTTAAATCATATGTAATTCAATAAATGATTTACATATAGGGTATCAATAATAAACATTTTATATTAGGGGTGTTCAAAGTTTCGACAAACCCGACGACTGCGGTCAACCCCACCCGAAAAAACTCAAAATAACTCAAACCGAGATAATCAGACACATAATTGATATACAATTTGGTCAAACCGCATCTATTGGGTTGGAATTGCGTTACGGTAATTTGAACCCAACCCAACCCGATGCATTTCTATACTATGATTATTGAATTATCGATTAATATATATACACATAGACGTAGTTTCATTTGCAAACCATACAAACCGACGATTTCATTGGTTAAGTTAATGAATTCGGTTCATAAAGTTGTTTAATTTGATGAAACTGTTTCATATAATTATTTTCTTGATGAAATTGTTTCATAAATTTGCGTTTTCTATGTAAAAATGAAAAAGTCATAAGACTGAGAAAATACATGAATTAATTTTATCAGAATAGAAAAAATACATGAAACTACATAAATAGACACAAATATATGAAACAATTTCATCAATAAAAGAATTATATGAAACAATTTCATCAAATTAAACAACTCCACATTAACTTAACTAATGAAATCGAAGGTTTGCATGGTTTGCAAAATTAGGATGGATTGCATTTGATCTCTCTCCTACACACACACACACACACATATATATATATAGGGTCCTGTTATTTTACGAACCAGTGAAATCTAACAAACCGTACAAACCACGTTCAACCAATCATTTTTTTTTAGTTTTTCTTCACTTTTTCTTTATTATGGAGGTTGATTAGTCAATAATATATGAAACAATTTCATCAACAATATATGAAAGTTGATTAATCAAGAATATATGAAACAAAATTCATCAAAGTGAGAAATACATGTAAGAATTTCATGTTTACATAAAAGCAAAAGTATATGAAACAATTTCATCAAAAAAAGACTTATATGAAACAATTTCATCATATGAAACACTTTTTCATGAAACAATTTCATTCAAATTAAACATTGAAAACAAAGGTTTGTACGTTTTGTTAGATTTCACTGGTTTGTAATATAGTCTTGGTCTCTCTCTCTCTCTCTCTCTCTCTCTCTCTCTCTCTCTCTCTCTCTCTCTCTCTCTCTCTCTCTATATATATATATATATATATATATATATATATATATGCGCTAGATATTAGACCAACCCTTAGTTAAACTCAAAATTATATTACAATAATAATTTCAACTGTAACTTTGTTTTCTTATTCACTCGAACCTTCAATATTTTTTTGAGTTTGTTAGCTTTTTTGGTATGTTCTCATTTTTATTTTACTTTGTTCAAACACAAATGTTATACTACATTATAAAATAACATACGGAAGTTTTAACCCAATCAACCCAACCAATCCAACCTAACCCGAACGGTTTGGGATGGGTGGGGTTATAGTTTTGATTGGGTTGGTTTGGGTTGACATTTTTCGAATCACAAACATTGAGTTGGGTTGCTAAAAAACCTTTAACCCGAACAATCCAACCAATGTATAACCCTAAGTTACATATAGTGTATCAATGCATTGTATAATGATGTGCATATATTAATCAACTAGTATACACTATATGAAATTCATTAGTAACGATATCACATCAAGACATGGGATAATACGAGAAGTGTGAGAAGTACTTTTAAACCGTTGGTCACTTTTAATTAATTACTCTCTCATGAATTGCGGTTTGAAAATGAATTAATTCGGTGCATCTCATCCTAATGTTCATACATTTCTAATCCAACGATTGATAACCATTTCTCACACTTCTCTCAGAATTTGACACTTCTCACACTTCTAACCGAAACCCAACTTATCACATCAATGAGTATATTTAATAACATATATATATATATATATATATATATATATAGAGAGAGAGAGAGAGAGAGAGAGAAATAAAGGTTCAAACGAGAACGCTAACTATTTACGAGAACACGAGAACGGTCGTTCATGTACAAAATCACATGTGATTCACGTACAAAAACACATGTGATTTTACACTACCTGGATTTTGTACGTGATTTGTACAAAATCACATGTGATTTTACACTAACTGGATTTTGTACAAAATCACATGTGATTCACGTCCAGATTTCCAGGTAGTGTAAAATCACATGTGATTTTGTACGTGAACCACATGTGATTTTGTACATGGACGGCCGTTCTCGTGTTCTCGTAAATAGTTAGCGTTCTCGTTTGAACCCACATTTCTCTCTCTCTCTCTCTCTCTCTCTCTATATATATATATATATATAGAACGATAATCAAATGAGAACCTAAAATAGGTTGAGAACCGTGAAAACCAATCTAAGTCGTTAATTGGTTTTAATCTATGGACATTATTATAGGCAAAAATAGGTTGAGAACCTATGAATGAATTTTTATGTTTTTAAAACCATAGAATCAAAATCAAATGACGGCTTAGATCGGTTCTCACGGTTCTCAACCTATTTTTGGTTCTCACATGATTTAACCCATATATATATATATATATATATATATATATATATATATAAATATAACCCGAAGTAAATTAAAAAAATCATATGATGTCTATTCATCTGTGAATATATATATTTTTTGGTACAAAGTTAATTTCAAAAGGAATAAAAACATCTAAAAAAATTCACAACTCTTAATAATCGTTATTTCAACCTAGAACATGAACTTAAAATTACAAAAAAACCCCATAAACAGATACAAAAACTCATCACAACCATTGCACTTTCCTATTCCATAGAAGAGTTAGTTTCGTCTTTCCAGTAACCCATTTTTTTCAAGTAGTTAAAATCGGAGGCAAATAACCAGCCAAGTTACCAAGAACCCTAGCTTTCGTGTCCGGAAAAAACTCCGTCCCCGGAAGCTCCGTCACATCTCCGTCCTCCGTCACCGCCACCGGATAACTCAACAAATGCCCCGGCAAATCATGCTCCAACTTCTCCGAACAATACATATCCCAATATTTCAACGATACCTGATTCACCTTTCTGATGCAATTCAAGCTCTCCGGACACGAAAAACAGTCGTCGAGAAACCCTAAATGTTCATACCACAACGACATTCGGAATCCATGAATCTGCCCCCTCGCCGGCCGTCGTTTTGATAGGTGGCAAGGTTGAAACGCCCCCATTGCTATCTCCGAATCTCGAGCTCCGTCCATCGATCTCTGGTTGATGTTCGCCGATCCAACGATCATGTACTCATCATCAACTGCAAAATCATCAGTAATTTTTCGATTAATTTAATCAATTTGGGGGTGTTTGGGATTGCTTATTCAAAACTTATGTTTTTTTTAAAATGCTTATCAACTTATGTGGGGGATAAAATTGAGTTTTATAAAAAATTTAGTTTTATAAAAAGTGTTTGAATTAGCTTATTATGGTACCAAGTTGTTATTTAGGGGTGTCTGAGATTGCGTATACATATAAAATAGCCAAAAAAATTATAAGTTATTTCAAATAAATTGATAAGTCAGTATGGACTAACTTATTAAAAACAACTTATCTGACAAAAAATAAACAGTTTCTTTCCCAATCCAATCACTAGAAATAACTTATCTAATATAAAAAAATGAAATAAACAGATATTATTTAAATAAGCAATCCCAAATAGGGGTGTTAACGAATCGAGCTTTTAATGAGCTACTCGAGCTCGAGCTCGTTTATCTCGAGCTCGAGCCTAATAGTTGTCGAGCTCGAGTCGATCTCGAACACAAAATAAAGCTCGCTTAAGTTAACGAGTCCAGCTCTATAACACCGATGTTCGACTCGACTCGTTCGAAAGCTCGATTAAGCTTTACGAGTCGAGCCGAGCCAAGCCGAGCCATTCGAGCATACACTTTTTCGAGTCTGACATATTTATATGTTTACAAATTATATAAGTAAAATATAAAAATTATCGATCTTGACTACATAAACGAGTTAATCGATCTCGAATTCGAGCTCATAAACGAGCATCGAGCTCGAGCTCGAACATTGAAAAAATATTCGAGCTCGAGCTCGGCTCGAATAAACTGCTACTCGACTCGACTCGGCTCGTTAACACCCCTAAATTCCCAAACACCCCCTTCATATCAAATTGCAAACAAATTGGATCAGATTAAAGGGTATCAAAAGTTACCAATCATCATTTTGGCGTGCACATATATCATGAACCGCCGTGCTTCTTGAGCTCGCCGGTAATTACTCCCATTTTCCGGCGTCTCCGACGGTATATACTCGCCGTCTTTTTTCATTTCTCGATTTCCGAGACAGAAAAATGTCAAATAGTTTTTCGGGTCGGCCACGATCCGTTTCACTTTTAGGGCATGAATGATATCGGTGTACATCATCTTCATCGTTCTTCTTTGCCAATCGAGTATGGCTTGCACCGATGCACTTTCCGGCTCACCTTCCGGCCACATTGGCAAAACGACGTAAACCCTGAAGTCCTCACCGGCTTCGATTTTGCTCACGATTTTAAGCGAAAGTTCCTTCGGGATTAAATGTAACGCGTCGATGTCTTCGTCTTTGATATCGTTCGAGTTCCAATCGAACGAGCTCCCGAGAAAATATTGGTTTTCGATGTAAATAAAGTTTTTCGCTCTTCGGATGGCGTTAATGTAACCATCTTGGATACTCCTATCGATTATATTATCTTTTCCACTAATCAAACCGGCGCGAGCTGCGTCCTCGGGTTTCTCAGGAAACCCGAACGCAGCTCCGCCGTCAATTGAACGGAACAACTGTACGTTCCACGTCTCGCGGTCGTGCGGCAGCACGACCGCAGATGGCGGGATAATGATCTGGTCAAGATCCCGAATGTCGTTGAGTAAATCCCTCCCGCCTTGCTTCAACCACCGTCGCTCGAAATTAAACAAAACGTCCCACGCGATCGGACCCTCGAGCTTGCAATGGATGTCGTGCCACGGCTCCCGGGGCCCGCCTTTCGTAACTGACGAGTTCGGGAAGTTGGGTTGGTGGAAGTCGTCGTGGTGGACGGTGTCAAGCGTGCGAAAAAGAGAATGGAACGGCGTGTCGTATCTTCCGTTGCAAAGATCGATTCCGCCAATGAAGCTCACAATCCGTCGTTTCTCGTGGTTTCCATTTGGCAACGCGCTATCGACAACCACGACCTTTTGGTGGTGAGTCAACATTGTCGAGATTTGGATATTTTGAACGAAACTCCTTCCGTCGTCAGGGTTACGAGGACACAGGACACAGTTGACTTCCGATCCACGGAAGTAGTCTCCCGTGTCCTCGTCGTGGGTTGCCATGAACCCGTTCTTAAACAAACCGCCCGAAGTTCGATCATCCCAAACGAGCATTAGCACTCGAACACCTTCGCTCGCCTTTTTCTTAAGCAATTCACCAAGCGTCATATCTCCGCCGGGCTTCGGCCTCCTCAAATCCCTAATCAAAGTGATTTCAGTGTAAACCGACCAACCCGTTATGTAAATCAAGTGTTTCGCGTTCGAAATTGCATCAAGTATGTCTTCCCAACATCCGTGAGGTTCATAATACTTGCCTCCGCATAACGGTATTTTTGGGGTGAAATTTCCGGGTAGGTGTGCGTCTTGATAAAGCGTAACTTTACATCCGTTTCTTTGCGGGAAAAATGTAAACGGAACCCCGGGGAACTTTTCGCTTTGTATACCTCGAGACCACTGGCATTCTCGAACGACTTCTAAAAATTGGACCTTAACATGGATTTTTGGATGCCCGTGTATTTTTTTACCTCGATCATCGACAATTTCGAGCCATTGGTCGATAACTTCTTGGTTCAGAAGCTTTTGAACCGGAATATAAGCACGACCCAGTAAAGTTGCACCTATTGGGTCGGCTTCTTTGATCGTGAAGACAACTTTGGAGGCCATGTGGGCGCAATAGATGTGAAACGATTCGTACCATCTTGGGTTTGAGTCGTGGTCCAGCTTCCGGGTTCGGCCCACTCGAGCCTTTTCCAAGTCAATAGTTGCATAAAGGCTTGAAGCATTGTCCTTCAACCCCACAATATGCTCTAGTCCGTCTACGATCTACACAAATTAGAAGACCATGAAATTATTTATTAAATAAAAAATACATATTTTTTAGGTTTTGTATGATAGGGTTGGGTTCGGTGAGAAGTTGAGGTTAACGTGGAAAGTGGTTATCAACCGTTGAATGAGAAATAATGAGATTGCAACGAGATGCACCAGCTCAATTTCTTTCTAAGCCGCAATTCATGGATAACATTTGATTAAAAGTAACTTTAACTTCTCACACGATCCTTCATATATATATCTATATCTATATATATATATATATGTGTGTGTGTATAGGAAGGTTCAAATAAAAAAGATAAAATGAATGAAAACGTACAAATAAAAGATTTATACGTGAATAAAATTATTGGTAAAATAGCCATGGTTTATATATATATATATATATATATATATAGACTTATGAGACCAGACTATTTCCGTGAGACCGTGAGATCAAAAAATTAACACTAAACTTTCACAGCAAAAGACTATGAAGGTACTGTGATGGTAAACCTTCACAGTGTTTTGCTGTGAAGGTTTGCAATTTTTCTTACCTTCACAAAGAATCACTGTGAAGGTTTAGTGTTAATTTCCTGGTCTCACGGACTCACGAAAACAGATTGGTCTCACGTGAACCCAACCCTATATATATATATGAGAAAACCTCAAAAAAATGGAAAACTAAGGAACACTCTAGTAGCCTTCCATCTGGACGGTATGCATTTGTGCATACAGGTAACTTAAGTTGTTTATTTTTATTTTTATGCACTTGTGCATATGCACGTGTGCATGTTACAAATTACCCGTATGCACAAGTGCATACCGTCCAGTTGAAAGCTACCAAAGTGTTCCTTAGTTTTCCGTTTATTTGAGGTTTTCCTTTGATCCTGACCCTATATATATATATATATATATATATATATATATATATATATATATATAAGTGGCTTCAAACAGTGTAAAAGTGGCTTCAAACGAGAACGAGAACGCTAACTATTTAAAGAAACACGAGAACGACCGCCAATGTACAAAATCATACATGATTCATATACAAAATCATATATGATTCACGCGACTTGCCCCACGACTTTAAGTCCCGGCCAAAGTCGCTCGCGTCCAATTTCTTGCAGTTAGAATAAAATCATGTGATTTTGCACATGAGCGGTCGTTTTCGTGTTTTCTTAAATAGTTAGTGTTCTCGTTTGAATCTTCCTCAATTACTGTGTGTATATATATATATATAAATGTAGAGCTTAATTCATATATAAACCAGAAAAAGATTATAAACTCATGGGCGGACGAAGTGTGTTAAATACGGTGGCACGTGCCACCATATTATTTCTCCGACGAAGGGTAAAAGCTTTTAGGTTTTTTAAAGGTGCAACTTTATCATTTTGGAATGTGCTATCGCATTATTTTGGAAACTTCAAGAAGGTGCAACCGTACGTCGTATTCAACCAAAAAAAACTCTTGAAAGCAATCAAAAAACCGAAAAAAAACCCCTTGAAATTGACAAAAAAAACCTGAAAAAGTTCCTCGAAATCGGTAAAAAACTTAAAAATCTCTTGAAATCAAGCAAAAAGTTTTAAAAATCCCTAAAACGGTGAAATTAGGCTAAAAACGCATCAGACGATATTGAACGTCGATAAAAAGACGTAGACACGTCGATAAAAACCATACTTTTTTGTAATTATTTTTTGTCTATATTATATGGTGCCACTGTATGAAAAAAAAATCTGGGTCCGCCCCTATATAAACTATGCAACCACATCTACAACACACGATTAAACAATCAACGGTTAGGATGAAAAAGGTTATATTTTTCAAAAATAAAAAATGAAAATCTTCCTTAAAAGGGGATGATCTCAGTTAGTTCAGTCGTTTATAAGGTTTATAATTTTTTTTTTGGTTTACAAAAGAGTATCTCACTCTGTGTATATGCATGATATACACAGTGGCAGATGCACTTAGAAAGTTATGGGGGATGGACCCCGTTAAAAAGAGAAAAGAATGAAAAATTCAAGGTAAAAACTCGGATTTTTTTGGTTTTTACTTTGATGCCCCTCCAGTAATTTTTGTTCGGGACTCCATCAATCCAAAAAAGTGTCTCGAAGTCAATCAAAAAACAAAAATTAACTCTCGATATCGACTGAAAACCAAAAAAGTTCATCGAAATTGACAAAAAACTTAAAAATCTCTTAAAATTAACCAAAAAACTTTAAAAAGCCCTCGACAAGTTGGATCTAGGCTAAAAATACATCAGACTTTACGGAAATTTAAGCTACCTTAAAGGTGCCCCTACCATGGAAAAATTCTGGATCCGTCACTGGATATACGTACATATGTGTATATATTTGTTCGTATGTATATATATGTATTATAGTATGTAAAGTAGGTGGTAGGTGTCAAGAGTGTTTGGGGGATAGATCGTGTTGGAATATGTTCGTGTCATAATAGATAATTATATGGCTAGACACACGTGGGTCTATAGGGTCACACACATATACACTGAGATACCATTTAATATAATGTAATTATTGTATTTACATTATATAAATAACCTAAGTAACGTGGGGTAATTAAATGGGCACTAATCGTTAAATTTGGCTTAATGGGTTTGTATTAGATTTAAGTTAATAGCAAGCCTATTATACTTAATTAAATCCTAGGCCCATAAAGATTTAGAAGGGAGATCATTTAAAAGCCCAAGGAAGCTTTAGGGTTTATTTATATATAGAGATATTAAATAACCTAATTAAGCTAACCTAATCCTTGTGCTTCTCTCCCAAAATCTCCCCCCCCCCCCCCCCCCCCTTGGTCTCTCTAGGGTTTTTCGTTTTGATCTTCTAGCTCGTTTCTTGGTTAATCGAGGCTCTAAGATCCGTTGCTAAGGAGGACTAGCATCCGGTGGTGATCAAGGAGGTGTAGTGTGGACTACTCTAGAGGTATTCTCCATTGAATACTTAGTTTCAAAAAAGCACACAAGTGGATCCGGTTTTGTCTACAAATCACGCTACAAAGTTATACCGTCATTTGTATTCTGCGTTTAATCATATTGGCAATACGTTGATCCCGTTTGGTGATTGTTTTCCGCTGCGTTCATATATATGTTTATACATGTATTTTGTCATAATCACCAACAGTGGTATCAGAGCCATCGTATGTGTCATATGATTAGCAAGTATATGTAAAAGTGGCTAAAAACTAAAGTTTTTTTTTTCTGAAAATTTCGACCCTCGTGAGGTCTTGAATAATGTATTTTAAGATCCTAAAGCCACAAGTTACATATACTAATCGTAGATTAATTATTGTAGTTTTTTCTTCGATTCGTTGGCTTGTTTTTATTTCTTATTGTAAGTGTTTTAGATCCATGGTAAAAACATGCATTTTTTACCATGGACCAAGCCAACACTGTTAATGATAATGTATTATTATGTTGATGTGCAAAACGGATGAAAACCTTGACCGTTTGTGTGCCTTGTTTCATTGGTTGTCAAGTTTTTGGATTGTAATATTTTGGGCAATTATTTTTACTTAGTTTAGTAGTAGAATAAATGTATTTTATCAAGAAATTGTAACCATTGCTCGGAATGGAATGGCGATGAAGTTAAAGACGAAAAGGCATTTTCGAAGCTGCTGGACAGCCGGCACGAAAAATGGATTTCCCGGAGTTTGGCACCTCGGATTGTGCTGATTCTTGTTGATGAAGTTACATATGACATGGAGGAACAACTTTGCAGAAGGATGTTTCGATTGGGGAAGACTCCTTCCATGACGTTTCGGGCCCCAAGGCTGCTGCGTTTTTTCGGACAGATTTGGTGTTCGAATGTACATGTGGGTTCTACTTGCTCTTGATGGTCTTGGAGCAAGTGGGAGCCCATTAAGGGTTTATGTTGGCCCGTCCTTAGTTGCCCTCTTGGTCCGTCGTGATGGCTCACGAGATCAAGCATAGGTTTTTCATCGGTTGAGGTTTTGCACATATTGGTTGTGTGTTTATTTTTTTTGTATGTTGCATTGTTATCTATGTCTCTGATATTATAACTTGCAAATGAGTTTTTCAAACCTAAAATTAAACACATGCCACTTTTGAAACTAAATCCTTAGATTTAGTTAATATAAGTTTAAATTGGATTTGAAACTTAAAACTATTGTTTTATATAAATAACGCTTAAAAGGGTTTTATCGGTTATTTAATTTATGTAATGTCCAAGCTAATTAATATCTCATGTAGGTAATATATTAGTCTTAAAATGGATATCTCGACACACATAAAATAAAACAAATTAGACTCTAAGTTAAGAAATGTTTTTAACTTATGCTACGAATGAAGAATGCATGCTTCTTTCGTACATTTTTTTCACACGCTTTATCAAAATGTTATACCCGTCACAATTTTAAGTCATGCCGTCCAATCGGCTTGAAATCCCTCGCCATTACTTTTTGCCTATGCGTGAGACCTAGGTTGAATTGTAATCCCGAGGTGATTATTGTCTATGCGTGAGACCTAGATCTATTTTCACATGATTTCAAATTGGATGACTTAATCGAGTTAAGCAGGTAAGACCTTGACCCGAGGCAAGGATGGGACTAAACATGCCAACTTGACACTAGTTGCTCGGCCACTAGATGCCATGGGTCCCATAAGGATCTAAGAATTGCACTTGAAATGCAATTGGTGAACGTCACCTACCTATTGAATCTATCATTGCTAGCAGATCAACTGATGTGATGATAGAACCTCAATGAGGATCTTAGCCTTTTCGTAAAAATTAATTGTTTTAAAAGTAAAACTTGGGTAGTTAATTTAAAAATGATTAATTATTGAAAATACTAATCCTGAACTTTGTATGTTTGTAGATGGCAACAACAAATCAAACCCTAAGCAACTCAACTATCAGGTCAGTTCTAGAAAAAGAGAAACTGACAGGTATCAACTTTATCGACTGGTATCGAAATCTGAGGATCGTCCTCAGAGCTGAAAATAGGTTGATCTATCTGGAAGAGGCCTTACCTGAGGCACCTCCTGCCACTGCTTCTGCTGCAGTCCGTGCAGCCTACACCCGTAGGTTTAACGAACAACAAGAAGTAGCTGCTCTCATGCTGGTGAGCATGACCCCCGAGATCCAAAAGAACTTGGAGGAACTCACGGCTTTTGAGATGCTACGAGAGTTGAAAACTATGTTTCAACAACAAACAGAACAGGAACTGTTTGAAACAGTCAAAGCATAGAGTTCTATAGTAAAGATACTTGATATGCTAGCCGGGGTAGCTTTGTTCTTCTTCAACTCTGCCAGGTAAGCAGGACAGTTCCTCCTCCAGTGGCCTATCACTCCACAGTGATGGCAGGTGGCGTCCTTTGCAGGGTGCTCCTTCTTAGCAGGTGGGGGGATCTTAGGTTTGGGTTTGTAAACATGTTTACCCTTGCCTCGACCCTTGCCCAGTGCTTGCGGTTTGGATTTCTGGATTTTACCTTCCCTGATTGCTAGAACAGCAGCATGAGCTTTCTTGGGCATGGGGAAGACTATCTCTGAACTGCATGCTATGCTGAAGCTTGCAGAGCAAGGGATGCCCAAGAAAGCTCCTGCTGCTGTTCTAGCAATCAGGGAAGGTAAAATCCAGAAATCCAAACCGCAAGCACTGGGCAAGGGTCGTGGCAAGGGTAAACATATTTACAAACCCAAACCTAAGATCCCTCCACCTGCTAAGAAGGAGCGCCCTGCAAAGGACGCCACCTGCCATCACTGTGGAGTGATAGGCCACTGGAGGAGGAACTGTCCTGCTTACCTGGCAGAGTTGAAGAAGAACAAAGCTACCCCGGCTAGCATATCAGGTATCTTCACTATAGAACTCTATGCTTTTCCTAGTAAAACCTGGGTTTATGACACCGGTTGTGGAACTCACATTTGTAATAATGTGCAGGGACTAAGGGGAAGTAGAAAGCTAAACGACGGAGCTTTGGACCTGTACGTAGGCAATGGAATGTGTGCAGCTGTTAAAGCTATAGGGAGCTTTGATCTTATCCTCCCTAATGGATTGATTATTGTTTTAGACAATTGTCATTATGCACCTACTATTACTAGGGGTATTGTTTCGCTTTCTCGTTTGAAGAAAAATGGTTTTATCCATGTTTTTACGGATTATGGTATTTCGGTTTCTAAGGATAATATATTTTATTCTAATGCTATTCCTCGTGATGATATTTTTGAAATTGACATGCATAATCTTGTTTCAAACGATAGTTCTATGTATACATGTAGCACTAAGAAATCCAAACGTAATTTGGATTCAACTTACCTATGGCATTGCCGTCTTTGCCACATAAGAAAGAAGCGCATTATAAAGCTGCAACACGATGGGCTTCTAAAGTCAACTGACGATGAGTCGTTTGATAAATGCCTCTCTTGCATATCTGGGAAAATGACAAGAAAACCTTTCTCCCATGTAGGTGAAAGAGCCAAAGATCTACTTGGACTCATACATACTGATGTATGTGGCCCATTTAGAACTGTGTCTAGGGAAGGTGCTAACTACTTCATCACTTTCACTGATGATTTCAGTCGCTATGGTTATGTTTACTTGATTAAACATAAAGATGAAGCCTTTGAAACGTTCAAAACCTTTCAAATTGAAGTAGAAAATCAACTCGACAAGACTATTAAGGCTCTCCGATCTGATCGAGGAGGAGAGTACATGAGTCAAGAGTTTTTAGACCATCTGACTAAGTGTGGGATTGTCTCACAATTCACTCCTCCATACACTCCACAACATAATGGTGTGTCTGAAAGGAGAAATCGAACTTTGCTAGACATGGTTCGATCCATGATGAGTCTAACTACTTTGCCACTGTCCTTTTGGGGTTGTGCTCTAGAGTCTGCTGCTCGCATACTCAATATGGTTCCGACCAAGAAGGTTGATAAGACACCATATGAAATATGGCACGGGAAAGTCCCTAATCTGTCTTACTTGAAGGTCTGGGGTTGTGAGGCTCTCGTGAAACGAGACACACCGAACAAACTTGAGCCTAGATCTATCAAGTGTATCTTCGTAGGGTACCCAAAGAAAACGATGGGTTACTATTTCTACTACACACCCGAAAACAAAATATTTGTTGCTCGGTATGCTGAGTTTCTTGAGAACAGTCTCATTTTACAAGAAGCAAGTGGGAGCACTGTAGACCTTGACGAGATTCAAAGCGAAGATGCACAACCTCCTGGTAACACTAGCGAACATCACGCTGAGGCTGAACATGCAGATGTTGAACCGCAGAATGATGTAATTCCCATTCGTAGATCCGCAAGGACACCTCAAGCACCTAAACGATATAGTTTTTATGTCGATGCTGAGGAGCAGAATTTGGGGGATCATGGTGAACCCTCTAACTATCAAGCTGCATTGTTGGATCCAGAATCCGATAAATGGCTTGAAGCTATGAATGCTGAAATGCAATCCATGAAAGACAATCAAGTCTGGAACTTGGTTGATCTTCCTCCGAACAACAAGACTGTCGGGAGCAAGTGGATCTTCAAGAAGAAGACCGACATGGATGGCAATGTACACACCTATAAAGCTCGTCTAGTAGCAAAAGGTTACACTCAAACCTACGGGGTTGACTATGAAGAAACCTTCTCGCCTGTTGCTGACGTTAAAGCTATTAGGATTCTTATAGCCATAGCAGCGTACCATGACTATGAGATTTGGCAAATGGATGTCAAAACCGCTTTCTTGAACGGTCACCTTAATGAAGATGTTTATATGGTGCAACATGAGGGTTTTGTGAGTCCGAAACATCCCGAGAAAGTATGCAAGCTTCAAAGATCCATTTATGGACTGAAGCA
The DNA here is from genome assembly GCA_033807775.1 of Saussurea involucrata. NCBI lineage: Eukaryota > Viridiplantae > Streptophyta > Magnoliopsida > Asterales > Asteraceae > Saussurea > Saussurea involucrata. The sequence goes on along the minus strand of CM066314.1, from coordinate 144,890,283 downwards.
AGCATCCAGAAGCTGGAATAAAAGGTTTGATGAGGAAATCAAAACGTATGGTTTCACTCAAAACCTTGATGAGCCATGTGTATATATGAGAGCTAGTGGGAGCATCGTCGTTTTTCTAATCTTATATATTGATGACATATTGCTCATGGGGGACAACATTCCAATGCTACAAGATGTAAAATCCTGGCTTGGAAAATGCTTTGCCATGAAAAATTTAGGCGAAGCGGCGTACATCCTAGGAATCAAGATCTATCGGGATAGATCGAAGCGGTTAATTGGTTTAAGTCAAAGTGCGTACATTGACAAAATTCTAAAACGGTTTAGAATGGATGCTTCCAAACGTGGAAGTCTTCCAATGCAACACAATGTAAACTTGAGTAAGACTCAGGGACCCCCCACACCTGATGAGGTGAAGCGGATGAAGGGAATCCCCTATGCTTCGGTTGTGGGATCCATCATGTATGAAGTGAGGTGCACTAGACCTGATGTAGCGTTCTCTTATAACCTTACGAGTAGATACCAACAAAATCCAGGAGAAAGTCACTGGACTGTTGTTAAGAACATATTGAAGTATCTTCGAAATACTAGAGATATGTTCCTTGTTTATGGTGGTGATATAGAAAGAGAGCTCAGTGTTACTTGCTACACTGATGCTGGTTTCGAAACAGATCGAGATGACACTCGATCTCAGACTGGATACGTTTTCGTCATGAACGGAGGCGCTGTTGACTGGAAGAGTGCTAAGCAAAGCACTATTGCGATGTCTTCTACAGAAGCTGAATACATAGCTGCTTCCGAAGCTGCAATGGAGGCTGTTTGGATACGGAAATTCATTTCTGGGCTTGGCGTTGTCCCCAGTAATGAAAGCCCCATGGATATGTAGTGCGATAATTCTGGTGCCATTATCATAGCCAACGAACCTGGAGTTCAAAAGGGCGCCAGACACTTTCGCAGGAAGACTCACTACATTCGAGAGGTTATCGAGATGGGTGAAATTCGTCTTCTCAAAGTTCACACAGATGACAACTTAGCTGATCCCTTTACGAAACCAATGTCTTGTACCAAACATATCAAGCATGCTAGGAACATTGGACTTCGACCAGCTAGTAGTCTCATGTAGATCTGTTTTTAGTAATTGAATAATTGGAACGTTGAACAATTTTTATTTTCACAATGAATTGATGTACTTGGTATGATCGTTTTCATTTATATCAACTGTGTTCTATATTTGCATGTTTAATCCATGAATAAATTATTTGTTCTAAATTGTCCATTGTCAGTTGATGATACGGGAGTATCATCGAATTAAGGCAAATGTGAGCGTATTGGTGATATTCATTGGTGAATGAATATTAATGATGATGCCACCAAACTCACATGTTGTTCATTGGTGATGAACATTGGACTGACCCAACCTACGAGAGTTCACTGCATGGATCGGCGTCACCGGTGAATCTCGCAAATGGTTATGTCACTCGTCCTTAGACTTGAGATGCAAGCAGGTTTTGTGTGGGTGGAATGTCGGTCTTTGATATGGTTAAACGCTGTCCTGAATAAGGCTGTTATAAAAATCATCTTCAGGAGTGATGTGAAGCACATGACAGACACGTGCAGTCAAAATAGGATTTGTTCCTCTACAAGTAATGGAGTTAGATACTAATGGGCCCCTCGATGAATTGAATAGATGTTTGTACGGCCGTACCCAAATGTAATTAAGATGATGCTTGATTAATTTGGTAATCTAATTCAACAAATAGATCGAGAAACAGAATCGTTGAACAATTAGAATGACATATGATCCATGTCTAGTATTCAACAAGGTATCTGTAACAAAGGGATGACTGATTTAATAAACCATTTAAAATGAGACGTTTAAGAAACTAACCTCATGTGTCTCTAGGGGCATTGGCGTGTTGCTAGACGCTAACCTTTGCTTGTATGATTACTTGTTATTATGACATGCGCAAGTGGGAGCTGTCGGAATATGCTCGTGTCATAATAGATAATTATATGGCTAGACACCCGTGGGCCTATAGGGTCACACACATATACACTGAGATACAATTTAATATAATGTAATTATTGTATTTACATTATAATTAACCTAAGTAACGTGGGTAATTAAATGGGCACTAATCGTTAAGTTTGGCTTAATGGGTTTGTATTAGATTTAAGTTAATAGCAAGCCTATTATACTTAATTAAATCCTAGGCCCATAAAGATTTAGAAGGGAGATCATTTAAAAGCCCAAGGAAGCTTTAGGGTTTATTTATATATAGAGATATTAAATAACCTAATTAAGTTAACCTAATCCTTGTGCTTCTCTCCCAAAATCCCCCCCCCCCCCCCTTGGTCTCTCTAGGGTTTTTCGTTTTGATCTTCTAGCTCGTTTCTTGGTTAATCGAGGCTCTAAGATCCGTTGCTAAGGAGGACTAGCGGATATCCGGTGGTGATCAAGGAGGTGTAGTGTGGACTACTCTAGAGGTATTCTCCATTAAATACTTAGTTTCAAAAGAGCACACAAGTGGATCCGGTTTTGTCTACAAATCACGCTACAAAGGTATACCGTCATTTGTATTATGCGTTTAATCATATTGGCAATACGTTGATCCCGTTTGGTGATTATTTTCCGCTGCGTTCATATATATGTTTATACATGTGTTTTTGTCATAATCACCAATAGATCGATCATCGATGGATGGTGAGGCGGCTAATAAAACATGTGATATATAAAATCAGTGCTATATATTGAAAGAAAAAGAAATATTATAATCATGAACAAATTGTAATAAAATAATGAAATACGTTTACTTTATATTTAACTTTGTTAACGTGTTTTAACCTTTAAATCATTATTATCAACCATAGTAGTTTTAAAATTCATTATTTTTTATAATTTTGATTAAAGTCCAATGGTTTCTTTATAGTATTAAGTAGACAGAGGTGCAGAGAAAAACCTTAAAAAAACGGAAAACTGAAGAACACTTTAGTGACCCTTCATCTGGACGGGATGGGATGCACTTGTGCATGCAGATAAATTATGTTGTTTCTTTGGTTTTTATGCACAAGTGCATTATGCACTTGTGAATACATATGTGTGTCAGATGAAAAAGACTACTAGAGTGTTATTCAAATTTCTCTTTTTTTGAAATTTTTTTTGAATCTGGCCCTAAAATGGTAAATGCTTTTAGTAATAATATATAAGTACTTTTCTTTCTACACCACTGCACACACAGGGTGTGTGTGCACACAGTACACCTTATGTGTGTGTATGTGTGTGCAGGGGTGGGCTTAGCAAATGACTGAATTATAAATAAAGTGAATATACATTTCTATTTCTCTCAATTTATCTTCGAATTTGTTTTTATTAAATTCATGTGAAAAGTAATACAGATTCTCTTTTATGTTCATATGATGGAGTTGGTAGACTTTTAGTTTTGTTGACTTGGATCAACATGGTCATTATTTTGTATTTATTAAAACTATTTTTATTTAGAATAAATTTCAATTTTGGTCTTTTAAGGTTTACTATAAAGTCTAAAAGTGAGACTTAAATTTTGATAAGTTTAAAAAAACATTATTATGGTTCTTTTTTTTCTCAAAAAGTGGTCATTGATCACTAACTCCATTAATGTCATTCGTTAAAACGAGTGTATATTTTTTTTGGATCACTAACTATGTTCCAACTATTCCCCCTTCCTCGAGCCTGAATATTTAGCCCTCTACCCCGCTGCCTCCATGGGATTTTCATCACCCAAATCCCTTTGCACCCACAGCCACATTGACGACAACTGTGTCTCCATCTTGGTGGACTCGAGAAGCACTCATAAATCATCCAAGTTTGCATCGCTTTTGCGCTCACCAACCCTTCCTTTCCCGACATGGTTGGGAATGAGACCTTTATCTATTGTTCTGGTTGTTGCTCCAACAACTGTTGGATAAGTACCACTTAATTTTCAAGTTGCCTACTTTAGTCCCCCTCGTCCTCATGACCACCACATACCCTTAAAACACGGTTCCAACCTGGTCAATGTCCGTCTATATCGCTACCCACACTACTAAAATTTTGTCATGTCTGACCTTATCACCACCATGCTCCGGGGCGGCCTCATCAAGTCTAATACTAGTACATTTTCCTCCCCGGTGTTACTCTTCCATTAAAAAGACGATTCTTGGCACTTTTGCATGCCCTACCACGCTTTAAACACCATCATCATTCGCGATCGCTTTCCAATTTCTATGGTCAACGAGCTATTCGAAGAGCGGCATGATACTCGTATTTTCTCCAAAATAGATCTTTGTGTCGGATACCATCAAATTCGTGTCACATCTGAGGACACTCACAAGACAAGCTTTTGAAATTTCGAGGGTCACTAGAAATATCTGGTTATGCCTTTCGGGTTGACCAACGCTCCTTCCACATTTTATGCACCCATGAATGATCTCTTCGTGATTGCCTAACTGTTTTGTTTTGGTAATTTTCGATGATATCTTGATCTATAACTCATCTCACGAGGCTCACTCTGGTCATCTTGCCAACGTCCTTACCACTCTCGCAGCAAATCACTACCTTGCTAATCGTGCAAAATGCGTCTTAGAGGACCACATTCAATATTTTAGGACATGTCATATCGGCTAAAGGTGTGGCTGTCCGCTGTCGATACTGAAAAAATTTATTCCATTCTCGATTGGACTCAACCCCACCCTGTTATAGGCCTTCGTGGGTTCCTGGGCCTCACGAGGTATTATCGTCGCTTTGTCCATCATTTTTCGTCCATCACTTCTCCCCTAACTGAATTATTGCACAAAAATCAGTTTGTCTAGGGAACGGAAGCGACCACATCTTTCCATCAGTTAAAGAGTAAACTACAATTTTGGTTATGAGGTTTAGTTCAATCTCTAGAAATACTATTTTACCTTTAATAAGTCTAGAATCTAAAAATGGGCATTGACACTAACTAGGTTAAAAATCATCCGTTAAATCAAGGGTATATTTTCCTTTTACCAACTTTTTTAATTTTCTTTTAAAAATTTAAAACATAGACAACATACTATTTGTATAATTGTATTATATATATATATATACACACACAAACAACAAAGGGGATGAAGAAGTGGCACGTGGACGATCTCCGACCACCTCCACTCCCTTTCTCTTCCATATATGTCCAATTAATTCCGTTTCCACCTCTAGATTCCCTAAACGGAGATTGAGGAAAACAATCTGTCTTAAAAAAAACCATTCAAAACAATCAAATAAGATATTTGTAGAGTTGATGAGAGGTAATTTATTATGATCTGAAATTTTATAGAAGGTTATTAGAGCATTTCCAACATGTTTTCTATAATGTTTCTAAAACAGAAAATCAAATGTTAAAATTTATAAAAGGAGTTATATTCATCTTTAACAGCTTTGCTAATTTAGAGATTTTAACATAAATTATATTAATATAATATTCTCTAATTTATATTCCCAATACAATTTAAAAGAATAATTTAATATAAAATGATAAAAAATTTATGTTATTGATGGATTGAATAAAATAATTATTTTTCTCTCTTATTTAGAGAATTATATAGAGTTTTTTATATTTAAAGATTTTTTAATTAATCTTTATTTTAGAAAACAAGATAACAATACTCTTTGAAAACAATTAAAATATTATCCGGTTATTCGTTTGAAATCAAAGTTATGGGTATATGGATGCTATATTTGGAGTAGTGTACTCATCACGACCACTAGTTTCCACCAATAAACAAACCTGATACCGTTGTCTTCATAAATGAAACGACACCAGCACTTGTCGTTTCCTAAAATTTGATTTTTGAATTATAAGTACATACAGTGTATTATTATTGAAGGTCCTTGTGGTATGCTCAAACTTTAAATTTAGTCCTTTAAAAAATTATTTACAACATTTTGTCCCTAGTTTTTTAATTCCATAACACTTAAGGCCTTTTAAGTTAACATTATTAGTTAACAACCGTAAAAAAAGATAAATTAATTTTTAAGCAGACTACAGAGACCAAACATGTAATTCACTCTAAAATTAATTGTAATTTCACTTATTTAAAAAAAACCTTTACTAAAAATATTTTAAATATGCTTATTGTTAGGATAAATAATCTTTTTTTCTTATGAAAAAATAATTATGTTTTAAAAATTGACTTATTAAATAATTGTGAATAAACTAAAAATTAACTTGACATAAAAATAAAAATGTTTTTTAATAGTATTTAATATATTTTTAATACAATACTTTTAAAAGAAAATGTGAATTACAATAATATTTAGAGTGAATTACATCTTTGATCCCTATAGTTTGCTTAATAACATTTTTGTCCCTTCTAACGGTTGCTAAGTGGTGTTGTTAACTTCAAGGATCTTCACGGTTATAAAATTGAAAATTTAGGGACCGTTAGTATAGATAATTTGTTTTAAGAAATAAATCCAAAACTTGAGCAAACTACTGGGACCGCCGGTGTGATTCACTCTCGAAATAAAATTGCAATATACAACATTTTTTCTTTTTCACTTTTAAAATTAAAAAATATTTTAAACATGTCAACAACGTAAACCGAAAAAAGGGCTGAAAATGAACCTAATTAATTTGACTATATCAGTAACTAGCATGTCACGTGTCGTCTTCTGGTGAGCCGACTTCAGTATTTTCTCGTCTAAACATGTATCTGGACGCAATTTACATTATAAGTTCAATTAGAACACCCACATTCACTCCTCCTTAAATCTATTCTTAATTCAATTTTTTTAATTTATACGTTACATTTACTACCCTTATAATTCGGTATGTAGTTTACTTTTAATCTCTTACTTTTTTATTTTTCATTTTAGATTTTTATCATATTAACATAAACAATGTATATGAACTAAAATGCATTAAAAACATTTCTATTTTTTACAAATTATATCATTGTAATCGCTTCGTCAATACCTTCGAAATGAGCCCAATATTGAATATTTTTGGATTTAATTATATTATTAAATATCATAAATATATACGAATTAATGTGTCATGATTAGTATGCGATATGTTGAAATTAGTATGTGATTTGATACAAATAATCACTAAATTGTCGTGATTTTCTTTTTGCAATTTCATATCAATTTTTACTTTAAAGTCGAATTCCTTCAACGAATTACAATTCTATCAAATTTCATTCTGTCAATGAAACACCCTTAGAATTATCAACTGACTTTTGGATTATGCGTTCGAACTTTTTTCAAAAATATAAATATGCAAATATTTTAGTATAGTATATTTAATTATTTATACTTTCTTAATCATGATTATATTATTTCCTCTAATTTTAATTGAACTACATAATATCAGTTATCAACAGATGGTTAGTTAATGATATTTTCAAAATCAAATTGTTATGCTTCCCGTCAATTCACTTTAAATTAATCTTTTATAATAGTTGATAAGTTTTCTGACATGATTTAATTTTTTTAAATTACCCGTGTAATACACGGTTCGAACCTAGTATATATATATATATATTGATTCAATATTGCACACTATCAGTAGTTATGTAAATTTGACTTGCATTGGTACAGAGATTGTTTAAAGTTATGCATCTTTGGATGCAAAGATTATTTAAAATTCACTTCTTAAAAAATACAATTAAATATATATTGTTGATAAATTTTGTACAATAATTGCTCATATCTTTCGTTCATTTGCAAATTAGGTATAATAAGCATCAATAATTAATCAAAAATCTTGATTCCTTGTAAAGATTTAGGGTTGTTTTTTTTAAATAGATTTCAGAGGCTCTTAAGTTGGAAATACGTCTGAATTTAGAAGAGGTAACATAATGTCTTATAACCTCTTAAAGCACCACCTCTTATTAATCAAAAGTGAAATAAAACTTCAAACCTTTTAAAAAATAAACGCCACCTTAGAATGAGACAAGAAAGCCTTGAAGATAATCCAACTTAACTAGATAATGAATTACATCAAAACAATAACCCCTCACTGAAAATATATATATATATATATATATATAAATGAATTGAAAGCCTATATGATCATGATTACATATACACATATATATATATATAGAGAGAGAGAGAGAGAGAGATGAGAGAGAGAGAGAAGAATTGGAAACCTTGTGAAGAAAATTGGACTTGAGTTTGTCTACTTCAAAGATTGTTGCATGAAGTGTTCCATGAAGCAATATTTGTGCCATTTCTCTCCACCTTCAAGGCTTCAAACACCTCAACTTGATATCTCTCGGGAATAGAGAGACTCCAACGACTTTGGTATAGTATCTCTCTCTGGAAGGAGGAGAGAGAGAGTTGTATATATATAAGAAAGGGTATATATATAGATAGAGAGAGATGGTTTATATATATATAAATATATATATATATATATATATATATATATATATATATATATATATATATATATGTGTGTGTATAGAGGTCCACTATTTTGTAAAAAAAATCGTGTAAACTTTGGATTTCATGTGTTTTCTTGATGAAATTGTTTCATATATTTGTGTTTTTTTATGTAGTTTCATATATTTTTTTCATCCCTATAAAACTGTTTCATATATTTTCTCAGTTTGATGAAACTTTTCGTTTTTACATAAAAAAGCACGAATATATGAAACAATTTCATCAAGAAATGAATGATACGAAACACTTTCATCAAAATAAACAATTTAATGAAACAATTTTATCAAGAAAACCTATGAAATCTAAAGTTTACACATATTTAAAGGTTTACAAATTATTATCCTCTGTGTATATATATAAGAAGTGGTAGGTTGAAGCCAGCGAAGAATAATAATAGTAAAAGAAGTGTGTGTTAGGTGAGAAATCAAGAAACAACTCCCATTGGTTGACATTCAACCCTCTCTCTCTCTCTTTTTACAGAAGGCTTTTAGAAAAAAAAACAGAGGGGTCCATCCGTCGTATTTAATTTTGACGTGATGCAACTGAAACTTGAGATGTTTACACAATACGTCCTCCAAAATAGACATATGTCAAATTATACACAGCTGATAGCTCTCATGAAATAAGCAATTTTTAAATCGTATAATATCATGTATCTTTTGAAAATATGTTAATTTCTTCAAATATGAATTCAATTAAAGTATTTTTTTTATAAGCCATCAATTTAAAAAGTGATTAGAAATTATTGTAGTGAAAGATAATTTCAGGATTATTTCTAAAGATGATGTAACACTTTAGAAATTGTGTCTATAGTTGTATTGTAGTGGATGGTCCAAGTGAAAAAAAGTACAAAAAAACTCAATGGGCTTTATTGTTTGGAGTGATTAAGGGGGTGTTTGGGATTGGTTATTTAAAACAACTTATGCTTATTTTTAAAAGTGCATGTTAACTTATGTCGTGATAAAAAGATGCTGAGGGTAAAAATGTAATTTGGACAAATAAGTTATAAACAGTTTCAAATAAGTTAGAATGAATTAACTTATCAAAAACAACTTATTTGTGGTGTGGAAAAATCATAATGATTTTTTTTCCAATCCAAACACTAAAAATAGCTTATTTGCGGTGAGAAAAAGCAATAAGCAAATAAGTCAAAAAAATAAGCAATCCCAAACACCCCCTAAATCATTGGACAATTTTTTGGAATAAATAAGTCCTTAGACATTTCAAAGGTTGTTAAATAAATCATTGGACTTATGGAAATATGTTAAATACATCCTTATTACAATTCTTAAGATGTATTTAACAGGTTACTAAAAGTCCAATGATTATTTAACAAATTTTAGAATGTCAAGGACTTATTTGTTCAAAAAAAAGTTCAAGGATTTTTTTTTCTATGTAAGAATTGTTTTTGGCAATAAAAAGAAATGAATTAGAAAACATTTTTTTTAAATTACACTTTGCATCCTTATACATAAAAACATACGAGTTGTTTTTACAACGTTACACGATTATAATTATTTTGTCAATATGTTCAAAGTGAACTCAATATTGACTATTTTTTGATTTAGTCTTATATTATTAAATATCATAAATAGATACAAATTAATTGTAATACTTACACTTTTTATCCAGTAATTTATTTAATAATATAAGATTAATCTGTAATTATAAAGGTATAAAGTGTACGTATTAAAAATAATTCGTACGTATTTACAATAATTAATAATACAATATTAAATACAAAAATATTCAATATTGAGCTCATTTTGAACGTATTGACGAGACGATTATAATGATCTAGTTTGTATAAAATGTTTTTTTTGATATATTTTAGTTAATATACGATTATGTGTGTTAATATAATAAAGATGTAAAGTGAAAAATGAAAAATCAATGGATATAAAATGAATTAAATAAGGGAAAAGTTTAATAAAACCCAGTGGACTTTGGTGTTAGGAATGATTAAGTCCTTGGACAATTTTTCGAAACAAATAAACCATTGCACTTTTCAGAACATGTTAAATAAACCATTGGACTTTTTAAAACCTGTTACATACATCCTTATGACTTATAAAATTGGTTAATATGTTAAAAAACAATTGAAAAATACGAAAAAACCAAACAAAGTTACATATTTTAAACTATTAAGTTCTTATACATTTTTTGAACGAAAAAAATACAATTTATAAAACGAAACGAATATACCATTTTCATTACTCTTCCCAAAACATATAAAAGTTGTATCCAAAACATAAATAGATGTACATAAAAGTTAGGTATAATTTACCAAAAGTTGAACCAAAATATACCAAAAATTGCGCAAAAAAATGCCAACATTTGCACCAAATTTACCAAAAGTTGCGCTAAATTATTTAAAAGTAATGCCTAATCTATGTTAAGGTCGTGGCATGAACTATTCTCCATTAATTTCTGGTGGAGATACTGCCATTTGAATTTCTTGTAACCCTTCTTGATGGTCATCTGACGAGTGCTTTGAATACACCTACAGACGTGTGCTAATTAAACCTCAAAGCAAATATACAATGAGATCCAATGTCGTCTTTCAAGTAATAAAATGGTAAGAAGTAAGAACCAAGTATCGTATTCCACAGGGATAGGTATCTTAAGTTGCAAGATCTCGAGATGAAAGACTAATTTCAGATGGCGATTTGGAAAAAAATATTTTGATTGGTTGGTTGGTTGATGATATCACAGACTTAAATAAACAAGATTAAAAGAGAAGCAAGGGTGTAAGACTCGTGATGTTATGTTAAACCAAATTCCAGCAGACTAATGCTACAACAATGCTACAACATGATGCTACAACAATGTTGCAGCATGATGGTGACAATAACTAGTTTTATTATCTATTTCAAGACACGTTCCTCTCGGACTCTCACCATCCCATTATTCCAGAAGCTGTAAATAATCTCATCTCTGAGCAGAATTCAAGATAAAGAAATGATGGGAGTGGAGTTCTTAAAATATACGGCAAAACAAATTCTCTTTGTTAAAAGTTACTCTCTCGATATAACCCCCGTACCTCCCAAGTTGTTGTAATCCAAATAACTTATCTCTAAGTCTATTCCATTTTAACCCTTTGAAAAAGTGACAACTTATCAAGAATGAATCATTTTGAAAAACAAAAGTAACAACTCTCGTTGCAAGTAACTCTCTCGATATTACCCCTTATGTCATCCAAATTGACGTGCTATTCAATGGCCTATCTCTAGGTCCATGACACTTTAACACTATAAAAGTGATCAATTTGTCAAGGGATTGTATTATCTTGATAGAACTTGGGTTGGAATAATAAAACATCATTTTTGCCACAAAATGTCTACTTTCTTTTGGTTAACATACTCACCATTTGTCTCACACCCAAGCTGTAACAACTCAGGCCAACCGTACCAGATATTGTCTGCTTTGTCCACACACCTGGACTCACGGTTTTAAAACGCGTCTGATAGAGGAGGTATCAAGTCCCTTATAAGGAAACCTTTGTTCCCCTCCCCAACCAATGTGGGATCTTACAATCCACCCCCTTGGGATCCCAGCGTCCTTGTTGGCACACCAGTTCGGTTCCCGACTCTGATACCATCTGTAACAACTCAGGCCAACCGTACCAGATATTGTCCGCTTTGTCCACACACCTGGACTCACGGTTTTAAAATGCGTCTGATAGAGGAGGTATCAAGTCCCTTATAAGGCAACCTTTGTTCCCCTCCCCAAGCAATGTGGGATCTTACAATCCACCCCGCTTGGGACTTGATACCTCCCCTATCAGACGCGTTTTAAAACTGTGAGTCCAGGTGTGTGGACAAAGCGGACAATATCTGGTACAGTTGGCCTGGGTTGTTACAGATGGTATCAGAGCCGGGACCGGACTGGTGTGCCAGCGAGGACGCTGGGCTCCCAAGGGGGTGGATTGTAAGATCCCACATTGGTTGAGGAGGAGAACTAACGCTATGTTCTCGAGTTTTGGGAGGAAAGAAAAGAAAAGAAGGAGAAGAAAAAGAAGAGAAAAGAAAGGGAAGGGAAAGAAAGAAATATTTGTTTTTGTGTTCTTGAGATTGATAGAAAAGAAAGGAAAGGGAAGGAAAGAAAATAAATTTTCATGTTCTTGAGTATGATATAAAAGAAAGGAAAGTTATCACTTTTACCAATATACCCTTACTTATTTCATTATGGAATGCAATTAATGGGTATATGTGTAATTTTATAAATAATTTCAATAATTTTTAAATTTCTTTCTTTCTTTCCTTCCGTTTCCTCCCATATTTGGGCGGAAAGTTTTGGAAGGAAAATCAACAATATTTTCCTTCCCTTTCCTTTCCTTTCCCTCCTTCAAAAAAACTCGAGAGCACAACATTTTTTATTTTCCTGCTACTTTCTTTCTTTTTCCCTTCCTTTCCTTCATAAAAAAAACTCGAGAACACAGCGTAAGGTTGCCTTATAAGAGGGACTTGATACCTCCCTTATCAGACGCGTTTTAAAACCTTGAGTCCAGGTGTGTGGACAAAGCGGACAATATCTGGTACGGTTGGCCTGGGTTGTTACACAAGCTAATATGATTAGCTACTCTTAACAATAATAAAAGACAAGGAAATGTAAATTACTAGAAATGTAAACATGGTGTGTGAATAACTTTATATATAAATGACTTTAAATATAAATGACTTGAATATAAAAGACAAGGAATTGTAAATGACTTAAATAATAAAGACAAGAAATTGTAAATGACTTAAAATTAAATGACAATAATTAAAGACAATGAAGTAAATGACATAAAAGTAAGGAAGAATGTAAGAGAAAAGCTAGAAGTAGGAAGAATTTTAAGAAGAAAAGGAAGGAATTAAGTACTAAAATTGAGAGCATTTAATTTAGAACATGGAGAACAAAAGAAGTGGAGGTGGAGCTGGTCTAAAATCAGCTCCAAGGTGTGTCTAAAAAAAGAACCCAAGGCCCTCTATTTATAGTAAAAAAAAGGGACCAAAGGTGTAAAATAGCAACTAGTTTAATTAAGGTAGAACTACTAGTTTAAGGAATCTAACTAAGAAGTACATAGGACCATTACATTTTCCAATTCCTCCTCTTTCAGACGTATCAGATCCATGCTCCGGTAATGCTGCAACATGACCTATGTTCAAGAAGGATTTCCAAAATGGTACCAAAATTAGCCATTCATCACAAGTAAATCACAAACCTTAGCTCCAACCTAATAAAATAGAAAAGAAGTAATAAATGACTCAAATTGGGATTTTAAAGTGCAAAATTCTATCTAAAAGACTAAAAAGGAAGTGCTTAAGTACTCAAATTGAGCACTTATCATCTTCATCATTAACAACAACCTCATTTTGAAATTGAATATGGTTGGGTGCCTTCGGGCCATGCTGGTTGTGGCACACATGATGATGTCTTCAATGAAAAAGATAAAGTGTAAGCAATAGTCAATAAAAATGTTATTTGAATCTTAAAAATAAAAAAGGACTTACCCCAATCATTGCTTCTCCTGTGACTGGATTATAAGAAACACCATAACCAGCTATATTGCCTCTTCCACCTCTACTACCTCTTCCACCTCTATTGCCTCTTCTTGTTGTAGTCGGTTTTGGAATGTTGACTCTTGGTCTACCTTTTGGCTTAACAGGTTTAGGTGGCGGGTCCTTCTTCCCATTCTTTCAAGTCCTAGCATTATATCCCATTTCCAAGCAATTGCTACATGTCATTGCCTTTCTAGATTGAGTCACTCTTGTACCTTGGCTCTCAGATTCTTATCTTTTTCTTTTGATAGATGGTCTACCAGGCATTCTTCTCTCCTTAGGTGAATTTGGTTTGATGTAAGGTGTTGGAATCCACATGTTGCTCCCATTCAATAGTCTTATAGCTTTCTCATAGGTCATTTTGAAAATATCCTTAGTAATCCATTTACTAACATAGTCCACCGGATCCTTATTAATAAAGTGTATGCCAGCAATGGAATGCACACATGGAATGCCTGATATGTCCCACAATCTACAACTGCATTTTCTAGCATCTAAATCCACCATCAGTGCTTCATAACCATTTCATGTTTCAAACACATTCCCACCACTAGGGATAACATACTGATAAATGTGTATTTATATACACTTTTATACCCATTTAGAACTTTAGTTTACCTTATTTTACATCTTTCCCAATTACATATTGAGTCTTTTAGTCTTATTTTACACCTTTTCTTTAGAATGGAGCTAGGATGTAGTTTATGGAATAATCCTATCTTTTTGGTGAATTTTTGCTGATTTCTATGTTGCTATAGCAGGGGATGCTACAGCAGTGATATTGGCAGGCATGGCTCGATCAAGTTGGACGGATATTTTGTTGAAGAAAGATCTCAGGCATCTTTTAGTACACTCTTGGGCATAAGACAACCCTGAAGATGCCCCTGAGGATGCTTCCTAAGATAGCCTTTTACTTTACTAGTATTGTACTTAGATGCTTGGTTATTACCCATTGGGTTTAACCACTTTTGTACCTCTTAAGCATCTTTTGATTCCTTGCCTCTAGTATAAATAGTTTAGATTGTCTTTCATTTGAACTCAGCTTCTACTGGAACAAAGTTTGTCCCAAGCTTTATTACCAAGTACTTTAAATTTCAATTGCAATCTTTTAGTTACAAGTCATTTCGTTTTTGTCTGTTGCTATAGTAACCTTTACAGCTTTCTGCACTTTCTGCACTTACATTAAGTCATTTACATACATGTCATTTACTTTTAAGCATTTACATTCCAGTATGGTAGGCTAAACACCATAGTGTGGGTGTAAGTGAAGGTTGGCAGATTAAGCCAAGTGTCTTTGGACATTTGTTTGCATTGGTATTCTACTTTACTATTCATAAACAACATCAATACTTCATCCCGTAGTCTTTGACAAATTGACAAGTGTTATTCTATTTTGGATGAGTTGGACTCAAAATGGAGACAACACAAGTGTTGATGTTGGTTGTGTTATAGAGACTATAAAGAGTTGCTTCAATCCTTTGGGTTGAGAAACTATATGGAAAGAAAGGTAAGGTCCGACTAGTAGGTTCTTGTTGCACTTACCAAGTGCCCACCCTACGTAAAAAGTCTAATCTGAACTTCCCTTGGAAGGCCATTCAATTCAGTAGTATTGCAGGAGTCTTTGCTGCAGCACTCTTGTGCTTGCTATAGCAATGTCCTGAGAACTTTGTTAGCCCAAATCCAACCTGATCTTGCACCCATACTATCTTTAATTTCTTGTTATTATCTTTCAGTACTTTGCTTTCAGTTACTAAAAATCTTGTTACCAAAATCCTACTTTGAGAATCAATTTGCCGTTACTCTTTTTGCTTTGAAAGTCCCTAAGGTACGATATCTGGTATTACTTACCATTATTACTTACTTTGGACGACACTAGTGAAACATGTATACTTGCATAGGTTGCTAGTTGCTGTAGCCTTTTTGGGGTTGCATTTAATCCACACCACATACTAATATCTACATATAAAAAATACATAACAAAATTACCATCATAGATAAGAATACATAATAAAATAACCATCATAGATAAGCGTACATAATAAAATTAACATCATAGATAAGCATACCTGTTATTTTCTCCCCATTTCTTTTAACTTTTTCCTTATGGACGGACAAACAACTGACACAATGTAACACCCAGATTTTTAGGGTAAGTATAATTTCAAGTTTATAGATAATTTCACCTTAAACAGGCCTTTTGGAAGTATTAGGAGTGTTGGATATCGTTTTTGAAAAAGAATCAATTTTTGGTCGGAATAATGAATTGCTCGCGCCCGCGCAACCATTTTCTTGCGGTCGTGAGATTTGCTCAAAACATGGCAGTAGCTTTGCTCGCGCCCGCACAGCTAAATGGTCGCGGCCGCGAGCACCTGTGCAACCCCTTTTAAATCCGATTTTTCCTCTCTTTTCTTCATTTGTTTCTTCGTCAACCTTTCTCCTCTCTCTTCCAAATCGGTCCAAACCCATCTATCTCACCAAATTAAAATCTTCAAGTGCATTTAGAAGATTGAGAGCTAGATATTCAAGCCTTGTGGGTGGAAGCTCGACATCTTCATCTTCTTCATCATCTCCTCACCATTGTTGACCAAATTTTGGGGTTTTCTTATAAACCCACTTGTAAGTTCATCCTCCCTCTTTCTAAACTTTCATATGAGTTAAGAATGCTCCACTGATAGTTTGGGGAAAATCTAGATTTAGCCTAAATCTAGCAAAGTGAGTTCAAGTTGGTTTGTGAAAATGTTGTACATGCCAAAAATGTCATTTTCCAAGTATTTATGAGTTTTACATGAATTTATCAAATGTTGAGTTAATTGGTGTGTTTGATTATTTGAAGTGTTTAACTTTCTAAACATTGTAAAACACCCATATTTGGGATTTTGGGGTAGTTTGATAAATGAGCCATAAATGAAAGTGTCTTGATGATTTATGGTACAAACAAAGTCCATTACATGGTTTATGCATTTTTGGCGTATTTGATTTTATAACCATTTGGAAAATACACGTTATCGTGTCATGAGGCTTTTGAAAACTTAAGTGTAAGATTTCACTTGGAAAATGGTTTACCTCAACCAATAAAGAGTTTTGGGTTAATCATATCTTTGAGACATGTGTTTGCATAAATGGTACGTGCGAAATATGTGATTTAATCGCAGTGGGTTGCAAACAGTCCACAGTGGGAAGTGCAAGTGTACACTGTCCACTATGATCGTCACAGCAAGTAATAGCTGGTAAAATACCAGAATCGTATCCACAGGGACTGGGCAATCAAGACAATATGGTTCTCATGAGCTTCCTTTTACAAGTTTCAATTACAGAAGAAGCAATATTTTGGTTTGGTTTGGTGAAACGCTACTTTAACGATTTTACTTAAGGTTTAAAAGAAGGAATGTAGGTTAGATTTTCCCTACAATTTATATTAAATACCTGATCCCAAAAGTGATCCTTGTACTTGAAGTCGGTCTTTTTGCTAGAAAAGCCCGGTTACAAAATACTCACACATTTAATCAAAAATCCCATACTCTTGGTATTTATCGTTTTGTCAATGGTAATCTCAAAATGGACCTTTTCAGGTCTCGATGGAATGTGTAGAGACAAATACTCTAATACACCAACTAGCTTGCCTTCTACTCCAGTGGGTTGAGATTAGCTCACTGTGCCGACCTCACTTTCGCAAGTGTCATAAGAATTCTTTCGAATCCCCTAGCATCATCCAAGCTCGTGTCACTGCATTCTACTCATTTCTGAGTTAAGAACTAGACTTTAGATCCTTACAAGTGATCGGCTTGTTCGCATCGTTGGGCAATAATCGAGAGTGAATGACCAAAACAATGAATATTCCAAGTATAAAGATTACTCAAGCATTTTCTCTAAAATCCAGGTACTTCTCTTTCCTACATTCCAAAGGATGCTTAGCCCATATTACCGAAATAAAGAAAACGAAAGATGAGAAGATACACATAAGTAAACTGAAAGTGACTTTGATTAAAACCGCAGTGGGGAACGAGGATACGTCACTGCCACCAACGACTTGAAACTAGCGATTACACTAAGAATTTAAATACTGAAAATTAAAGAACTACTGCAGTAAACTATGGAGCTAACAACTAACTTACACTAAATGTGGTAGATGAGATATTGAAGGATGAATTAAACGAAACCCAACACCTCTATTTATACTAAGAGGAAAAGTTGGACTAACAAAAGATGGGTTTGTTCTAAAGGCTAAAGACTGAAAATAGAAGACATAAAATTCAGCTTCTTTGAGTCATTCTTCTATCCACAAGCTTGTAGCACTTTTACCCATAGGTCCCTTCACCTTTTCCAAAAAGTCCACTTAAAGTACCATTGGTTTCAATAAACAATTCATCTTGCCATGTCTTAGGGAACATGTTTGTACTTCACCATCCCATGCCTCTGCCATTTGAACCTTCTATTCTCCAGATTTTTTCTTTCAAGCTAAGAGTTGTTTTTCTTTGTCTTCTTCTGTGCTCGCCAGTGGGGTCCGGAGTGGGCACTCCGCAAGTCACTGCAGATATTTCGTGAAAAAGCAACAAAATACTACCAAATGGTTTATAAAAACTGTGGTTCACTCTTATTGCTCATTTTTTGGAATATTACCAAGAATGGTGGTTTTGAGAAGTGAAATGACTAAAATTTGACAAAATAAAATAAAAATAAAAGGAAATAATAACTCTAAAAATAGAGTTATCACAACCTCAAACTTAAACCATTACTTGTCCTCCAGTAATAAAAAGAAAGAAAAAAATAAAAAAAAATGCACTTTTGAGCTTTCAGGGACTTACCTTCTTCTCACTCTGAATGGATGTTGATCTCCCTCCATGGATGCTTCTTTCGGTTCCAAGATAGAATCTTCACTTCATGTATTCGACGATATCTTTTCCTTGTTCACATTTGATAAATAGGACTTTCTTGGGTTCGAAGGATTTGTGGCTTTGAATATTTTCCCAAGGGTTTTGTAGTAAGCAATTCCAAACAAGGACCGAAAATCTCGCTTTGAGATTTTTATTTCAAGAAGTGAGTGTTTTGTGTTTTGCAAGGATAAGTGTGTACACTTCAAGCTTTTATTTGGGTATGGCTATTTTTGTGAGAGTGGGTATTCTGATGGTCCAGAATAGGCACACCATCTTTTTCTGGGAGTGAGCACTTTGATGGTCCGAAAAAGGCACACCATCAATCTTTTGTAGTGACACTCCGATTTTCTTCTGTTTTCTGTTTTTTTTGGGAGGAGGGTATATCTTACCCACCTCAAACTTAGGACCTCACAGTGTCCCCACTGTGGAAAGACTGGAAGTCCTCACTGGAAGTCCCCACCTCAAACTTAAGATCGCACAGTGTCCTTACTGTGACTTGGAAAGTGGGTTCAAGGAGGTATTTGGGGGTGCAAAAAGGTCAAGTTTGGATGCAAAAAATGGCCTATATCATTTCAACGTGACAATTTGAGAGTCGTACTTACAAAAGTGACTTTTTAAGTTGGAAACCGAAAGTTGCACCTTGAAATGGAAAAAAAATCAAAAAGCATTCACAAGAGAATTAAGTTAGTACCCAAAAGACCTACTTAGCAGTAGGTAATGCATGCATCATTCAACCAAAATAAAATAGTAGCAAAGTGTCAAGTGCCTAGCCATAGGCAAAATATCAAACAGACATAAAAATTAAAATTGTTTTGAGAGCATCAAGAGTGAGAACCAAAGTCCCAACAAACCATTTAGTGGGTAGGAGTTGCCGGCGGTGAACTTTCTGCGGAGTCTTCACTGAAACCATCTTCACTATCATTGGAGGGACATATACCTTCTGGAATTCAGGGAGTTGTGCAGCAAACAGGGGATCAGCACCCTGATATATCTGATTGAGGACTGCATCCCTATCTCGTGTGTACATCCAGAACAATTCTGTGGCCCAGTTCATGTGCTTCTGTTGTGCTTCCATAAGATCAATGCGGTAGGTGAGAGCTGTCAATGCGCTCAGAATACCGGTCATGGGATTGCTTGAGCTTCCTGGAGTGGGATGGCGCTGTGGGTTGCTGGAGGATCTCACTGTGGCTTCTTTATCAACAGGTTCTTCAGGGGGAGCGGTAATTGCTCTCCCCATCCTCTTGATTGTTACTATGCTAATGTTGTTCGGAGAAGTGACCCACTTGTCATCTGGAGCAGATGGCACTCCAGCATCGATTAGTAAAGACGTAATAAGACAAGGAAGAGGGAGGATTACCTTCTTTCGAGTTCTCGCTTGGTGTATTGCGGCATGCATTAGGATTCCCATGTTGATTGTTTTCCCTGTTAGGATGCAGTACAGAAGAGCGCACTTGTGCATCGAGAGGGTTGTATCATGCGAGGTGGGCGATAAGGATGCACGCAAGAATTGGAACCACACAGCGACCTCAGTAGTGAGGGAGCTAGCGTGTAGGCACCTCCTCTGGTCATCCTTATCCCAGGGCTTTCCTTCAACTGCCAGTGCTTTCAAAATATCCTCTTCATCCGTCGGGGTCATTTTTTCAGAAATTTAGCAAAGGTGCAAACAAGTGGGGTCCTTATTCCAAGGACCCGATTGATTGCGGTTGCGTTGTAGTGTACGACTCGACCCCGGACTGTCACAAATGTGTCCTTAGTCTGAGAGGCCTCGGCATAAAACTCCCTTACCAAAGAGGCGTTGGCCTATCGATTGGAAGTTGCCAATGTCGCCCAATCTTGCTGTAAAACCCTCTCTTTGATAAAAGGGTTGGCCTCTACCAAGTCAGGGTCAAAACCCCTCTCTAAGTTCAACTTTTGGTTGACTATGCAGTCATAGTGGGCAGCGACCGTTGGGGTCGTGAACTGCCTGGGCACCCCACTGGGGGCATGCTCAGTGCCCACTGTGGACCGATGTGGGTTTTTAGTTTGAACTTGTTCATCACCAGCATCAGATTCATAAGATGATGAACTTAAAGAGGGAGCAAGACCCTTACCTTTCCCAGATGTTTTCTTCCTTGATTTCTTGGTCGGTGTTTTCTCCGAAATGGTCACCCCAGATCTGGTGACCATTCCTCTCTTCCTCAAAGCTCTTTTGATTGGGTTCTCCTCACTGTGGGTTGCCTTATGAAGTGCCTCCAAATCGATAGTGCTACCGACTGGGAGGTTTTGATCAGTCTGAATCTGCTCCTTGTTCTGGAGTATCGCAACCCCTGCTTCGTTCTTTTGGTTTTCCTCTTCTTGTCGTATTCGGTCTTCTTCTTCCTTTCTCAGTTTTTCTTCTTCTGCCTTCTTCTTCTCTTCTTCAAGTAATCGTTCTTCTTCCGCCCTTTTCTTCTCTTCCTCCTCTCTCAACAATCTTTTGGCTTCTTCTCTTCGGATTCTCTCTTCCTCCTCTTTTCTTAATCTTTCCTCCTCCTCTCGCTGCAACCTTTCTTCTTCTTCTTTCCTTTTCTTCTCAACCTCCTCTTTCTTTTGGCGGAGGGCTAGGAGTTTTTGATTGTACTCCTCTTCTAGCTTCAGCATTTCCTCATCAGTTTGTTGCTTTTCCATGTCAAAACCGCTCAGACTGGTGTCTGAGGCTTTCGAGGAAGAAGCCGCCTTCGGCCCTTCTTGTTTCGACGACTCCGCATCCGGTGCGACGGTCGTCATCGGATGCTCGCCGGAGGATGGCGGAGTCTCGTTTAGGTCGCCAGTGATGTTTTCCGGCGGGTTATCGTCGGTGGTGCGGCGGCACACTGTACGACCGGGCTCATTAGGGTTTAGGTTGAGTCTCTTGCTTCTCGCCATTGAAGAGTGTTTGATGTTCTTGAGAGAAGAATATTTGGAAAGGAAGAGTATGTGTTTGAAATATTTGAGTAAAAGGTGGCTTTTGGATTTTGGTGTGGTAAGGGATTAATTTTTGGGTATTATCTTTTGGAGGGAACGGTTATTTTTAGAGAGAGAGAGAGGTTATGATGGGTTTTCTTGAAAATAGGCGAAGTGGGTGTAAGGTGGTAGAAAAGTAGACATTTGTGTAAGAAAAGGTGATTTACTTTATGTTAGCTCCAATCTTTATGCTTAAAGAAGTATTGAAAAATAGGTTAAGTATAGACATCGACAGAGCCTCTGCCAAGACACCGATAGAAGATCCAAGTGAAGACTGTCGAAGACATTCATAGAAGACAAGGCCACAGAGCCTCTGTCATACTTGACAGAGCCTCTGTGGTATGAAGACTAAAGACTTGGAAGATTATCTGAAGATCAAAACGAAGACGATCGTGCCTCTCACGATCTCTGCTGTACGAAGATCCTGAAGATCATTCGTACAAGGCGTGCCCTGACAAGTCCACGTGTCAACCTCTGATGGGTTACAGCCTTTGCAGATATCGGCGCACTACATTAACGTCGTACCTGCAACAGTCCCACGACGTGTCTTTGTACCCTTAGTCCTTATTGTCTAAAGCTTGTCCCCTGATGAATAGTATAAATAGAAGGCTCATGTCGAGCTCTTCTATTAACTTTGCACAAACACACTCACACCTGTTAGAGCAGAATTCATTTTACCATCAGTGTTCTTGGTATTCTAAGCTAATCAATATACAGTAAATCATTGAGCTGAATATCTGTGTTATTTCTATTTCACGTATTTGATTGTGTGTTTTTTCTACCTTAAATATCTCTTTAGTTCTCATAAAACGCTTCCGCACCATTACCTGTTTTGAACTAATAGATATAAACATCATTGTTGAGTAAAATCGGGATCAACAATTGGTATCAGAGCAGATTGAAGAATATTTTCTTCAAAATCGGTCATCTATGGCAACAATAGAAGTTATTAGATGATTTATTTGTTGTTTTGGTGCTTAGATTGATTCAATCACATGATCCTAAACACAAATATCATTCTAATGGTTTATTTTCTGTTTTTGTGCTTATTAGAAATCCATTTCTTCATTTAGATGAGATTTGGATGATCTTTCAAAGAAAATATCATTGTTTTCTTCACAAAATCTGATTCTGCACACCACATGTTTGATAAAATGCCTAAGTGAAGATTTGATTCTATTTGTATCAAATCTGATCAGATTTAATACATGTGTGTGTTTTGATTCTTTCTCATTCATTGGTCTAATATTTGATAGCACTAAGTATATGGTTGATCTATGTTCTCATCCTTGTGTGTGCTTAAGTCCATAGCATTTTTTTTGGCATCTTGGTAGTAAGGTTGTTGATCTTTGATCTGACATTTATTTAAATCCAAGATTGGACTCTCTTTTACTCAGATTTTGTTTGTCTTCCACTGCTCATAATCATTTAAATGAAAAACAAAATCATGTGAGTCGTGAAAATGATGTTTGAGAAAGATTTGGGGGCTGTTTGTTTGCCTCTTAATGATTCCATTAAGAGGCAGTGTCTGAATCGGTCAGACATCAAGGTTGTTTGGCAAAAAAAAACCTCTGAATCATGCCAAATGTCTCTGAGCGATTTTTGCATCTGGTACAAGACATTATCATTCAGACCCACATGATTCCACTCTTGCCCTTCAAGTCTCAAGCCCCCTGATCTCATTTCATGAATATTAGGTTTGTTGTTCTTCTCTATGAGTCTCCTCTTATATCTGCTACTCACTAGTCGATCTCCTCTTCTGCTGCTCCCTGGTTGCTCTCCACTCTCGATATCTTCTCTCGATCTGCTGTTACTCGATATCTTTTATCGATCTCCTCTGCTGTTGTTTGATCTCTTCTCTCGTTCTGCTGCCGCTACTCGATCTCCTCTCTCATCTTGTGGCCGGTGATATATGCTATACTAGGTTGATTTTATTTGCTCAGTCAAATCTGCTCATGGTGGTATGTTCTACTGATTTTCTTTATGCTACTGTTAGATGTTGTTTTTGTTTTGTTGATGGTGGTATATATTGATTCACATTGTGATTCTTTTTCTTGTATACTATTTTTTTCTTGTGTAATATTTATTTCTTGTAGTTTGATGAACACCAAGTGTTCGATAAAAGTTCTCAATAAGAGATTTTAGGTTGGTTCTTCTTTTTCTTAACTTACCATGAGTCGAATTTGGAAATCATCTTAAATATGGAGGATGTCATTTCAAATTATCATGAAAACTGCCCTGTTTGTTGGTATCTTTGATTCTTGATGAACATTGCAAATATGGTTTTACATATATGGTGTCTCTGAAACTTGCAAATCCCCAATGAAACACTCCATCAAAAGACCCACCATCACCCTCTGTTTTGTGATGCTAGCAAATATTGTTTGTGTTTGTTTGCCATTGGCCCAAATTATTTCAGGTTACAAATAGATTTCTAGATATGGATTTGTAAATAAAAATCAATATTATTGTACCGTTTGGATTTTTATTTATTTATGTTATTTGAATTTATTCAATCTGTTCCATAATGTCAATTTATTAACTTACTAAAACAGTCGTATTTCATTCATTGTTTATAAAGGGGTAAAATGGTAATTTTATAATATTCAGACAACCTATTCAGGAGCATTGCCAAACAATCATTTTTCATTTTACACTATATCATACAGAGTCTCTTAATCATTCTGACCACTTAACCGTACTGCACCAAATCATTCAGTTTCTACCAAACAGCCCCTTGGTGTTGTGCTACATATTCAAAGTTTGATCTAAAAAGATTTTATACCTTTGAGTGCTTCTAATCAGTTTTTATGACCTGATCAATTAGAGATCTGAGTATTTGCACTCATCGCTTTAAAAGATTTATGGAGATCGACTTATTTTTACATTAAATCGGTGTTGATGAGCATTTGATATAATTGGAGAAAAATGACAGCATGCTGAAACTTTGCGACGCTGCAGTAAATTGATCATATCTCACTCATCAAGGCACCAATCGATGCGATTCAAAAGGCCCTGGATTGAAAACATATTGATGAACAAATTTTATGTTTTGAGCTTTAACAGATTCGAACTTTAGAAGTGTCATACGCATCGTTGAATTGGACAACAGTGTGCTGATGGAAACAATAGAATTCCTTTCCCGCTAACCTATCGAGCATTTGGTCGATGAAAGGTAGGGGAAAATGGTATTTCTTAGTGACTAGGTTGAGTTGTCTATAATCCATGCATATTCTCCACCCACTAACAGTCCTAGTGGGAATGAGCTCGTTTTTTGTCGTTCTTCACTACAGTCGTCCCTCCCTTTTTAGGGACACATTGGACGGGGCTCACCCAACTACTACTAGCTATTGGGTAGATAATACCGGCGTCTAACCACTTCAAAACTTCTTTCTTAACTACCTCCTTCATTATGGGATTCAACCTTCTTTGGGGTTGGACTTTTCCAAGGTGGTCACTCTCCAAGTTAATCTTATGTTGACATAGGGAAGGGCTAATACCTCTAATGTCCGCTATGGTCCAACCAATTTCCCTCTTATGCTTTATCAACAAATCAATCAGAAGTTGTTCTTGTTTCTCACTAAGTTTGGAAGAGATAATAACGGGAAGTTTATTATCCTTAGCGAGATAAGCATATTTCAAGTGGGAAGGCAATGGTCTTAGCTATAACTCGGGAGGTTGTTCTATTGAAGGGGGTTGAACATTTCGGTCCTTGAAGTCCAGAGGTTCAAAGGCTGCCACTATTGCGTTACACTCATCCTCAAAAGTGTCATCACTCTCAGAGTCGGAGTGCTCACTCTCACTGCCCACTGTGCTTACTGTTTCAAAACTTAAGGCACCACCAATCGAACTCAAAGCAAAACAGTCTTTGGTTTCTATGAACTTAAGGGACTTGAAGACATTGAATGTTACTTCTTGGTCATGGACTCTCATAGTGAGTTCCCCTTTGTGCACATCGATCAAAGTACATCTGGTTGCAAGAAACGGACGCCCTAAGCTGATTGGGATATCTTTATCGGCCTCATAATCTAGAATTAGAAAATCGACAGGGAAGATAAATTTATCCACTTGGACCAAAACATCTTCTATTTTTTCTTTGGGGTAGGCAATGGATCGGACGGCTAGTTGTAATGTCACGGTTGTGGGTCTAGCCTCTCCAATACCTAACTTGTTAAAAATAGACAATGGCATTAAGTTTATACTAGCTCCCAAATCACACAGTGCTTGACCTACTTCTTGTCCTCCTATCGTGCATGTAATGGTGAAACTACCTGGGTCTTTCAACTTAGGTGGAATCTTGCTAGTAAGGAGGGCACTACATTCCTTGGTCAAAGCCACAGTCTCAAACTCACCCAACTTTCTCTTTTTGTTCAAAATATCTTTCAAAAATTTAGCATAGCTTGGCATTTGCTCGAGAGCCTCTACCAAGGGTATGTTAATGTGAAGTTGTTTAAAAATGTCTATAGAATTTTTTAAATTGAACATCGACAGTTTTATTCTTCATTCTTTCAAGAAATGGTACACTTCGTGGGTCAATTTGAGTTTGCTGTGGTGTTGGCTTTGGAACAGTAGGTTTTGGTATGGGTCCAAAAGTGGGAAGCTTAGGGATATCGGTCCTCACTGTGGGGTTGACAGTGACTTTAGGAGTGGCCACTGTGGTTTTAGGGACAGTGGGTATTTGAGGCGAATCATCAGAAAAATGATATCCTTCAGATCCTTTCCACTCCTCAGTGTTATGGACTTGACTTGTTCTTTTCCTATTACCTTAGCATGTTCGGTGTCACTAGGTAACGTCCCTGGCGGTCTATTCTTAACTTCGACGGCTAGTTGTCCTACTTGAGTCTCTATGTTCCTAATGGCTGCTTGAGTTTGATTCATGAAACCTTTGAGAATTGATTCGATTGATGGTTGAGTCTCAGTGGGGTGAGTTGGTTGTGGTTGGAACTGTTGCAAGGATTGCCCTTGCTGAAAGTTCTGTGGGGGATGCCCACTGTGATGTTGGTGAAATCCAGGGGGTTTTGTGGTCTTTGCTGGACATGACTCGCCCCGTGGGGTTGGAGTCCTGGATTACCAGCCCAAGAGAAATTCAGGTGATTCCTCCAGCCTGGATTATAAGTCTGCGAATACGGGTTGTTCCTCGAGTTGGTTCCTATAACATTAACGGACTCGGGATTTGCTGGACAATAGTCAAAAACATGTTCTTCTCCACAGAGAGAACAGTTCTCAGGGAGATGTGTTGCGGAATTGACTTGGCCTCTATTTTGATTCAAAACTAATTTAGTCAAGGCCACTAACTGTGCATTCATGGTTTTGAGTGCCTCGGAATCAATGGTGTTGGTCTTTGGCACGGGTGACCTCGAATTTGACCACTCGGTATTGTTGTTGGACACTTTTTCTAAGATTTGATACCCTTCATTGTAAGTCTTACTTGTGAATGTTCCACCTGCTGTTGCATCTAAGATGATTTTGGCTGCATTGGAAAGATCATTGTAAAAGGTCTCCAATTGGATGCAATGTGGGATGCCGTGGTGTGGTCACTTTCGAAGTAAATCTTTAAATCGTTCCCATGCATCCGAAACAGCCTCATCTTCTTCTTGCCTGAACAAAATAATATCATTTCGAAACCTTACATTCCTTGTGGGAGGAGAGTATTTTTGTAAAAATTTGTCAGCAAGTTCTTGCCAAGTGGTTATCGAGTGAGGTGCATGTGAGTTCAGCCAAGCCTTTGCCTTATCCCTTAGTGTAAAAGGGAAAAGCCTTAGCCTTAGCCTTAACGCTTCATCACTCACACCTTGCAATTAAAAGGAATCAGTCATTTCCAAAAAAGATTTTAAGTGCGAGTGTGGATCCTCAGACGGTGATCCTCCAAACTGACCCATGGCTTGGATCATTTGAAACATCACAGGTTTGAGTTCAAAATGTGTTGCAATAATGTTGGGCCTTAAAATCCCGGAGCTTAAGTCACTATCTCCGGAAGTAGCATAGTCCTGTATTTTCCGATCTTTGCTATCGGCAATCGTCACTGTGGTCTCCACTACTGGTGGGTTAATGGGTATTTCTACCACGTCTACAGTGGGGTTCACAGGGGGTTGTCGATTTGTGTTTCTGTTTCTACGCCTTCTTCGAAAAGTTTTCTCTATTTCAAGATCGATTGGCACCAAAGGTCCGTGTTGTTGCCTTGGCATGCAACACAAATGGATTAGAAAAACGAGTTACTCGGGCTCGAACAAAAACTAATGTCTTGAGATTTAAAATCACGTCAGTCCCTGGCAACGGCGCCAAAAACTTGGTACGTGCGAAATATGTGATTTAATCACAGTGGGTTGCAAACAG
This sequence comes from Saussurea involucrata, assembly GCA_033807775.1. Lineage (NCBI taxonomy): Eukaryota > Viridiplantae > Streptophyta > Magnoliopsida > Asterales > Asteraceae > Saussurea > Saussurea involucrata. The sequence continues at coordinate 144,862,147 of CM066314.1, read as the reverse complement.
TCCACAGTGGGAAGTGCAAGTGTACACTGTCCACTATGATCGTCACAGCAAGTAATAGTTGGTAAAATACCAGAATCGTATCCACAGGGACTGGGCAATCAAGACAATATGGTTCTCATGAGCTTCCTTTTACAAGTTTCAATTACAGAAGAAGCAATATTTTCGTTTGGTTTGGTGAAACGCTACTTTAACGATTTTACTTAAGGTTTAAAAGAAGGAATGTAGGTTAGATTTTCCCTAGATTTTATATTAAATACCTGATCCCAAAAGTGATCCTTGTACTTGAAGTCGGTCTTTTCGCTAGAAAAGCCCGGTTACAAAATACTCACACATTTAAGCAAAAATCTCATACTCTTGGTATTTATCGTTTTGTCAATGGTAATCTCAAAATGGACCTTTTCAGGTCTCGATGGAATGTGTAGAGACAAATACTCTAAGTGTTTTTAATACACCAACTAGCTTGCCTACTACTCCAGTGGGTTGAGATTAGCTCACTGTGCCGACCTCACTTTCGCAAGTGTCATAAGAATTCTTTCGAATCCCCTAGCATCATCCAAGCTCGTGTCACTGCGTTCTACTCCTTTATGAGTTAAGAACTAGACTTTAGATCCTTACAAGTAATCGGCTTGTTCGCATCATTGGGCAATAATCGAGAGTGAATGACCAAAACAATGAATATTCCAAGTATAAAGATTACTCAAGCATTTTCTCTAAAATCCAGGTACTTCTCTTTCCTACATCCCAAAGGATGCTTAGCCCATATTACCGAAATAAAGAAAAAAAAGATGAGAAGATACACATAAGTAAACTGAAAGTGACTTTGATTAAAACCGCAGTGGGGAACCAGGATACGTCACTGCCACCAACGACTTGAAACTAGCGATTACACTAAGAAATTAAATACTGAAAATTAAAGAACTACTGCAGTAAACTATGGAGCTAACAACTAACTTACACTAAATGTGGTAGATGAGATATTGATGGATGAATTAAATGAAACCCAACACCTCTATTTATACTAAGAGGAAAAGTTGGACTAACAAAAGATGGGTTTGTTATAAAGGCTAAAGACTGAAAATAGAAGACATAAAATTCAGCTTCTTTGAGTCATTCTTCTATCCACAAGCTTGTAGCACTTTTACCCATAGGTCCCTTCACCTTTTCCAAAAAGTCCACTTAAAGTACCATTGGTTTCAATAAACAATTCATCTTGCCATGTCTTAGGGAACATGCTTGTACTTCACCATCCCATGCCTCTGCCATTTGAACCTTCTATTCTCCAGATTTTTTTTTTCAAGCTAAGAGTTGTTTTTCTTTTGTCTTCTTCTGTGCTCGCCAGTGGGGTCCGGAGTGGGCACTCCGCAAGTCACTGCAGATATTTCGTGAAAAAGCAACAAAATACTACCAAATGGTTTATAAAAACCGTGATTCACTCTTATTGCTCATTTTTTGGAATATTACCAAGAATGGTGGTTTTGAGAAGTGAAATGGCTAAAATTTGACAAAATAAAATAAAAATAAAAGGAAATAATAACTCTAAAAATAGAGTGAAATGGCCATGAAGATTTCATTCGACCAAGATGACCTCGGTGACTCATATCAAAAGCATCATGACGGGTTGATCATTCAACTCACGATTGGTAATTGTTTAACCCGACGTGTCTTGGTCGACGGAGGCAGTTCAGCAAACGTCATCTTCCTTGATACCATCAAGGCCATGGGAATCGATCGATCGGAAATCACCCGACGCTCGACAACCTTGGTCGGTTTTAATGGAGACGCGACGAGTACCTTTGGAGAGATCACCTTGCCTGTCTATGCCGGAGGAATCAACAAGCAGACCAAGTTCAACGTCATCGACTGTGCGTCGGCCTATAACATCATCTTAGGTCGACCATGGATCCATGACATGAAATCCGTTCCCTCGACGTATCATCAGACCGTGAAGTTCCCTATGTCGTGGGGAATCCAGGAGATCAAAAGTGAGCCGAAAGTCGCCCGCGACTGCTATAAGACCACCCTGAAGCCGCAGAAGCAGGCCATCTAGCAATTACAGGTCCAGGATGCTCCTGGGACAGCCGACGACTATCGCCTGGAGGAATTCGTCCTGGACCAGAGTAAGCCTGACCAGAAAGTCTTTATAGGTTCGTCCCTCGATCCCTGCCTTAAAGACAAATTGATATATTTTTTGCAGGAACATGCCGACTGCTTTGCCTGGTCGCACGAAGACATGGTCGGCATAGACCCCAACATTATTTCTCACAAGCTCAATGTCGACCCGTCGTTTAAGCCTGTCAAGCAAAAGCGCCAAAAATTTGCTCCTGAAAGGAATAAGGTGATAAATGACGAGGTCGACAACCTCCTCAAGACAGGGAAGATTCGAGAAGTAAAGTACCCCGACTGGCTTGCTAATTTCGTGGTCGTGGCGAAGAAAAATGGCAAATGGAGGGTCTGTATCGATTTCACAGATCTCAACAAAGCTTGTCCAAAATATCCTTTTCCATTGCCACATATCGACGCCATGGTCGACGCGACAGTAGGACATGAACTATTGACGTTCATGGATGCTTATTCTGGATACATCAGATCCTGATGCACGTCGAGGACCAAGAAAAGACTGCGTTCAAGGATTATCTTGAGGTATTTACTATTATAAGGTTATGCCTTTTGGACTAAAAAATGCAGGTTCTACCTACCAGCGCCTGGTGAATAAAATGTTCAAGGATTATCTTGGCGACACAATGGAGGTATATATCGACGACATGCTATTCAAGTCGAAGCAAGCAGTCGACCACGTCGAGCATTTGAGGCAGTCGTTCGACATCCTTCGGAAATATAGCATGAAGCTCAACCCGATGAAGTGTTCCTTTGGTGTCAGTGCCGGGAAATTCCTGGGCTATATGGTCACTCGTCGAGGAATCGAGGCCAACCCCGACCAGATCAAAGCCATCATCGAGATCAAATCTCCGAGAAATTTCAAAGAGGTCCAAAGTAGGCATGGGAATGGGCCCCGACCCGTCGAGGAACCCGGTCAACCCGCCCCGATCGGGGATGGGGATTCCCCGCTAAACCAGGGATGGGGATGGGGACGGGGATCCCCGTTTGTCTCAAATCGGGGATGGGGACGGGGACGGGTATGGCACTCCCCGCCCCGCCCCGTCCCCGTTATATATTTAAATTAATAAATTAAATATATATTATTTATTTAAGCTAAATCGGTAATTCATAATTTCCTATTTCCTAACTAGGTTTAGAATATAAAATTGTTATTTTTTGGATATTAGTATGTATTTTGGATGCCAAATCAATATATAATTACTCGATATGGTTTTGGATATTACTCGATATGTTTTGGTACGTGTGACGTTAACTTTTTTTTGGATTAGGTAGAATTTCTTTTGGTTTTAGGTTATTAATTACTATATAATGTTGTAATTTTGTATTAAAATAACCTTTTTTTTGTATTAAAATAATTATGTTTGTATTAAAATAAATTTTTTTCGATCGGGGAAAAAATCCTCGTTTCCCCGGTGGGGATGGGGATGGGGATATGATGATATTCCCCGGTGGGGACGGGGACGGGGATGGGGATGAATATAATGATCGGGGACGGGGATGGGGATTGAAGTCCCCGCCCCATACCCGCCCCATTCCCATGCCTAGTCCAAAGGCTCACTAGTCGGGTGGCAGCTTTGAACATGTTTATCTCTCGATCCTCAGACAGATGTCATTTGTTTTATAACGTCCTCAGGAAAAATAAAGTCTTCGACTGGACCGACGACCATGAACAAGCACTGCAAAAACTAAAGGAGTACATGGCGTCGCCTCCTTTGCTGTCAAAGCCTCATGATCATGAGGTCTTGCAGCTATATTTGGCTATTAGTCCTAATGCAGTAAGTGCCGTCCTGACACGAGAAGATGAAAAGCAGCAACTGCCGATCTACTATGTAAGTAAATCTCTCTTGGACGCCGAAACCAGGTATTCCTCTATGGAAAAATTGCTATTGTCGCTAGTCACAGTTGCTAAAAAATTGCGACACTATTTTGAATCGCATCCTATTACTGTCGTGACTAACTTTCCTCTTAAGTCTGTCTTGTGGAAACCTGAGCTGACAGGTCGTTTGGCAAAATGGAGCATATATCTCAGCAGTTACGACATCGATTTTAAGCCCAGGACCGCGATCAAATCGCAAGCTTTGGCAGATTTAATTGCTGATTTCAGCCCTGAGCTGGAAGAAGAAGCAGAACTCGAGGTGTTTACTGTGGCGACTCACGACGACGTGCCTTGGACTCTGTATGTCGATGGATCGTCTAACGTTAGGGGTTCAGGGCTAGGCGTCGTCTTAAAGTCGCCACATGGGGCAAGATGGTGTACTCCTTGCGATGCGACTTCAAAACCACCAACGACGAGGCCGAGTACGAACCCCTGATCGTGGGAATGAATATGGCCCACGACTCGGGGGCAACCGCGCTACATGTCAAAAGCGATTCTCTCCTGGTCGTGAACCAGGTGAATGGAGAATTCGCGGCTAAAGATTAAAAAATGACAGCGTACCTGAAGGTAGCAAAAGAAAAATCCAAAAAGTTCAAATCATTTTCTATTGAACAGATTCCAAGGGACCAGAACACTCAAGCCGACGCCTTAGCAAACCTTGGGTCTGCTCTTATCGAACCAATATTCGATAGCGTTCCTATGATCCATCTGGCGACGTCGTCCATCGAAAATGTCGACGTCATCCAGATCGAAGACCAAGAAGATGATTGGTCATGCGACATCTGAAATTTCCTTATGCACGACCAACTCCCAGAAGACAAGATGGAAGCTCGGAAGATCAGATTCAAAGCATCCAGGTATGTCGTGATCGGAGATAGACTCTATCGACGATCATCGACAGGCTTAAACCTGAGATGTGTCATCAGCAAAAGTCAAGTTCAGAAGATCCTTCAAGAGATGCACGATGGAGAGTGTGGCAACCACTCAAGAGGTCGCAGTTTGGCCAATCGTATCTCTCGACAATGCTATTTTTGGCCAACACTGCGACAAGACGCCGTCAGGTATGTCCAGAACCGTGATCCCTGTCAACGACATTCAGGTACGTCCCATAAACCTTCTAAACCTTTACACACGACACTGATCCCATGGCCCTTCATGAGATGGGGGATGGATATTGTCGGCAAGCTACCACCTACCCCTGGGCAAAAGGTATTCCTCCTCGTACTTACCGATTATTTTTCTAAGTGGGTAGAAGTAGCTGCCTTTTCCCAAGTTCGGGACAAGGAAGTCGTCTCTTTTATCCAGAATAACATCATATGCAGGTTTGGGATTCCATCCGAAATTGTCTGCGACAATGGATCCCAGTTCATAAGCAACAGAACTCGACAGTTCTGTGAAGACCGCAACATCAAGCTAACAACTTCGACACCCAGGTATCCCCAGACAAATGGGCTTGCAGAGTCGAGCAATAAGACCATTATTGCTTCAATCAAGAAAAGGTTAAAATCTGCCAAAGGAAAGTGGGTCGAAGAACTCCCTTCAGTCCTGTGGGCGAATCACACGACGCCTCGCACATCCACAGGACAAACCCCTTTCTCTTTGGTCTATGGTTGCGAAGCAGTTTTGCCCGTCGAGGTCCGGCTCCCAACTTCGAGGCATACTTTCATTGACCACAACCTGGTTGATTTAAGTTATGACCTCGATGCCCTTGAAGAACCTAGAGAATCAGCATTGATCAGAATGGCGTCACATAAGCAAGCGGTCGAGCGACATTTCAATAAGAATGTCAAAGCTAAAGTCTTTCAAGAAGGCGACTACGTCCTCCGACGAGTGTTCCAGAGAACTCAAGAGCTCAATGCGGGTAAGCTTTCTACCAAGTGGGAAGGTCCTTATCGTATCTCAGAAGTCGTGGGTAAAGGTGCCTATCGGCTCCAAGCCATCGACAATCGAGATATCCCACGTAGCTGGAATGCAACACATTTGAAAAGGTATTTCTTCTAAATATTTTTCCTTCTTTCATACGAATTTTTATTCATCACGACGATTACTGACTTAAGCATCGGAGGGTCGTTGGTTATCCAACGACCAACCTCTGACATTGTTTTATCACAGGATCGCACGACATAAGCAGTCAGGTCTATTAGACGACTTGATTGTATGATTACAAAAACGCACGACTCAAGTTCGTCACATGATTTAATTGTGCTATCATAAGGTACTTGCCAGAGGCCTCACCCTTTGAGCCCTCGTCCATCTCCTCCTCATTGACCTCCTTCTCGTCGTCCGAGTCAAGGTCTCTATCGGCTCCAACATCCTCCAGATAGAAGGCCAACTCATCCGACGCTGAGGCGAGGGGATTCTTCCCCAACAGGTGCTGCCGCATGATCGCCGCCCGGGCAGTCAGTCGAGCCAAGGCGAAGACGGACTTAGCCTCGTCCTTCAACTCTTTCACCTCTCCCTCCAGCTCCGCCACCTTGGACTTGGAATCCCTGGCTTTTTTTTCACTCACAGCCAAAGATTCCTTAGTCTTGTCCAGCTCCGCCCTTTGGTCGACGATCAAGGCCAGGGACTGCTTCAGATGGAGGTTCGCATCGTCCCTTGCACGTTCGACGACCTCCAACTCGTTCTGGACATCATCGAGACGTATGGACAGAGCCTCAGCACGCTCTAGAGCGGCCTTCTCCGTGACCAAGGCCGCATTCCCCCTCTCGTGAGCAGAGGACACCAGACCCCTTATCTTCTCCGTTTCGGAATGCAAGGCAAGGAAGGACTGGAACGCCTGAAAAACATAAGATACATGTTAGTGAACACTCGACAAAGATTACAAACATTGAAACACAAGTTTTGAAAGAAAAACTCACCATGAACGCCAGTCCGGCAACGTGGGATCCCGTCTCTTCGATCAGGACTCCCTGAAAACGCTCCCTGAAAGAGGGGAGTTGGTATTTCCCCAGATGAGGAAACAGATTCGTCCCGTCTAGGACATTATCAGCCATAAAGTCTGACGGCAACGTAAAGTTGACCGTCATGACCTTATCCCCTCCCATCGCATGTCCCTTGCCCTTGTCGGCCGACGAAGGGGTCGACGTGGTAGACGGAGACTTCACCTTTTTCGCCAGAGGTGCAGAACTGACAGGCATCGCGTCAATCGCATCAGAAGACGTCCTCGTCTTCTCTGGGGATACGATCGACACCTTCGCCTTCTCAGGCGTGACGACTCTCGACGAGTCGTCGGCCTTCGAAGATGGTTCCCTCGGGAGCGTCATCCTCGTTTTCTTCAAGACACCCGACCCGATGGTCGAGGTCACTTTCCTCTTTTCTCTGCCCTTACGAGCAAGCTCAGCTTGAGCTTCTCTCCTGGCAGCTGCAGACGACACCTTCGTCTGGGTTCCCCTGAAAAAATAAGAGGAAAAAAGCGTCATACGATGGAAACATGATAAAGACAAAAGCGAGCAGAAAGGTCGAAGGTATGCTTACTAGCTATTTCTTCCTCCTCTTCTCTCAACTCTTCTTTCTCTTCTTTCTCCTCGGTCTCCTCTTCCTCCTCCTCTTCCTCTCGTCTCTCCTCCCGATTCTCTCCCAGATACACTAAGTCTTCGTCGTCATCGTCCACAAGGTGTCGTGTGAAAAACGACCTCTCGATAGCACTAAACTCCAAGAACTTGTCGATCTTTGCTTGAGAGTTAGCGTAGGGCTTCACGTCCTCAAACTTAATATCTGTCGACATATAAAAGACAAGTTAGAAATAGGTTGAAACTAACACACGACACACGACACGCGACAAAAAGCTAGAAAATCTCACCCGACATATTCCAGCCGGCCCTAATCCAACCGCTCTCAGAGTCGAGCATCGATACGCACACGAACGCATACCTGGTCTTCCACTTACGGTCATTAACATCAGTCTTCAAGACCAAGGTACGATCGCCCTTATGCCTGGAAAACAAGCTGTAGCTGTAATACCCCGGATAAGTTCGTTAGTTAAAAATATCTTTCCGTTAAGTTTAGTTAACTTTAAAGTTTCTATTTAGGGAAAGTTTGGATAAGTTTATAAGTTAAGGGTGTTTGGGTTATTGTTGAATAGTTTAAGGGCTAAAAGGAAAATTTTGTTAGATATTATCTCTTTAGTGTTTAGATATTTCACAAAATCAGATTTTTAGTGTGTGTGTGTGTGTGTGTTTTGGGAGAAAAAGAAGAAGAAGAAGAAAGGTGTGGTTAAGGCTTCAATTGGTGTGATTAGAAGTGATTCAAGGTATGTTTCCTTTACATTTTGTGTTTGAAATTGCTTTTAGAAGGGTTCTATCGGAGTAGAATAACCGAAAACACTTCTGGTATTGATTATGTCGATTTCTGGGCAAAATGGGGTAAACCGACAGAGGTGTCCGGGTAAATTCTTGAAGGTGTCCGGGTAAATTCTTGAAGGTGTCCGGGTAAGTTGTTGATAGAGTCCGGACGATTTGATTGTGGTTTCCGGATGATTTAGAGTCCAGATGGCGTCCGGATTCCTTGTGTTGTCCGGATAAATCGTGTTACCCGGATTAGTCTTGCCGTCCGGATTACTGAGGTTGTCCGGAAAAGTCGTTTTGTCCGGAAAAGGTGTTTTTTTGTCCGGGTTGTTTGGGTTGTCCGGAAACTTTAGCTGTTTTGGTCACTTTTGAGGATTTGAGTTATCTAGAGTACTTGGTCTTCTAGTATGTTTTATGTGATCAGTTAGTAAGGGGATATTTGTATTAAATCTATTTGCAGACTCTGTGGATTGGGATTGATAGACTGAATCTTTTGGAGAAAAGCTTGGAAGTGTTTATGAATAAGCGATCGAGGTGAGTTTTGCTTTAAACGTTTTCAACTGGAATACATATATGTGTTTATATATGTATGTGAGTATGTGTATATATATATGAGATGATTATGTGGTAGGAATATGATTATGTATATATAAATGACAATATGATGTGATGAGATATATATTGTATTTATATAAGCGTTGCACTACACGAGTGCACTTGTGCCGGGTTCCGGTGTGCGGACCGGTGTGTAGCCGGGTTCCGGTGTGCGGACCGATGAGTAGTCGGGTTCCGGTGTGCGGACCGACAGGTAGCCGGGTTTCGGTGAGCGGACCGGTTGTTGATTTATTAGTTGGCTTGCTACCAACTAATATGGCCATTTGTGGAGGAATAAGGTGAATGAGATGTACACAATGCACGAGTCTAGATTGGTATTTAAATACGTGTGGTATGTTTATATTTTACGAAAGAATTATCAAAGGTTTATCTAAACTATTTTGATACAAAGGATTTACATAAAAGGTTTTATAATGATTTTGGAAAGGACCGGGATTAACTCACTAGACCCGTTTGGTCTAACCCTCATTTTGTTTTCAAAAATATGTTTTCCAGGTTAAGGATCGACAAAGGAAAGGATTAAGTGTAAGGAGCATTTGATGGGCGTTGATTAGGAAGCTTAATGTATTTTGTAGTTTCGAGACCGAAGGGACCGTTTGTGGTTTATTTTGTATCTTTTATTATGAATGTAATGAAGTTATGCAATGTATGTTATTTGAAGCATGTTTGGGAAACCGGGTCGTTACAAATGGTATCAGAGCCCTAGTTTAAGAGATTTAGGTATTTGGATTTATACCTAGACTTAAACTGCATGTGAAGTAGGATGTCCTTATTATTTTAGAACCTTGGGATGTTAAGTATAAAAAGGTAGAAGGAACATCATGTAAGGTATGTTCAAATTACACCTGGCCAGTGTAAGCGGGAACTTACAAGTACATGTTGAACCGGAATATCTTGTTATATTGGGTATGTGCTTACGTGTATATTAACCTTGTTGAAATCAACAGAGTGGCAAGTCGAACTCGACGTATGGATAGAGATGAAGACAGGTATATTTCTATAAACTTTATACGTGCTAAAGTGTTATCTGACTTCGGTGCAAACCGATTCTTTTGTGTTTTCAATTTTATTATTTGTGTTAGAAAAATATTTGATAATTGTGTTAGAGATATAGAAGGGTGTGTTTAATTATTGTTGTTCTAATTTGTTAGTGTGTGGAGTGTGATGGCTTGAGTGTAAAGATTAATAGCAGTATGTAGAACGTGATGAATTGTGTGTGGAAGGTAACGATAGTGAGTAAAGTCTTGACCTAGTCATGAAGGCGACAGTTTAGTATGTTGTGTAGATTATACTTAATGTGATTGTTGACGCTGTCAAGAAAGGTATTGTTTAAATGTGTGGGGTAATGTGGATAAGATGGTGGCAGTTTATAATTAGTGAATGTGCGAGGTGTAGTAGTAATGAATTTCGTGAGATTAAGTGGTGGATTTGTGAGGATATGGAGTGAGTATAAGTGGAAACCTCTGCTCGGAATTTTGTTTGTAAGTTGTGTAAAGGTGCCAAAAGTATGTGGGGAGAGGTATGGATGTCTAGGCGGTGTGTAGTAGTGTTATTCAAGAATAAGAGAATGGAGTGGCAGTAGATGGTTAGCTAAAGAATAGAGTATTACCGTTTGAGAAATGGAAAATGTGAAGTTATTTTGAGCATTGAGTGTGATTTCGGATTGACTCGATTAAGCTTCTGATAAGAGGTATGGTGAAGTTGTTAGTAAAGTATAGTAGTTGTTGAAATTAGGTGCGTGCAATTGGTTTGGAGGCGAAAGAAAGCTAGCTTATAGGATCTGTTAAGAGTGAGTACCTTCTAGTGTGCTATCCTTGGAGAAACGTGTTTTATGTTGAGAAGAGAATGGGAGAAAATATTCGAATGTGATGATTGGGGTGAAGGACCATGGGGTAGGACGTAGTAGTGGTACGAGAATGATGTTGTGGCAAGTGTAGAAATCAATTGTAATCTAAGGTTCGTGGTCGGTGTATTTAATGCAAGAAAGTGTTGTCTGTATTAGATATGTTTTGGATTAGAGAAGTGACGGTAGAGTTGGGGATGACCTATGGAGAAAAGTTCAATTAAGGGTTAAGGTGATACTCCGAGTTGTTGTTGTAACCTATTGGGAAGTAGAATGTTGTTATTTTTTTTTAGTATTGGATTGTTGGGACATTTTAGAGTCGGTGATTGAAAGCGCGGTGTGTACAATCGGCCGATGCCAAGGGAAAAGGTAGAGTACTCAGTGTAAATTTTTGCTTTCTAGAACATGGGAGTATGTATGCTAGATTGCCTGGTACTTATTACACTTTGTTGCATGACTATTACTTGCTAGTAGGAATTTATGTTAGTCCTGATAGGTTGTTAAGTGAATGCCTTATAAGTGGTGTACAGTAGGAACTAAATAGCCTTAGAATAATTGATTTAGTTCTATTGCGCAGCTCTTGTTTGAGTCTAACCGTTGTGGGATAGAATCTTTATTTCGAATGTCTATCTGATTTCACACTGTATGCGACTGTGCATTCGCGAGGCGACTCATCATGACTAGTGGAGATTCCGTCATAGCAAGGGTAGTAGGATGAGGTGAACCTGGAGTCTGGATTTGTGAATGATATTGGTATGATTGATCTGGGATATTATACCTTGTTTGTATCACGCGGGTTTTCTTCTTGGAGTAAGAGTTGTTTTAAACTTGGTGCAGGACTTTGCATAATAAGCCGTTAATGAGTTATATGATTAGTGACAGGAAATTTTTAACGGAGTTGTGATGAATTCTTTTCGGCTTAGTTTTGTAGTGAAATTATTATATGATGATTTGGTAATTATATTAGTTGGGTAAGGTGAGACCGGTGTTGGTAAATTTCAAATTGCGGAGTGGTTTAAGTGAAGCAAATGTCTAAAGTTTTGTGTTAGTATTTTTGTGCTAAGTTGGAGATTGTGTGTTGCTGATATTCTATTTAGACTTTATTTTAATTTGATAAATGAATTGGTGTCAAGTGCAATTAAGTATGGTTGTGTGATTGTAGTAATTATGCTATGCTTTCATGAGAAATGGAAATGGTAGGATGAAGTTTTCGGGTTTGATAAAATTAAGAAATTTTTCCGTGTTATAAAGTGATTCGTGTTGAGTATATTCTATTCCTTGAAAGAGTATAAGAAATAGGTTGTATTTACTAAGCAAGTTTTATATTGAAAGTATATGTTTACGTTTTAGAGTTAAAGTATAGAACACGGCGTTTGTAGTAATAGGCCGGTGAGGTTAAAATTAGTATTAGCGTGGTAAATGTCCCGAGTAAGCTTATAATGTTGTGTTATTTGGATTAGATTCATATAAGTGTAAGTTATTTATTTCTAGGAGATAAGTGAATTTTTCGAGTTAATTTGAACCTTCGTAGGATCTGATTATTGAGTGTGAATCGTTGGTTTAGAGGGGCGGATTTCTTGGGAGAAATTAAAACTCTTGATGATTTGGGTTGAAATAGTGAAGTGGGAACAAATGGTAAACTAGAAGCAGTAAAAAGTCCTTTGAGGGTTTCGTAAACACTTTGAGGTGTTCATAGAATTTGATATCTTTTCAATAGTAGTTATCCCAGTTCGTTGCTTAACCGAATTCCGGGACGGAATTCTTTTAAGAGGGAGATAATGTAATACCCCGGATAAGTTCGTTAGTTAAAAATATCTTTCCGTTAAGTTTAGTTAACTTTAAAGTTTCTATTTAGGGAAAGTTTGGATAAGTTTATAAGTTAAGGGTGTTTGGGTTATTGTTGAATAGTTTAAGGGCTAAAAGGAAAATTTTGTTAGATATTATCTCTTTAGTGTTTAGATATTTCACAAAATCAGATTTTTAGTGTGTGTGTGTGTGTGTTTTGGGAGAAAAAGAAGAAGAAGAAGAAAGGTGTGGTTAAGGCTTCAATTGGTGTGATTAGAAGTGATTCAAGGTATGTTTCCTTTACATTTTGTGTTTGTAATTGCTTTTAGAAGGGTTCTATCGGAGTAGAATAATCGAAAACACTTCTGGTATTGATTCTGTCGATTTCTGGGCAAAATGGGGTAAACCGACAGAGGTGTCCGGGTAAATTCTTGAAGGTGTCCGGGTAAATTCTTGAAGGTGTCCGGGTAAGTTGTTGATAGAGTCCGCACGATTTGATTGTGGTTTCCGGATGATTTAGAGTCCGGATGGCGTCCGGATTCCTTGTGTTGTTCGGATAAATCGTGTTACCCGGATTAGTCTTGCCGTCCGGATTACTGAGGTTGTCCGGAAAAGTCGTGTTGTCCGGAAAAGGTGTGTTTTTGTTCGGGTTGTTTGGGTTGTCCGGAAACTTTAGTTGTTTTGGTCACTTTTGAGGATTTGAGTTATCTAGAGTACTTGGTCTTCTAGTATGTTTTATGTGATCAGTTAGTAAGGGGATATTTGTATTAAATCTATTTGCAGACTCTGTGGATTGGGATTGATAGACTGAATCTTTTGGAGAAAAGCTTGGAAGTGTTTATGGATAAGCGATCGAGGTGAGTTTTGCTTTAAACGTTTTCAACTGGAATACATATATGTGTTTATATATGTATGTGAGTATGTGTATATATATATGAGATGATTATGTGGTAGGAATATGATTATGTATATATAAATGACAATATGATGTGATGAGATATATATTGTATTTATATAAGCGTTGCACTACACGAGTGCACTTGTGCCGGGTTCCGGTGTGCGGACCGGTGAGTAGTCGGGTTCCGGTGTGCGGACCGACAGGTAGCCGGGTTCCGGTGAGCGGACCGGTTGTTGATTTATTAGTTGGCTTGCTACCAACTAATATGGCCATTTGTGGAGGAATAAGGTGAATGAGATGTACACAATGCACGAGTCTAGATTGGTATTTAAATACGTGTGGTATGTTTATATTTTACGAAAGAATTATCAAAGGTTTATCTAAACTATTTTGATACAAAGGATTTACATAAAAGGTTTTATAATGATTTTGGAAAGGACCGGGATTAACTCACTAGACCCGTTTGGTCTAACCCTCATTTTGTTTTCAAAAATATGTTTTCCAGGTTAAGGATCGACAAATGAAAGGATTAAGTGTAAGGAGCATTTGATGGGCGTTGATTAGGAAGCTTAATGTATTTTGTAGTTTCGAGACCGAAGGGACCGTTTGTGGTTTATTTTGTATCTTTTATTATGAATGTAATGAAGTTATGCAATGTATGTTATTTGAAGCATGTTTGGGAAACCGGGTCGTTACAGTAGCGACGACATCCGTCCATCTTGACTTGATAAGCCAAAAGGAGGTCGCGCATATTCATGGGAGACTCCCAGTCTTTGGTAGGACGCTCGATAACTTGTATGACTCGCCAAAATTAGGGCATTAATTGGGCCGGTGCTAAATCAAACTCGATCATGAATGCCTTGGCCAGAGGCGAATAAGGCCATTCGAAACCTATCTTAAAGGGGTATTCGTATATAACAACGAACCCCTCTGGACACATGTCAGGTCAAATCTGACCTGCCCTAATCAGTGTAACCCCTGCAGGGATTTTTTCTAGACTCCTAAGGTCGTCGAGATCCTCTTGATCTCGAATTGAACTCGCAGGTTCACTGGACATTTCTAACCCTGTTAACCAAGTTTGCAGATCATAAAAACCCCAAAGATCCCAATTTTTCCTAGGTTTTCTAGCGAAAGACTTACGACGCATACAAAGGAAGAGAAGTCGTACCTTAAATAGCACTCTAAATCCTCGAAAACTCTAAAACCAGTTTAAGATTTTTGCAGGTTTTGGAAAGGATTCGTTAAAGATGGCAAGAAATCGAGGAAGAAAAATCGTTCTAAAACTCTCAGAAATCGTAAAATGGAAAAGATCCATCGTGGGTCTCTATTTATGTAATCGATCGCGTCAGATCGAGCCTTTCGATGATCGACACATGCCCATGTCTCTTCGAATGCCTGCGCGGATCATCGACATCTGGCGATTAACAACTGTTAAGCACGATCGCACGTCAGCATGACGTCACGATCTTATCCCTCTTTCAACTTCCTCTTTAGTTAGAATCGAACCGATTCAGTTATTAAACCAACGACTTTCGACACGTGTCACGACTCTTGACATTCTCTTAAACGAGGATTTCAAAAGATTTTCTTCTGACAAAAATTCAAAATTCAAAATTCAAAATTGCTTTTTCATTTTAAATTTTGGGGGCAAACTGTTTGGGTAAAATTTCACCAGTCTCGACCACGACCAAAAAAAGGAAAACATTTATTACACTTTCTTGTGATAAGATAAAAATGATAAACACTTTATTGACTGACCAAAGTTTACATCGCAAGTTACTCACAATTTCTTACGGCCTCGACCGACTAACGTAAGACAACTGTTAAGAGCAGTAAACTAGCAAAAGCCGTTACGACCTTTACTCAAGCCTTTATGGAGTCATTTAAAGCCGCGAAAGCTATATAAACGAAGGCTCCGTCTCCATTTGCGCATAACTGAGGCCCCAAGAACACCTACAGCGTACTAAGAGCTCTCAAACGAAGAAGTATTCTCCCGAACATACGACGCACGACGCCTTACTTCTACGCACGACACACTTGTTTTCACACACGATTCACCTGTTTACTTTACATTAAAGTCTTTCTTTCATTTGTATTGTAACTGTTTGTACTCTCGACACCTGAAACATAAGGACATCGCCCCTGTTTGGCGATCATAGTGCAGCGTCGACACCCACTGCCGTCCGCGGGTTTTTTCCTCGTCGAGGTTTTTTCCGCGTCACCAAAATCCTTGTGTCTTATTTACCTTTTCTGTCTTTGTCGCATTACTTTGTCGAACGATTTCTATCTTTAGTTGTTAAGCTCCACAATCAACCTTAAGTTATCCTTCTGGACGATTTTTGGCATTAACAATGGTTTTAATGACCTTTATTGTATGGTCAAATGGTTTGTTGAGCTGGTGGCTCGTATTCGATTTAAAGGAGTTTTAGGGGACTTTAGTCCGGGTTATTTTACTCTATGTTGGGCCTTTGAAGTTTCATATTTTAAGAGTGTTGGACATTCTTTTAAATTACATTCATTTGAGGCATATTTAATCATTAAATTACATGTCTATTAATGTTGGACATTCTTTGGAGTCATGTAGTTTAGATTGTGTTGCATTGGATCCATAGGCACGTAAGTCAGTCTTTTGGTGATGGTCGATTGGTTATTTCGAGGTTGGACCTCGGGACCCATGTTTTATGACCTTAAACTTTTCAAGTAGGCACTAGCAGGGTCGAGTTCAGAGGTGCTACCTTGGAGGTAGGTAGCCCTAAGCATGCCGGACCTTATGGTGGAATTCGTGAGAATAGACACTAAGGTCAATCGTCTTTTGAGGTGAAACTTGATAAGAAGTCTTAGGAACCCTAGGACGTCTAGTCGCGAGGTGTTGTACGATTAACGTTGTACGAGTGGCATACTTACGTGTTTTCTCCACCCTCAATGGATAGGGGTCTCCCCCGTTGTTGTCAATATTATATTGAGTCTTGTGACATGCATGTTTAATTGTCATAAGCCTTGTGTGAGTAATTACAAGCATTGACTTTAATATTGGAACCTCTCCACGTATATTAAGGTTTGCTTGAATGACTACTCCCAAGATTGAGTATTTGGACTATATTTATAATTGCGCTTTACGTGTGTTGTCGAGTCTGTCACATGCTTTCGGGAACGTATCATATGTATTTGGATTGCCTCCCACGTTCTCGTGGGTGTTGCATTATTTCTACTCCTTGTGGGACATTTCAAATGGTAGAATTTCCTCGTGTCTACTTTATTTGGAAACTTAATATTTATTCATGCTCAAGCGTGTTTTAGATCTAATCCATTATTGAGGAATGTTTTATTTTGGAGTTTTCGGCACGGGTTTTGTGTGCGTTGGAAAATGGGTTGTTCACATATTTAATTATAATCCTTTTTGGAAAATCGTGATTTTGAGTTGTACTCTTTTGGTTTAACGAACTATTTTAATCATGATGAAAACTCTTGAACTCACTAGGCGTTAGCCTAACCCTTTTTGTCGGCATGTGCAACAGGTTCCGGTTGGGAATAGTTCTAGTGTCACTATGAAGAGTGGAGAGCTAGTTGCGTGCTCATGAAGTATATGACTTTGTGAAGTTTTCCGCAGTTTGGGATTTGCAACTTTGGTTTGAGTTAAGTAATACCCGACTTTTATAGTCTTGGTGTAGGACTTAGAAGATTGAATTGTTGAAGTTATTATGTTTTACTCTTGAGGGATTTTGTAGAAGGAGTTTTATCATTGTTTGATTATTTTATTGAAGTTTTTGTTTAGTTTCTCTTTCCAATTTAGATGGTGTTACAAGTTGGTATCAGAGCATAAGTTTGAGAGATTTAAGTGTTGATTTTGGATACCTAGACTCAAGCTAACGTTCTTTAAGTGAATGAGAGTGAAATTTCACCATTAGACACTTTAAGATAAGATGTTTTGAGATTGATGGAGTAACTAGAAACGAGAAACATGTCTAGAGTAACAAGGATGATCGTGTACGGTACGTTAATAATTGCACCTGGCTAGTGTAATGGTGAACCTACAAGTTACACGTGTATACTTGGACTACTTTGATGTGATGATCGTTGAGGTAGTGAAGGAGATTCTAAGTGAGTAGTCGTTCGAAGAGTTAACGATTTTAGCAATTGTCGTTTGGAGTGACGATAAGCATGATAATAGCTTGATCTCCAACAACATCATCCTCTTCATTCACGTCGAAATCAACATTGTCAACCATTACAGTACAAAGCTTATTTAAAAACCGATCATCAACTGTTTTGTTAAGTTGGTTGCATCATCTTCAAGGTCCAAGGATAAAGAATCTGACATACATTCACATGAATAATCACTTGAATCATATCTTTGATCATCACTTGCATCATCACTACAATCGGATGCCATCCTGTAAATAAGAATAACGCAACCTCTTATACATCATTGTTGAACACATATACAATTATACATACACAAATTAGTACCAAGAACAATATAATATTAGAATCATGTCAAAAGATGTCAACATATACAATTATTCATAAAGTAATGTCAATGTTTTATCTACATATTATTTATAAAAAATGCCTAAAAGATGATGAGGGAAAATATGCATAAAAGGCTACTCTATTCTTATTCATAAAGTGATGTGAAAGCTACTCTACTCTTATTAATAAAGCACAAAGGCTACTATTTCACAAAACAACCAATTGTAGAAAAGATGGCGACTGTTTAAGAAACAAACAAATGCAGAAAAAAACGGTGAAGATGATGATGAGTTGCAAAAAATGCTATTGATTCTATGTAGTGAAGAGAATAGTTACCGTATTCTTCTGATGCAAACAAGGCATTGCTATACGACGGTGACGAGGGGGCTGGTGATGGTTTACGGCGGTGGGACTGGTGGTGGTGTACGACGGTGAGACTGGTGGTGGTATACGGCGGTGGCGAGGGAGGGGACTGGTGGCGACGAGGTTGTGGTATACAATGGTGCGACGGAAGTGGTGTAGCGTGAGGAGGGGTGATCGGCCGATTGATTGTAAGATGAAGCGTCGTTGAGTTTACTTTAGGTTTTTTTTCTTTCTAATTTATACTTTTAACCTGCTATACAGGTTGTAGGTTACCATTTAAGTTGAGAAAGATTTATTTGATAGGTTTGAAAAGTGTAAGGATTTATTTAATAAGTTTTAACAAGTCTAATGGTTTATTTGTTCTAAAAAATTGTCTAGGGACTTAATCATTTCAAACAAGAAAGTCCATTGGTTTTTTCTAAACTTTTCCCATTAAATAACTATTTTTAAGTAATAAGAATGTATTTAACAGGTTTTCAAAAGTCCAATGATTTATTTAACAAGTTTTGAAATGTCTAAGGACTTATTTGTTACAAAAAATTGTCAAAGGACTTAATCACTCTAAACACTAAAGTCTATTGGGTTTTTTTGAACTTTTCCCAAAGAAAAACGCCGTGGATAGAAAAATGCCACGTAATAGCTGATCTGGAATTAAAATAAAAAAACCATGTAGATATAAACTTGTGCGACATAAGCTAATATACTTGTTTAAAAGATAAAATATGTAAAAAATAAGAAAAGATGAAACTTTTAATAGTAATTGAGATAAAAAAAAGTTTGTTACATTTTATATAAGAACTCATACGTTTTTACAATTTTCTACATTTTGTCCTTATGCAAATCAAAGAGAAAAAACGTAACCTTATCATATATATATATATATATATATATATATATATATATATATATATGGTTGGGTTCACGTGAGACTAACCTGTTTTCATGAGACCGTGACACCACAAAATAACACTAAAACTTCACAACGGTTCATTGTGAAGGTAAGCAAAACATCGAACCTTCATAGCAAAAACACTGTGAAGGTTTACCTTCACAATACCTTCACAGTCTTTTACTGTGAAGGTTTAGTGTTATTTTTTTGGTCTAACGGGTCTCACGGAAATGGCTTGGTCTCACATGATCTCAAGTCTCTCTCTCTCTCTCTCTCTATATATATATATATATATATAGAGAGAGAGAGAGAGAGAGGTTCATTTGTTAACATCACCTTTTATGCTAACTTTGTTAACTCCAATATTAACCACTGATATTTTTTTTGATTGTTGAGATTAAAACCATCTAAGCATTAATGAGGACATTGGGCCGTTAAATAAACATTGACCTTGAACACAAATGAATGGGCCAATTTAGGAATTTTACTCAAGTTATTTTTTTGCATTTACTACAAACGGATGATAAACATCAATGTTCAATTACATTGTATTTACAACAGATGATAAACATCGATGTTCACTTTGGTTCAAAAATGGGGCTGGGTTCGTACATGTTCATTTAATACTTATACGAATCTTTATGAACAATGTGTATCTTTCGCATCTTCCATGTTCATAGTATTTCATGTATGGTTGGGTTCATCCGTGTTCATATACAATCGAGTTACACATTTGGCTTCATGTTGTGATGGCTATATTCCGTAGGATGAACAAACATCAATGAATATGGATGAACCTAACGATGATAAACATATACGTCTACATTCTCCTCAACATCATTAAAAACACTGTGATTCATAATGTTGTTATCAATGTTCATGATGCAACAATATGGATTCATACACCAAATTGATACTAAAAACTTACAAAATATTTAAGAATTAATAATATAGCTAGAATCAAGAAAGATTTGATGTTTGTAACTCTCTCAATAAATGAATGTCATAAAACAAATACATGGATTTCCATTCATACCCCTATTTAGGGGTGTACAAAAAACCGTCAAACCGCGAAACCCGACCAACCCAACCCGCTAACAACCCAACTAAACCCAAGCCGCCAAGCCGCCGAACCGCCAAACCGCAAATTATAAGGGTTGAAATTGGGTTGCGAAAACGCAACCCAACCCAAACCGCCAACCCGCCGCTAATATTTATTTTTTTAATAAAATTATATTTATATATATAATAGGTTGATTGGAATTAACAAAGTTAGCACAAAAAGTGGGGTTAACAAATGAACCTAACTCTCTCTCTCTCTCTCTCTATATATATATATATATATATATAGGGGAGGTATCCGTTGCAAACCAGTCAGTTTGTGCAAACCCCGTACAAACCAATCTACCAATCACGTAACTTTGTTTTTTTATCCATAAGGATATTTCAGGGCTTTTAGCATATTGTTTCATCTCCACCAATCACGTAACTTATTTTTTATATCCATAACTTCTTTTTTATATCCATAAGGGTATTTTAGGGCTCTATCGAAAAATATAGATTCACGAAGCCAAATTATATATTCATGAAGCCAAATTATATATTCATGAAGCCAAAATATAGATTCATGAAGCATCAACAAAAAAAGTGCAGATTCATGATTGTAGATTGGTTTGTACGGGGTTTGCACAAACTGACTGGTTTGCAACGGATATTTCGCCTATATATATATATACAACGGATATTTCGCCTATATATATATAGAGAGAGGCGGGTTCAAACGAAGAGCGTACCTATTTAAGAAAACGTGAGGAGCACCGCCCATGTACAAAATCACATGTGATTCACAACACAAACCGCGGGACAAACCGCGCGCTTTTGCAAGCCGCGGGACAAACCGCGCGTGTAATCACATATGATTTTAGGCCTTGTGTTGTGAATCACATGTGATTTTGTACATGGGAGGTGCTCCTCACGTTTTCTTAAATTGTTACGCTCCTCGTTTGAACCTTTCTCTCTCTCTCTCTCTATATATATATATATATTAAGGGGGCCATTCAAGGGAGAACTCAGTTGTTTGTGATAAATGTGAGATCCAATGTGAGCCACATATTAAGCAATATATTAGGAAATTATTAATTTTGGTAATTTTATTTGAAACTTAAATTAAAGGGCATTTTAGGTATTTTAAAAATCTTATCTCTTATCTCTCCTCTCTCTTCTCTCCGGCCTCTTGCCTCAAGCCTCCGGCCTACGGCCTCCTGTGATACCAAGATGCACTGTGATACCAAGTGATACCAATCCATCCTTCTACTCTTTGTTGTATTAACCTTCAAATAGACTCCATCGTTGCTATGCACTGTAATAGCCATTGTGATACCCAAAACACATTCAAACAGACTCCATCATTACCCTTTGGTTTGAAAAGCATCAAGTATGTGCAGACCGCAAACAAATTGCATCAAAATGATTGTATGGCAACAAGGTATCATAGAACTTTCACTCACCCAATTTTTTGGATATATCATTTACTAATCAATCCATAACCTTCATAATAAACCCACAAATTAGAGTTAATGCCTGAGTAAAATAAGTAAAGTGAAACAAGAAATGCACCCTCCGATTTTGATTAGTTCCAATCCACAAATATCTCAGTGATGCACTATGATACCCTGATAACACCACTTTTTGGCGTTATTTTCGGTCCACAAACCAATGAGATTGGCTTGTGTTGGAGCAAAGAGGCGGAATTTTATGGTTTATCGAGTGAAATGTACAGGTTATCTAAAAGACAGCATTCATCGAGAAAAGAAGCGAAAAAGAGTCCAAATTAGAGCCAAAACGAAGCCCAACGGAAGCCCAAGATCCAAGCCCGAGACCCATGCCCAAACCATGACCCAGAACCTGATCCGGACACATCAGAAAAGCGTGCGGTTTGTAAGCCACGGGACAAACCACGTAAGTCCCTGTTCCATTCCTATATTTCACGTTTTCTGGATTTTAGGTGATCACTCTCGACGGACGACGGCAGACGGCTGGGAAGCGATTTTCAGAGGTTTTTCGGAGACTTTTGAGCCACGATAGAGGATCGGTTGAGGAGACGTTCACTACGTAAAGCGGATTAGAGCCAAGAGAAGGGAGTTCATCAATACATTCTTTACGTTCACGATTGCTATGTTTACACACATTATTTCCTTTCCTTTTCTTTTGTTTTTGTCCACCACCAACATGAACTAATCTTTAGATGTTGGGGGTTGGATTGAATTTGGTTTAAACTTATGAACACGTGATTTGAGACTTTTATCAGTTTTTCCTATTTAATGAAGCATGTGATTTGGGTTTTAATGCTTTTGTGAGTTTGGCCAACTTTCATCTGTTGTGTTTGTTATCAATTAAGTTCGAGAGAGTTAATTGTTAACTAGAACTAGAATTGCATGCCTAAGGTGAGAAATTGGATAGAGATATACCAAGTAAGCCTTAGTCCCATTGAAATCTTGCGTTTAATGTGTTTTGAATTCCATAGGTTGAGATCGAGAGATAAAACTTGTACTTTCAAAATAAAACCCGTTGTTGCTTGAGAAAGAACAACGGTGATTTTAGAGATTGGGTATTCATTAAAGGGATTAGCTGGTAATTGTTTTGAGTCAGGTGTTTATATGTGAAAACCTTAGGATTTCCAACCCTCAACTGTTTTCTCTATCCGAAGTCCTTAAAATTGTCTACTGTCTCGTCTTGATTTATTTACTTGCAATTAATTAGTTTAATACCAACAACTCAAAATTGCGACCGTTCAGTTAATAGATCTTATAGTCATTGTGATACTTAGTTCCTAGTTCCCTGTGTTCGATACTCGTACTTTCAGTACTATTACTTGATTTCGACCCGTACACTTGCGGTTAGATTTAGAGGGGTGTAAACCCGTCTATCAAGTTTTTGGCGCCGTTGCCGGGGAACTAGTTGCAACTGATAGCACTACCAGCTATAAGCGCTATTACATTGAACATTTTTATTTTTGTTATTTTATTTCATCACTTTCAGTTTTTGGATTACTAATTTTGTTTACTTCCCGTTTCAGGTACTAACTGGTTTATGCCAAGGAAAACCCGAGGGGAAGGAATCGAACCGATCGATCCGGAAATTGAAAGAACCGCCCGTCGATTATGCAAAGAATCTAAAGCTAAAAGACATCTGAATATGGGCGACGAAGCTCCTCTTGAGAGACGTCCTATGCGGTCGTTTGCCGATCCGAATGTGGCAGCCGCACGCATAGGCATCCAACCGCCCACTACTGGGGCGAACTCCTTTGAGCTCAAACCGAGTACCATCGTGATGGTACAACAAAATCAGTATGGAGGAGCCCCAACAGAAGATCCTCATGCATATCTCCGTGCATTTGAGAGGATTTGCAACACGTTCAAGATCAATGGGATGGAAGAGGATGCAATTAAGTTGAGGCTGTTCAGCTTTTCACTCAAAGGCAGAGCCGAAACTTGGACAGAAAGTATCCAACCGGACTCGATCACCACCCGGGCACAACTGAAAGCGGCCTTTCTCCAGAAATTCTTCCCACCATGCAGAACCGCCCAACTTATGGCTGAAATCACCCATTTTGCTCAATGGGATCAAGAGACATTATATGAAGCTTGGGAGAGGTACAAAGATATGATCAAGAAATGCCCTCATCATGGGTTGCAAGGTTGGGTCATTATCCAAACGTTCTCGACTTCACTCGCAGTTCAAAAACGACATCACAGCTGCATCGGGTAGAGCCCTAATGGATAAGTCTTATGAGGAAGCATGCGAGCTGATCGATAATCTGGCTGAACATAGTTTTTCTACTCCAAGATCAGCAGTTAGAAGAGTTGCGAGTGTGCAAGAGAATGATGTGTTGAAGGTGATGAAAGCTCAAATAGCCGGAACCTTCCCGAGTTAGACTGAAAGGAAAGCAAGAGAAGAATGCAATGCCATTTATCTGAGAAGTGGCAAGGAGATGATCAAGGAGGCAAATGTTGGGCTAAAAGATGGTACTGCTAGTGGTATGGCTGATCAGGAAGAACCGAAGGAAAAAGAGGTGACATGTGAGATCCCACATCGGCTACAATT
Organism: Saussurea involucrata; assembly: GCA_033807775.1. Lineage (NCBI taxonomy): Eukaryota > Viridiplantae > Streptophyta > Magnoliopsida > Asterales > Asteraceae > Saussurea > Saussurea involucrata. The sequence goes on along the minus strand of CM066314.1, from coordinate 144,837,901 downwards.
TGGTGGTAGTCGGATTTTACAAAAACAGTTCCCCGAACAGCGAAAATCAGCACCTTTCAGTATAAAATGACATTTTGGTGGTAGTGGATTTGAAGCGGCTCTAGTAGTCCCGTGGTTTTTACTCTCGATTTTGAGGGGTTTTCCACGCTAAAATTTTGGGGTCTCATTGTGGTTGTTGATTGTATGTTTGGGGGTTGTTTTTACTTGCATTTAGAATACCTTATTTGTTTGCATCCTCAAAGGTTCATTCGTGTCTGTTTGGGTTAAGCTATGACTTAATGGATTTATAATCAATATTTGTCATTTCATGTGAATTACACAGTTTCTGCCACTGTTTTTGGGAAAGCCATAACTTTTTATAGGGACGTCGTATTGGGGTGAAATCAGTGCCAAAAGCTCCCATTCTGAGTCTAGTAAGTTTCATATGTTTTACGGAAAAACCAGTTCGGCACATAGCTAGTGTCATGTGTAACACCTTAGGCATATCCCACATCGGCCGTGGACAGGAGAGATGCTGGGTATATTAGTAAACCTTGGCCTTACCAGACACAACGCGTTTTGGGGCCACAAGCATGCGGGTTCCTTGGGAACTCTGTGGTTAAGCGTGCTTGGGTGGGAGTAGTACCAGGATGGGTGACCTCCTGGGAAGTCCTTGCCAGGTCGCCAAGAACAAAGTCGTGAGCCAGTGGGGCAAAGCGGACAATATTGTGTCGTGGTAAGCGGGGTGTTACAAATGGTATCAGAGCCACTCCTGTGCCGTTCGGGATGGTGGGGCAAACCTCATCGAGGACGATGAGTCCCTAAGGGGGGGTGTGTGTAACACCTTAGGCATATCCCACATCGGCCGTGGACAGGAGAGATGCTGGGTATATTAGTAAACCTTGGCCTTACCAGACACAACGCGTTTTGGGGCCACAAGCATGCGGGTTCCTTGGGAACTCTGTGGTTAAGCGTGCTTGGGTGGGAGTAGTACCAGGATGGGTGACCTCCTGGGAAGTCCTTGCGAAGTCCTTGCCAGGTCGCCAAGAACAAAGCCGTGAGCCAGTGGGGCAAAGCGGACAATATTGTGTCGTGGTAAGCGGGGTGTTACAAATGGTATCAGAGCCACTCCTGTGTCGTTCGGGATGGTGGGGCAAACCTCATCGAGGACGATGAGTCCCTAAGGGGGTGTGTGTAACACCTTAGGCATATCCCACATCGGCCGTGGACAGGAGAGATGCTGGGTATATTAGTAAACCTTGGCCTTACCAGACACAACGCGTTTTGGGGCCACAAACATGCGGGTTCCTTGGGAACCCTGTGGTTAAGCGTGCTTGGGTGGGAGTAGTACCAGGATGGGTGACCTCCTGGGAAGTCCTTGCGAAGTCCTTGCCAGGTCGCCAAGAACAAAGCCGTGAGCCAGTGGGGCAAAGCGGACAATATTGTGTCGTGGTAAGCGGGGTGTTACATGACACCTCCGTCAAAGCCGGTAGTCAACCCGTATGTGCCACCGCTACCATTTCCGAGTCGAGTAAAGGCACATAAGGATGCGGAACAGTTCAAGAAATTTCTTGTCATCTTCAAGAAGCTGCACATCAACATTCCATTTGCAGAAGCACTTGCTCAAATGGCAACATATCTCAAGTTCATGAAGGACATCTTATCCAAGAAGAGAGCAATCGAACACCAGTCTACCATTGCACTTACTGAAGAGTGCAGTGCGATCATTCAGAACAAGCTTCCCCCGAAGCTTCGAGATCCAGGGAGTTTTAATATACCTATACAAATTGGGAATCTTTGTTTTGATAGGGTATTATGTGATTTAGGAGCCAGTATTAATTTAATGCCCCTGTCTGTTTTCAGGAAACTCGGACTTGGGGAAGTGCAGCCAACGAATGTTACCCTCCAACTCGCTGATAGATCGATCATATATCCTTATGGAGTGATAGAAGACGTGCTGATTAAAGTTGACAAGCTCTACTTTTCGGTGGAATTTTTGGTGCTGGATATTGATGAAGATAAAGAGGTCCCGTTGATATTGGGAAGACCCTTTCTGGCCACGAGCAAAGCACTGATCGACATGGAAGAAGGCGATATGACTTTAAGGGTCGGTGGCGAAAAGGTAATGTTCAAGATGTTAGAGAGTGGAAGAGGTCAGAGTGAAGAGGAATCGGGAAATCACGGAAAGCCGAAGGAGTGATCAGAAGGAAGGTCGAGCCACGACCGAAACCAAGGCGCTGGGTGGGAGGCAACCCACCGAGGTTTGCGTTTTCTTTAATATATGTTTTTAAGTGTTTTTATTTACAAAAAAAAAAGATTGTGGAGCAGAGACATACGCGGTTTTGGCCGCGGCCTCAAGCCGCGCAACAAGCCGCGGGTGGCCCTGGTTTGGTTTTCGAAATAGAATCATACGCGGGATTTCCCGCGGCCTTCAAACCGCGCGCTAAACCGTGCGGGTTCTCATGGCCGTCTAGGGTTTCTCGTGCAGTTCTTGTCCCATTCTTGCTTTGTGTCGTTGTTTTCTTTGATTTTTTTTCCTTTTGTTTTGTGCCTCTGTGCTCTCTCTCTGTCTTTTCCAATTTCTCTCAATTACTATATCAACGGTTCAAGAGACTCATTTTCGATCTGCACGACCAAAGGTATGTACTTTCACTATTAATTAATTTGGTCCTTATTACTGTTATGTGGTCAAGATGCTTGGACTTCTAAGTTGACTTTACTGGCATTTTGCACGCACGAGTATTGTGAGTTGTGTTTGCACATACACGAAAAAGAAAAGGTGATGCAACAAACCTAAGTTTCACTTAGGTTTGGGGTGCCTTGCTTTTCAACTTCTGCCCACTCACATTTACCCCTTTGCAAACCTCGGTTTTACCGAGGTTTGGGGTTGGCTTTATTTGACAAACCTAGGCCACGGCCTAGGTTTGGGGTGACCATATTTGAAAAACCTTGGGCTAGCTCTTTGATGTTTCATGTTAAGACTTTGTCTTTCCTGTTTTATAAACTGCTATAACTGCACAATGATACGTGACACACCTGTGTATCGCCTGCACCGACACTTACACATTGGGGACAATGTGTGGGTAAGGTTTGGGGTTGCCCAATCGGGCCCACGTTTATGCACGTAGATTTCCTGCACTTATGAATGTTTATGATCATAGTAGCTAAATTTTTGTTTTGGATGATTGAAATCGACCATTATAGGAAGAATCTTGTGATAGTAACGTGACCATTAGGGAAGGACCGGGAAAATACATGACTAGGGACATTAGTGGAGACCACCCAATAGAGAGATTTGAGCCTAAAAGACGTTTTTCATTTCGAGGGATTTAAACACCTAATTCATTTACACTTTTTCGAATTCCTTGTCGTGATTATAGAGTGATCTCGCTATAATATTGCATCGAGTAGCAAAGACAACCATCGGGATATTGGGTAAGGGTATAGTAGACCATATCGTGTGGACCTTAAGAGATGATTCCAGGCATTGTGTGCACTTTAACCCGTTTTTATCTAACGTACCTTTTGACCCCTTATGTGTGTTTCCATAACCCAATTTGCAGCCAAACACTCACCCTATTCATTTCAAACCCACCATTAAACCTTAGCCAAAAACCTTAGCCAACCCTTATTCAAAAGTGTGTCAATCAGAGTCGGTAATGAACAGCAGAAGATAGAGCAGAAAAGAAATAGTACATGCCCGTTACGAGAATAAATTGGGTGCATTCTAACCCAAGAGATAGAAAAGAGGGCCAGTGCAGCCCCAATCAAATAAAGAGAGCCAATGATGCAAAAAAAAAAAAATAGTTAGATAGTATTTATAACAGCTAAATAAGAGAATCAAAGCGACTCCAGTAGTGACAAAGAGGGCCAAAGGATAGAATGTGAAGCAAGAAAGTTCAGAGTTGCTAAAGATTGACACACCGAGGATTTTTGATCCGCTTACCTTTAATTTCTTAGCCATGACCTTAGCCCCGTTACAACCCTTGTAAAGACGTGGATGATCTTCTGGAAAATGTGATTAGGGTATACAACCACCTTTACCAATATTTCATGTCTTGCTACTTGATTCCTTTCTGAGATAAGCTTTTTGGACATTTGTGCGTCTTTCATTAGAGTTGTCATGTAATTTCTCGAGTATTATTGTGCATAACTTCTTTATACATGACAACAGCCTAGGTTCGAGTGAAATGAGAGTATCCCGTGAGGTAGGGTCGAGGCGAAATGTTTTCCCTAGTATGTGTGGACCTAGTACGATCTTAATGTAATCGGAGCTGTCACGAGTTCAACTCACAATGGAAGGCCATAGATCAAACAGAATAAGGATGAGGCGAGTGTGAGATAAGCATTCACGGGAATGGGAAATCACCAGTGCATTACGTGGTACCGATTGAGAGTTGTGCAGTTATTATTTCACTGATATATGCTTTTATTCTATTTTATCGCTAATTTGCTTGAGGACAAGCAACGCTCGGTTTGGGGTTGTTGAAAACGCCACTTTTTGGCGTTATTTTCGGTCCACAAACCAATGAGATTGGCTTGTGTTGGAGCAAAGAGGCGGAATTTTATGGTTTATCGAGTGAAATGTACAGGTTATCTAAAAGACAGCATTCATCGAGAAAAGAAGCGGAAAAAAGTCCAAATTAGAGCCAAAACGAAGCCCAAGATCCAAGCCCGAGACCCGTGCCCAAACCATGACCCAGAACCTGATCCGGACACATCAGAAAAGCGTGCGGTTTGTCCCGCGGTTTGTAAGCCACGGGACAAACCACGTAAGTCCCTGTTCCATTTCTATATTTCGTGTTTTCCGGATTTTAGGTGATCACTCTCGACGGACGACGGCAGACGGCTGGGAGGCGATTTTCAGAGGTTTTTCGGAGACTTTTGAGCCACGATAGAGGATCGGTTGAGGAGACGTTCACTACGCAAAGCGGATTAGAGCCGAGAGAAGGGAGTTCATCAATACATTCTTTACGTTCACGATTGCTATGTTTACACACATTATTTCATTTCCTTTTCTTTTGTTTTTGTCCACCACCAACATGAACTAATCTTTAGATGTTGGGGGTTGGATTGAATTTGGTTTAAACTTATGAACATGTGATTTGAGACTTTTATTAGTTTTTCCTATTTAATGAAGCATGTGATTTGGGTTTTAATGCTTTTGTGAGTTTGGCCAACTTTCATCTGTTGTGTTTGTTATCAATTAAGTTTGAGAGAGTTAATTGTTAACTAGAACTAGAATTGCATGCCTAAGGTGAGAAATTGATATACCAAGTAAGCCTTAGTCCCGTTGAAATCTTGCGTTTAATTTGTTTTGAATTCCATAGGTTGAGATCGAGAGATAAAACTTGTACTTTCAAAATAAAACCCGTTGTTGCTTGAGAAAGAACAACGGTGATTTTAGAGATTGGGTATTCATTAAAGGGATTAGCTGGTAATTGTTTTGAGTCAGGTGGTTATATGTGAAAACCTTAGGATTTCCAACCCTCAACTGTTTTCTCTATCCGAAGTCCTTAAAATTGTCTACTGTCTCGCCTTGATTTATTTACTTGCAATTAATTAGTTTAATACTAACAACTCAAAATTGCGACCGTTCAGTTAATAGATCTTATAGTCATTGTGATACTTAGTTCCTAGTTCCCTGTGTTCGATACTCGTACTTTCAGTACTATTACTTGATTTCGACCCGTACACTTGCGGTTAGATTTAGGGGGGTGTAAACCCGCCTATCATACCCTCCGATTCTGATTAATTCCAATCCACAAACACCTCAGTGATGCACTGTGATACCCTCCGATTCTAATTAGTTCCAATCCACAAACACCTCGGTGATGCACTGTGATATCCTGCGATTCTGATTAGTTCAGATCCACAAACACCTAAGCGATGCATTGTGATACCATTCAATTTTGATCAGTTCCAATCCACAAACCCTTTTTGTTTGCCAGTCTTCAATCAGGGCTGATGGATTCCACAACCTTGTTGATTGAGAATGGATTTGTGCATGGGAGTACTCGTGGTGGAGATGTTGTCGGTGGTGATGGCTTCCTCAACCCTGTTCACCAGTTTCAATTAGGGTTGATTGAGAACAGATCTGACGATGATGCTGATGTTATTGGCCCAAATGAAGAACCTGTGCAGGGGAGTACTCGTGGTGGAGATGTAGTCAATGGTGATTGTTGGAGTGTGGTGGTCGTGGTTGGAGAAAATCGGGTCTCGGAGGCATGGGTGAAGGAGGAGCTATCATCAACAACAAATAAACAGGTCTGGAGGCATGGGTGCTCGTGTTGTTTCTAGTGACTGGTGAAGGAAGATAATATGTTGAAGAAGATGAGATCGGCGACGTCTTTATCTAGAGATAGAAATGATAGAATTTGGGAATTTGGTATATGGTGGAGAGAGAGAGAGAGAGAGAGAGAGAGAGAGAGAGAGAGAGAGAGAGAAAGAGAAGACGTATATGAGAAGCAAATGAGATATTTTGGGATTTATTTATTTAAATAGATGAAAAACAAATGTACTATAATACCCTTTTATATTTATTTTAAATATATATTAATTATCTTAAATGTGTGGTTTACATTGGATCTCACAATTATCACAAATTACACAGTTCTCATTTGATTAGACCCATATATATATATATATATATAGAGAGAGAGAGAGAGAGAGAGAGAGAGATGCTCCGTAAAATGCAAACCTTGCATTTGTTGCACCCCTTACAAACCACAGTCTGCATATGTGCAGACTGGTTCTGCATATATGCATATGAATACGTGCAAGAATATACATATAATGGAATACATTCATATGGGACAATCCATATATGCAGAACCAGTCTGCACATATGCAGACTGTGGTTTGTAAGGGGTGCAACAAATACATGGTTTGTATTTGATTTGTACCCTATATATATATATATATATATATATATATATATATATCTATACTACATATATAAGCATTTAAGACAAATGTCTTAATTACAACCCATTAAGCAGAATGTACCACACTTTAAAGCATCAAATTCAAAAAACTCTTAAAGACAGTACTGCTGTTTTATGCTTCAGTTCTTAAAAACTATGAATTACAACTGACAAAGCACATTGTACAACATGATATTGCCATGACTTTCTATTCCCCTTTTTCCTTCCAGCTTTCTTCTTCCCCTTTTGAGTCTCATAATGAATTCAAAATTCAAATGTCCGGCTACATTGTAAATATTCAAAATTCAAACGTGATTTCCCACTCCATCTCTCGCTCTCTTTCATCTCCCACCGATTATAATTTGGCTTTTGGATTTTGATCATGTATTGTAGTACTCGGTTTGCGGCTCCTCTTGCTCCTATCGATCGATTTGTGTTTTTTGCTCCTCTCGGTTTTTTATTTGTGCTTTGCACACGACTCTTTATAAGGTATGGTTTCTTTTGTGTTTGATTTGTTACCAGATTAGTTTGATTTATTACCAGATTGTTTGAGTTCTTTCTTGATTGTTTGGGTTCTTTATCGCTGTTGGGGTTAGGAGGTTTGATTTATCTGCGTTTGCTTCATATTTGTTTTTTTTTTTGTTTAATTTGTTTTCTTGACAGGTGAAAGGTTTATCTACATCTTTTTTAGCTTGCAATGGTGGTTGATTCTTTGAAAGATTTCTCTGTTAATAATTGATTTGTTTAGGTTGTTAGATCTGTTTGTTTGTTTTATTATAATATGGTTTTTGATTGCTTGCTTGTGGTTTGATAGTTTCAAGATGGTCATGCACTCATGCATTCTACATGTTCGATAATATGTCTCTATGAAGCTAAAATGAGTTTGTTCTGCAGGAGAAGTGTCTTTGCAGGAGGAGATATGAGGAGATAGGCTTGTATCCTGCGCTTGTGGAGAAAGTTCCAAACCTCAATGACGATTAGGAAGCCCAAAATTGCACGGAAAATCGGAAAGAAGCCCAACGATTCTGAAGTAATCGTGAATCAACCGACTTGATGGTATTCAGTTCTGCTACACGCTCCTATCGATCGATTTTTTGGTTTTGATTGTTTACAGTCCAATTAGTTTGATTTGTGTTTTTCACTCCTCAGTTCTGCTACACACTCCTATCGATCGATTTTTTGGTTTTGATTGTTTACAGTCCGATTAGTTTGATTTGTGTTTTTCACTCCTCGGTTTTTTATGTGTGCTTCGTACAGGACGCTTCATAAGGTATCCAAATTCGTGTTTTTCTTCATCAGAATGGTAGGTTTCTTCTTAGGTGGGTTTCTTCTTTGTGTTATTGTTCTTCTTGCAGCACAACATGTCAACATGGCTGGAGCAGTTCATTTTTGGGCATCTTTTAGGTACTGTTCTTTCCCCTATAACTTTCTGAAATTGCTACTTAGGATTACTATAATTTTCCTCCTATAACTCTCCGAAATTGCTACTTAGGATTACTATATTTTTCTGAAATTGATTTTTTTAGTTGAATGTTTAAGATGGCCACTAAAGGTCTTTCTAATATGTTTTCTATTTATGATATATTAACAGCTTCATGATGAGCTTAAACTTGGAGTAGAAAGCTCAAAATTTTATATATTCTTGGTACAATCTTATTTTTTCACGTTCCCCCTTATGATCACCTGAAAAGTGAATCTCGTTTAGAATTGGAACATGACAAAGAGTGAAATTTAAGAATGTACAATCTTTTTGGGTTTAATATCTACGCCATGCTTGAGACAAAAGAAGCGGCTTTAGCCAATATTGAAACTTTTTCTACCTCATCTTGGTTTATTTATATATTTGTTCTCATTCACAATTTTTTTATTTCCTGCAGCTCTCTCCGTCTTTCCTTATCTCTGATCTGGTAAGATCAAGTTCTTTTTTATAATATCCTACAAGTGTTAAAGATGTTTTGCTGGATTTATGCCTTTTCCCCCTTTGTTTTGTGAGATCAGTGACCACTTTCTTTTTGTAAATTGTCTAACATCATTTTTTTTATTTGACAAAGAGGTTGTTGGTTTTTGATCTGTTGAAGTTATTTTTTGCATTCCACACGTATGTTTGATCTGTTGAAGTTATTTTTTGCATTCCACACGTATGTTTGATCTGTTGAACTTCAAAAGTGGTTTTGTTGATTTTTTATATTTGTTTGGTCATAAATAAACACTAAAGTACGTATATTATAAGCAAACCATCAGTTCTGCTACACGCTCCTATCGATCGATTTTTTGGTTTTGATTGTTTACAGTCCGATTAGTTTGATTTGTGTTTTTCACTCCTCGGTTTTTTATGCGTGCTTCGTACAGGACGCTTCATAAGGTATCCAAATTCGTGTTTTTCTTCGTCAGAATGGTAGGTTTCTTCTTAGGTGGGTTTCTTCTTTGTGTTATTGTTCTTCTTGCAGCACAACAAATGGACATGATAATTAAAAGGCATTAGAAAGTGGTTAAATTGTGTCATTAGTTATCTGTTTTTTTGTTATGTATTAGTTCTTTGCAATCCTTTTGTTTGTGCTTATCTTTGAATTTTTTATGGGTATGCCTGCTTTGTTTTTTCCTTAGACAAATCGAAGAAGTTGAAGTTCAAAATGCAGGTACAAGAGTCCAACAACAAACTTTTAGATGGTAGATTTTGCTTTATTTCTCCTCGTAACATATCGAATTTGAATTGATGGGTGATGTATGTAGAGATAAATGCCAACAATTGAAGCTACTGCCCAAAAGGGTTTATCATAACGTTTAGAGCATCCTCAACGAATTTGGATACAATGTTTGCTAACAAAATTTAAATTATATTTCCATTTTTATGAAGAGATGATCGATGGATCTTTGATATACAATCTGGTGGAGCTCGAAGTGTCTTAGTTCTTCTGCACAGGTGAGTTTTAAATTGGTAGCTTTCCATTTGTTATAGAATGGTTGATGCATATTCAACATGCACACAAAAGTTCAAGATTCAGAGTTTATTGTTTATAGCCATGACTGTTCAATATTCACAAGAGGTTTTTGTAGTGATTTACTTGAGAATTACAAACCTCCAAATGGTTTCTACTTTATTATTCTTGCTTTGTTCAGATGATGAATAAATACCAGTTCTATTCAGAAAAGGATTTTTTGGATTGGTATCATTTCAATGTTGGAGTATCAGATCAGATTAGACGTATATTTTAATGTGACCTGCTTGACTATAGTGTGAATTTCTGTCTAACGTATATTTTTATTTGTCAAGTTGTGGCTTTTGGACCTGTTTATTTTAGTCTTGCATAGGCCGTAACCAAAATTTTCTTTTCTTTTTTTGGTTTTGCAGTTATTTAAAGACCTGTTTATTGGAGCTTCAAGGACCCTGTATGTTGTTTCCAACAAAAGATTTGTAACTGTATTGTAATTTATTGACTAGGTTTGTTAGCATTTAGGATCTTGAAGCCCTTTTAGTTGGACTAGATTCTTGTATAATGTTGCTTTTGTTCATGTTGGTTTTGTAGTGTAAAAGACTGATTCCACCAAAATGACTTCGTGTGAAATGTGAATCATTATTTTTGGATTTGTTGGCTTTGTAGTTTAAGGACATTTTCATGGCAGACTTGAAAGACTATATATATAAAGAAGTTGAGAATGGTTGAATACAAACGCATTTTGTTTGAAGGAAGAAAAACACCTCAAAAAAGCAGTAGACAAGCATGACAACAAAATTTATGGGAGAAATTTGATATTAAACCATGTTGGTTGAAATCAACCAAACCCCACCTGAACCCGAAGAAGAAACATGAATTTTCGGTTTGAGGATGCTAATCAAAACCCGTTCAGGTTTGGAATCCGGCCACCCAAATTAACAGATGCACACCCCTAACCCCTAATAACAAGGAGCCAAGTGCCGAGAATCTTACCCGGCTAAAAAACATTTAGGAACCATCCATTTGAATGTTCGAGAATGTCACCTATTATAGCACTAATTTGTTCTCTTTTCATACTCACATTCTGTATACATTTACTTGAGTTTTACATTCTGTCGCATAGATACGCAACTAGAGGAGATAAATCATGTATTGCCTTTGAAAAATCGTGTTATATTTCATGTTGCTTTGGTTATAATTTTTTGAATATTTCTATCATATTTGACTTAATTGTTTTCCCATGGCCTATCATCGAAAGCACTATCTTTTAATCATTTATTTTTTGATTATTTATTACGTTTTCTAATCCTATCATATTAAGGACTATTTGTTATTTTCTTACATCAAATAAATTGGTATAGTCATTTAAGAACAAAGAATCAAAAGATTGTGAATTGATGCAGCAAATGTATCTTTGACATTAATGAAATTCGAAGGTGGATTTCGGTACTTTCTTGCTCAAGAACTCTTTGTTATATTGTAAAAATAACTAAATCTCTTTGTTTCATTTTTATTGGAAAAAATATGAAATCTTTGTTATAATATGAAAGTGAATAAGTAACTAATAGTAACTAAATATGTTTTAATAAACTAAGTAAACTTCGTTTACAACAGTGTTGTACCGAAGATTTTTCATCATTCCAACATCATGCGTGATGGAATTTGACGATCACTCAAGTGTAATGACATCATACAGAATATTTTTTTAATCTTATTTTATCAAAATGTAAGATGATAAACTAATCTATAAGTTATTTTTTAAATGCTAAGAACAACAACTGTCATGAGTTTGGAAACCATGTAATTATGCAATGTTTTTTTTCTAAATCTCTGGTAAATCAACTACATTAACCTTGATTTTGTATCAACCGACTCACTAATTAAAACAACACAAGCCATAAAATATAATCGACATGATAAAACAAAGCAAAAGACAAAATCAAGGGTTTGAATCTCGACTTCAAATCGACCGTTTCACCTCCCGCCGCATTGCGCGAGTACACAACTAGTATATATATATATATATATATATAATTATGACTTACCTGAAGATGATATGAATGGGTCGATATCGACCTGTCAAGAGCTGAGTCTACATCAATATCCATACATGTAAACATCAAGAACAATAATTTTGGAGCAAACAAAATATATAATGTTTAACTTAGAATACAACTTGTATAGTCCGTAAGGTTCTTTTACTTCAAGATATTGGTTTAGTTTAGTTGGGTTTTGTCTAAAGGTTTTGTTTTAAATATACAACATATTATTTGTTACATTTGGAACATAAAAATAAAAAAATAAAAAAATAAAGCTCTTAAAGGTATTTTTAAATAAACACACCAAACTTTACACAAATATTAACAAAACATCAAACTTAAGGTACAACAATTTATATACACCATTTCGATATTATAATTTACAGTACTATTTTTCTGGAAAAGATGATAAATAATTAAGGATCTTATCTGTCATGATTGATATAGGTATGGGCTCCATGGGTCCAAAAATTAATGTCAGCCATACTTGCAAATTATGGCATATTATTGATATGTAAATACGTAAATGGATCCATAAATATAGGTAAGGATGAACATCGGAACTGGGTATCGTTTTTGGAAATAGAATCACTCTGGATCTGTCGGTTCTAGAACCGGAACCGGTGTGATTGGTTTCGGTATCGGTTCCAAAATATAGATAACCGATATAAGCGGTTCCGGTTCCTTCATCCTAGGAACCGCCGGTTCCGGTTCCATGAAATTTGACCGGGTACTCGGTTTTGCTCACCCCTAAGCATAGAAATATGTTTTACTATGTAAATGTGGGATGCGATGCCCAAATTGTAATTTGGAAATACGCATCGATTTATGATATAATTTCCAAACGTATAAGTTTGTCTTGGATGGTGAGGTCCCAAGGTAAAGACCTGGATAAGGTTGAACTTAGGATTCTCGAGCAAAAGAATTGGATAGAGTTGAGGTCGTATTTACATTGGAGTAAAGACCTGGATAGGGTTGATGTCCATAATGACTAAAGACCTGGATAGGGTTGATGTCCATATTAACTAAAGACCTGGATAGGGTCGATGTATGCTTGCAACACTGGTACTTGGCTTACTTTTGTGGTTCCTTCACGGTTTGGTAAATCGGGTCTCCATCGTCATCTTTTGATGCTAGTATCCTTCCAAGGGTCGGTTGACGTTTAGTTTCTAAATGTTTGATTAAAGCTATGTTAACTATTTTACAATTTTATAGCTTTATCATTTAACTGTTTGTTCTTACTAGGCTCTCAGTACAACTCTTTTTCTTAACCTGACATGTATATATATCAGGTTCTCCTAGCGGTGGGATTCAAGGGTTTGAGCGGACAGTTTGATTGCCGGTAATGACACTTTTGAGAAAAATAGCTTTTGGCGATTGGTTTTGTGGACATGATTCTTTTGGGAAGAAGATAGTGACACCGGATCTTAATCTAACCTTAGCCTAGTTTAGATTAGTAGGTTGTTGATTATCTTATTCGTATACTTGGAGTGTAAACGCCTTAATTTTCCCATTGTGGGTGAATAATTTACTCAAGTCTATTTATCCCTGTCAATATCCAGGTTTAAATTTACCTTACTTTAAGGGGTGTTGCAATTTAATTCAGCCGAATTCCATGGTTCAAGAAGTTGGTAATTCTTTGGCATAAGTCAAGGAATTGACTTCCATTACTTGGAAAATGTAAGGTATTTCATAATTTAGTTTTATAAAGACAAAAATAATCTTCGCATACAATTTAACCAACACCATACCCTCACTACCGCCACCCTCATATCCCTATTGGCACGTCGTTCCTGCTACCCCATTGCCACCATCTTCGTCTCTGCCTCTTCATCATCATCACCACCACCACAACCACCAGCCATGTTGCCATCGCCATTGTTATAGCTATCACCGGCCAACCATCATCGTAAAAAGGACTCACCGTTAAAACTATACTGTACTAATTGGTCAGCTAAAAAGTCTAATTTAGTTCAATGCTTAGATGTATACTTTAAAAAGCATAAAAGATGTATTAATTAAAGATGTATTGTAATTCAAACTCTTGGAATCCTAAAAAATCAACTATTCCCCTTGTCTTGGTCTCCCTCACACATCTTTAATTCAAAGTAAACTGGAAAAATCAAAACCAAAAACACTAAATAGAAAAAAAATTATTGGAAAAAATAATTAAATAATTAGTTATATTCAATTTTTAGGATTTTTTTTGTTTATTGTTGTATTTTACTAGACATTGGATGAGGGAGAGCCTAGAGCATCTACTTCAATTATACCAACCAGTCTTTTAAAAAATTCCATAAAATTGAGGGTGGTCCTTGGCTCATGATTTGAAACTTTTTGCATTTTTGCAAAATCGATTTACAGTTTTTTACAATATAAAACTACTGTTACACTTAATCACATGTAACCATATCATGTGATACACATACTTGATCATATATTATTAAACAGATGTTTAATTGACCGGAGCATAACAGACAACCTTCCCCCACAGCCTTTGGTCACGTTCACCAAGTCCCTCGCGTCCCTTTTAGATGTGTTTAATCACATGCGATTAAACGTTCATATTGTGCGTAGTTATATATGATATTGAAACTTTTCGTCTTCTCGCAAAAGTAATTTATAAAATTACTGTAAAAAAATATGAGACCCACATGAAAGTTGTAGGAGTTTCTTAATAATGAATTTATGATAAAAGAGTTTTAGAACATCCATACTCTATGGCATAGTATAAATATGAAAGTTTTTGTTTTGTTAAGTTAAATATGGCCAAGGCGCATTTGAAGAAGGCATGAAAGGTGGATCATGCTCTTTTAAGGTAAACTGGGCCTCACTTTTTAGGCCCACTTAATTACCACTTGTTAGTTGTTACTATATACACAAAGAAAATGTATATATTTTAAAACTAAATATTTAAACACTAAAATGTAATATTGACAATAATGATTATGTAATCTTATATATGACAAATATTTACACAGTTTTTTATCTTTCGTGAAGTCTAAACGTATGACCTTTTAAAAGGTTGGTTCCTATCGATAACCAGGGTACTGTTCTGTTGGGCGATTGCCCTTTACTCTGATTGACCATTGTTGCTACTAAGTCCGTAACTTGTTACCACCATGCCACCACTGATATCCAGATTACGAAGACAAGGAGGTATCATGTTGAAAAAGAAACAAGCGAAAAAGATCTATTTGTACCAAAAAAAACTCAATATTTAAAAATACATCAGTAGGAAAAAAGAAACTGATGTGACATATTGGAGAAATCCCTATGGGAAAATGGTTGAGTCCAAGCAACAACAAACATGATCAATAGCAAACACCAAAGAACATTTGGGAAATCTATACTTTTATGTCATTCAATTGTTGGAACTTAGTATAGATGTGAGAAACCTTGTCCCACATAGGAGCCAAGGCAAACACTTAATAAACCCAAACTTGAGAGCATTAAATGAATCATTTAATTGTTTGGCTTGGAGTGTGGTGTTCTTGGTGGGCTCTCTTTGACATGAATATACATATTTAATGTCAAAGATTGGGCCTTGGGCCTTGGGGTCTCGATGGGTCGAGATTCAACGTTTGAAGAACGAATGTGGTAATGTGTGCAGTGGCAGGCGCGGTTGCACCAGTTTTTACACGATTTTCTGCACTATTTCTGGGTTTCTCTCCTAGTTTTTCGCCAAACATATGATGATTCGATAGATTCAAGTTACAAACTTGAATTCGATTGTTGTATCCTCTAGACAACACCCGTACCATCGGCGAAAATTTGTCTTAGGACACTGCGTGAAGTGCAGGCCTCAATCGATTATAACATCTTCGTGGAATCTTCGTATCAAGTAAGGTTTAATTGATGTTATTGTTTGTAATCCATTGTAAAACAAAGATTTTATCAAAGAAATTCCTTTCTTCTCTTCAATTTTCTGTCCAATTGTATACATAATACATATATATGATTGATAACTCCTAACATCAATTAGTATTAACCTCCATATCAAGTTGGACCAAGAAACCCAATTCTTCATGTGTTGATAAAATTTGAGATGATTTTTTTTTTGTAAAATGGCAAAACATGACATACCTATTAAGACAAACGGTTATATACATTAAAGTACTTGAAAATGTCAAGTACACATTTGCCATAAGTATTCTCAAAATTGGCATTCAATGTTGGAAATATGTTAGGAATCTTTCAATTGACTCCTAAGTTTAGAAAGTTTGAAAATTCTTAAATATGTATAGTTGAATTAGGTAGAACTGTATGTTTCGTTTGACAAAGAAATAATTGAAAACTTTAAGGAAGTTGACCATCTATAAGTTTTCTAGAATGGCCTCGTTCATTTTTAGAGGGCTGATTTATTAAGCAAGACTCTAACGTGAATTCAAGATTGATCTCTGCTATATATTAAAAACGATGACTTAGGGGCTGTTTACTAGCTGCTGACCAGGCTGACTCGGTCAGTAGATCTGACTCGGTCAGCAGTCAGAGCGTTTATCAAATCCCGTATCTGACCGAGAAACTGACCGGGATCTGTCCGAATCTGCTTCAAAACTATGCTGACCCGGGTCAGTTTTGAAAAGCTTTGATTTCTTTTTCTTGATTTGAGTTTTCATGGCCTATGGAATGAACCATTGGATGAAGAAATGGGTTTTAGGAAGATGGAAGAATCTTGATGGTAAAAATGGAAATTGTGGTGAAGTAGTGAAGAAGAGATGAAAATGGAAAAAGAGAGTGGGGGTTATGTGTGAAACCCTAGAGGATGGAGAGCCTTTTCTAAAATGGAGGGATATGGACCACGTATTCTGTGGTGTGTTGAAAGGGAAAGTGGGGCATTTTCTATTTCCCTTTTTGTTATTTATCAGTATTTTATAAATTAATTAACCAATTTAGCATATAATTATAAAAGGGTTAAAATGGTCATTTTTTTATCGGTAAGAACTTATCAAAAATACTTGGTAAACACTTTTACCGGGGACAGCACTTACCCGGGACATCACTCTTACCCGGACAGCACTTACCCGGAAAGAGTTGGTAAGCGGTCCCTTACACTATTTATGTATAGGCTTAATCGTTCGATTATTTTAAAATTTGTGAGATTCGTGAAGTTTATCTTAAGCCATCAATTTAAAATAATTACATTTACTAATTAATGAGATAATTAAAAAAATAATTATCATTGTTTATTAAATAAACATTAATGCATTTTTTTAAATTTAAAATAATTACAGTTATTAGTTAATGAAATAATTAAAAAGATAATTATCATTGTTTATTAAATAAACATTAATGCATTGTTTTTTTCCGAATTTACACCTCTTTCTTTCCCCCTCTTTCCTTTCTCTGTAACATACACACACGTACAATTAAATGTATATATAAAGTGAACACAATATAAATAAGTTTACGAAAAATTTACTAGTGTCTTCATAATGTATTTATAATGTTCACAACTGATATATTAGTTTTACTGATGTAGTTAGTGTTCATAATATTTTTCACAAATTATACCAAATCTAGGTTTATAATGTGCTCACATACTATAATAATAATCTTAACGGAAGTGTTCACAATGTTTTTACAAACTCTGATAATAATTTTAAGAAAAATGTTCCCGATGTTTTAACTTATTTGTATATGTTCGATTATTTATGTACGTAGTCGTTGTGGAGAAAAGAGAGAAAAAACGTGAGAGAGAAGATAGGAGTGATGAGAAAAAGAAGGTGGAGATAGGTTAGAGAGATTTTTATTTTATATTGAGTTTTCTTTTTCAACTAATTTTTCGCGGTCTAAATTCGATCTCACAAATTGTATGGATAGGGAAATTTATTAAAATTCCCTAAGTGCAAAAATTCAGTTACCAAAATGTCTCAAATCTCTTTAGTTTTGCAAAAATGCCCTTTTCCCGTGATAGGGCCTGCGATCGCGGACCTGGCCAATTGGCCCGCGATTGGGAGGCCGCGATGATCACAATGTCCCGCGATGGTCACAATTTGTTATATTTTGATTTCAAACTTACATTTCATACCCCTATAATTATTTACTTAGTTTACTTTATACATTTTTACTTTTTTAATTTTAATTTTACACATTCATCATATTAACACATATAATCGTATATTAACTAAAATACGTTTTAATTTTAACAAGTTACACCATTATAATCGTCTCGTCGATACCTTCGAAATAAGCCAAATATTGAATGTTTTTGGATTTAATTATTTAATTATATCTCATATATACTACATAAAAATATTTTTAATATTTACAATTCATACCCTTATAGTTAATTATTTAATTTATGATACATTCTTTACTTTTTCAATTTTCGTTTAACACTCTTATCACATTAACATAATAATCATATATTAACTAAAATATGTTAAAAAAATGGAAATTAATTAAAATGCCACAAGTTTGAAAGAGACTTACCAAAATACCCCAAAAAATTAATTTCTTACCAAAATGTCATTTTTCCCCGTGATAAGAGCCTGCGATCGCGGGCAGGGACCAATTGTGAAAATTTTTGCAAGATATATTTACACTTTCAGTCCCTGGCCCTCGCGATCGAGGCCCACGATGGCTCTATCGAGGCCCGCGATGGCCCGCTATGGGGACTGAAAGTGTAAATAATCTTGCAAAATTGTACACTTTCAGTCCCTACCCGCTATAGAGGGCTCCCTCCGCGGAAAAAATGGCATTTTGGTAAACTTTTCATTTTTTTGGGTATTTTGGTAACTCACTTTCAAACTTGTGGCATTTTAATTAATTTCCCTTAAAAATACGTTTTAACATATCACATTAACATACATAATTACGTTAAAATATGTTAAGGAGTTCGATATATATGTGTATATATATATACTAGTTATTTATCCGTTGCAATGCAGCGAGACGTATAATCCAAATAATTTGACGATTTAATCAATTAAATCAAAAAATATTCTATATTGGGCTCATTTCGAAGGTATCGACGAGACAATTATAATTGTGTAACTTGTTATAATTAAAACGTATTTTTTAACGTATTTTAGTTAATATACGATTATATGTGTTAATATAATAAAAATGTAAAATAAAAAATAGAAAGCTAAAAGGTATAAAGTAAATTAACTAAATAAGTATAAGGGTGTTAAATGTAACTTTCAAATCCTCGATTTTTAATTTTTTGATTTGAAAGTTACATTTAACACCCTTATACTTATTTAGTTAATTTACTTTATACCTTTTATGTAACAACCGAGATTTTATTGTAATTAAATAAATAAGGACTTGTGTAAAATGTGAAACAAGAAGAAAGTTGAGGGGTCAAAGTGTAAAGATGGGAAGAATATTTAAAAGGGTCCAAAGCCCTAGGAGAAAAATCATTTCATCAATCAGTATTTTGTGCTCTGTGTGTGCGGCGGCTGTGAGGAAAAGAAGAAACAAGAAAAGGGCGCTGTGGGTGTTCTTTTGGAAAGCAAGAGAAGAATTCTTGGCTTTTGTTCAAGTAAGTATTTTAATTCCTTTCTCCTTAGTTCCTTTTCCGATTAGAAGGTGTTTGGGAAGGTTTGAGTGTGTGTAATCACACACACAATCTGTTCCAGCGCTGTTTCCTTATTAAGAGGGTGGGGAGATCGTTTTTCTTGAGTTTAATTGGTAATGTGAGCCTAGAATCTTTCTTTGAACTGATTTCTAGTTTAGCCTAAAGATTTTCGATAAGTTTTAGCAAGTTTTCGAGTTGAGCAGTAGAAAAACCCTGTATCAGACCTGTCTGCGTATCTGGGGAAAGAAGATGAAGTGGTTGAGTCTGAAATTCGCAAGCTAAGCCTGCGAGTTTGAGAATTTCGCAAGCTACGCTTGCGAGTTTTGGAGAAAATCGCAACCCAAGGTTGCGAGTTTCAGAGTCCTGCGAGTTTGAGAATTTCGCAAGCTACGCTTGCGAGTTTTGGTGCCTTGCGAATTTAGAGCCTTGCGAATTTAGAGCCTTGCGAGTTTTAGAGTTCTGCGATTTTCGTGTCTTGCGAGTTAGAGCTGAGAAAGTTTAGGATCCAAATTAGATGCATCCACTTAATCAATAAATCATTGTTTAGGTGTGCGTTTGGAGCGAGTCTTGAAGTAAACGGGAGTTGCAATCAGGTGAGTTTTCTAAACCAAAATGTATGGCTTTTAAAGTGTTTTCAAAATGTGTTATGAATGTTGAGAAATTGCCATGCTTTATTATTATGCTTTGTTTGCATGAAAGTTGTTTAAAGCTTATGGGGAATGTATGCATACATCAAGGAGACGTAAACTGGCAAAGACGGGAGAGTCGTTCCGCCAGCTCTCGTGCGGGAAGGGAGGTCCCTATATGCCAGGAGCGAGGCTCCGCAAGGCAGCATGAGGCTGACTCGTTGTCACCTTCGGGTGGCTTCAGGGTGTCAGATTACGAGGAGGCGGACTTTAGTACGTATATGATTTTGACATGTTGAGTATAAACGTTTTATGCCTAAAAGATAAACTTTTTTTAAATGCTTTGATAACTGTTAGGAGGGACTCACTAGACCTCATGGTCTAACCCTCGCATTTTCAAAATTAAAACCTTTTCAGGTAAGCAGGTTTCCAGAAGCTCGGGCAAATAGGCTGAGCTTAGCGTGGAGAGTAAGGGTGGATAGAGACACTCTAGTATTTAGTATTTCTCAGTTGTGTAGGTTGTTCCGCAAACCTATTAAGTATTTGTAATGAAATTTTGTGACCGTGATTTTGGGATGTTATGAATTTGTCGTTTTGCATGATATTTTTGGTTGGGTCTTTACATTTTAGTTTTCTATTTTTCATTTTACACTTTTATTATATTAACATATATAATCGTATATTAACTAAAATACGTTAAAAAAATACGTTTTAATTTTAACAAGTTACACCATTGTAATCGTCTCTTCGATACCTTCGAAATGAGCCAATATTGAATTTTTTGGATTTAATTATTTTATTATATATCATATATACTACATAAAAATATTTTTAATATTTACAATTTATACCCCTATAGTTAATTATTTAATTTATAGTATATCTCTTACTTTTTCAATTTTCGTTTTACACTCTTATCACATTAACATAATAATATTATATTAACTAAATGAAAAATAAAAAACCAAAAGGTATAAAGTAAATTAACTAAATAAGTATAATATAATTAAATCAAAAAATATTCTATATTGGGCCCATTTCGAAGGTATCGACGAGACGAGTATAAGGATGTAACTTGTTAAAATTAAAACGTATTTTAGTTAATATACGATTATATGTGTTAATATAATAAAAGTGTAAAATGAAAAATAGAAAACTAAAAGGTATAAAGTAAACTAAGTAAATAATTATAGGGGTATGAAATGTAACTTTGAAATCAAAATATAACAAATTGTGACCATCGCGGCCTCCCAATCGCGGGCCAATTGGCCAAGCCCGCGCAATCGTGGGAAAAAGGGCATTTTTGCAAAACCAAAGAGATTTGGGGCATTTTGATAACTGGATTTTGAACTTGGGGCATTTTAATAAATTTCCCGATTTTAAAAGAAGATATCTGATATAGGCTTAATCATTTGACAATTTAATCATTTAAAAACTCCAAAATTTGTGAGATCCGTGAGAACTTCTAACTTACCGTTTTGTTTCACATGATATTTTCTCATGTAAGGGTAATATTTAATGTATTGATTAACAAATATTTGTTTTACAATGTGATTGTTTCATATGTATTTGTTTCACAATATGAAACGTTTTTATGTGTACTTGTTGTTTCACTAACACGTAAAAAATGTGCACATTGTGAACCGAGTACATGTGAAGCAAACACACCCTGAAACAAATATATGTTGATTAATTTTTTAAATATTAGTTTTAGATGCAAAAAGAAACATATAAAATAGTACATGATGTACTAGTTCTCAAGGTTATCACAGTTTCATAGATTCTCAAAAGAAGATCACCGTTGTGTGTGTGTGTGTGTATATATATATATATATATATATAGGCGAAGGATCGTGTGGGAGGTTGAAGTTAACGTGACAAACGTAAGAAATGGATTTGAACCCGTTGATCACTTTTAATCAAATGTCCTACCATGAATTTCGGCTTAAAAGGAAATTGATCTGACACATCTTATCTCGGTGCATCTCATCCTGATGTGTGTCCATTTCTCATCCAACGGTTGGTAACCACTTATCATGCTTCTTACGTTAACCTCAACTTCTCACCGGAACCCAACTATATATATGGGAGAAATCAAATGCAAATAATCCTAATTTGTGCAAACCGTTGATATTATTGGTTAATTTAATGAAAATGTTTCATATATTCTTGACTAATCAGCCCTCATAATTAAGAAAAAGTGAAAATAATTATGATTGGTTGGCTTGAGTTTGCACGGTTTGCACAAATTAGAGTGATTTGCAAATAAAACTACCCATATATATAGGATTATGTTACGGTAAAAAGTGAAGTTACAGTGAGAAGCGTGAATGGGATTTGGACCCTTAGATCAATTCTAATTGAAGATAAACACTAATGAAGTGCATCAAGATACACTATCCCATGAGAAACATAACTAATGGGTTGGTATGAGATTAAAAATGATTAAGATTCATATCTCTTCTTATGTTTCTCAGCTTAACTCTTTTTCTTCCACCAACCTTTATACATAGTATATTTAAACTCCATGACAAACCAAACTTTCCTAATCCATACATTATCATTACAGAAAAATTCTGAATATGTATTACTATCACAATATTTTGGTTTTTATACTACAAAGAGAACTTGATGATATATGTAACACCTCGAATTTCCATTATATTATATTTAATATGAAGGGGGTCGAATTGTAATTTAGTCTAAGTTTTTGGACTATTTGTAAATGTAAACTCTAGGGTTGAATTGGTAAATTGATGAAAGTTGTTTTTGTATATAAGTTAAGAGTCGACATATGAATTGAGGAATATCTCATTTGGACTTCTTGAAGTCGGTCTAACAAAGCAGAGAACTCTCGATAGCAACTTTCATTCGGTAAGGAAATTGAGGATCTTCTTCAATTCAATCTCTTAAACGATTTGATAATCAGGTTAAATTGGTTTGGATTAGGTTATTGAATTATTGGTGGAGAAGATTGAGTTTGGCAGACCATGTATTCGATTTCTGCTTCCAGGTGAGTTCATCTCTTCTTCTAAATGATTTCAGTTGAAATTGAATAACATATTTGGTAGCAAACTATCTAAATGATTTGGTAAATATGTATTGGAAAGAAATCGACCAAGAAATTGAACTTAGATGAGTTTTTAGAGTAAAATTGACGTGCATATCGAAGTCCCGGTATCGAATTCCGGTATCAAAGTCCCGGTGTCTAGTTCCGATTTCAATTTGGATCCGGTATGGGATCCGGTTTCGTTTGGAATCCGGTTTCAATGTGGGATCCGGTTTCAATGTGGGATCCAGTTTCAATTTAGGATCCGGTTTCGATATGAGTTCCGGTCTCAATTTGAGTCCTGGTTCCGAACAGTTCCGGACTTGGTAATGGATTCCGGATGGTTCCGGACTTTGAGTCCGGAATACCTTTTCTGATGAGTTTTCCGGATAGTTCCGGATCTGGGTTCCGGATAAGGGATTTTTCCAGATATAGTTTTCGGAACCCCCGTGCTATATCGCCAGAGGGGGGCAATCTTGATATATCTAAAAGT
Source organism: Saussurea involucrata (assembly GCA_033807775.1). Classification (NCBI taxonomy): domain Eukaryota; kingdom Viridiplantae; phylum Streptophyta; class Magnoliopsida; order Asterales; family Asteraceae; genus Saussurea; species Saussurea involucrata. Next base: position 144,814,328 of record CM066314.1, on the reverse strand, counting down.
AAAACCTTAATATGATGGCATGGCACAATGAGAATCAAGTATTCATCAAATGATGAATTGTGGTTGATTCTTCATTGTCCCACATTGGTGACAAAATTGAAAAGTTGGAAGTGTAAAGGGTATGATAATTATTTGGAATTCTCAACTTTGAGAATAGGATATGAAATGTTTTGTGCATTCTAGTAAATATGCACGTATGCGAGTAAGTGTAATGGATCCATAGGCACTAGCATTAAGTGAAACGTGGAATAGGCATAAAGTAATTTGTAATTCCCGTTGACCTGAAATGAGGAATAGGCATAAAGTAAATTATAATTCTCATTTCGTAAGGTGATGTGAAATAAGGAATAGGCATAAAGTAAATTGTAATTCATATTTCATAGTGTGACGTGAAACGTGGAATAGGCATAAAGTAATTTGTAATTCCCGTTGACGTGGAAATGAGGAATAGGCATAAAGTAAATTGTAATTCCCATTTCGTATTGTGATGAGAAATCTTGGAATAGGCGAGAGTTAATCGTAATTCCTGATTTCTATGGGAAGGTAAGAGATGGGCATAAAGTAAATTGTAATCTCTACTTCCACTCCAAGAAATAGGCATAAAGTAAATTGTAATTTCTTGGACATGAGCAATGATCAAGAATCTGTGATGATTCGTAGTAGGCTCATCGAACGTGATGATATGACTTACTTAGTGTTAGTCATATTCATGGAATCGGGTATATTCCCGTTATCGAAAGAAGCTACGTGTACAGTAAGAAAGATGACAACCAGGTTTGTTGTATGTTTTGATTACAGTTAGTTTTCAAAGCTTGTAAGATTTTAATTTGAAATGGATGTTCTCACTAGGCGTAAGCCTAATCTTTTCAAATCAACTTTTCTTACCAGGTACGAGCTCGGGGAAGTAATAACGGGAAGAGTGATGAGTGATACCAGATATCCCACTTTTGATGATGAAATTGAGATGTTAGCATATACGAGGATGCTTTTGATGAATGGTCTAGACAACCAATTTAATCTGATCTTAGTTGTCAGGATTAGATTAATAGGTTGTTTTGATAATTCGAACTGTGTATATGAACCCTCATAGTTAATTCTCCATCTATGTATAAAAGTTTGGATGAAATTATGGTTAACTCTGATAAATTTTAAGGTTTAAATTTGTCGGGGTTTTCGGACGTTTCAATATACATGTGGTTGTTCTTGATTGTATTGTGTAATCTTTTAAATTATTAATAATTATACCTTTTATTTGCCCAAATAAAAGGTAAACAATATGTAAAAAAATTAATAATTATACTCTAGTAATTATATTATGATTTTGTTTGGTTTCGATAAAAATGAAAGTTATGTTAAAAAGGACAAAGAAGTAAGAGTAAACTACTATTTTCGTCCCCGTGGTTTAATGTTTATAACTATTTTCATCCTTGGTCTTTAAAAATTGTTTTTATCGTCCTTATGGTTTCCATTTCGTTTCAATTTTCGTCCCTCTGACTAACTTTGTTAAATAAGCTCATTAAATTCAGGGTAACTTTGTCATTTTACATTTTAGTTTTATTTTACTTTATCTTTTATTAAATTAAAGTATATATAGAATAACTTTAAAAAAAATACTTAACCCACCCCAAACCCATCCCCCACGTGACATCACCCCCACCCATCTTCTTTAATCTATCTTTCTCCCCCTAAGATTTATAAACCTGCAAAATCCTTTTCTCCTCTTTTTTCCTAGTAGTTCCCATTTCCCAAATCAAACTCTCTCTCTCTCTCTCTATATATATATATATATACATAGGGTTGGACTCACGTGAGACCAACCTGTTTTCGTGAGACCGTGAGACCACAAAATTAACACTAAACCTTCACAGTGATTCATTGTGAAGGTAAGAAAAAAACAAACCTTCACAGCAAAAACACTGTGAAGGTTTATGTTGATCTAAACCCTCAGTGATTTGATAATGACTCTGAGAAACACTTAGTGAAAATTGTAAGTAGACAATATGTTGATCCAAACCCTCAGTGATTTGATAATGACCCACTCTAAAATACTTAGTGAAAATTGTAAGTAAACAATATGTATCAGAGTTTCACTATCGCTGATAAGTACTAAGATCTTACAGTACCGCTGATAGGAACTCTCGCTCTTTAGATTAAACATTCAGCGAACACTGTTCACCATAATGCTCTGAGTCTGTTCAGTAATTATGGTGATCGCTGATAAGTTAGTTGTTTACTTATGACCTCTGAAGACAAGTTTCACGTCAACATTGGTTCTACGCTGAAGTCGAAGATCAAGCTCAAGAACCAGCGACAAGTCTCCTAATGAACTGATGCGGATCAGCGAAGACTCAGATTTTTCCACTCAACGTGAAGTATCAAGTACAGGACTTCAGCTATCGCTGAACTTTATCATTCGCTGATAAACAATGATGAAGCGTTGAATCAATGAAAAGCTGATCATGAAGTCCTCCGTACAAAGTACTTTTGTCTTAACCACCCTTGCACGACTCCGTACGATATGTCAGAAAAGAACCTCCTTATTGTCTGAAATCGTACAACCACTCTGATACTACACTGTTCAAACATGCGGCTACTAAGGTTGTCAACAAAGGTCAATGACATACAACCAATGAGCTGCTGCCACGTGTAAAGTGTAAACTGCCATGCATTAAATGCATGCAGTATATAAGAAGAAGAACTCACTTCATTTTGAAGTAACTTGCTAACTCTGGACAAGTTCATCCTTCTTATCTTCAGATAGGTTATTGTTAGTAATTTCCTTCTCTTTCTTAGTGCAAGAAACTTAGTGTTCCAACTTGTTTAGATTTAGGTTTATCCTTAATCTTGTTCCGCGACAAGCTGTAAATTGTTAATGATTTATCAATAAACAATTTAGAAAAGTAAAATCTGTGTGTTTGTATTCAACCCCCCTTCTACAAACTTGTATAGCCCTTCGGGACCAACACAATATGTATTAATGTTTTGTCATCAAAGAAAATATACTAAGTCTGTTTAGTATCGCTGATGAAAACATATGCTCTAAATTATGCATTCAGCGAACATTGTTCATCAGTGAGCCTTGAGCCTGTTCAGTCTCACTGATGATCACTGATAGTTTAAGTTGTTTACTTATGATCCCTGAAGACAAGATTCACGTCAACCATGTTCTACGCTGAAGTCGAAGATCAAGCCAAAGAACCAGCGACTAAGTCTACTAGTGAACTGATGCGGATATCAGCGAAGCCAAGACTTGCCCACTCAACGTGAAGTTTCAAGTAGAAGACTTCAGCGAACGCTGAACTTTATCATTCGCTGATAAAGAATCATTCAGTGATCGCTGATCATGAAGCCTATTCTACAAGCAACTTTTGTCTTATCCCCTTGCACGCCTCCGTACGATTTTGTCAGAACGGACATCCCTTTTGTCCAGAATCGTACAACCAACACTGATCTTACACTGTTCATCATGCGGCCACTAGGTTGTCTACCGAAGTCAAAACATGCAACCAACCAGAGGCTGCCACGTGTAAAGGTGTATTGTTGTGCATTAAATGCAGTATATAAAGGAAACCCTGCTTCATTTTTTGAAGATCGGCCATTCCTCTCGCTGAACTTACTGTGTGAAACAATATTATTCTTAATATTCTTAATCTCCTTTCTCTCTATATTTCTAGTGCAAGAAATCTTAGTGTTCTCATAGTTTGTTTAGATTAGGTTTATTCCTTAATCTTGTTCCGCAACAAACTGTAAAGTGTTTGATATATATCAATAAACAATTTAGAAAGATAAAAAGTGTGTGTTTGTATTCACCCCCCCCCCCCCCCCCCCTTCTACAAACTTGTATAACCCCTTTGGGACCAACAAGTGGTATCAAAGCAGTTTGTTTAATCTAATAAACAAGATCTTGCTTATACTATTTCTTTTTCTCTTCTTTGCTATTTTCCACAATGGCAAACCCCACAAACACAAACTATATCGATAATGGTTCTCTTGCAAAACCCCCCCAGGTTCTCCAAAGATAACTTCAATCTCTGGAAAAATAGGATAATGCTCTTCTTAGAAGGTGTAGATCCCACTATACCTCACTATATCGAAAATGGACTACATGTCCCTTTCATGATTGATCCTGCTGTTCCAGCCACTACTACTAGAGCTGCCATCCCTGAACGTATCATACCCAGGGAAGTCACTCACTGTACAGATGAAGATAAGAAGAAGGTGGCCATCGATACTAAGGCCAGATCCATCATTTCTATGGCTCTTCCTGATGAAGTCTACCACTCCGTCACGAACCTGAAGAGTTATAAAGCCATGTGGGACACTATATGTGTTCAATATGAAGGTACCACTGAAGTCCAGAATTCGAGAAAAATCAACCTGGTAAGACAGTACGAAAGTTTCATGTGTGGTAAGAATGAAACTCTCTCTGAAATACATCAACGGTTTAACTGTTTAATCATTTACTTAAAAACTGTTGGTAAGGAATATTCTAACTTTGAGATCCTGACAAAGTTTCTGGAAAGTCTTCCTAAAAGTTGGGACAATTATTCTATGTGTCTTAAACTCTCAAAGGATCTAAAATCAATGACCATTTCTACCTTATATGGCACTATGCTCAATCATGAGCAGTCGTGTCATCTTAAGAAGAATCATGTAAAAGATTCCAAAAGCACACATGTTGCTTTACTCTCTTCAGAGTTGGTGCCTACTCAGCGATCTACTGTCACTATCACTGAGTTGGAATCTAACTCTGATGAATCATCAGAAGCTGATCCTTCAGAAATTGATGAGTCACTAGCCCTCCTGACTAATTCTTTCAGGAGATTTGCCAGAAAGAGTAACTTCAGAAGAAATAAACCTCTTTCCCTCACTGACAAGCCAAAATCTTCAACCCCTGTTGATAAGGCCACTGCTACTTGCTATAACTGTGAAAAGATAGGTCACTTTGCTAGTGACTGCAAGTCAAAGAAAGTCTTCAAACCTTCATCTTCTTCCTACAAGAAATCCTCTATCCCGAGGGCTAGAGATGACAAATACCAGAAGCTAAAAGAAAAATATAAAAAGCTGAAAGGCTCCAAAAAGAAAGGAAAAGGCATGATCGCTGAAGATCATGACTGGGCTGCTTCTGATGAAGAATCATCTGACTCTGATGATGATGAGGCCAATCTATGTCTCATGGCCCAAATAGAAGAAGAGGAAGAAAAAGCTGAAATTCCCTCTACTTCTACCTCCACCTCTCAGGTATCAAATCTCTCCACTAATACTTCTACTTCAGCCGATAATGACGCTGATAGACGACGAACCGTCGATCTTTTGACTATTGATTTATATGATGCCATGAATTGCAAGACCAAAGCTGAAAAACAAATTATTAATCTCGCTGAACAGCTTAAAAACTGTCATTTGCAAATTGAAAAGCTTTCTAAAATAGAAGAAAATTTGAAAGATCAGGTCTGTATAAATCAAATCATTAGTATTGAGCGAGAAGAAGCTATCGCTGCATTAAAAGCTGAATAGGGTACTGTTGAAGGATGGTGTAAATCCTCAACAACGATCACTAAGATACTTCGTGCTCAGATTCCCCTGAGTGATAAAAGTGGTCTTGGTTATAAAGCTGACGTTGTAGAACCAACCACTAATCGTTCCCTGCTTAAGTTTGGAATGTTCGTGTCCTCAATCCCTGACACCTCTTCGTCTCAGTGTTCTTCTTCAAATACTCCCATTCCTGAGGATAAACCTTACCTTAATTTCTAAAGGTAAAGGTAAAGAAAAAGTTTTTAATCAAAAACCTCAGAAGGGTACCTTTGTACCTAAGCTGCAAGTCTCAAAACCTTCAGCAAGTCATCCCTCTATTTCTAAGAACAAGATACCTGAATTCGTTCAACGATCTACTCCTAGAATCAGATTGAACAAGATCCCTGAGTTCGTTCAACAAGATCTACTCCTAAGAACAAGATCCCTGAATTCGTTCCACTGATAGTTCCTCCAATTTCCAATGCCAAAGGTATTCTTGATGTTGGCCCTGCCCATTTAAAAATTTCGGCTAAGCATGCAAAAGGTCCTAAAGCTACTTTTAGCTATAGGAAATGTTATCACTATGGAGTTACCGATCATATTGCAAGTAAGTGCCCTACAGCCACCAAAGCTGAGAAATTAGCTAAGGTGAAGATCACTGCCCCCAAGGCAAAGAAGACCAATCCTAGTGCAAATCAGGCTAAGGTGAAAACACCCACTGAGGTTAATAAATTAACCAAAGTGAAGAATGTCACTGACGTTGAGTCTTCAAATGCTGCGAAGATTGCTGAACCTTCAACTTCCTCAACCACCACTGACAAATGTGGACCCATAGTAAAATGGGTGCCCAAATCAAACTAATCTTCCTTTGTTTGCAGGTCCTGAAGGGTATCTGGTATCTCGATAGCGGATGCTCTAGACATATGACTGGCAAAAAGAACCTGCTCACTGAATACAAGGAAGAGAAAGGTCCCTCTGTGACCTTTGGTGGAAATAGAAAAGCCTATACCCGAGGGTTTGGTGTACTCTCTAATGGTACAACAACCTTCAGAAGAGTCGCATATGTCGAAGGACTGAAGCATAATCTTCTGAGCATCAATCAGCTATGTGACAAGGACTACAAAGTGTGTTTCACTAAGGAATCCTGCTTTATCACTGACAAAAAGGAAAAAGTCGCTCTCAGCGGATACCGTTTGGAGAATGTTTATGTTATAAACATGGACTCGATAACCACTGAGAACTCTTGTTTCTTCTCCAAAGCCTCATCTGATGTCAACTGGCTATGGCATAAGAGGATCTCTCATCTCAACTTCAAGACACTGAATACTCTTTCTTCAAAAGAGTTGGTTACTGGTCTTCCTCAACATTCATACGCAAAGGAGTATTTATGTTCAGCGTGTGAAAAAAGGGAAACAAACCAAAGCAAGCTTCAAGTCTAAGAAAGTTTCCTCAGTGTCATCTCCTCTTCAACTTATCCACATGGATCTGTTTTGCCCTGTCAACATTCAATCCATCGCTGGAAAGAAATACACTCTAGTCATTGTGGACGAATTCTGTCGCTACACCTGGGTTATGTTTCTCCATGCTAAGAGTGACACCTCAGAAGAACTGATGTCTTTTGTCAGGAAAATGGAAGTCCTGAATAACCTCATTGTTCGCTCAATAAGGAGTGATCATGGGACTGAATTCAAAAATAGTTCCCTTGAAAACTTCTTTGAAAGAAAGGGTATTTCTCATAACTTTTCTTCAGTAAGAACACCACAACAAAATGGAGTCGCTGAAAGAAGAAATCGAACGATAATCGAAGCTGCTCGATCGTTGCTCAGTGATTCTCATCTACCTACTCAGTTCTGGGCAGAAGCTGTCAACACCGCTTGTTTTACTCAAAACAGGTCATTGATTGTCAAAAGATTCAAAAAAAATAGCCTACGAACTTTTCCATGGGAGAAAGCCTTCAATTAGCTTTCTTCACATATTTGGATGTCAGTGTTTCATACTGAACAACAAAGATGCTCTAGGAAAGTTTGATCCCAAGGCTGATGATGGAATATTTCTTGAATATTCTTCTGTATCCAAAGCCTTCAGAGTCTTCAATCGTAGAAGACAAACTGTAGAATAAACAATCCACTTCACTTTTGACGAACCTCGTTCAGCGAATTCAAGACCTTCTGTTGATACTGAAGAACTCAATCAATGGATGTTTTCTCATCTTGAGGACTCGGAAAGCATTCCTAATCCTCAGGTCAACATTGTAATACCCCGGGTAAGTCCGTTAGTTAAATCCTCTTTCCGTTAAATAAAGATAACTTTAAAGTTTGATGTTTAGAGTATGTTTGGGAAAAACTATGAGATTAGGGGTGTTTGGGTTAAATTTGAGAAGTTCAAGGTCTATTTGGTAAATTGTGGTTTAATATTACCTCTTAAGTCTTCAGATAGTTTTCATATACCAAAATTAGAAAGAGTGTGTGTGTGTGCGGGAGTTTTGGAGGCGAAGAAAGCGAAAGAAGGAAAGTTACGGTTTGAGCATCAATCGATTGGGTTAGAAACGATTTTGAGGTTAGTCCCTTTATATTTTGTGTTTATAATCATGAGTAGAAGATAGCTATCGGTTTAGAAACGTCGATTCCATTGTTTAGTGTTAGTCTCATTCGATTTCTGAGAAAATGGAACCGACTGTGTTCTTATAGTCCCGGGGAAGTCCCGGTATACTCCCGGTATGGTCGACTCCGGTAGTATAGACTCCCGGTATGGTCGACTCCCGGTAGTGTGGAGTCCCGGTATAGTCGACTCCCGGTGGTGTCGACTTCCGGTATAGTGAACTCCCGGTATTGCTAACTCCCGGTACCAAAGAGTCCCGATACTGTGTAGTCCCGGTACTGAGAAGCCCGGTACTCTGTATAGTCCCGGTAGTTGTTAAGTTTAGTGATACAGTTGAGAACAGGAACTGCTAAGCTTTATAGGTTGGCTAGTAAAGCAGTATATGTACCTTAAATTGTTTCAGATTCGGTGGAAGTCGTGGTAAGAGATAAGACAAGTTTGAAAGGAGCTTGCGAGCGTGTGTAAGAATCAAAACAGGTGAGTTTTACTTTAAAAGTATTTTTAACTGGAATGCATATCCATATGGTTTGGGAATGTGATAATTGGTGATTACGTGTTTATATGTATGGTATATGTGAATTATAATATATTGAGGTATTATGTTTACATGAGTATTATAATGTGTTATAATACGTTGGCCGGGCTTAGGACCGGTGTGTTTGGCTATAGAATCTGTATAGCGTTGTTTGGTTGTAGATGTTGTACAGCGTTGTAAATTATTAGTTGGCTTGCAACCAACTAATATGACCAGGAGGAATGAGAAAGGAAGGTACACGATGTGTGAAATCAAATTGATATATTTGAGTGTACTGAATGATTTATATGAATAGGGTTTATATAAATGATTTCCAACTAACAGGGATTTATCTCACTTAGACCATCGTGTCTAACCCTCATTTTCGTTTTAAAAATATGTATTCCAGGTGGTGGATCGCGTAAGAGCAAGTAATTAGAGTAATCGATGGATGGCTTATGTGGAGGATTAAGTGACGAAGATTTTGGCATGTTTAGCAGTTGTATTATAATGATTAAATGTTATGTATGTATTTAGTAAGAAGTTGTAGTAGAATGTCTTCTTTTGATTGTAATAGTTTAAGGGACCGTACTTGTAATATGATGTTTCGTTTGATTAATCAATGTTATGTTACATTATATGATTTGTTGTGTATATGGGATTTGGGTCGTTACAAATGATATCAGAACCTTAGTTTAAGGGATTTAGGTATGTGTATCTGTACCTAGACTTAAACTGCATGTGAAGTAGGATGTCCCTATCATTATAGAACCTTGGGATGATGAAGTATAAAAGGTAGAAGGAACATCATGTAAGGTAATTTCATATTACACCTGGCCAGTGTAATTGTGATCTTACAGGTACATATTTGAACTGGAATACCTTGTTATATGGGGTATGTGCTTATGTGTATATTAACCTTGTTTAAATCTACAGAATGGCAAGCGGTACACGGAATTCGAATCGAGGAGGAAGAAATCCGAATAGTACGAATCCGCCGATAGGAACGGGGGACAGGGGAGGCAGAACCGGGGGTAGAGCTGGAGGTCGAGCCGGAGGCAGAGCCCAACCACAGGGTACAGAGTTCGTTACCTGGGATGATCTAATGGCAGAAATGGGAAGATTGCAGGCTAGCATACAAACAATGTTTGATCGGAACCGTCATAATGAAACTGGAATACGGGATCCCGGACCGGAAGATGAAATGCCAATCACATCGACTGTTGTACCAGTACAAAGGAGGTGCGACTACAAAATGTTTCTAAGCTGTAGACCTCCAACCTACTCAGGAGACAGGGATCCAGTGAAAGCAATGAGATGGATGAAGGAAATTGAAGCCATTTTTAAGACAAGTAAGTGCGCTGACGAAGATAGGGTATTGTATGGAACCACAATGTTAAAGGGGGATGCTTTGTATTGGTGGGAATCCTTTATTCATTCTAAAGGATCTGATATTTATTCTACCATCTCTTGGGAAGAATTTGTGATAGCCTACAGGAACGCATTTTGTCCCCAAGCAGCCGTCAAACAACTAGAAGAGGAATTTATGAACTTACAACAAGGAAACTTATCCGTTCGAGACTACACCGCTAGCTTCCTGGAAAAGTCTCGGTTCGCAGAATACTACGTTGCTACGGAGGCGATGAAGACGGAAAGGTTTATCTTCGGGCTGAACTCAGAGGTTAGAAGGCTAGTAACTGCAAAAGGACCCGATACCTTCTCAGCTGCAGTTGATGCCGCGGAGAATGTTGAACGAGATTTGAGAAGAGATGCTGGCGATAAAAGTATCGGGAAGAGAAAGTGGGAAGGACCACAATACGATCCGAAGAAGTCCCGATTTCAGAGGTATGATAACCGTCCGCCGTTTCGACCAGCGGAAAGACCATGTCGGAAGTGCAACCGTGTTCATCAAGGAAATTTCCAAGGTGATTTACGAGCATGTTATAAGTGTGGGAAGACCGGGCACGTCCTTAAAGATTGTAAGGTAACGCGACTATGTTTCTTATGCAATTCTCCGGATCACCTTCAGTCGGACTGTCCGCGGGGGAGGATACAGCAAGGTGGGTCGTCGGGCAGGCCAGCAATTGTTAAACCAGTAATACCAAGACCGGAACCGCCAGTAACCAGGGGTCGCGCATTTCAAATGACTGAGAAAGAAGCGGAGGAAACTCCGGATGTGGTCACAGGTACATTTTTGATAAACTCTACACGTGCTAAGGTGTTGTTTGATTCCGGTGCAAACCGATCATTTGTGTCACCTACATTTGCTGCTTGCCTGTGTTTGAAACCTAAATTGTTAGAACATGCTCTATTAGTAGATAATGCGAATGATAACCAAGTGTCGGTTAGTGAAGTATTTGATGGTTGTGTGATTAATATAGAGGGATGTGGAGTGCCTATACAATTGTTTCCTATAACTTAGATAGAGTTTGACGTAGTAGTGGGAATGGACTGGTTAGCCGAGAATCAGGCTAATATAGTGTGTGATAAAAAGTTAATAAATGTTGTATTACCTGAGAGGGGATCGGTAGTGATTTATGGTGATCGTAGGAATCATCAGTCTTGTCTTATATCGATGATAAAAGCACGTAGGTGTGTTAATAAGGGTTGTCAGAGTTACTTGGCCTACGTGATAGATATTAAGCCGAAAAAGAACAGGGTGGAAGATATCCCTATCGTTAGTGAATTCCCTGAAGTATTCCCTGAAGACTTGAATAGTCTTCCTCCCGTTAGACAAGTAGAGTTCGGGATAGACCTGATTCCTGGAGTCACTCCTATTGCTCGTGCACCATACCGACTAGCACCTCCAGAGATGAAAGAAATGATGACACAACTACAAGATCTATCCGATAAAGGCTTCATCAGACCTAGTTCTTCACCGTGGGGAGCACCAGTGTTATTTGTGAAAAAGAAGGATGGTTCGATGAGAATGTGTATCGACTACCGAGAACTGAATAAGCGCACGATAAAGAACAAGTATCCGTTACCCCGAATTGATGACCTCTTTGATCAGTTAGTTGGAGCTTGCTATTTCTCCAAGATTGATTTAAGATCCGGTTATCACCAGTTGAAAGTTAAAGAAGAAGACGTTCTAAAGACTGCCTTTCGAACAAGGTATGGACATCACGAATTCTTAGTGATGCCGTTCGGACTGACGAACGCTCCAGCTGCTTTTATGGATTTAATGAATCGGGTATGTAAGCCGTATCTCGATAAATTTGTTATTGTATTTATCGATGATATCCTTATCTATTCCCGATCCAAAGAGGATCACGTACAACATCTTCGTCTGGTTCTGGAGTTGCTGAAGAAAGAAAAGTTGTACGCTAAGTTGTCTAAATGTGAATTCTGGTTGCGAGAAGTTCAGTTTCTGGGGCACGTGGTTTCTGAGAAAGGTATACAAGTTGATCCGATGAAAGTGGAAGCAGTTGAAAAGTGGGAACCGCCGAAGACAACAACCGAAGTACGTAGTTTTCTGGGTTTAGCCGGCTACTATCGGAAATTTATAAAAGACTTCTCTCGTATCGCAACGCCTTTGACTAAGCTGACCCGGAAGAACCTGAAGTTTGAGTGGAAAGCAGAACAAGACGAGGCATTCCGTATATTGAAAGAGAAACTGTGCAGCGCACCGATTCTATCACTACCTGAAGGTTCGGAAGATTTTGTTGTTTATAGTGATGCGTCAAAACTGGGATTGGGATGTGTACTTATGTAGCGGGGAAAGGTTATTGCTTATGCTTCTCGTCAATTAAAGGATCATGAAAGACAGTATCCTACGCATGACATGGAGCTTGCAGCAGTTGTCTTCGCGTTGAAGATTTGGAGACATTATCTGTATGGTTCCAAATGTCAGATTTATACTGATCACAAGAGTCTCCAACACCTCTTTGATCAGAAGGAACTGAATATGAGACAAAGGAGATGGCTAGAATTGCTGAACGATTACGACTGTGAAATCCTTTATCACCCGGGAAAGGCGAATGTGGTGGCGGATGCATTGAGTCGTCAAGAAAGGAGTGGAACAATAAAAGTTATTTCGCTACGAACTGAACTCCTACCCATTATATTTGATGAATTGCAGAAGTGTCAAATAGAGGCTTATCAAGATGAACATCTGAAATCAGAATGGTTAGCGGGGATGTCAGCATTGCTAGTGAAAGATGATCGGGGGTTATTGTGTCTGGAAAACAGAGTGTGGGTACCTCGATTGGGTGGGTTACGTGATCGTGTTTTACAAGAAGCTCATCAATCCCGTTTCGCTATTCACCCAGGTACCAACAAGATGTATAAAGACCTAAATCAATTCTATTGGTGGCCAGGGATAAAAAGAGGGATTGCTCAGTATGTGGAAAGATGTGATACTTGTAAGAAAGTGAAGATCGAACACCAAAAGCCGTTTGGTCAACTACAGCGACTAGAAATACCTATGTGGAAGTGGGAGCAGATTACCACAGACTTCATCACGAAGCTACCAAGGACTCCGAAGGGATTTGATTCTATTTGGGTGATCGTCGACAGATTGACCAAGTCTGCACACTTTCTACCGATAAAGGAAACCGATTCGATGGAACGATTAGCTAAGCTGTACATTGACGAAATAGTAACTCGGCATGGAGTTCCGATATCGATTATTTCTGATCGTGATAGTCGTTTTACTTCAAGATTCTGGAGAAGTTTTCAAAGGGAAATGGGGACACAGATAAAGTTAAGTACGGCGTATCATCCCCAAACAGATGGGCAGAGTGAACGAACGATTCAGACCTTAGAAGATATGCTCCGGGCTTGCATTATTAATTTTGGGGGATCATGGGATAAGCATTTACCGTTGATCGAATTCGCTTACAACAACAGTTATCATTCCAGCATACAAGCGGCACCGTTCGAAGTACTGTATGGTAGGAAATGCCGAACACCTCTGTGTTGGAACGAGGTGGGAGAGAAACAGTTAGCGGGACCGGAAATAGTTCAGTTAACCGCCGATAAGGTTACTCAGATCCATGAACGATTAAAAGTGGCTCAAGACAGACAGAAAAGCTACGCTGACCGACGTCGAAAGTCATTGGAATTTCAAGTTGGAGATTACGTGATGTTAAAGGTTTCGCCGTGGAAAGGAGTCATCATATTTGGACGACAAGGTAAACTTAGCCCTAGGTATATTGGACCATTTGCAATAACAGAAAGGATCGGTGAAGTTGCTTACCGATTAGATCTTCCACCAGAATTGAGCAGAATCCATAATGCGTTTCATGTATCGAAATTCCGAAAGTGTCTAATTACTCCAGATCAGGCAGTCTCTCTACCAGATATCCGAGTCGACGAAAAACTGAATTATGTGGAAGAGCCGAAAGCTATAGTTGATCGTAAAGTTAAAGTGCTGCGGAATAAGGAAATCAGGCAAGTGAAAGTTCAGTGGAGGCATCATAGAGGTCAGGATGCTACGTGGGAATCAGAGACGGAAATGAGAGGCAAATACCCTCATCTTTTTACTTAACTGAATTCCGGGACGGAATTTTTTTAAGGGGGAGATGATGTAATACCCCGGGTAAGTCCGTTAGTTAAATCCTCTTTCCGTTAAATAAAGATAACTTTAAAGTTAGATGTTTAGAGTATGTTTGGGAAAAACTATGAGATTAGGGGTGTTTGGGTTAAATTTGAGAAGTTCAAGGTCTATTTGGTAAATTGTGGTTTAATATTACCTCTTAAGTCTTCAGATAGTTTTCATATACCAAAATTAGAAAGAGTGTGTGTGTGCGGGAGTTTTGGAGGCGAAGAAAGCGAAAGAAGGAAAGTTACGGTTTGAGCATCAATCGATTGGGTTAGAAACGATTTTGAGGTTAGTCCCTTTATATTTTGTGTTTATAATCATGAGTAGAAGATAGCTATCGGTTTAGAAACGTCGATTCCATTGTTTAGTGTTAGTCTCATTCGATTTCTGAGAAAATGGAACCGACTGTGTTCTTATAGTCCCGGGGAAGTCCCGGTAGACTCCCGGTATGGTCGACTCCGGTAGTATAGACTCCCGGTATGGTCGACTCCCGGTAGTGTGGAGTCCCGGTATAGTCGACTCCCGGTGGTGTCGACTTCCGGTATTGCTAACTCCCGGTACCCAAGAGTCCCGGTACTGTGTAGTCCTGGTACTGAGAAGCCCGGTACTCTGTATAGTCCCGGTAGTTGTTAAGTTTAGTGATACAGTTGAGAACAGGAACTACTAAGCTTTATAGGTTGGCTAGTAAAGCAGTATATGTACCTTAAATTGTTTCAGATTCGGTGGAAGTCGTGGTAAGAGATAAGACAAGTTTGAAAGGAGCTTGCGAGCGTGTGTAAGAATCAAAACAGGCGAGTTTTACTTTAAAAATATTTTTAACTGGATTGCATATCCATATGGTTTGGGAATGTGATAATTGGTGATTACGTGTTTATATGTATGGTATATGTGAATTATAATATATTGAGGTATTATGTTTACATGAGTATTATAATGTGTTATAATACGTTGGTCGGGCTTAGGACCAGTGTGTTTGGCTATAGAATCTGTATAGCGTTGTTTGGCTGTAGATGTTGTACAGCATTGTAAATTATTAGTTGGCTTGCAACCAACTAATATGGCCAGGAGGAATGAGAAAGCAAGGTACACGATGTGTGAAATCAAATTGATATATTTGAGTGTGCTGAATGATTTATATGAATAGGGTTTATATAAATGATTTCCAACTAACAGGGATTTATCTCACTTAGACCATCGTGTCTAACCCTCATTTTCGTTTTAAAAATATGTATTTCAGGTGGTGGATCGCGTAAGAGCAAGTAATTAGAGTAATCGATGGATGGCTTATGTGGAGGATTAAGTGACAAAGATTTTGGCATGTTTAGCAGTTGTATTATAATGATTAAATGTTATGTATGTATTTAGTAAGAAGTTGTAGTAGAATGTCTTCTTTTGATTGTAATAGTTTAAGGGACCGTACTTGTAATATGATGTTTCGTTTGATTAATCAATGTTATGTTATATTATGTGGTTTGTTGTGTATATGGGATTTGGGTCGTTACAAACATCCCTACCGCTGATGATGATCCTACTATCATCCCAAGCATGCAGATAAGTGAAGCTAAATTTTCATGGGTTTCAGCTATTCCTCTCAACACTATGCCTGCTTCTGAACCATCTACCTCAGACATACCATCTACTTCTCAACAATCAGTGAATGAAATGACATATGAACCTCTTCCTCTTCTGCCTGAAGTACCTGAAGTTGCTGAAGCCTCTTCTTCAGCTCCTCCAGAAGTTCAAATTGAGTCAGCGAATCTTGCTCCGGCTCAGCGATGGACTATCAATAGCCCCATTGATCAGATTCTTGGTGATCCAAACGCTGGTGTTCAGACTCGACGAGGTTCAGGTAACATTTGTTTGATTGTTAACTTTATTTCTCTTATTGAACCAAAGAAAACAGATAATGCCCTCAGAGATCCAAACTGGGTCAGCGATATGCAAAAGAGCTGACATAATTTGAAAGAAACAAAGTTTGGAAACTGGTTCCAAGACCATCTGACAAGTCAGTGATAGGCACTAAATGGGTCTAACGAAACAAGTTGGATGAACATGGAACTGTAACCCGCAACAAGGCTCGTCTTGTTGCTTATGGATATAGACAAGAAAAAGGCATAGACTACGACGAAACCTTTGACCCAGTAGCAAGACTGGAAGTTATTTGTCTATTCTTAGCTTACGCTGTTCACAGAGACTTCAAAGTATATCAGATGGATGTGAAGTCAGCATTTCTTAACGGAAGGCTGAATGAAGAAGTCTATGTTGAGCAACCTCCAGGATTCACTGAGCCTAAGCATCCAGGTTATGTATCTAAGCTGGATAAGGCACTCAATGGCTTAAAGCAAGCTCCTCGTGCATGGTATGACACTCTCTCTACTTATCTCCATATTAAAAAATTTGAGCGTGGTAAAATCGATAAAACTCTATTTTTCAGGAAAGTAAAAGGTCATATCATTCATGTTCAAATATATGTCGATGATATTATATTTGGTTCTACTAACCCTGACTTATGTACTCGTTTCGCTGAAAGAATGAAAGCTGAATATAAAATGAGTATGATGGGTGAACTAACATATTTCCTTGGTCTTCAAATCAAGCAGAATGAAAAAGGCACTTTCATTCACCAAGGTAAGTATGTTAAAGATATGCTGAAAAAGTTTGATTTAACTCAAAGCTCAGCTATGAAAACACCAATGGCACCGCCACTGACACTCAACAAGGATCCTCCAGGGAAACCTGTTAATGTCACAGCGTACCGTGGGATGATCGGCTCTCTTCTGTATCTTACAGCTAGTCGTCCAGATATTATGTATGCAACTTGTTTATGTGCACGATATCAATCTGAACCGAAGGAATCTCATTTGATCGATGTAAAGCGTATTTTTTGATACCTTAAGGGTACTCCCAACCTAGGTCTTTGGTATCCCAAAGACTCAGGGTTTTCTCTAATCGCCTATTCAGATAGTGATTTTTCAGGATACAAATTGGATAGGAAAAGCACCACAGGAGGCTGTCAGCTCCTGGGTGGAAAGCTGGTGAGTTGGACTAGTAAAAAGCAAAATTCAGTGTTCACCTCAACCGCTGAAGCTGAGTACGTAGCCGCTGGAAGTTGTTGTTCTCAGGTCTTATGGATGCGAAATCAACTATTGGACTATGACCTTCAACTCTCCAAAATTCCAATCTATTGCGACAGCACCAGTGCCATCGCTATAGCAAACAATCCAGTGCTACACTCAAAGACCAAACACATCGAAATCAGGTATCATTTTATCAGAGATCATGTGATGAATGGTGATATAGAACTTCATTTTATCCCAACTGACTTTCAGTTAGCTGATCTGTTCACCAAACCTCTTGATGAGACAAGATTCAACTTTCTCATCAGCGACTTTGGAATGCTGAACCTTGAAGATTAAATCTTCAGCAGTAAGGCATTGGATCAGTGATAATATGAACTTGTATATCCCTATTAATCATCTAATCTCTGAACAAAATTGATTCGCTGATATCAAGGTATGTTCTCTCTCTTAACGCTGACGTTCGACTCAGCATGCAGAATTTCAAAATAAATTACAATAAACCCCAATTACATCGCTGAATATCTCTTCCTTTCAGTGATTCTTTTGATACTCTAAATTCTCACTGATATTTCGAATCAGTGCTTCAATATTTTGAAAGTGTCCCTGAGTTTTTCGAAAACCCTCAGAGACAACTGTAAATATGAAAGGATATTTGTGACGTCATCGCAACGGATAAACCCTGGCACGCCTTTTCGTCTGACACGCTCGCCCGTTTCGTTTTCTTGTCCAATAATATTTAAGGGACGTGTCATGTGTCATCATGAGAAACTTTTCCCGCTCTTAGTTTCTCTCTCTACTCTCACTATATAAACCCAACGAGTTTATATTTTTACCTTTTACGCGAACATACTCTCCTAAAGCAATAAGAACTCTCTTTGCATTCAGATTATTTTCTCAAGAACTTGTGAGTCATCATCTTCTACTTCAACAAAACAGGTTTCATTTCTCTCCTTAATCCCTCACAAAATTGTTTTTGATCTTTTTTTTGTTTTCAAAAGATCAAACAAAAGACCTTTCTAAAAATGAAATCATTTTATTCATGGTTTTATGAAAACAATCTGTTTATAGGTTGTTCTTATAAGTTTATAATAAAAATCTTAAACTTATGCATTTAATACGTTTTTCCAGAATCCCTTCCATAAAAGGAAACTGGTAAAACAAGATTTTTCACTAGTTTTTGTACTTCTTTTCAAAACTAGAAACCCCAGTTTACCATTTCTTTTTCTAAATGGAAACTCATAAACCCTAAAGATCTTTTTGTGGAATCTTCTTTCCATTTTAAGAAATTTTCTTCATCCTCTTCTTCTTTGTGTGTTTGGAACAGAAATGGCAACCAGCAACCCTAACGCTGCATCTCCTATATCTTCTGACGCCGCTGAACTTCCAAAGGCACCAAATATGAGACACTCCCTGGACCAGATCCAGTTTCAGTCCAACAACCCCTACGCCCTCTTGGACTTTCCCAAGAAGAAGACTATCACCCATCTTGATGATGCTGTCAATTTCATCAAGACTTGTCCTCTAGCGACAGCCCTGACCATCAAACCTCCTGCATACAAAAACCTCCTTGCTCAGGTCTGGTGTACATCACACTGAACCACTGTCACCTCAACCAAAAACCCAAATTTGAAGCATGACGCTATCGCTTTCGAAACTGAACTCTGCAAAGCTGAAATAACCCCTAGCGCTATTCGTCAATCCCTGAATCTCCCAGGAAGCACAAAAACTCATCGCTTCGTCCCATTCCCTGACACTAACTCCAATGCTGGAAAGGCGGAACTTATCGCCTTCTTAGATATCATTAGCTACAACTGGAACCCTGATCGTCTGGGAAACCCTGACAAGAAGATAACCACTGTGCTCAAGAGCAAAATGCCCAGCGAGCTCAATTACATTTTCGCTCATATCATAAGCTGCTTATCTACGAAGACTGGGTCAACTGATCAGGCCTCCAAGACTCAGACTGCCATGGGATATGCCCTACTCAAAGGTCTTCATGTAGACTGGGCTAGTCTGATCTTTGAAGATATGTTAGAGCGAGTGGACGCTGCAGATCGTCCAACAGTTGTTCTGTATCCCCGCTTTCTCAGTGCTATCCTCATGCACGGCCTGCAGAACGACTACCCCAAGGTGGGTGACCTGAGACTCTCTCAGGTTGGCCCGAAGGTGCTTGACTACAAGCCAATCCCTAACGAGGTACGTCTCTCTAAACTCTAACCTCTTCTTCGCTCTTCTTCTTCTATTTCTTCAGCTACCTCAACGGCAGCGGTCGACCCAACCACTGACACCCAGACTGAAACCACCACCTCATCCAAAAATAGGAAACACTTTGAATCCCCCCCCTTGGCATCCATAAGACCAAGAAGACCTCAAAGGAGCACCCCAAGCCTTCCCAGGCTGAAGACTCCACGTCGGTCCCTCTGACGACGATGGAAAGTTTTGTGGTACACTCCGCCACATCCGCTGAACCATCCACTTCCATACCCATTTCAGTGAATCCATTCGCTGAAACTTTCATGGATCAGGACCCCCCACTCTCAATACCTCTAAGTACTGAAGAGATTTTCATCAGCGGATCCAACGCTGAATCTGCTACCCACACCATCTTCACATCCTTTACTTCTCCCACCCATTCTTTGGTCTCTTCACAATTCATCTTCCCTACTGGATCACTGTCAAAAGTCATCCATCTGGATGACTGTTAATGCCAAAAATCGTCCAGAAGGATAACTTAAGGTTGATTGTGGAGCTTAACAACTAAAGAAAGGAATCTTGCGACAAAGCGTGCGACAAGGACAAAAAATTGTAAAGAGACAGAGATTTTGATGACGCGGGAAAAACCTCAACGAGGAAAAAATCCGCGGACGACTGTAGAAGTCGTCGCTGCACTATGATCGCCAAACAGGGGTGATGTCCTTTGTTTCTGCTGTCGGTCATACAATGATTACAATACAAGTGACTTGAAATGTAAAAATAACAAGTATATCGAATGTAAAACAAGTGTGTCGTGTGCTAAAACTGTTGGTCGAGAGGGTAAGTCGTGCGTCGAGAGCGATCACTGGAGAGAAATTCCTTTGCTTCGGATGTTCTTGAGTACGCTGTGTGATTCTTCCGTTCGGTGATGATAGATTGTCTTTGTATTTATAGTCTTCGTGTGTGTTTAATGGCTTTATGAATGCTTCATGTAACCGTCGTAACGGTTTGCTGATTTGAATGCCCATAACTTACCTTGTCAGTTATAGCCGTTGATCATAAATGAAGTTTGACCTGCATTTAAACGATGAAAACATAACAGAAATGTCGCATGTTAGTCAGTCGAGGTCGTGTATTTCCATACGTCGGTCGAGTGTCGAGAGGTACTTTCGACCATAGCTTTGGTCCAAAGGCAAAGTGTTGACGATTTAACTTTGTTACAAGAGAAGTGTAATAAATGTCCTTAACGTCTTGGTCGTGGTCGAGGCTGGTGGATTTTTACCCAAACAACGACAGTTCTGCTACTGAACTTCAGCGGATGATTCAGTAGAATCAAGGACCTGCAGGTGCTTCACATCAATCGTCCCTGGAAATGGACATGGCCTATTACTCAGGTCATACGGATATCCACACCTTCTCCGACCCACCTACAGGTACCCTAAACACTCCTCTCTCTGGACCCCCAACTTCTAAGTTTTCCTCTGTTAAAAAAGTTATTTTCTGTTACAAGTCCTAATTTGGGCACTATTAGCAACTCCCTCAAGGAGATCACTAATAAGGTGGAAAATCTCACCACCACAATCTCCACAAACTCCACAACGGTTACAGACGCAGCGGAGACGCTGAAGAAACTGGTTGACGCTGTCAAAGACAAGGCTACAACCACTGATATCTCCAATCTTGAAGGTGGTTTGTCTACTGTCGCTGAGGCCATCACCAATAACTCTTCCACCATCAGCGCCCTCAAGACCACCAACGAAGACCTCTCCTCAAACTTCGAAACTCTGTCCAACAAAGTCACAATGTTGAAGACAGAGGTGTCTAATCTTCATGATGAGGTGACGTCTCTGAAGACTGGGGTGAGTGATCTCGCTCAAAAGGTTGGCTCATCCAACAATCAGCTGCAACAAATCCTCGACATCCTTAATGCTCCCACTGTTGCTTTGTCCCACTTTTCTCAACTCGATCGAGAGAACATGGAAAAGGCAGTGGAGCACATCGTGAAGACAACCCCTGCTATATCTGGCCTGGAAGACAGATTGACAGCGGTTGAAAACCGTTCAGTCATTCTTGGCCCAGAAGACATGAATACTGAACAGGTAGTTGTTAGTCCTACCAACGCTGCTACCTCCCCCATCCAACATGTGGAAGAGGAGGAGAATGACAAAGATGAAGGCCTTCCCCATGTTTCTGAGGGGGAGGATATTGCTGAAAAACCTCAGGGAGATGAAACCCCTGAGGGAACCGAAGAAAGTCCCTCTCATTCTGAGGGGGAGCATCTCGAAGAACAAGCCAACTCTCCTACCCTTGTTGAATTCTCAGAAGACGATGAGGAAGATGACGCCGAAGAAGACAAAGACCTTGAGCTGAAAGATGATGAACCATCTTCATCACCAAAAGATGATGATGATGATGACGATGAAGGCTTTGTTTTCCAGCGAAAGCAACCCAGAATCCCTGCTCTCAAAGGAGTTGCTATAAAAGAACAAGGGGAGGGGACCAAAACCAAACCTCCAGGGACTGCGGCCAACCAGGGCAAAAACAAAGGCCTCGCTGAGGACAACCTGACTATTCTCCTCAAGAAGCCAGTTTGTCAGGTATGGTACATTCTTTTCCCTTACTCTGTATCCCTCGTCTACCACTTCTCTATAACTATCCTACTCTCACTCAAACCTCTAAACACTTAAACCCATCCTTTCTCTATCTCTTCTTCCAAATGATCTTACCTCTGTGATCGTTTTGTTTCAGCTAGTCCTCTCCTCTGCTTGAGGGTCAAGCTGAAGCTCCCCGCAACAATCCAGAAATAATCCCAGCCACAAGAGCTGAAGAACAAATAATCCCGGTCCTGAACCTCGATGGGATTGATGACCTTTTTGAAGAAGAAGAAGAAGAAGAAGAACTGCTCTCCCATCCCAATAGACCTTCCTTGGCTCTTAAAAAGACAAGTGAAGATGAAGCCTCAACGAGAGCAGCGATGATCAAAAAATTGGAAGATCAGCGGATTGTCCCTCCTCGCATGAAGATGTTATCAAATAGGGAGATCGCTGAGTCTTTCAAGGCTGAGAAACTCCTAGCTGAACGAAAGAAGGCTGAAGAAAAAGATAAAGAATATGCCTTAGAACTCGTTCAACGTTCAGTCAAGGACCCTGCCCTGAAGAAGGTTCCTTTCTCTATTCAATGAAAGCTATGGAAAGACGCCCAGAAGATCAGCGAAAAGAAAACCAAGGTCTCTGATTCCATTGTGGTTTGGTGCAAGGAAAGATGTCATTTTCGACATCATACCCCCAGAATTAAAACGGTCAACATCATGGGAAAGACACTCAAAGACATTCCTATCATCGATATTCAGATTATCAGGGAGAATGGTCACAAGGCAACTATCTACACATCATGGCTTGATCAGCTTGGTTTATCTGAATGGTTGGAGATGCGGATAGCTATTCAGCGGTCGCGTTCAAATTATAAATCCTTTGTCGAAAGAGCTCTGAACAGGAACATCGACATGGTAATATCAGTCGTTGATATTCCTCCTCCTCCTTCTCCAGTACAACATAGAAGGTCTGGTGCAAAGAAAAAGAATAAACCCTCAGCTTCAGGTCCTCCTATTCGAAATGAAACCAGCGTCGAGTTCTCACGAGAAGCTGTCCTGGGCCCTGATCCTGATCTATCAGCGCTCGATGTTTCTCTGCCTCCTGGTGAAGACTTCATCCCTGGAAAGGTTGTCAGCGAACCTCATGGCATTTTCTTCATTGACTGCACCAGACGCATATGCTTTCAACGCATCTCTGAGTTAGCCATCACTCCTATCGAACAGCTTAGAGATCTCATCTACTGGTGTGGATTCAGTAAGACCTCCTCGGACACTTCATGAAGCCCTTGATCTACAAACAAGCCAAGAAAAGAAGGGAACAGGGAGTGAAAGTCCCTGATTGGATGGTCCCTGAAACAAATACTCTTGATGAACTTCTTGCTAAGGATGAACCTGATTAGCTGATAGGATTCCTTTTGTAATTCTTCTATCTTTTATCAGCTTGTAACTTTTTGTACTTGTAAATTTTAATTCACTTTACTTGTAATTTTTCCACTTCACCTTGTAATCTCTGCGTAGTTAATGAAAAACTTCAGTGAATGTAATTTACTCCATCGGTACTTAAAAAGATCCCTGAAAACAGTAAATGGGACAAGTATATTATGAGTCCTTTTTATCCTTATGTTTTCTTACTTAGAAATTTTCCTTTATTGCTATGTCATCATCAAATAGGGGGAGATTGTTGATCCAAACCCTCAGTGATTTGATAATGACTATGAGAAACACTTAGTGAAAATTGTAAGTAGACAATATGTATTAATATTTTGTCATCAAAGAAAATATACTAAGTCTGTTTAGTATCGCTGATGAAAACATATGCTATAAATTATGCATTCAGCGAACACTGTTCATCAGTGAGCCCTGAGCCTGTTCAGTCTCACTGATGATCGCTGATAGTTTAAGTTGTTTACTTATGATCCTTGAAGACCAGATTCACGTCAACCATGTTCTATGCTGAAGTCGAAGATCAAGCCAAAGAACCAGCGACTAAGTCTACTAGTGACCCGATGCGGATATCAGCAAAGCCAAGACTTGTCCACTCAATGTGAAGTTTCAAGTAGAAGACTTCAGCGAACGCTGAACTTTATCATTCGCTGATAAAGAATCATTCAGCGATCGCCGATCATGAAGCCTGTTCTACAAGCAACTTTTGTCTTATCCACTTGCACGCCTCCGTACGATTTTGTCAGAACGGACATCCCTTTTGTCCAGAATCGTACAACCAATTGTGATCTTACATTGTTCATCATGCGGCCACTAGGTTGTCTACCGAAGTCAAAACATGCAACCAACTAGAGGCTGCCACGTGTAAAGGTGTACTGTTGTGCATTAAATGCAGTAAATAAAGGAAACTCGACTTCTTTTTTTGAAGATCGGCCATTCCTCTCGTTGAACTTACTGTGTGAAAGAATATTATTCTTAATATTCTTAATCTCCTTTCTCCTTATATTTCTAGTGCAAGAAATCTTACTGTAACCCGCAACGAGTCTCGTCTTGTTGCTCAGGGATACAGACAAGAGGAAGGCATAGACTACGACGAAACCTTTACCCCAGTAGCAAGACTGGAAGCTATTTGTCTATTCTTAGCTTACGCTGTTCACAGAGACTTCAAAGTATATCAGTTGGATGTGAAGTCAGCATTTCTTAACGGAAGGCTGAATGAAGAAGTCTATGTTGAGCAACCTCCAGGATTCACTGATCCTAAGCATCCAGGTTATGTATATAAGCTGGATAAGGCACTCTATGGCTTAAAGCAAGCTCCTCGTGCTTGGTATGACACTCTCTCTACTTATCTCCATATTAAAAAATTTGAGCGTGGTAAATTCGATAAAACTCTATTTTTCAGGAAAGTAAAAGGTCATATCATTCATGTTCAAATATATGTCGATGGTATTATATTTGGTTCTACTAACCCTGACTTATGTACTCGTTTCGCTGAAAGAATGAAAGCTGAATATAAAATAAGTATGATGGGTGAACTAACATATTTCCTTGGTCTTCAAATCAATCAGAATGAAAAAGGCACTTTCATTCACCAAGGTAAGTATGTTAAAGATATGATGAAAAAGTTTGATTTAACTCAAAGCTCAGCTATGAAAACCACAATGGCACCGCCGCTGACACTCAACAAGGATCCTTCAAGGAAACCTGTTAATGTCACAGCGTACCGTGGGATGATCGGCTCTCTTCTGTATCTTACAGCTAGCCGTCAAGATATTATGTATGCAACTTGTTTATGTGCACGATATCAATCTGAACCGAAGGAATCTCATTTGATCGCTGTAAAGTGTATTTTTCGATACCTTAAGGGTACTCCCAACCTAGGTCTTTGGTATCCCAAAGACTCAGGGTTTGATCTAATCGCCTATTCAGATAGTGATTTTGCAGGATGCAAATTGGATAGGAAAAGCACCACAGGAGGCTGTCAGCTCCTGGGTGGAAAGCTGGTGAGTTGGACTAGTAAAAAGAAAAATCCAGTGTTCACCTCAACCGCTGAAGCTGAGTACGTAGCCGTTGGAAGCTGTTGTTCTCAGGTCTTATGGATGCGAAATCAACTATTGGACTATGACCTTCAACTCTCCAAAATTCCAATCTATTGCGACAGCACCAGTGTCATCACTATAGCAAACAATCCAATGCTACACTCAAAGACCAAACACATCGAAATTAGGTATCATTTTATCAGAGATCATGTGATGAATGGTGATATAGAACTTCATTTTATCCCAACTGACTTTCAGTTAGTTGATCTGTTCACCAAACCTCTTGATGAGACAAGATTTAACTTTCTCATCAGCGAGCTTGGAATGCTGAACCTTGAAGATTAAATCTTCAGCGGTAAGGCATTGGATCAGTGATAATATGAATTTGTATATCCCTATTAATCATCTAATTTCTGAACAAAATTGATTCGCTGATATCAAGGTATGTTCACTCTCATAACGCTGACGTTCGACTCAGCATGCAGAATTTCAAAATAAATTACAGTAAACCCCAATTACATCGCTGAATATCTCTTCCTTTCAGTGATTCTTTTGATACTCTAAATTCTCACTGATATTTCGAATCAGTGCTTCAATATTTTGAAAGTGTCCCTGAGTTTTTCGAAAACCCTCAGAGACAACTGTAAATATGAAAGGACGTTTGTGACGTCATCGCAACGGATAAACCCTGGCACGCCTTTTCGTCTGACACGCTCGCCCGTTTCGTTTTCTTGTCCAATAAGATTTAAGGGACATGTCACGTGTCATCATGAGAAACTTTTCCCGCTCTTAGTTTCTCTCTCTACTCTCACTATATAAACCCATCGAGTTTATATTTTTACCTTTTACGCGAACATACTCTCCTAAAGCAATAAGAACTCTCTTTGCATTCGGATTATTTTCTCAAGAACTTGTGAGTCATCATCTTCTACTTCAACAAAACAGGTTTCATTTCTCTCCTTAATCCCTCACAAAATTGTTTTTGATCTTTTTTTTTGTTTTCAAAAGATCAAACAAAAGACCTTTCTAAAAATGAAATCATTTTATTCATGGTTTTATGAAAACAATCTGTTTACAGGTTGTTCTTATAAGTTTATAATAAAAATCTTAAACTTATGCATTTAATACGTTTTTCCAGAATCCCTTCCATAAAAGGAAACTGGTAAAACAAGATTTTTCACTAGTTTTTGTACTTCTTTTCAAAACTAGAAACCCAGTTTACCATTTCTTTTTCTAAATGGAAACTCATAAACCCTGAAGATCTTTTTGTGGAATCTTCTTTCCATTTTAAGAAATTTTCTTCATCCTCTTCATCTTTGTGTGTTTTGAACAGAAATGGCAACCAGCAACCCTAACGCTGCATCTCCTATATCTTCTGACGCCGCTGAACTTCCAAAGGCACCAAATATGAGACACTCCCTGGACCAGATCCAGTTTCAGTCCAACAACCCCTAAGCCCTCTTGGACTTTCCCAAGAAGAAGACTCTCACCCATCTTGATGATGCTGTCAATTTCATCAAGACTTGTCCTCTAGCGACAGCCCTGACCATCAAACCCCCTGCATACAAAAACCTCCTTGCTCAGGTCTGGTGTACATCACACTGAACCACTGTCACCTCAACCAAAAACCCAAATTGGAAGCATGACGCTATCGCTTTCGAAACTGAACTCTGCAAAGCTGAAATAACCCCTAGCGCTATTCGTCAATCCCTGAATCTCCCAGGAAGCACAAAAAGTCATCGCTTCGTCCCTTTCCCTAACACTAACTCCAATGCTGGAAAGGCGGAACTTATCGCCTTCTAAGATATGATGCGCTACAACTGGAACCCTGATCGTCTGGGAAACCCTGACAAGAAGATAACCACTGTGCTCAAGAGCAAAATGCCCAGCGAGCTCAATTTCATCTTCGCTCATATCATAAGCTGCTTATCTGCGAAGATTGGATCAACTGATCAGGCCTCCAAGACTCAGACTGCCATGGGATATGCTCTACTCAAAGGTCTTCATGTAGACTGGGCTAGTCTGATCTTTGAAGATATGTTGGAGCGAGTGGACGCTGCAGATCGTCCAGCAGTTGTTCCGTATCCCCGCTTTCTCAGTGCTATCCTCATGCACGGCCTGCAGAACGACTACCCCAAGGTGGGTGACCTGAGACTCTCTCAGGTTGGCCCGAAGGTGCTTGACTACAAGCCAATCCCTAACGAGGTACGTCTCTCTAAACTCTAACCTCTTCTTCGCTCTTCTTCTTCTATTTCTTCAGCTACCTCAACGGCAGCGGTCGACCCAACCACTGACACCCAGACTGAAACCACCACCTCATCCAAAAATAGGAAACACTTTGAATCCCCCCCCTTGGCATCCATAAGACCAAGAAGACCTCAAAGGAGCACCCCAAGCCTTCCCAGGCTGAAGACTCCACGTCGGTCCCTCTGACGACGATGGAAAGTTTTGTGGTACACTCCGCCACATCCGCTGAACCATCCACTTCCATACCCATTTCAGTGAATCCATTCGCTGAAACTTTCATGGATCAGGATCCCCCACTCTCAGTACCTCTAAGTACTGAAGAGATTTTCATCAGCGGATCCAACGCTGAATATGCTACCCACACCATCTTCACAACCTTTGCTTCTCCCACCCATTCTTTGGTTTCTTCACAATTCATCTTCCCTACTGCATCACTGTCAAAAGTCATCCATCTGGACGACAGTTGTAACACCCTAAAAAAATCAAGACTAATTTAAACCTTAATTTATAATAAGATTTAATATAAACAGACTAAACTTTATACATTAACGGAGAACTAACCACGAGGGTCATATATACAAATATCAAATCCTTCAAATAACCTATTAATCTAATCATTTCACTATAATTAGATTAACTAGATTATCTAAATAGTTCATCAAAACCTCAATATTCATTACTTCTCCACTATACAAAAACTCTCGTCCCACATCCCTTTACTTTCCCGAGCTAGTACCTGATAAGAAAACATATTTTGAAACGATTAGGCTAACGCCTAGTGAGAACATTCGGTTTCAAAACAAAACTTTTAAAACCAATGTAAACAAAGCATAACAAACCTGGTTTACCATCTTTCTTATCCATTTGTAAAAATACCTATTACGATGACGGGTTAAACCCGATTCCATGAATATGACCAACACCTAGTCAGACATAATATCATGTTCCAGAGCCACACTACGAATCTCCACGGATTCTAGATTATTGCTCATATCCAAGAAATCGCAATATACACATGCCCATTTCTTGGAAAGGAAGTAGAGATTACAATTACTCATGTCAATCCCTATTCTTCCTTTAGAAATCGGGAATTACGATTACTCACATAAATTCCATGATTTCTCATTAATGTAATATAGGAATTACGATTACTCACATCAATTCCTTATTTCACCTAAATGGGAATTACGATTACTCACATCAATTCCACATTTAATATACACACTGGAATTACGATTACTCACATCAATTCCTTGTTTTCATATAAAACTAGTGCCTATGGATCCATTACACTTATTTGTACTCGTACAGGTTATTGCTTAATATAAATCATTTTCAAATAACATTAATGACATTAAGCAAAAACATCAACTTAAGATATCTGATTTTTCCTTCATAAAATCATTCTTCCAAAATCCATTCAAAACATTTCATTATAAAAATGCACCTTACCATTATTTAAAAACATTATAAAAGGGTAAGTTAAGAATGAACTCACCTGATAGCAGTAGTATCTTTCTTTTCTTCTCTAAATTGTATGAACTTTTGTCACCAACTCCACAGAGATCTGAAATACTCATATACATAATGTGCTAGTATTAATCTACTGTTTAGGACCCTTCAAATCTAAAAATCCTAAATATCCAAAATTCTCGTCTCTTATCGCAACTAACTAACTGTGATAACCCCTTGTCGCAATACACAGTGCTTGTCGCAACCAACTGTTGCGATTTACTTTGTTGTCGCAACCAACTGTTGCGATTTACTTCATTGTTGCAACTAACTGTTGCGACACCATGAGCTTGTCGCAACCCACAGTTGCGATACTTATGACTATCGCAACTATCATAACTTTCGCAACTAACTAAGTTCATAAATGTCTCAACCAACTGAAAACGTAAAAACTCAGAAATCTTAGTTTTATGCCATGCATGTTTCTATAAATTTGCAGATATGATTAGGACTACTAATAGAACATATTCATAAACCCAGATATTCCATATCTTACAAAAATCATCAAAATCCTTTTCTAAACCATTAGAAAGCTTTATCTAAAGAAAAGGAATACTTTATGTGAAGACATACCTTGATTATCACCAAATGGAACTCTTAATTTCCTTGATAAAATCAGCTTTCTTCTTCTCTTCTTCTTCTTTCTCTCTTTCTCGGTTCTCTCTTTCTCTCTCTTTTTCCACCGTAACACACACAATAAGACACCAAAATAGCCTAAAATGAGACACCTCACCTATTTAATCAAATGAGATGGTGATGTTGGTGATATCTTTCATCACCTTAACCAATTTGATCCCTCAACAATCATCAAATAACAATTTATACCCTCCAACTTTATAAATTAAATTAAAGTTTACCCCTTAACTTATAACTAAAAACGTAACTTATTCGGGGTTAAACTCTAAAATCAATCTATCACATAATAAATCATAAATTTATCAATAAAATTCATCTTAATATTTTATACCTAAAAATCGAGATGTTACAACAGTTCTGCTACTGAACTTCAGCGGATGATTCAGCAGAATCAAGGACCTGCAGGTGCTTCACATCAATCGTCCCTCGAAATGGACATGGCCTATTACTCAGGTCATACGGATATCCACACCTTCTCCGACCCACCTACAGGTACCATAAACACTCCTCTCTCTGGACCCCCAACTTCTAAGCTTTCATCTGTTAAAAAGTTATTTTCTGTTACAGGTCCTAATTTGGGCACTATTAGCAACTCCCTCAAGGAGATCGCTAATAAGATGGAAAATCTCACCACAACAATCTCCACAAACTCCATAGCGGTTACAGGCGCAGCAGAGACGCTGAAGAAACTGGTCGACGCTGTCAAAGACAAGGCTACAACCACTGATGTCTCCAATCTTGAAGGTGGTTTGTCTACTGTCGCTGAGGCCATCACCAACAACTCTTCCACCATCAGCGCCCTCAACACCACCAACGACGACCTCTCCTCAAACTTCAAAACTCTGTCCAGCGAAGTCACAACGCAGAAGACAAAGGTGTATAATCTTCAGGATGAGGTGACGTCTCTGAAGACTGGGGTGAGTGATCTCGCTCAAAAGGTTGGCTCATCCAACAATCAGCTGCAACAAATCCTTGACCGCCTGAATGCTCCCACTGTTGCTTTGTCCCACTTTTCTCAGCTCGATCGAGAGAACTTGGAAAAGGCAGTGGAGCACATCGTGAAGACAACCCCTGCTATATCTGTCCTGGAAGACAGATTGACAGCGGTTGAAAACCGTTCAGTCATTCTTGGCCCAGAAGACAGGAATACTGAACAGGTAGTTGTTAGTCCTACCAACGCTGCTACCTCCCCATCCAACATGTGGAAGAGGAGGAGAATGACAAAGATGAAGGCCTTCCCCATGTTTCTGAGGGGGAGGATATTGCTGAAAAACCTCAGGGAGATGAAAACCCTGAGGGAACCGAAGAAAGTCCCTCTCATTCTGAGGGGGAGCATCTCGAAGAACAAGCCAACTCTCCTACCCTTGTTGAATCCTCAGAGGACGATGAGGAAGATGACGCCGAAGAAGACGAAGACCTTGAGCTGAAAGATGATGAACCATCTTCATCACCAAAAGATGATGATGATGATGATGATGATGATGATGATGATGATGATGATGATGATGACGATGACGATGAAGGCTTTGTTTTCCAGCGAAAGTAACCCAGAATCCCTGCTCTCAAAGGAGTTGTTATAAAAGAACAAGGGGAGGGGACCAAAACCAAACCTCCAGGGATTGCGGCCAACCAGGGCAAAAACAAAGGCCTCGCTGAGGACAACCTGACTATTCTCCTCAAGAAGCCAGTTTGTCAGGTATGGTACATTCTTTTCCCTTACTCTCCATCCCTCGTCTACCCCTTCTCTATAACTATCCTACTCTCACTCAAACCTCTAAACACTTAAACCCATCCTTTCTCTATCTCTTCTTCCAAATGATCTTACCTCTGTGATCGTTTTGTTTCAGCTAGTCCACTCCCCTGCTTGAGGGTCAAGCTGAAGCTCCCCGCAACAATCCAGAAATAATCCCAGCCACAAGAGCTGAAGAACAAATAATCCCGGTCCTGAACCTCGATGGGATTGATGGCCTTTTTGAAGAAGAAGAAGAAGAAGAAGAACTGCTCTCCCATCCCAACAGACCTTCCTTGGCTCTTAAAAAGACAAGTGAAGATGAAGCCTCAACGAGAGCAGCGATGATCAAGAAATTGGAAGATCAGCGGATTGTCCCTCCTCACCTGAAGATGTTATCAAATAGGGAGATCGCTGAGTCTTTCAAGGCTGAGAAACTCCTAGCTGAACGAAAAAAGGCTGAAGAAAAAGATAAAGAATATGCCTTAGAACTCGTTCAACGTTCAGTCAAGGACCCTGCCCTGAAGAAGGTTCCTATCTCTATTTAGCGAAAGCTATGGAAAGACGCCCAGAAGATCAGAGAAAAGAAAACCAAGGTCTCTGATTCCATTGTGGTTTGGTGCAAGGAAATATGTCATTTCCGACATCATGCCTCCAGAATTAAAACGGTCAACATTAGGGGAAAGACACTCAAAGACGTTCCTATCATCGATATTCAGATTATCAGGGAGAATGGTCACAAGGCAACTATCTACACATCGTGTCTTGATCAGCTTGGTTTATCGGAATGGTTGGAGATGCGGATAGCTATTCAGCGGTCGCGTTCAAATTATAAATCCTTTGTCGAAAGAGCTCTGAACAGGAAAATCGACATGGTAACATCAGCCGTTGATATTCCTCCTCCTCCTTCTCCAGTACAACATAGAAGGTCTGGTGCAAAGAAAAAGAATAAACCCTCAGCTTCAGGTTCTCCTATTCGAAATGAAACTGGCGTCGAGTTCTCACGAGAAGCTGTCCTTGGCCCTAATCCTGATCTATCAGCGCTCGATGTTTCTCTGCCCCCTGGTGAAGACTTCATCCCTGGAAAGGTTTTCAGCGAACCTCATGGCATTTTCTTCATTGACTGCACCGGACGCAAATGCTTTCAACGCATCTCTGAGCTAGCCATCACTCCTTTCAAACATCTTAGAGATCTCATCTACTAGTGTGGATTCATTAAGACCACCTGGGACACTTCATGAAGCCCTTGATCTACAAACAAGCCAAGAAAAGAAGGGAACGGGGAGTGAAAGTCCCTGATTGGATGGTCCCTGAAACATATACTCTTGATGAACTTCTTGCTAAGGATGAACCTGATTAGCTGATAGGATTCCTTTTGTAAGTCTTCTATCTTTTATCAGCTTGTAACTTTTTATACTTGTAAATTTTAATTCACTGTGCTTGTAATTTTTCCACTTCACCTTGTAATCTCTACGAAGTTAATGAAAAATTTCAGTGAATGTACTTTACTCCATCAGTACTTAAAAAGATCCCTGAAAACAGTAAATGGGACAAGTATATTATGAGTACTTTTTATCCTTATGTTTTCTTACTTAGCAATTTTCCTTTATTGCTATGTCATCATCAAATAGGAGGAGATTGTTGATCCAAACCCTCAGTGATTTGATAATGACTATGAGAAACACTTAGTGAAAATTGTAAGTAGACAATATGTATTAATATTTTGTCATCAAAGAAAATATACTAAGTCTGTTTAGTATCGCAGATGAAAACATATGCTATAAATTATGCATTCAGCGAACACTGTTCATCAGTGAGTCTTGAGCCTGTTCAGTCTCACTGATGATCGCTGATAGTTTATGTTGTTTACTTATGATCCTTGAAGACCAGATTCACGTCAACCATGTTCTACGCTGAAGTCGAAGATCAAGCCAAAGAACCAGCGACTAAGTCTACTAGTGACCCGATGCGGATATCAGCGAAGCCAAGACTTGTCCACTCAACGTGAAGTTTCAAGTAGAAGACTTCAGCGAACGCTGAACTTTATCATTCGCTGATAAAGAATCATTCATCGATCGCTGATCATGAAGCCTGTTCTACAAGCAACTTTTGTCTTATCCCCTTGCACGCCTCCGTACGATTTTGTCAGAACGGACATCCCTTTTGTCCAGAATCGTACAACCAACTCTGATCTTACGTTGTTCATCATGCGGCCACTAGGTTGTCTACCGTAAGTCAAAACCTGCAACCAACCAGAGGCTGCCACGTGTAAAGGTGTACTGTTGTGCATTAAATGCATTATATAAAGGAAACCCTACTTCATTTTTTGAAGATCGGCCATTCCTCTCGCTGAACTTACTGTGAAAGAATATTATTCTTAATATTCTTAATCTCCTTTCTCTCTGTATTTCTAGTGCAAGAAATCTTAGTGTTCTCATAATTTGTTTAGATTAGGTTTATTCCTTAATCTTGTTCCGCAACAAACTGTAAATTGTTTGATATATATCAATAAACAATTTAGAAAGATAAAAATTGTGTGTTTGTATTCAACCCCCCCCCCCCCCCCCCCCCTTCTACAAACTTGTATAACCCCTTTGAGACCAACAGTTTACCATCACAATACCTTCACAGTCTTTTGTTGTGAATGTTTAGTGTTAATTTTTTGGTCTCACGGAAATAGCTTGGTCTCACATGATCTCAAGTCTATATATATATATATATATATATACATCCCTTTCCTCCGACGACCAATATCGAGATCAAGCCTTACTCTTCTTCGGTTTGTTGTTTATAACAATTTTAAAATTTACTCTTCTTTTTATTAATTGATTTTGTAGAGGAATAGATGTTTCACATTCTCTCAAAATGAGCATGTTAATCATGGGTTGAATCAAAATCACAAACTTGTTCATTGTTCATTGTTCATCATCAAAAGTCAAAACCCATCTGAAGTTGAATCAAACCCACAAAAAAAAACCTTGGACTATCTTCTTCAAATTTTCAACCAAAACTCTTTCCAGGAACCTAGAGGCAAAACTCTTGATTTTAAGTTTTACCTCAAGGACTGAATGTATCCCTTCGATCTCAATCACCTTCTTCTTCATTTATAAATTGTGTTTGGTTTCCATTGTTGCTCTTTTAACGAAAGATAATATGAGATCTTGAAAAAAATATAAAAGGGATGGACAATAGTTGGAAAAAAAGGGGATGGGGAGGTTATGCGAACTTGAAAAGAGAGAGAGAGAGAGAGAGAGAGAGAGAGAGAGAGAGAGAGGTGGTAATGGGTTGAAGGGAAGAAAATGGGTGGGTGGGTGGGTTGGGACGTGGAAATCACGTGGGTCGCTTTTAGTTTTAGGTTTTATTTTTTTATAAATTTCTATTGTATCAATATTCAATAAAAGAATAGGAAAATGATAAATATTATTAAAAGACTAAATTACCCTTAACTAACAAGCTTATTTAACAAAGTTAGTTTGAAGGACGAAAATCGAAACAAAATGAAAACCATAAGGACGATAAAAGCAATTTTTAAAGACCAAGGACGAAAATAGTTATAAACATAAAACCACATGGACGAAAATAGTAGTTTACTCAAGAAGTAATCTTCACATTCAGGTACGCGTTAAAAATTAAAGGGGAGGCTAATTGTATCCCAAAGTTGGCTAATTGCACCCCAATCATTAAACTCATGATTACTTTTTTTTTGTTTTTTTTGTATTTTTGTTGTCTTTTTTTTATTTTATTTATTTATTTGTATTATATATTTTTATTTATTTGTATTATATAGTTTAAAAATGTTTTTTTCTTTTACTTTTTAGTTTTATTTAAAAATAAACAAATATTTATAAATATAAATATTACTAATTTTTTATAATTATATAATTATAAAAATAAAACATAAACATTGGGATTTAACATATAAATAGAACATAAAATAATCTATATTACATTCGATTATTCTAAAATAACATTATCTGTAGTACAATTAACACGTAAAAGTCGCTCGTACTTCTGTATTCGATCTGAATACGGGATAGCCCATCATGCAGCACACGGATAACTGTAGTGGAAAAAATGTGGTACAATAGTAGGGAACGGGTATCCTTCTGTCATATCTAATTTCACATAATGGTTACCATTAACGTACCCAATTGTAAAAGCAACATGTTGATACCACGCTGGCGGAATACAATGGTATAATTTATAAAAAAAAGATATATATATATATAGGGGAGGTTTCTTTTGCAAACCAGTGCATTCTTAGAAACTCTACAAACTCAATCTAAGCCATTAACTCATTTGATCTATGGTTAAGAAAAAACGGTGGCATTAATGTAATTAATTGAACATTTTAATTCATTTGTGTAAAGGTGAGAGGTAGGTGAGGGCATTTTGGGTATAAGTAAAGTCAATAGTCTTTCTCTCTCTTTCTCTTACGATTAATTCTTTCTCTATATCTCTCTCCTACTATTAACCCTAGAAGTTCAAATCAAGAGCAGTAATAAACCCAGTTTCCGGCCATATAAACCCAGTTTTCGGCGAGAACCCAGAAACCGGCGAGATCTCGATTTTTCGATAATACCCCAAACTCATTGATTTCTCGATGATTTTTAAATCTGAAAGTTGTAAGATGCTCGGTTTCTCTACACGAACTGATCTGTGATGGTTAGATCAAACAAATCTCAAAAAAATAAAAATCAATCTCAAAAAAATTGATTTCCCACACCAACCGCCACACCCACCCCAAAAAACCTGCAACTTCTATCTTCTCCCCTACCTCCAAAAACCTACAACTCTTGAACATATCTTGGCTGTAACACTGCCCACAAGCCTCGATTGAAAATAAAAGCAAAGAGATGGATCGAAAGCAGTACCGAAAGCGATATTTGATGAACAAAACGTTGCCCACAAACCTATGCTCGGAAAAATTAAATGCAGAAATAAATCGTCACAGCCTCGATTGAAAATAAAAGCAAAGAGATGGATCGAAAGCAGTACCGAAAGCGATTTGATGAACAAAACGTTGGTTGTTCAGAAAAGCAAGCTGATGATGATGCTTATCCATTTCTTTTTCTAGACAAATTTTGCACACCAAAACCCAAGTTCCTCAAGGTAATGGTATAAGGGTTTTGATGTGCAAAATTGTCTAAAAAAAAGAAGATGGTAATTGTATAAGGGTTTTCATCGGTTGCATTTGGGTCATCAAGGAAGGGGTTATGATCGTCGGAGGTGCGTTGTGACCACCGGAGAAGAAAAGGAGAGCGGAGGCGGTGGGTGAGGGTTTGAGACACACACACAGACACATACGTGTGTATATGTATATATATATATATAGAGAGTAAACTACACTTTTGGTCCCTGTGGTTTAGTGTTTATCTTAGCCTTTGGTGGTGGTGGTGGAGAGTGGTGGTGGTGGTGGTGGTGGAGGGAGTGAGTTGGGGAAGAAGAAGATAGGAGAGAGAAAGAGAGTAGGGTGGGGTGGGGTGGGTTTGAGTAAACGTCCACATTTGGTCCCTGGGAGGTAAAAAGACGGATTTACCCTCATGTGCATCTCACATGGTTGCCCTTAACGTCTGACAGCTGACGGACGTTGGTCAGAGGGACCAAATCCGGACCGAATGGCTAATTGTAGTGGCTAAAGTGTAATTTTTAAACTGTAGGGACCAAATGTGTTATAAACACCAAAATACAGGGACCAAAAGTGTAGTTTACTCTAATATATATATATATATATATATATATATATATATATATATATATATATATATATATATATATAATAGTATAATGATTGCAAAAAATGATTGGATCGAAAATAAATGCATTCAACACCCCACTTTGGGGTGCCATTAGCACTCCCCTAAATTAAATGTATAAAAAAATAAAAATAAAAACAAAAAAAGAAATTCCCTGATTGGTTGATTTTGGTTTGTAGAGTTTTTAAGAATGCACTGGTTTGTAAAATATACCGACCCTATATATATATAAAACAAAAAAAAATAACTATATATATATATTTCTATATTTTTAATATATATAACAAAAAAATAACAATATATATATATACAAGAAACAAAAAAGAATAACAATATATATATATGTCAAATAATATATATATATATAATACTATAATGATTGCAAAAAATGATTGTATCGAAAATAAATGCATTCAACACCCATTTTTTGGGTGCCATTAACACTCCCCAAATTAAAATGAAATGAGATACACCAACTCACTTGTTACCTTCTTATCTTCTCGAAAGATCCTTCAAGAAAGAGATATATATTTATTTTATTTTATTGATAATGCGTATAACTTGTTTTCATAATATGTTTAAAATAAATACAATATATGATTCAGTAAATAGAAATACACTAATTATATATATATATAGTTTAATTGAGAAATCCTAAGTGTTTGAGAAATAGAGAAATAATCTTAGTCATTAATTCGGTCAAGATCGACTTTGACTGGTCAAAAGCTACGGTTCTAAAAATAGAATGACAGTTTCGTAACTTTACAAATACGTGAGACGAGTTCATATGTGAACATGTGTGATTCACATATGAACTATTTGTTCATATGTGAACCCATGTAATTCACATATGAACTCTTTTTAACTAATTAACATATGAACCTTTGTGATTCATATATGAACTAATTAACTGTAGGTTCATATATGAATCAGTTGAACTAATTAACTGATTCACATATGAATCTTTGTGATTCATATATAAACTAATTAACTGATTCACATATGAACTAATTAACTGTAAGTTCATATGTGAATCAGTTGAACTAATTAACAAATTCACATATGAACCTGTGTGATTCACATATGAACTAATTAACTGATTCTCATATGAACTAGTTCATATGTGAATCACACAGATTCACATATGAACATGTCTCGCGTATTTTACGAAACTATCCCTCTATCTTGTGCAAACCACACGCATACCACACGATGAATTATCTGTTGCTTCTCAGTCAAAGCCATAAATATTGATCGAATAAATGACTAAGATTACTTACTTATTTCTCACACACTTAGCATTTCTTAATTAAATCCCTTCCTCTCTATATGTATATATATGTTTTAAAATATTGTATTTTATTATAAAATAATTAATACTCCGTATTAAATAAAGATGAAATGGAAATTTCTAGGCATGTGAAGAGATAGAAAGAAGCCAAAAGATGACAACAACCGAAAACTTCTTTATGATGGCATGCGTTGAGCGACCACGCTTTTAGTTATTTCAGTAACACTATCCATAACAACAATCTCAACCAATCTAATCTCAATTAAAATATTACTTTCTCTCTCATCTATTTATATAATATTCAACTCCAATCTAATCTCAAAATTTTCATACTTCAATCACAATCCCCTACAATCCAATCTAATCTACAATATTATTTTACAAAAATTATATATTTTATTTTTTATACATATAACTTTATTTTTTAATTATAAGTATAAAATATAGATTAAACGAACGAACAATTACATATTTTGAAACATAATTATAATTATAAAAAAACATACCATACAACTGAAATTAAATAAAACAAGTCATAAAAATAAGTACGAAATTAGATATCTGAAATACATAAATAACTGTAGTTAATTATTTTGACCGATTTGTTGCCATATATGCTCAATCAAATCATTTTTAGGGCGGTATGAGCTTTCCTATTGCGAAGTTGTTCCCTGTTAGCCATATAACGGGATAGGTTTGCAATCCGTTCAGTAGAAAACTCAGTGTATTGACCATCATCTTCTGTAGAGCTTCTTTGTTGTCGATTTGTGGGCATGTCGTTAATAAACTCAGTAGGATCATAATAATTTTGGTATGTACCTCGTTCATCTTCAACTATCATATTGTGCATGATGATACAAGCAATCATAATTCGTCCCATTACATGTCTGTCCCAAACAAGACATGGTCGTCGAATAAATGCAAAACGAGCTTGTAAAACTCCAAATGCTCGTTCAACATCTTTTCTACATGCCTCTTGAACTTGAGCAAACAACTTGTGCTTCTGCAATTGGGGAGATGTAATGGACTTGACAAATGCAGCCCATGAAGGATATATGCCATCGGTGAGGTAATATGCCCTATCATATTCGTGACCATTCACGACATAACTAACTTTTGGTGATTGACCTGTCAATACATCATCAAAAATAGGAGATCAGTGGAGTACATTAATATCATTAAGCGAACATGGGGTTCCAAAGAAAGCATGCCATATCCATAAATCGTATGATGCAACGGCTTCTAAAATGATTGTTGGCTTTCCACTTCTTCCAGCACGAGTTTTGTCATAGTATTCTTTCACCCGTGACCAAAATGTCTGTTTCTTCTGTTTTTTTCCTCGAGTAGCTTCTTCACTAACGTAGAACCATCCCGACATTAACACCATATCTTCTTTGGTTTCCCATTTAGCGGCTTTTGAATTCTTTTGTGGGGTTTGGGTATTTTCAAGGATAGAAACTTGATTATTATACATGAAAAAATCAGAGTTTTCATACTGTGTGTTTGGTTGATACTGAGAGCTATCAGGATGTTGAGAATTCGAAAGAAGATTTGGGAAGTCTGGATCCATAGCAGATAATTGAAAGAAAGTAGCAAGATAACAAGAGGATTGAAATGAAGAGAAAAATTGGTGTGGTGAAAATATGTCAAGATTGGTCTCTATTTGTAGGGAATTAAAAACCATGTATTTTGGTATATTTTTTAATTTTTAATTTATTTGTAAAAGTCTGATTTTTAATTAGATAAGTTTTATCCTAAAAATCTAAAACCAACCAATAAGAACTTGACATGTGTCAATTTCTTTTAAAAATAAAACATCAAATGGTGCTCGATCTTGGTTCGTTGAGCGGCTAGATTGTTTGAGATTGTTTTGTTTAATTTTCTTTTCTATTTTTTTTAATAAGTCTTTTGTCTTACTCTCAATCTGATTGTTGTGGATTGTTGTTGTGGATGGTCTAAACGCCTTCAACTTTCTAAACTCTTTTATGATACACCCCTCTACATCTTATAAACAAAGTCAAATGACTTGTGAATAAGATTTTTAATAGCAATTAGTATATTAGAAAACGGATTTTTGTGCATGCTTAACATGACTTATCATATGGTATGAGTCATGTTAATTGTGAGCCCAACAAAGCTTCGTATGTATCTGATTTGACTCAAGATAAATCTGATCAAATGAGTTATAATCGAATGTAAAGAATGTATCAAGATTTTATTTGTTAACGTTCCCTAATCCACAAAGTGTTAGTTGGCTAATTCTCATGTTAAAAACCATTGTTTTAAAAAACTCGGCACACAGCCGTCATGGTACCAAGGCTTGTGTCTCACGCCACGTTAAGTCCATGACACGCCATGGCCTAATGCGAAGTTTTTGTAATGCGATATTTGGTTTTTCTTTATGTTTTTAATGTCTTAGTTGCAAGTTTTTACTATATATAACCTAATTTAACTTTCTTATTACTATTGACACATTGAGTAACACTTCAAAACATATGTTTTATATATAATATTATATAAGAATTAGAAATTTGACCCTAAATACGCCATAAGTTACGCCTTGAAAACGTCAAGGCTTCGTCGTGACTCCTAAGACTTGAGGTTTGGCCTCGCAGCCATGCCACGCCTCACGCCATTTAGAATCTTGTTAAAAACAAGTTAATACTCATTTGTATTATAAGCGACTACAAAGGAGTTAGAGGACTAATATCATAAATTAAAATAACGATCGACTA
Organism: Saussurea involucrata; assembly: GCA_033807775.1. Taxonomy (NCBI): domain Eukaryota; kingdom Viridiplantae; phylum Streptophyta; class Magnoliopsida; order Asterales; family Asteraceae; genus Saussurea; species Saussurea involucrata. The sequence goes on along the minus strand of CM066314.1, from coordinate 144,772,906 downwards.
GTATAACTGTTTTATGTATAATTTAAATAACCAACTTATATTGAACATTTCAAATCAAATAATTGAAGTGTTAAAATTATATTTTAATTGTATTTTTTTAATAAAAATTCATAAAATAATTACTTTTTTATTTTCTTTAAAAAGGGATCCTATTTAAACCAATCATTCAATGCCTTTTCTTCACTTGTTCAAAGAAAAGTTCAACCCCCATTTTCAAGAACCAACCAACCCAACAATATAAAATTTCCCCTTTTGTTCTAAATATCCATCCCCCATTTCCAAAATCTCACACACACATACTACAACTTTCTTGAATCTTGATCATGTCTTCATCTTTTTCTCTCATTCCCACCAAAAAATCTTGAAGTTTTATTTATACCCTCCAAAAATCTTGAATTTTTCTTCATACCCATTTCTTTAATCTTCTAAATTTCCAAGAATTAGCCCAGAAAAGAGGAGAAAAGACCATCATGTCATCAATCTTGGCTTCAAATGGGATGGTGTTAGCCACCGCCATGGCTGCCGTCTCCGGCACCGTACTCCTCCTTGCCTTCCACCTCCAGAAACAACCTTCCACCACCGCCGCCACCGCCACCGCCGCCCGATTCTCCATCATCCGCCATCCAAGAGGACCAAGACCCTGCATCACTTCAGGTTCCTTTCTTCTACAACTTTCTTGAAGATTTTCTTGAATTTTGATTCGGTCAAACTTTCCCATTGACTTTCTTCTCTCTCTAAAAAAACTAAAACTGTTTTATTTTATTTTGTAGATGGGAAGAAGAGAGAGAAAAAGAACAAGAAAGTACACTTTGCAGAGGATGTGATGGAACCAAGTGGGAATGGAGAAGAGTTTAGGAGGAGGTTACAAAGTAAGAATCTGTATGAAAACAGGACTTTTTCATCAACTTCAAAAGATGGAGGGGGTGAAAAGAAAATTTCTAGAGATTACGAGGGTATTCCAGCAAATAGGATGGCTCTCTACTCCGGAATTCTCAGAGATCGTGGTGTTCATCGAGTGTCTTATTGATGAATTGACTTTTCAACTTTTAGCCCCTCTTTTTTGTAAATTATTTAGTTTCAACCCCTCACTTTTTACGGTAGTGCAAATTGCACCCTTTTAGTTCTAGTTATCTTTTCTTTTCTTTTGGTTACGAAACGACACCGGACACCTCTTTGTAAGGACACCTCTTTTCCTTCGGTTGCTATTGATGTTGTACTATCTTGTACAAATTTAAATGAACAAGGAATACTTTCGTATAAATCGATGATTCTCTTCATTAAATTGCCACCGATTGCAGGGGCGGATTCAGAAACTTTTTCATATGGTGGCCCTCATGTTTTTTTCATACGTTTTTTATCGACATGTATATTTTTTATACCAACGTTCAATATCGACCGATGTGTTTTTAGCCAAATTTTGACATTTCGAGGGATTTTTAAAGTTTTTGTTTTGGTTTTAGGGATTTTAAAGTTTTTTTTATCGATTTCGAGAGATTTTTTCGGTATTTTTGGTAGATTTCGGGAGATTTTTTCGGCAATTTTGGATGATTTCAAGAGTTTTCCAGTATTTTTGGTTGATTACGAGGTACGTTTGCACTTTCAAAAGAATACGGGAGCACCTCCTAAAATAATACGGTTGCACCTATCACGAAAGCAAAATTTTTTACCCTTCGTCGGAGAAATACCACGATGGCACGTGCCACCGTGTGCCCTTAATTGGGTCCGTCCCTGACCGATTGACGGGGTTGTTGCTATCTTTTTGTAAGCCCCATCACATATATATTAAAACTAGGGAAATTAATTAAAATAACCAAAGTTTGACTTTAACTTAACAAAATACTCATTTCTCTTCTGAAATTGCCAAAATACCAATTTTTTCCGCGACTAGGGTCCGCGATCGCGGACAATGACCACTTTTGACAATATGCATATCCCGGGAGTGTCCCGCGACACACCCAATTCTTGAGATTTGATGACTTTTGAATTGAAATGTTACACTTTCAACTCCTATACTTATTTACTTACTTTACTTTATACCTTTTACTTTCATAATTTTAATTTTACATTTAACTCATATAATCGTTTATTAACTAAAATACGTTAAAAAATACGTTTTAATTTTAACAAGTTACACCATTATAATCGTCTTTTCGATACGTTCGAAATGAGCCCAATATTGAATTTTTTTGATTTATATATTTTAATATATATCATATACACTACATAAAAAATATTTTTTATATTTAAAATTCATTTTTAACGTATTTTCAATTTTATTATACACTCCTATCGCATTAACATAATAATCATATATTAACTAATTCATTAAATCGTTTTAAATTATTATTATTTGTATGTGTTTATAGATATCGTGAATGACAATAGGATAAGGTTTCACGAAAAGAATATGAAATGAGGTTTTGACAAGTTGGTATCACTGGACTCATTTAATAAATTGTGAAAATGGGTATTTGGCGAATGATGATTCATGTGTGTTTGGAGCTGAAGAATTTGCAGTTACAGAGTATGCACAAAAGGATCGATGTCTGTCCATCACAAAGCCTCCACCAATTTTTAACACTTACACTTGGACCATCGATAATAAAATAAATAAAACGTATTTTAACTATAAAAGTACCATAAATTAAATAATTAACTATAATAATATGAATTTTAAATATAAAAAATATTTTTATATAGTATATATGATATATATTAAAATATATAAATCAAAAAAATTCAATATTGGGATCATTTCGAACGTATCGAAGAGACGATTATAATGGTGTAACTTGTTAAAATTAAAACGTATTTTAGTTAATAAACGATTATATGTATTAAATGTAAAATTAAAATTATAAAAGTAAAAGGTATAAAGTAAAAGTAAGTAAATAAGTATAGGGGTTGAAAGTGTAAATTTCAATTGAAGTTTACACTTTCGAACCTATGTCCCGGGAATAGTACCCGCTACACAGTGATTTTGATTTGATATTTACACTTTCAACTTCAATTGAAATTTACACTTTCAACCCCTATATTTATTTACTTACTTTACTTTATACACTTTATTTTCATCATTTTAATTTTACATTTAACACATATAATCGTTTATGAACTAAAATATGTTAAAAAATACGTTTTAATTTTAACAAGTTACACCATTATAATCGTCTATTCGATACGTTCGAAATGAACTCAATATTGAATTTTTTCGATTTATATATTTTAATATATATCATATACACTACATAAAAATATTTTTTATATTTAAAATTCATATTATTATAGTTAATTATTTAATTTATGGTACTCTTATAGTTAAAATACGTTTTATTTATTTTATTATCGATGGTCCAAGTGTAAGTATTAAAAATTGGCGGAGGCTTTGTGATGAACAGGCATCGATCCTTTTGTGCATACTCTGTAACTGCAAATACTTCAGCTCCAAACACACATGAATCACCATTCGCCAAATACCCATTTTCACAATTCTTAAATGAGTCCAGTGATACAAACTTGTCAAAACCCCATTTCATATTCTTCTCGTGAAACCTTGTCCTATTGCCATTAATGATATCTATAAACACATACAAATAATAATAATTTAAAACGATTTAATGAATTAGTTAATATATGATTATTATGTTAATGCGATAGAAGCGTAAAACAAAATTGAAAATACGTTAAAAATGAATTTTAAATATACAAAATATTTTTTATGTAGTGTATATGATATATATTAAAATATATAAATCAAAAAAATTCAATATTGGTCTCATTTCGAACGTATCGAAGAGACGATTATAATGGTGTAACTTGTTAAAATTAAAACATATTTTTTAACGTATTTTAGTTAATAAACGATTATATGTGTTAAATGTAAAATTAAAATTATGAAAGTAAAAATGTATAAAGTAAAGTAAGTAAATAAGCATAGGGGTTGAAAGTGTAAATTTCAATTACAATTCACAATCTTGGTATGGTCGCGGGTTGTAGCAGGGGTAGTCGCGGGATGCATATTTTCAAAAGACACTCTATCCCGCGATCGCGGAACAAATCGTGGGGAAATGGGTATTTTGGCAAATTCATGAGAGAAATGGGTATTTTAAAATTATGAAAATTTGTGGGCTAAGCCGTGGCCCACGGATTATCCCTCATGATCCGTGTGCCTTTTAAAAAGGATGATTTTGGTGAACTTCAATTGCAATTTACACTTTCAACCCCTATACTTATTTACTTACTTTACTTTATACCTTTTATTTTCATAATTTTAATTTTACATTTAACACATATAATCGTTTATTAACTAAAATACTTTAAAAAATACGTTTTAATTTTAACAAGTTACACCATTATAATCGTCTCTTCGATACGTTCGAAATGAGCCCAATATTGAATATTTTTTTATTTATATATTTTAATATATATCATATATACTACATAAAAATATTTTTAATATTTATATTTCATACCCTTATAGTTAATTATTTAATTTATGGTACATCTCTTATTTTTTTCAATTTTGTTTTACACTCCTATCGCATTAACATAATAATCATATATTAACTAATTTATTAAATCGTTTTAAATTATTATTATTTGTATGTGTTTATAGATATCGTGAATGGCAATAGGACAAGGTTTCACGAGAAGAATATGAAATGGGGTATTTGGCGAATGATGATTCATGTGTGTTTGGAGCTGAAGTATTTGTAGTTACAGAGTATGCACAAAAGGATCGATGTCTGTCCATCACAAAGTCTCTGCCAATTTTTGTAACAACCCAGTCTAAATTAAGCATAACTAGCATTAATATTAAACAATTACAAAACTGGATCCATAAAATTTCTTTACATCTGACTAAATAACTTAGGTTGGCGGAAACAACCTATACACAACTGAGAATAACTATTACTAGAATATGAGTGACGATATCTCTATCTGCATATGTGCTCTATCCTGCTCTTGCTCGACTACTTGAGCCTCATGCAATCTGCTTGCCTGAAAAGGTTTAGTTTGGAAAAATGCGAGGGTTAGACCATGAGGTCTAGTGAGTCCCTCCTGACAGTCCTCAAAACTTTTAAAGACAGTTTCTAACTTTCAAATATCTTTGCATAAAACTTTCTCATAACTTTCAAATGTATACAAGACTTTCAATAATAAACTTTCACATAGCTGAACAGTAAAAATCTTTCACGGATAAATCCGCTCCCGTAAATGGCACCCTGAAGTCACCCGAGGGTGACAACGAGTCAATATCACGCTGCCTTACTGGGACTCATTCCCATGGCATAAACGGAACCTCCCCCCGACGTGAGTACTGACGGAACCTCCCCCCGACTTAGCCAATTTACGTCTACACAATGTATGCATACATCTCACATAAAACTTTCACATAAAAGCATTCACGGAATAGGTCCGCCCCATAAATCATACACGGGATAGGCCCGCCCCATAAATCATACACGGGATAGGCCCGCCCCATAAATCATACACAAATCTCATTTAAAACTGTTAAACAACTTTCATGCAAATTTAAAGCATAAGAATAAAACATGGCATTTCTCATCATGTATTTGCTTTAGAAAACATGTTAAAATCCACACGTTTTAGTTTAGAAAACTCACCTGATACGTTTGCTTCCCTCCTACCTTGCTCTGTACTCCCCAAACGATCTACCTGGGTTAAAGGATAAACACATAAGCTGACTAACCAAACGGTTCGGATACCACTTACCGGACACTCTCACTTTCCGGACGTTTCTACTTACCGGACACTAAAATGTCCGGACACCTCTGATTTCCGGATAACCACACTTTTCCGGACAGGTTACCGGATAACCTTACTTTTCCGGACCGAATAGTACCCGGACAACGACTCTTATGCGGACGACATAGATTTTCCAGACAACTCTATGTCCGGACACCTTCTACACTACGGTCAAGAACTTCCCGGACACTCACCCGGACACCTTCATATTTGAAGGTTTCCGGACGACTGCTGGGTGAACTAATTGGTTCGAAATCTTATTAAACACTCTGAAATCAGTAATATAATGCGACGAATCACTTACTTAAGCATCTATAATCATTTCTACACAAACTTTACTAATTAAACTTGTATTAATGATCCTTAACCTTCTTTAGGAGTCTTGAATGACTTTAGCAAGAACTCACTAACATTCTATCAATCAAAACATAGCAACAAAGTAGGAATCTGGGCTTCGAATTACCTGGTCTGATTGATTGCAGAACGAAATCCAAATCTTGAATCCTTCTTCCAGGTTTCAATGCTTGATGCTCCTCTCAATCCAATGCACAAAACCTTCACCAAAACCCTTTTTCTCCTCCCTTTCTCTCTAGAATCAGCCGCCAACAAACATACACAAATCAGGAAAATGGAATGTTGTCTAGGGTTTTGTGCCATTATATACTCCACCTCAATTTTACCAACTAGCCCCTCAACTTCCGCTTTTATTTCACTTGTCCACGACACATTAAATTTAAATCCGTTTTGGTCCTGGTCGTTACAACTCTCCCTCCTTAAAGGAATTCCGTCCCCGGAATTCCATTTTCAAAGAGACGTGGGTACCTAGACCTCATCTCAGCTTCTACTTCCCACGTTGCTTCTCGTCCCTTATGATACTTCCACTGAACTGTAACCAAACGAACTTCCTTATTTCTTGTTTTTTTTGGATCTTACTGTCTACAAAAGAGACGTACATCACACTACAAATTTCTTCTCAAATTCACACCGAGTACCTCAAGATCGCGCATTATCTATTCAACTTTCATGCTTCGACGGATCCGCAGACATAGTCCACCTTACCTTGCTCTCAAACTTCAATGCTCAATTTTTTTATTTTTTTAAATCCAACCACTCAGTTCTACTCGGTTGCCTCAGACCGTTCAGATGGGAAACATAACCGCACCCCATACTTTGAAACCGCCCTCGGCGAGGCACCACTTTCTAAATCGTGCCATCTTGCACTACTTACTTGTACCCTCTTCGATCACCATACTCGCTTAAAACTACCTGATAAAACCAAGGCCAACCGCGCCTCCATTTGTTCGCCTCCGTCCACACATCGGGACTCACGGTTTTAAACACGTCTAAATAAGGTCTCTCATACATTTATACTTCCTTAAGAGAAAGAATTTGGCGGAAATTCCCGCCACAACAACGAGGATCTTCCACCAGGAAGACTCACTTACTAACAACTCGGCACAAGGCCAACCTTGTACATCCCGACAAGCTCACCCCCAGGAGTCCCCTCCTCGGTATACCTGAAATTTCTAGGTTACTTCTTCCAATCTACATTCGTCTATGCAGATCATACTCCTTTCCCGAATCACATCGGCTACAACTCGACAACTAATTCGTACGTTCTCACCACTTCATCATTTCACACTTAACGTGTCTAATAGTAGGAAACCTCTATAATTCCTTATTGGAGTACTCACCTATCCGAATTTCACTTATCCTGAAAGCTCATAAATTTCTCGCTGCTTGCCACAAGCGTCCAGTCATATAACATAACCTCGGTTTCTCCCACTCAACTAGGAGGGGTAACCACGATCACACCCTACTATTCTTAATAGCTTACATTGAACGATCAGTTCGTTGAACGTTTCTCAAGAAGTCACTAACTTAACTCATTTAGTTGTCTTATCCACTTCTTTCCTACACGAAATCATACACAATTTCCTTCCTCAATACTCTTTCCATAAGTTCACATACTTATCAAGGACAATCTACACAACACTACGCCTATCGGCATTACTGTCAAGTTTACTACTTCCGATTTACTTACTTATTCCATCATACTGTCTTCACCTCCCCACGTTAGCGTGGAGCACTGCCCACCAACATTACTCGTCCCTCTCTTCCGACAATTCTCAAGCTGCAAATGCTGTCTCATTACTATACATAACCAAACGGTTGCACTAAAATTCTAACTTAAGGCTTTCGACTACATCACCTCGAACTGACACCAGAGTTCGACGTCACTATACATTCTTTAAACTCCAACTTTTACTTTCTCAGACAATTCGTTCACACATAAGCAACAGCTCACATTCTTTAAGGATTTCACATCTATTCCACCACATTTTGACTAATACATCCATCCTCTTCTTTAAACTTCCAATGATCCCAAAATATGCTTACTTAGCGACTCTTACAACTAAAAACACTTGGTTTCTCCTTTGGGTAACTACCCACCACCACTCCGTGATGCTATCCCGAACATAATCATATCACCACGTCAACTTACACCCTACGTGCTCCAACAACCTGGTTAATACTCGAGCACCTCATCCGAAACTCCCAAAAACTTCTAGCTGATGCTTCCTCTTTCTCTAACATCACATCACTACGACGCTAGCTGGCACATTTAACTTGGCAATTATTGCCACTACATAACTGTACATTCCTCTCTCATAACATCACACTGCAGGCCAAAACTCTCATGGCCATTCATACACAACTCAAACTTATCTTCAAGACCTCATGCATAAATAACGAGTCTATCTCGCTACATTGTCTCTCCCCAGCTCTAGTTGAACCACAACACCCGAGTTTCTGATTGATTCTAACCTACTCGATTCTTGCTGGCTCCTTGCAATACCAAACCATTACATCGACATGGCGCATTTCCTCACAGATCGACATAATCTATACCCTCACTTCGTTTGTGCTAAATACTTCATTCTTTACGAACCATCCATCTCATAAGTAAAACGCTTACCTAAACAGCAACCTCTCACTATCTTAACACCCTACAAAGTGGTCCTTCAACTTTCAACCTTCTAATTCAAGTCTTCGGTCTCATACACCTTACACAACTGCCGACTTTAACGTCAATAGTTGACCTGTTGATACATCCTTAACCTATTCTTCAACATGAGTCCCTTATTGAGCCTAATCCTTCCAACATATCATAATCAAATTCGCATCCCGTCGTCCTCATTTCAATCTCACTCGTGAAACGTCAATATTACAAGATCACTTTAAAACTCTTATTCGGCGTCGAGGATATTTCATTCCTACTTCACCACACTACTCATAAAGAGTTGCTAATACCAATACCTTGATGACTTCTAGTCCTTCCCCTGAACACAACCGTCCCTCGACAACTGTATCTCCAGTCACCGCACGAGGGTACAGGCCCTCATGCAACCGACATTAAAGTCCACTTCTGACTCTTCCACTGCTCACCTCTCCTCTGGAACGCAATTACCAAAGCTACGAACATTCTCCTCTGATTGTCCAACACCTCTCCACTCTAGGAGTTCTTCCTTAGCTTAAAATGTAATACTCTACGACCTATTGAGTTCATAGCCTTCATGCCTGACAACGCAATAAATGAATCATTTCACACTTTTTATCATTTTAAAGAAACAACACTTGAAAACAACTTGGGTACACACGACCCCAACATTCTCATAACTCCAATGCCCTGCACAACGATCTTGAGGATCGTTTGCATGCAATCTTTCCGTAAAACTTAATCTTACTCAACCAAAAATATGTTGTTACGACAGAAATAAATATTGGATGAAAATCTTCCCATACGACAAAATTTTGAAAGAAATTTACCGACACGAAGTAAACTAGTCGGTCCTCACACTCATTTATATAACTTCGACATGTCAATACTCATTTTGGTTAGAAAGGTTGCACATTCAAACGTTTTCTTGGCTTATCATGAAAAGAGTGGAATATTTTGCAAATCGTAAACCTCAAGACTTCATTGTACGATGTAAATGGATTTGTATTTTTCTTTAAACATACACTTGCACACGCCGATTCATATCCGATCAAATTTGATATTTACACGATTATGAAAAATCTCATGTACACGTATACGAACTCAATGCATGAAACTCTACTTGCAATTGAAGGCTACTCACTCAAACAAGGTAAATCGCTTTACTCAAGCAACTTATCATTGACACTCTACTTCGACCAGTGGTCGCCCTCTCGGCCTTGCAATGATTTGCTATACATACATTCAACGGTCCACTTACTCAACCATTTCATACTATTTCGTTTTGACCAACTATCTCACTTTCCATTTCTACATGGTTTCATTTCACTATAGGTATCTTATTTCATTTATCCAGCTAATGGAAAGCTCGACCAAGAACCCAGGGCTCCATTGATAACCTTCAAGGTTTTGACACTGACTTTCCTTACCATCCTGACTGATCTATCCCATGATCTCTAGAATTGGGACTCTCCCGAAACAGGAGTCTTACTCAAACTCAAGCATTCTTCCTCTCCGAATCCACGAAAAGCTACCTTTAGACGACTCGTAATACTCTATACAACATTTCTTCTCTACTATGTATACGTACATTACATCACCACGACTTCTCATGAAACTTCCCCAACAGGGGGGGGTCTCAGTCTACCCCTCAGGGATCTTGCTGACATTCTAAAGTACTGGAACACGACATAAACACTAGCTTCTGACTACCACTTCGGAATAATAAGGCAGGTTAAGCACCTACATGTACCTGTAAGTTCGCAATTACACTGGCCAGGTGGAATCTCAAACTTACCTTACATGACAGTTCTCAGTATCCTATTAGTCCTATCTCTATAATAGTGTCATCCTAACGCATTTCCTGTATTTACAATAGTGCCCTCCTAACGCATTTCCTGATTCTCAGTTGTGATTTCTACTCCCAAGTTTAAGTTTAGGCCCGTCCGGTCACCTAAATCCCTTAAACCATGGCTCTGATACCAATTGTAACAACCCAGTCTAAATTAAGCATAACTAGCATTAATATTAAACAATTACAAACTGGATCCATAAAATTTCTTTACATCTGACTAAATAACTTAGGTTGGCGGAAACAACCTATACACAACTGAGAATAACTATTACTAGAATATGAGTGACGATATCTCTATCTGCATCTGTGCTCTATCCTGCTCTTGCTCGACTACCTGAGCCTCATGCAATCTGCTTGCCTGAAAATGTTTAGTTTGAAAAAATGCGAGGGTTAGACCATGAGGTCTAGTGAGTCCCTCCTGACAGTCCTCAAAACTTTTAAAGACAGTTTCTAACTTTCAAATATCTTTGCATAAAACTTTCTCATAACTTTCAAATGTATACAAGACTTTCAATAATAAACTTTCACATAGCTGAACAGTAAAAATCTTTCACGGATAAATCCGCTCCCGTAAATGGCACCCTGAAGTCACCCGAGGGTGACAACGAGTCAGTATCACGCTGCCTTACTGGGACTCATTCCCATGGCATAAACGGAACCTCCCCCCGACGTGAGTACTGGCGGAACCTCCCCCCGACTTAGCCAACTTACGTCTACACAATGTATGCATACATCTCACATAAAAGCATTCACGGAATAGGTCCGCCCCATAAATCATACACGGGATAGGCCCGCCCCATAAATCATACACAAATCTCATTTAAAACTGTTAAACAACTTTCATGCAAATTTAAAGCATAAGAATAAAACATGGCATTTCTCATCATGTATTTGCTTTAGAAAACATGTTAAAATCCACACGTTTTAGTTTAGAAAACTCACCTGATACGTTTGCTTCCCTCCTACCTTGCTCTGTACTCCCCAAACGATCTACCTGGGTTAAAGGATAAACACATAAGCTGACTAACCAAACGGTTCGGATACCACTTACCGGACACTCTCACTTTCCGGACGTTTCTACTTACCGGACACTAAAATGTCCGGACACCTCTGATTTCCGGATAACCACACTTTTCCGGACAGGTTACCGGATAACCTTACTTTTCCGGACCGAATAGTACCCGGACAACGACTCTTATGCGGACGACATAGATTTTCCGGACAACTCTATGTCCGGACACCTTCTACACTACGGTCAAGAACTTCCCGGACACTCACCTGGACACCTTCATACTTGAAGGTTTCCGGACGACTGCTGGGTGAACTAATTGGTTCGAAATCTTACTAAACACTCTGAAATCAGTAATATAATGCGACGAATCACTTACTTAAGCATCTATAATCATTTCTCCACAAACTTTACTGATTAAACTTGTTTTAATGATCCTTAACCTTCTTTAGGAGTCTTGAATGACTTTAGCAAGAACTCACTAACATTCTAACAATCAAAACATAGCAACAAAGTAGGAATCTGGGCTTCGAATTACCTGGTCTGATTGACTGCAGAACGAAATCCAAATCTTGAATCTTCTTCCAGGTTTCAATGCTTGATGCTCCTCTCAATCCAATGCACAAAACCTTCACCAAAACCCCTTTTCTCCTCCCTTTCTCTATAGAATCAGCCGCCAACAAATATACACAAATCAGAAAAATGGAATGTTGTCTAGGGTTTTGTGCCATTATATACTCCACCTCAATTTTACCAACTAGCCCCTCAACTTCCGCTTTTACTTACACTTGGACCATCGATAATAAAATAAATAAAACGTATTTTAACTATAAGAGTACCATAAATTATATAATTAACTATAAGAATATGAATTTTAAATATAAAAAATATGTTTATGTAGTGTATATGATATATAATAAAATATATAAATCAAAAAATATTCAATATTGGGCTCATTTCGAACGTATCGAAAAGACGATTATAATGATGTAACTTGTTAAAATTAAAACGTATTTTTAACGTATTTTAGTTAATAAACGATTATATGTGTTAAATGTAAAATTAAAATTATGAAAGTAAAATGTATAAAGTAAAGTAAGTAAATAAGTATAGGGGTTGAAAGTGTAAATTGCAATTGAAATTCACCAAAATCATCCACCACGGATGAATTTACATTGTTGACGGATCTTTTTAAAAGGCACACGGATCATGAGGGATAATCTGTGGGTCACGGCTTAGCCCACGGATTTTCAGGGTATTTTGATAAGATGGGAGAAAGAAAGGGTATTTTAATAAAGAGGATGTCAACTTAGGGCATTTTAATTAATTTCCCTATAATTAACTTGAATACGACCATTCTTCCAGCATTTTTCAAAAGCCAACACTTGTCAAATCGATTAAAGGCGTAGAAGCCTAAAACATTATAATTATGTTAAAGTATATATAATTAAGCTGAATATTAAAAGAATTTAAGTGAGTAAATGGTCGGAATGATTAAAAAGATGCTTATAATATAGTGCGAAACGAAATATGGTTGTTTGGTAAATCTTCATAATGAAATTAGAGCTTTGAATAGTCAAGGGAGGTTCAAGATACAAAATCATTTAGAGGGTTTTAGAATTATTAAGAGATAATTTTTTTTTTCCAAATAAGATTTACATCTTACGATTCAAAGTTTGTAACAATTAAGAAGTAAACAAACAAATCCTGAAACATATATAGGGGGTGTTTGGGATTGCTTATTAAATGGCTTATTAACTTGTTTAGTTTTGCCACCGCTTATAAGCAGTTTTTAGTGTTTGGATAGAAAAAAACTGCTTATACCGTTTTGTTACCGCTGATAAGCAATTTTTAGTAAGTCATTCAATTCTAATTTATCAACTAGTTTGAAACAAATTATGAGTTTGTTGGTTATTTTACATGTATAAGCAATCCCATAAATAACAACTTATTAGCTAGCCACAAGGGTTGTGGCATATTGGTTAAGGTCCTGGGGGATGTGAAATATCTCATCTGTCCAGGGTTCGAATCCAGGCGTACACAACAATTGTGGTCATTGAGGTGTAATCAGGGCTGATGTCTTATAGTCATAATTTGCCAAAGGATTAGTCTGGACATAGCCTAGGACACCCTTCAAAAAAAACTTATTAGCTTATTACGTTTTGGTACCACTATAAGCTAATCCAAACACTTTTTATAAAACTCCGTTTTAACATCACATAAGTTAATAAGCACTTTTACATAAAAGTATAAGTTATTTTAAATAAGCACTCCCAAACACCCCCATAATTGGCCTTAAAAGGTGGGGGTTCTGTTATGTGTCTTATACAAGGTGACGTAAGTCGTGGTGTGGTGGTAAGGTCAAATCTCAAGGCTTACGAGTTACAGTGAGGCCACAATGTTTTTCAAGGTATGCCTAAGGCGGCATATACATACATATACGCATTTATATATATATATATATATATATATATATAAATACACACATACATGCATACATACACATACATACAAAACTTTGTAGGGCGTTTTCACAACTTCACATATCATATACATACGTACATAAGGCCAGGTTCAGGGGAAAACCATAAAAAAATGAAAAACTAAGGAACACCCCCTGGTCATCTGGACGGTATGGACATGTGCGTACAATTAACTTGTAGCATGCACACATGGATGAAAACCAAAAAACAGATTCAGTTACCTTTATTTACATGTGCATACCGTCCGGATGAACGGTTGTCAAGATGTTCCTCAATTTTTCATTTTTTTTGAGATTTTCCCTTGAACCTCCATCTAGACACACACACACACACACACACACACATATATATATATATATATATATATATATATATATATATATATATATATGGGATGTTTCTTTTGCAAACCAGTGCATTCTTAGAAACTTTGCAAACTCAATCTAAGCCATTAACTCATTTGACCTATGGTTAAGAAAAAACGGTGGCATTATTGTAATTAATTGAACATTTTAATTCATTTGTGTAAAGGTAAGAGGCAGGTGAGGCTATATTGGGTATAACTAAAGTCAATATTCTTTCTCTCTCTCTCTCTCCTACGATTAACCCCTAGAAGTTCAAATCTTCTTCAAAAAATCAGGAGCAGGTTCCATGGGTTTCCTCTTTACTCCGCCGTCGCCACCACCACCACCATGCCGCTGTCGCTAACCCTACATGTCTCGCCGTCGCCACCATGGGTTTCCTCTTTACTCCGTAGTCGCCACCACCACCATCATACCGTCGTCGCTAACCCTACATGTCTCGTCGTCGCCACCATGGGTTTCCTCTTTACTCCGCCGTCGCCACCCCCACCACCATGCCGCCGTCGCTAACCCTACATGTCTCGCCGTCGCCACCACCACCACCATCCTCGCCGTCGTTGTCCTTGTGGTTTGTATACACCGAGATGAAACAGAATCTGAGCAAATGGGTCACTGGTTTTTCTTTTTGGAAGACTTTTTTCACCCCATCCCTAATCTCTATGTGGAAAATGCTTGGATTTGATTCCTATTCATGATTTTATCTTTTTCTGGGTTGATGATTTTGGATTGTCTTCATATGCACAAGTTGACTTCATGATTTTATCTTCTTGTTTCTGAGTTGATGATTTTTGGTTTCATGTTTCTAGGTTCATGATTTTGGTCTTTTTCTGGGATTTGTCTTCATGATTCTGGGTTCATAATTTTATATGATTTCATGTTTATGGGTTCATGGTTTTATATGGATTCATGATTCTGGGTTCATGGTTTTATGGATTCATGTTTATGGGTTCATGATTTTATATTGCTTCATGTTTCTGGGTTCATGAATTTATATGGCTTTATATTTCTGGGTTCATGATTTAGTCTGGTTTCATGTTACTGTCGTCGGAGACCAAGATGTCAATCTCTCATGAATAATTGATTTTTTTCCTGGAACTGTTACCAAAAATAAAATAATATATATAAAAAGTGAAATAAAAAATACGTTAGAAATCCCTAAAATACCCTCTATAAATTAAATGTATAAAAAAATAAAAACAAAAAAAGAAATTCCCTGATTGGTTGATTTTGGTTTGTAGAGTTTCTAAGAATGCACTAGTTTGCAAAATATACCGACCCTATATATATATATGTGTGTGTGTTTATATATAAACCCTATCGTGAGAGTGTTAAGAAGGGATCTCCACCCTTAGATTAATTCTAATTGAAGATCAATTGAAATTACCCTTCTAAGCTAATCATACGTGATACTAAGACGTCTCGCCTTCTCTAAAAAAGTTTAACTTCAGTTTTTTTTCATCAAAATAGATAATGTTTTGACACATGACACCATATATGACAAGAAATATTGTTGTTATTTTCTTGCATACATTGCAATAGATATATGATCACAAGAAACGTATATAATCATGCTTTAACATTAGAGTAAACTACGATTTTCGTTCCTGTGGTTTAGTGTTTATAACTATTTTCGTCCTTGGTCTTTAAAAACTGCTTTTTTCATCCCTATGGTTTTAATTTGCTGCTTTTTTTCGTCCTTGATTCAACTTCCGTTAGAAAACTCACGGTAACCCCTCCCATGTGCTTATCATGTGATGGGCATTTTTGTCTTTTCAAGTTCTTTTTATTTTTACCAGTTATAAAAGTGTTTAAACCCCTTATTTCCCCCACACACCCTTGACCCTTCTCGATCTAAAGCTTCTCCATCTCTCTACAGTGTTCAAAGCCCTTTCCATACGTAATCGAAATTTCTCCACAGTAATCGAAATCGAAAGGTTTCTAATCGTAATCAAAAGGTTTCTCCACAGTAAGTTTTCTTGAAAGATTTCAGCAAGTAAGAAGTGTGAAACAATCTTCAAAACCCTTCTCGATCGAAAGCTTTTCGATTCAAAGCTTCAAAAACCCAAAACTGCCATGGTTATGTGCAATTGTGGAGTTGTACCAGTGATTCGAACATCATGGACAAGAGCAAATCCTGGACGCCGTTTTTTGTCATGTTCAAAAAATTGTGGATTTATCGATTGGGTCGACAACCCTATGTGTCCATGAGGTATGGAGATAATTCCAGGTTTACTAAGAAACAAAAACACTCTTGAAGCCATCGTACGAGCCAAGACATTTGAAGTTCGCATGTGGAAAGTGATTTCATTCACTAGTTGGATTGTACTAGCAATTTTCATGTTTTATCAGTCGCTATTGTAATGGTTTGTTAGGATGCTGTTGTACTGGGTTGTTATGCAATTTCAGCTTGATAACTTGACTTCTCTATTTTTTTTGTAATGGAAGAGAACCCAAAATTCGATTTGGCCAAAACTAGTATGATTAAGAACTGATTTGGATCTGTTCAATTTGGCCAAAACTTATTAAGAACTGATCTGATTAAGAACTATTCTGTTCAATTTGGCCAAAA
The DNA here is from genome assembly GCA_033807775.1 of Saussurea involucrata. Lineage (NCBI taxonomy): Eukaryota > Viridiplantae > Streptophyta > Magnoliopsida > Asterales > Asteraceae > Saussurea > Saussurea involucrata. Next base: position 144,755,858 of record CM066314.1, on the reverse strand, counting down.
TTCAATTTGACCAGACACCAACCACATGGTCTGATTAAGAACAGAATACCCACATGATCTGATTAAGAATCGATCTGTTCAATTTGGCCAAAGTTCAATTGACCAAACACCAACGACATGGTCTGATATTAGAGATAAGACAAAGTGCTTCTATGTTATACAACACTCATGAAGAATATAACAACAGGCAATGAGTAGGTAAACCCAGCTCCATTCTGAACAGAATACTCACATGGTCTGAACCCATTCTGAACAGAACACCCATACTGAAAGCATTTTTGCATAAAATCGATTAAGCATAAAAATCCCAATCTGAAAGCATTTATGTTGCAATTCTGTTTTAAGATAAGGGAACCAACACATGAGCAAAACCAAAACCATGGGGAAGAAGGAGATGAATGAGGGTCTGTCAAAAGTGGTGAAAGTATTAGGGTAAAATGAAATAGAAAGGAATAAGGGGTCCACATGAGGAGAAAGACAAAATTGCCCATCACATGATAGGCACATGGGAGGGGTTACCGTGAGTTTTCTAACGGAGGTGGAATGAAGGACGAAAAGAGTAGTAAATTAAAACCACAGGGACGAAAAAAGCAGTTTTTAAAGACCATGGACGAAAATAGTTATAAACATTAAACCACAGGGACGAAAATCGTAGTTTACTCTTAACATTATAACAAGACATAGTTTTCATCATAAACTCCCATGTCGTTTTTCAAACTTCCTGTAATTTCAATCAAATATTTCTAAAAAGTAATGATGTGAATTATAAACAAAATCCATGCTTACATGACTGCCATGGTCAAAGTGAGTCAATTGATTTTGTCGCGTGCATTTTGTTGGTTTGTTTATAAATCAAAAACTTCGATATTACAATCTTATCATTTACTCTCTATTCAATATAACTTAGTTAAAATGATATATCAGTATTATATTATATAATTTTGGATGGTATTATATTATAAACCATGTTTTGTTGCATCCTCTTACAAACCAATGTGTGCATAATCTGAGATACATATATGTAATATCCCATATGAATGTATGTCCATTATATGTATATATTCTTGAACGTATACATATGCATATGTATATGCACATTGTTCACATATGCACACTGATTTGTTCACATATACACATTGGTTTGCATGAAGTACAACAAATACATGGTTTGCATTTTACGGAGTCTCTCTCTCTCTCTCTATATATATATATATATATAGAGAGAGAGAGAGAGAGAGAGAGAGAGTTATATACATATGATGGAGTGTTTGACCAAGATTTTGGGAAGAAGAAGCAAGTGAAGTGAGAGATGGTTTATGATGGAGTTGATGTTTGGTGATTATGACAATTTATGTGTTGTCGCAAACTTGTAGGCCAATAGATACATATACCAATCGTTGTCGTTGCATCCCATGGCCCAAAAGGAGTGGTGGGAGATTGAGAACCGATGATTTCATTTATAATTTGTCGTGATTTTGATTACAATCAAAACTATAATTTTCGAAAAATCATCATGTTTTCTTTTGTTGTGCTTCTTTATTTTTGGTTAACAAAATAATATTTTTGGATTAGACAGATAAAAAATCGTAAAATGTGAGATCGAAACAATGTCCCATTCTAGAATAGAAGTTCGTTGATTTTTGTCATTTTCTCCATATTTTTGTCCACATTCTTAATCTTCCGCCTCTCATATTATATACACACACATATATATATATATATATAGGGTAAAGATCAAGGGAGAACTTTGAAAATAAAAAGAACCGGAGAACCATGACAAAACGGATGAAAAAATATATCAAAATGGATGTCAAATTAAAGATAATAAAATGATGGATTTTTGGTGTACTATCTTTTGCTTCAATTTTTGTAATATTTCGTCAATTTTGAATTTAAAATATAAAGGGTAAATATTTTTTTTATTAAAAAAATTGGTTATAACTACCTTTTAATTCATAAACATTGAATCATCTTAATCTAACGGCTTGGATGGGTTCTTCAGTTCTTTTCTTTTTCATGGTTCTCTCCCGATCTCATCCCTATATATACTAGGTTCGAACCGTGTATTACACAGGGTAATTTAAAAAAATTAAATTATGCCAGAAAACTTATCTTACAGATATGAATGATCATCGAAAGTATGGTGCTACTTTTCCAAGCTTTTTTCCCTTCAAAGTTGTTTTTTTTGCAGCTGGTTACAAAATGTCCTTGTTTTAGACAGTTTTCACAAAATATGTTTTGCAAAAAATTAATAAAAAATATGAATAAATATTAAGAATTTATAAAACAAAATTTATAATATAACGTAAATGAAATTATGGAAAAGTACATAGTTAAAGAATTAATAAAATAAAAATCACGTATCATAAAGTACCAAATACTTCTTTATATACAACATTCTTTGTTCTATTGCTAATTATACATTCATCATCTATAATTAATATTTTTAAACCTTGCCTACTTTTTACTCTAGATAAAGCAACATACAACTGACCATGGGTGAAGACTGTTTGTTTTAGAAACAAACCAACCTTTGATAATGACTGTCCCTGGCTTTTATTTATGGTCATGGCAAAACATACAACAATTGGAAGTTTAGAACTCATATTTTTTAAAAAGGTTACCAAATACTTCTTTATATACAACATTATTTGTTCTATTGCTAATTATACCTTCATCATCTATAATTAATATTTTTAAACCTTGCCTACTTTTTACTCTAGATAAAGCAACATACAACTGACCATGGGTGGAGACTGGTTGTCTCAGAAACAAACCAACATTCAATAATGACTGTCCCTGACTTTTATTTATGGTCATGGCAAAACATACACCAATTGAAACTCATATTTTTGAAAAAGGTTTGAACTCATAATCCAAAAGTCAGTTGATAAGTGCTATTTTTTTTTCAAGTAATTAAATCTCTTAAGATAATTCTAAAGGTGTTTCGTTGACAGAATGAAATTTGATAGAATTGTAGTTCGTCGAAGGAATTCGACTTTGAAGTAAAAACTGATATGAAATTGCAAAAAGAAAATTACGACAATTTAGTGATTATTTGTATCAAATCCCATACTAATTTCAACAAATCTCATACTAATCACGACACATTAATTCGTATATGTTTATGATATTTAATAATATAATTAAATCCAAAAATATTCAGTATTTGGCTCATTTCAAAGGTATTGACGAAGCGATTACAATCGTATAATTTGTAAAAAATAGAGATGTTTTTTTAATGCATTTTAGTTCATATACATTATTTATGTTTATATAATAAGAGTCTAAAATGAAAAATGAAAAATAAAAAAGTAATAGATTAAAACTAAACTACATACCTAATTATAAGGGTAGTAAATGTAACGTATAAATTAAAAAATTGAATTAAGGAGAGATTTAAGGAGGAGTGAATGTGGGTGTGCTAATTGAACTTATAATGTAAACTGCGTCCAGATACATGTTTAGGCGGGAAAATACTGAAGTCGGCTCACCAAAAGACGACACGTGGCATGCTAGTTACTTATTTATTATATGTATAGATATAGGCTCCTTTTGTAAACTCAAAAAATGGTATAAACTATGAAACCAAGGGTATTTATGTCTTTTTATAAACTTTGTATTTTTAGAAACAACCAACTCCTTAATTATCTTCATATCTCTCTCTCTCTCTCTCTCTCTCTCTATCTCTCACGATCCACCATCACCATCAAGTTCCGACGACTTCCTCCCACTCCGGCGACCTCTTCCCAATTCCGGCGAGTTTCATAAACTGTTCGAGTTTCATAAACAAATTTTTCGAAAAATTTAAAGTTTTTTAAGTTTCATAAACCGTCTTTCGAAATTTTCAAGTTTCATAATCTGATTATTCATATGGGAGAAAATACATGAAACTTAAAAATCTGGTTATTCATATGAGAAAAAAATATATGAAACTTCGAACATATATGATTATTTCGAAAAAATCAGATTATTCATATGGGATAAAATATATGAAACTTACAAATCCAACAAACAGATCATGAAACACTTTATGGAACTTGAAAATTTCGAAAAACAGTTTATGAAACTTAAAAAACTTGAAAATTTCAAAAAAACAGTTTATGAAACTCGCTGGAATTGGGGGGAGGTCGCCAGAGTGGGAGGAGGTCGTCGCTAGTGGGAGGCGGTCACCGCCAATGGGAGGAGGTCGCCAGAATTGGAGTGGGAGGCGTCGCCAGTAGGAGGAGAACGTCGCCAGTGGGAGGCTGTCGTCGCCAGTGGGAGGAAGTTGCCGGTGGGAGGAGGTCGCCGAAATTGGATGGTGATGATGGATCGTGTGTGAGAGAGAGAGAGAGAGAGAGATAGCGAGAGAGAGATAATTGAGAAAAATATGGAGAGATTAGTTACTAAAATAGATACTTCAAATTAATTATTAAAATTAAATTTAAACTAATTAAAACATATTCCCAAACTACCCTTTTTCTAAATATTTTTTAATCAAATTTAAATCTGAAAATTCTTCAATCGTTGATCAAAAAATCAGATGGCCTAGATAGGTTCACAAAGTTTACACATTTATTTGGGTTTACAAAAAAAGCTCCCTATATATATATAAGCATGAGATCATTTGAGAAGTGTCATTTTGGGTGAGAAGTGTGAGAAGTACTTTTAAACTGTTGATCACTTTTAATCAAATACCCTCCCATGAATTATGGCTTAAAAGGGAATTGATCTAGTGCATCTTATCTTGGTGCATCTCATCCTAATGTTCGTTCATTTCTCATACAACGGTTGATAGCCACTTCTCACGCTTCTCACCATATTTAGCACTTCTCACCATATTTAGCACTTCTCACCGGAACCCAACCATATATATAGGTGTATATAGCCATAAGTTCAAATAAGAAATGCTAAGTGTGTGAGAAATAGAGAAGTAATCCTAGCCATTCATACGGTCAAGATCGGATTTGACTTGTCAAAATTTGCGGCTTTGACTGGTCAAGAATTGCGGCTTTGACTGGTCAAAAGTTGTGGCTATTCCAAAAAATAGAAGGACAGTTTCGTAACTTTTACAAATACGTCGGACGAGTTCATATGTGAATCTGTGTGATTCACAGATGAACTATATGTTCAAACGTGAACCCGTGTAATTCAAATATGAACTCTTTTTAACTGATTCACATATGAACCTTTGTGATTAATTAACTGATTCACATATGAACTAATTAACTGTAGGTTCATATGTGAACCAATTGAACTAATTAACAGATTCACATATGAACCTTTGTGATTCATATATGAACTAATTAACAGATTTTCATATGAATTATTTAACTGATTCACATATGAACGTATAGTTTATATGTGAATCACACAGGTTCACATATGAACTCGTCCCGTGTATTTTACGAAACTACCCCTCTATCTTCTGCAGGCTGTAATAACCCCAATTTGAATGTGGTAAATTAAATGGAAGTTAAGGGGCATATTTGTTATTTATGAGAAGTTTAAGGGTAAAAAAAAATTGAAAATTGGAAATTAATTCCCTTTTTTTTTCTTGGTGCGCCACTTTTGTTAGTAAATAGGAAAACATGTCTTTTTAGGGTTATGAGGGTATGTGGCTGTTGCTGTCATCGAGAGAGAGAAAAAGCAGAAAGAAAGAAATGGAGGTCTTGTGTGTGTCCCCTGTGTGTGCGCCGAGAAGAAGCAGCGAGAGAGAGAAAGACGACGAGAGATAGAGTCAGCGAGAGAGAGAGAGACGACGAGGGAGAGGGCGACGAGAGGAAGAGGCAGCGAGAAAACGAGATGGACGGAGTTGGTTTCCGGCAGAAAAGAGGTCGATGGTGTTGGTGGTTCTTGGTGTTGGACACGAGTTAAATCGACACGAAGAAGGAGATAGTGGCTGGGGTTCGACGACGACGATCTAGAGGGAAATTGCAGGTCACCGGCGATAAAGAAGGAACACCGGCGGTCGGCTGCCGGAGGTGGTCGCCGGAAGTGGTGGCTGAGGTGGTGTCTCAACCCTAGGAGAAACATCCTAATACTATTTTTTTTGGTGGGTGGCGGTTGTGAAAACGCAGGGAGAGGGAGAGAGGAGTTCTTGGTGGCGATTTCTTTTGGAGAAGGAAGGAAATTGTTTTGCAATCCAATTTCAAGTAAGTAATCTAACTCTTTTCTCTTTAGCTGTGGTTTATTATGATTAGAAATGAGATTTGGGGTTTGCAAGCTTAATCTTGTTGAGTTGTTTTAGTTTTGAATCAATTGGCTTATTGGGTTTTTGTTGAGTAAATGAGTTGTTGGAACTGGAATTTGTTAGAGAGAATCGAATGATGGAAACCATTTGCAATTCGTTTGTGTTTGGGAAGCCACGTGACCTTATTTCAATTTTAAGTGAGCCACAGATTTGTTTATGAAATGGGAATTTGTTAGAAAGTTCATATTTAGGCCAAGCCATGTGGCTCGCATCAATAATTTCCAAGAGAAAGTTTGTTGAGCCAATGTGATTGGTAATTTATTTTAGAATGGATTTGATAATTTAATTATTAACTATTAATAATTTTTGGAAGGGTCGTTGTTGGGCCTAATTATTTTGGGATCCGGTATTTGATATAATAATGAGATCTGGAGTGTGATTAAATTATAAGAATCTAGAGTTAATATTTGGGCTAGTGAGTGAAGTCCAGAACACAAGTTTGAGTTAGAAATGAAATTTATCAACTTAGATAATTGGAGAGAGTATGTCGGAAGTAAGCTCAAGTATCGATCATTAGAGTATGATGCACGTTTTCTAATATAATAGGTGTTCCACCTAGAGATCGGAAGCGAAAGTGAGAAGCTTTGGAGCGAGCAAGCCATGTGAGTTTTCTAACTAAAATACGTGTTTTTTTAAAGTGCTTCTAAAGTAATTTCATGATGAGAAATGCCATGATTTATTAATATGCTTTTAATTGCATGAAAGATGTTTAAAGTTTTATATGAGATGTATGCATACATTGTGTAGACGTAAATTGGCTAAGTCGGGGGGAGGTTCCGCCAGTACTCACGTCGGGGGGAGGTTCCGTTTATGCCATGGGAAGTGAGACCCAGTAAGACAGCGTGATACTGACTCGTTGACACCCTCGGGTGTCTTCAGGGTGCCATTTACGGGAGCAGATTTATTCGTGATAGATTGTTACTGTGCAGTTATGTGAAAGTTTATTATTAAAAGTTTTATTTACTTGAAAGTTATGAAAAGCTTTTAAATGATTTTGAGAACTGTCAGGAGGGACTCACTAGACCTCATGGTCTAACCCTCGCATTTTCAAATTAAAACCTTTTCAGGAAAACAGGTGACGAAAGGCTCTAGCAAGTGAGCAAGGAGTTAGCAAGGAAGCCTGATAGCATAGCGACACTATAGTTCTATTTAGTTAAATTCTCAGTTGTGTATAGGTTGTTTTCGCCAACCTAACTTCGAGACTTATGTAAGAAATTTTTGGGACCCATTTTTGGGATGTTATGTTTTATATGAATTGTATGCTTATTTTAGACTGGGTTGTTACAATTGGTATCAGAGCCATAGTTTAAGGGATTTAGGTGACCGGAGGGGCCTAAACTTAAACTTTGGGAGTAGAAATCACAACTGAGAATCAGGAAATGCGTTAGGAGGACACTATAGTGGAAATAGGACTAATGGGGTACTGAGGACTGTCATGTAAGGTAAGTTTGAAATTCCACCTGGCCAGTGTAATTACGAACTTACAGGTACATGTATGTGCTTAACCTACCTTATTATTCCGAAGTTGTAATCTGAAGGTAGTCATGTGTCGTGCTCTAGTAATCTAGAAGGCCAGCAAGATCCCTGAGGGGTAGACTGAGACCCCTTATTGGGGAAGTTTCGTGAGAGATCATTTATGATGTGAAGAATGTATACATCGTAGAGACGAGATGTTGTTTAGAATATTATGAGTCGTCCAGAGATAGATCTTCGTGGATTCAAAGAGATAAAATGATTGATTTTGAGTAAGACTCCTGATTCTAGAAAGTCCCAATTTTAGAATTCGTGCGATAAGATCAGTCAGTATGGTAAGGAATAGCAGTGTTGAAATCTTGAGTGTACCAATAGAGCCCTGACTTCTTAGTCGAGTTTTTCAATGGCAGGGTAAGTGAAATAAGATACCTATAGTGAAATGAAAGCATGTAGAAGTAGAAAACGAGATAGCTGATCAGAACGAAAGTAGTAGGAAATGGTTGAGTAAGTGAGATGTGGAAAGCGTGTTCGGCAAGTTATTGCGTGACCGAGAGGGCAACCTTTGGTCGTAGTTAAAGCGTCAAGGATGAGCTGTGTGGGTAAAGCGGTTGACCTTGTTAGAGTGAGTAGCCTTCATTTACAAGTAGAGTCTCATGCATGACGTTCTTATATGTGACATGACATTTTCACGGTTTAAGTTAAATGTGTAAATATAAATTTTGATTGAAAATGAGTCAAATATGCACGCGCATGTTTAAAGAAAAGGGAGATTTCATTCACATTGCACATCGAAACTTTGAGCTTAACGATTTGCAAAATATCCTACTTTTCACGATAAGTCGAAATTGTTACAAAAGGTCAAGAAAATGCTTACCTGCAAATCATTTATAACCAAAATGTTTATTGACCTATTGATACCATACAAATGAGTGTGAGAACCGACTGGTTTATTTTGTGTCGGTAATTCTTTCTTAATTGCGACATATGAGAAAATTTTCATGAAATATATTACTGTCGTAATAACATTGTTCGGTTTGAGTAAGATTAAGGTTCATGAAAGGAAGCATGCAAACGATTCTCGAATCGTTGCGCAGGGTGTTGAGGCTATAAGAGTGATGGGACATGTGTACCCAAGTTGTTTTCAAGTGTTATTTATTTAAAATGATAAAAGGTACGAATTGATTTATCTACTTCGTTGTCATGCATGAAGGCTATGAACTCACTGGGTCGTAGGACATTATATGTTAAGCTAAGGACGAACTTCAAGTGTGGAAAGGTGTCAGAAATTTCAGGGAAGAATGTTGTAGCTCTAGTAAGTGTGTTCAAGAGGAAGGTGATCAGTGGTAGAGTCAGAAGTGGATCATAGTCACGGTTGAATGAGGGTTTGCACCCTTGTTCGGTATCTGGAAGTGCGGTTGTCAAGGGACGGTTGTGACCAGATGAAGGACATAAAGCCTTCAAGGTGATGGTTTTAGCAACTCGTTAGGAGTAGCGTGGGGAGGAAGAACGAAATGTCTTTGGCGTGGGAATATGAGTTCGAGGTAAGCTTGTAATGTTGTCGTTACATGAGTAGGTTTCGAAAAGAGGGAGACCGATCATGAAGGTGATTAGAGTATGTTGGAAGAATTAGGTTCCGTAAGGAATCCTTGTTAAAGAATAAGTTAAGAAAGTAGGTACAAGTTGTCAGTTGATGTAGAAGTCGACAGTGGTGTACGAAGGCCGAGGCCGAAGACTTGAACCAGGAAGTTGAGAGTTGATAGAACACCTCGTAGGGGTGCTAAGAGAATGAGAAGTTATCGTTTTGATTAAGCGTTCTATTTACGAAGTATGGAGGGTTCTTAGATGATGAGGTATGTAACTCGAGCGAAGCGAGTGTGTAGATTTTATCGTCCGGTGAGGGACTGCGTCCAGCTTATGTAAGGGCTCGGATCGTAAGGAGCGAGCAAGAACGTTTACTTTCGAGCTAATTGGGAACTAGGAAGTTATAGTTCAGCTAGAGTGAGAAAGGACAAATAGCGAGATAGGCTCGATTGTGTGTGCGAGAAAATGTGAAGGCAAGTATGAATTGTGTAAGAATGGCCATGAGAGACTTGGTCTGCAGTGTGATGTTAAGGGTGAGGAATGTACAGTTATGTAATGGCATTAATTGCCAGGTTAAATGTACCAGCTAGTATCGTAGTGAGGTGATGTTAGAAAGAAAGAAAGCATCAGTTAGAAGCTTTCGGGGTTTTCAGATGAGATGTACGACCTATTAACCAGATTGTTGGAGCACATAGTGTGTAAGTTGACTTTATGGTGTGATTGTATTCGGGATAGAAAGACGGAGTAGTGATGTGAGATTACCCAAAGGAGAAACCAAGTGTTTTTGGTTGTAAGAGTCGCTAAGTAGGTATATGTTGGAATCATTGAAAGTTTCAAGAGGATGAATAGTGGATTAGCCAAATGTGTTATACTAAATGCTAGATATTTGCAGAACGTGAATTGTTTCTTATGTGAGGGGGAAGGACCCTAGAGGGAGATAGATGGAAATTTGGTTATGTTTAAAGAATGATGATGACTATGAGTCGGAGCGGTAGTATGACCATTAGTTGATTTGAAACGTCATGATAGATGTACAAGCCTTGGATTTGTTAAGTAATGGCATTTATTTGTTATTACAGGATGTGTTTCAATTCTACCGAAATTCTTACTAAGAATTGTTTAGGGAAAATCGATAAGTTAAAGTGAGAAGTTGATGGTAGTATGATGGGATATGTAAATCTCAAATTATTTGGTAAAATTGTGAATGGTTGGGTTACTCAGTAGAGTGTTAGTTAAGAAATCAGTTTTGACTGATGGATTTTGTGAATACCAGCATAACGAGGTGTTGATGCTAAGTTATTATAAATGATAATTTAAGGAGGATAGAAAGATATGAATTGCGTCTCAATTGGAGTTTATCTTTTGAAACAAGTTGATATTTATAATGGGAATGGGTTGGTCAAGTTAAAGATGCTTGTGATAAAGAGAAGAATTGAATTGCTTTGTGAGATAAGGATCAGTGGTTATATTGCACTGACCGAATAGGGCAGTTGAGTTAGGAAACTGTTTATGTGGTCGTGAATCAGATAAGAATAATTAGGGAGTGGTAGGTAATGACATGCTTGCAACCTGTGTTCACATGTTATGATTTATAGGATGGATCACGAGAGTTCGTGGGAAAGTGTTATTGGGATTAACACCACGACCGTTAAGGAATTATTTAAGGTAAATCTAAGTAAGGAAGCCGGGATGACTATTCGTGTCTATCTGATCTCATGGTTGTGGTGGGTGATCGAAAGAATTATAGGACCCGAGTATCGTGGTGTTCCGAAAGTAATAAACCCGACTAGAAAATGAAAAAAAATAATAATAAGATGATTGCATATTATGGTTATAAACAGAGATCGTGAGTCTAATCAGAGTTGCGCAGCAAAGGCGTGATAGTAGGTTGTTATTGTTTCGTTATTAGAAAGATCTATTCTGAGAGTTAGAGATTTAAACTTTGATAATCTTTTGTCGTCGGTTATCTTTGGAGTGAATTCCGGGACGGAATTCTTTTAAGGAGGGGAGATTGTAATAACCCCAATTTGAATGTGGTAAATTAAATGGAAGTTAAGGGGCATATTTGTTATTTATGAGAAGTTTAAGGGTAGAAAAAATTGAAAATTGGAAATTAATTCCCTTTTTTTTTCTTGGTGCGCCACTTTTGTTAGTAAATAGGAAAACATGTCTTTTTAGGGTTATGAGGGTATGTGGCTGTTGCTGTCATCGAGAGAGAGAAAAAGCAGAAAGAAAGAAATGGAGGTCTTGTGTGTGTCCCCTGTGTGTGCGCCGAGAAGAAGCAGCGAGAGAGAGAAAGACGACGAGAGATAGAGTCAGCGAGAGAGAGAGAGAGACGACGACGAGGGAGAGGGCGACGAGAGGAAGAGGCAGCGAGAAAACGAGATGGACGGAGTTGGTTTCCGGCAGAAAAGAGGTCGATGGTGTTGGTGGTTCTTGGTGTTGGACACGAGTTAAATCGACACGAAGAAGGAGATAGTGGCTGGGGTTCGACGACGACGATCTAGAGGGAAATTGCAGGTCACCGGCGATAAAGAAGGAACACCGGCGGTCGGCTGCCGGAGGTGGTCGCCGGAAGTGGTGGCTGAGGTGGTGTCTCAACCCTAGGAGAAACATCCTAATACTATTTTTTTGGTGGGTAGCGGCTGTGAAAACGCAGGGAGAGGGAGAGAGGAGTTCTTGGTGGCGATTTCTTTTGGAGAAGGAAGGAAATTGTTTTGCAATCCAATTTCAAGTAAGTAATCTAACTCTTTTCTCCTTAGCTGTGGTTTATTGTGATTAGAAATGAGATTTGGGGTTTGCAAGCTTAATCTTGTTGAGTTGTTTTAGTTTTGAATCAATTGGCTTATTGGGTTTTTGTTGAGTAAAGGAGTTGTTGGAACTGGAATTTGTTAGAGAGAATCGAATGATGGAAACCATTTGCAATTCATTTGTGTTTGGGAAGCCACGTGACCTTATTTCAATTTTAAGTGAGCCACAGATTTGTTTATGAAATGGGAATTTGTTGGAAAGTTCATATTTAGGCCAAGCCATGTGGCTCGCATCAATAATTTCCAAGAGAAAGTTTGTTGAGCCAATGTGATTGGTAATTTATTTTAGAATGGATTTGATAATTTAATTATTAACTATTAATAATTTTTGGAAGGGTCGTTGTTGGGCCTAATTATTTTGGGATCCGGTATTTGATATAATAATGAGATCCGGAGTGTGATTAAATTATAAGAATCTAGAGTTAATATTTGGGCTAGTGAGTGAAGTCCAGAACACAAGTTTGAGTTAGAAATGAAATTTATCAACTTAGATAATTGGAGAGAGTATGTCGGAAGTAAGCTCAAGTATCGATCATTAGAGTATGATGCACGTTTTCTAATATAATAGGTGTTCCACCTAGAGATCGGAAGCGAAAGTGAGAAGCTTTGGAGCGAGCAAGCCAGGTGAGTTTTCTAACTAAAATACGTGTTTTTTTAAAGTGCTTCTAAAGTAATTTCATGATGAGAAATGCCATGATTTATTAATATGCTTTTAATTGCATGAAAGATGTTTAAAGTTTTATATGAGATGTATGCATACATTGTGTAGACGTAAATTGGCTAAGTCGGGGGGAGGTTCCGCCAGTACTCACGTCGGGGGGAGGTTCCGTTTATGCCATGGGAAGTGAGACCCAGTAAGGCAGCGTGATACTGACTCGTTGACACCCTCGGGTGTCTTCAGGGTGCCATTTACGGGAGCGGATTTATTCGTGATAGATTGTTACTGTGCAGTTATGTGAAAGTTTATTATTAAAAGTTTTATTTACTTGAAAGTTATGAAAAGCTTTTAAATGATTTTGAGAACTGTCAGGAGGGACTCACTAGACCTCATGGTCTAACCCTCGCATTTTCAAATTAAAACCTTTTCAGGAAAACAGGTGACGAAAGGCTCTAGCAAGTGAGCAAGGAGTTAGCAAGGAAGCCTGATAGCATAGCGACACTATAGTTCTATTTAGTTAAATTCTCAGTTGTGTATAGGTTGTTTTCGCCAACCTAACTTCGAGACTTATGTAAGAAATTTTTGGGACCCATTTTTGGGATGTTATGTTTTATATGAATTGTATGCTTATTTTAGACTGGGTTGTTACACAGACCACACGAGGAATTATCCGACGTTTCACAGTCAAAGCCGTAAATGTTGACCAGATGAAGGGCTAGGATCATTTCTCTGTTTCTCACACACTTAGCATTTCTCATTTGAACCTCTCCCCATATATATGTAGGGGTTAAATCAAATGAGAACTACAAATATGTTATAAAATCGTGAGAACCCATATAAATATATTTTTTACATGATATTTTTTCATCAAATGCTAGGATTTAATATATTTTGCTTCACATATATTTGTTTTATAATATGATTGTTTTATATGGATTTGTTTCACCATGTGAATCTTTTTTACATGTATTTTCCATTTAACTAGGTGAATCAAAATTCATTTTTCACATGTAATCTTTTCACAAGGTGAACACAAACATATGTGAAACAATATCTTAAATAATAGGTTTTATGAAAAAAAAATCTTGTAAAAAATATTTTTACATTGGTTCTCACATGTTTGTAATATTTGTGGTTCTCATTTGATTATCGTCCTATATATATATATATATATATATATATATATATATATATATATATATATATATATATATATATATATATATATATATATATATATATATAGGCTGGGTATCAAATACAAACCAAATGGATTGTACAAACCCGTACAAACTCAATATACCTTCATGAATCTGCAATTTGTATAATTTGGCTTCATGAATCTATATTTTGGCTTCATGAATATAAAATTTGGCTTCATTAATCTATATTTTGGCTTCATGAATCTATATTTTCCGGTGGAGCCCTAAAATACCCTTATGGATATAAAAAAAGAAGTTATGGATATAAAAAAAAGTTACGTGATTGTTGGAGATGAAAAAATTTGCTAAAAGCCCTAAAATACCCTTATGGATAAAAAGAAGAAGTTACATGATTGGTGGATATGAGTTTGTACAGTTTGTACAAACCATTTGGTTTATACCCGATACCATATATATATATATATACACACACACACACACACATATATATATATATATAGGACGGTAATCAAATGAGAACCGTAAAAAGGTTAAGGACCGTAGGGACTAATCTTCATCATTAAAGAGTTTTAATCAAAGGTTATTAAATATGATGGCAATTTTGTAATATTAATAAAACCTATGTGTAATCTCACATCTGAATTGAATACTGAAAGGGCATATTAGGTTTTTTAGTTATAACCCACTTTCTTTGACTACTTTGGCTTTTAATATTCAAAACTTGGTACGGCCCAGATCCGGATGCTCTTTGCAAATCGACCCAACTAGGTCTGTGTTTTTGTTCATCTGGAAGAGGTTATAAATTTGTACCAAAATCTCACATCCCACCGCCTTCCTCCAGAACCCCGACATGGAAGAAGATGAGAAACCAGAAGAAGCAAAAGCAAAGGAAGACGACGAGATTATGGTGGAACAAAACCCTAGATCCAAAAATAGGGAAATCTTAGTGTTTTGTTCAAAGTTTCTCTGATTTTTGAAACAAAACCCTATAATCTAGAACAATGGGGCAAAGCGGAGAAATTAATGAATCAGATCATGGAGCTGAAGTTCACCGCCAAAAGCTTCAACGACAGGCAAGAAAGTGTGAGAAAGATGTGAAATCCGAGTGTTTCATATGGTGAATCGGTGATCATAGACATAAATTTTATTTGATTTCATTACGTGAAAATAGATTATAGATGAAGTTTTTGTTTGATTTCATGTGGTGAACTAAGATATACATGAACTTATTTTTGGATTTCATTAGATGAAATAATATATTTATGAAAATTGTGATTTATTTCATGTGGTGAAATAAAGTTAGTATGTGTCATATGGTGAATCATTGTGTTTCATATACTGAATCCATATGTTTCATATGGTGAATCTCATTGTTTCATATGGTGAATCTCATTGTTTCATCTGATAAGTGAATTTATAAGTTTCATATGGTGAATCTCATTGTTTCATATGGTGAATCTCATTGTTTCATTTGACGAGTGAATTTATAAGTTTCATCTGGTGAATCCATTGTTTCATATGGTGAATCTCATTGTTTCATCTGACGAGTGAATTTATAAGTTTCATCCGGCGAATCTTGTTACCAAAATGACGATTATGCCCTTTTCATGTGGTGGAGCAACTATTAATTAAAACCATTAGATGAAAACCAAATTACGACTTAGATCGGTTCTCACGGTTCTCAATATTTTTTTGGTTCTCACATGATTTAACCCCTATATATATTGTAACATCCTAAATTTTCAATAATGTTATTTTAATGAGAATTGGGATCTAATTGTATTTTGGTTTAAATCTTGGATTATGTTGTAATGTTATAGTTCAAATGGGTTAAATATGCAAAATGATTAAGTTTGATGTTAGTTTTGGGAATATTGGAACTTGAGGGGGTGTTAGGTTATTCTTGGAAGTGTGAATGGATAAAGAAGCTGAAATAGAAAATATCTCAGATTTGTGAATTGGGGTCGGTTTAGAAAAAGGAAGCAAGAAAGATAGAGAGAAAAAGGGAGAAAGAAGGAAAGGAAGGAAAAACAAGAGTTTTGGTCTTCAATTGGTAAGAAATTAATCTGAGTTTCTGATTAATTGTTGTAGAGGTATGTTTATAAACGAATCTGTGTATTGGTTTGATTTCCAGAATCATTCACGGCAGATTGGAGCAACAATTTGAGATTTAAAGTGGATTTTCTTCAAAAAGGTGAGTTCATTTGTTCCTTGCTTAAATCAGTGTTTTCATGTTAAATTAAACCTTGAAATAGCTGTAAAATTGGTTATGAACTGTATGGGATGGTTTGGAATGAGCTTAATCGAACAGACATGAAAATGGATCGAATTTTAGGCTGCAAAACCGAGTTTTCCGGATAAATCGTCGTATCCGGATACCTCTGATGATGAATGTGTCCGGATGCAGCAAGATACCGGGTAAGTTCGAATTGCTTTAGTTTTCCGAATGATTTTAGTATCCGGATGACGTCCGGATTAGAAAAGTATCCGGAAGGTTTAGTTGCCCGGAAAACCCCTGTTACCCGGAAAGGCTAGGTTCTGATGGCTGGATGCAGTTCTGGATGTTTTGTCTGGTTAAGTTTTCTAAAAATTTTCTAGGGGCGCTGCCCCCAGACCCCGCAAGGGCGTTGCCCCCATGCTAAGTCGCCGAAGGGGGGAATTTGAGGATGAAGATACGATAGGTTATCTAGTATTCTTAGATTTGAGTATATGTTTTGAGATGTAATATATTGTATGTTATGCACATACGATAGTAAGAGTTATAATACTTATGTATTATGTTGCGATTGCTAGAAATAGGCATCCGGTCATCGGGGGCACCTTAGTACGGTCTAATGGGAACCGATTACTAGCCATTGACCAAAGAGATGTAATTTCTAGTGATGAGTGTACCTTGAATCATCGGGGGTCCCGGTTGTGTATCGCGATATATTAATCCCATTGGGACCATTGATTTTGAGGTGGGGAGGACGTGAAATGTGGAATAGGCAGATTTTGATTTGTAATTCCCATTTCGAATGGAAGATCGGAGATTTCCATTTTTATAGGGAAGATCAGAGATTTCCCAAATTGTGAAAGGAAGATTAGAGATAGGCATAAAGTAATTTGTAATCTCTACTTCCGGATTAAGAAATAGGCAGGTTTTGACTTGTAATTTCTTGAATAATAGTATTAACCTTGAATATGGGATTATTCGTGGTAAACTCTTGGTAGCAATATTATGGCTAGATGAATTAGTCATAATTATGGAAGTGGGGTAGATTCCCAGTAGTGAAAGGAGTTGTTATACGGTAAGAAAAGGAGTAATCAGGTTTGTTGTAACTCGTTTACATTGATTTTGCAAATGTTATTATTGAAACGAATGTTCTCACTAGGCGAAAGCCTAATGTTTCAAGTTGAATTTTCTTACCAGGTACAAGCTCCGGGAAGTAAGCAGGGATGTGTGATGAGAACTTTTGGAAAGATTCAAACTTAGAGATGACGGAGGATCTGGCTATTCTTTTGATGTTTTGGGACAAAAGCTAGATAACTTAGTTAATCTGATTATGATGTATGATTAGATTAATAGGTTATTTGAGTTAGATGCGTTGTATATAAAACCTTTACAATTGATCCTTAGGTTATCAAAGTTTGAAGTTTTATGTTACATAACTTGTGTATTATTCAAGGTTTAAATTGGCCCTGTTTTTAGGGTGTTACATATATATATATATATATATATATATATATATATATAACAGAGAGAGAGAGAGGTGGGTTCATACGAGAACGCTAACTATTTAAGAAACAAGAAAACAACCGCTATGTACAAAATCATATATGATTACGCGACTTTTCCCGCCACTTTAATTAAGTCGCGGCCAAAGTCGCGCGTGTCCAGTTTTTGCAGTTAATGTAAAATCACATGTGATTTTGCACATGATTTGTTGTTTTCTTGTTTTCTTAAATAGTTAGTGTTCTCGTTTGAACCTTCCTCTCTCTCTCTCTCTCTCTCTCTCTATATATATATATATATGCGAAATATCAATTGCAAACCAGTTAGTTTGTGCAAACTTTGCAAACTCGATCTAAGCCATTAACTTATTTAATCTACGGTTAAAAAAAAGTGATGGCATTAATGTAATTAACTGAATATTTTAATTTTATTTTATAGAATTGGGAGACTTTTGAGGGTATATTGGGTATAAAAAAATTAGTTATCTCTATCTATTATACGGCTCCTACATCTGATTAGGGTTTCATTATTTTTTTCTTTCATTTTTCCTCACCCAAGAGCCGACACCCCTCAGTCGCCACCACCACCGCCGTCTTCCACCATCGTCGTCTTCCACCACCGTCTACTACCGTCGTCTCACCATCGCCGTCTTCCACCACCACCACCGTCTTCCACCACCAATCTGAAATCGAAAAACCATCATGAGATGTCCACTATGCGATTCCTCCAACACAAAGTTCTGTTACTACAACAAATCTAGGGTTTCAAGACTCTTTCTTTCATCAACCTCCATCTCTCTCCTACGGTTCCAGCAGATCTAGGGTTTTAAGACCCTTTCTGTCATCCTCCCTCACCAAGGGCGCCATCTGCAATCTTCCCCTGCGAATCTGAACATGGAAGACGGGTCGTGGAACGCCACTGAAGGGGTCGACGGTGGTTGATGTTATTATTAGTACTGGAATCAATTCCCATTTCGATTTTCCCCAACAAATTTCTGAATCGCGGAAGAGAGAGGAGAAAGGGTTTTCGTTGAAGAAGTCTAATTCGATGAAGCACCCATCAAGAGAGGGAGGCAAAACCATCGAAAGTTTCAACCTTGTTTATCATACCGATAGATTTTCTGGTTCATGATTTCTGTTCATGACTTTTATCTGCTTCATGATTTTCGGGTTCATGATTTTTAACTGGTTCATGATTTATTTGGGTTCATGATTTTATCTGGTCCATGATTTTATGGATTCAAGCTTATATCAGATTCATGATTTTTATCTGGGTTGATGATTTTGTCTTCACGATCTTCATCAAGATTGTAAACTGGGTATTCAGATCTCCGATGAATAACATTTTTGGACGATTGGTTACACAGGAAATAATATATTTAAAAAAATAAAATATGTTAAAATCCCTAAAATACCCTCATGGTTATAAAAAAGAAATTACCTGATTGGTGGAGATGGGTTTGCACAGTTTGCACAAACTGATTGGTTTGCAATTGAAACCATGTATTTGTTGCACCCTTTACAAACCAATGTGTATATGTGAACAATGTGTGCATAATTGAGATGCATATATGCATTATCATATATGAATTTATGTCCATTATATGTATATTCTTGCACGTATGCATATGCATATGTATATGCACATTGTTCGTTCACATATGCACACTGGTTTGTAAGGTGTGCGACAACTGCAAGTTTTACGGAGCTTCTCTCTCTCTCCCTCTCTCTCTCTCTCTCTCTCTATATATATATATATATATAGAGAGAGAGAGAGGGACAATTATTTGCAAACTTTCTAAACCATCCAAACCTACAAACCCATCTAGACCTTCCGATTTTTTGATCAACGGTTGAGAAATTTTCGGATTTAAGTTTATTAAAAGAGAAGGGAAAGGGTAGCTTGGAAATAGTTTTTAGGTATTTTAAATTTACATTTAATTAATTAATTTGAATTAGGTATTTTTGGTTATTATCTATCCTTAATTATCTCAATTATTTTCATATGTCCCTCAATCTCTCTCTCTCTCTCTCTCTCTCATAAAATTCCGGTCAACTCCTACACCCGAATTCCGACAATTCTCTCTCTCTCTCTCTCTCTCTCTCATGTTCCACCATCATAATCCAATTTTGGCGATCTCCTCCCACTCCGATGACCTCCTCCTAATTCCGACGAGTTTCTCTTACGATCCACCATCACCATCCAATTCTGGCGACCTCCTCCTAATTTCAGCGAGTTTCTCTTATGATCCACCATAACCATACAATTCCGACGACCTCCTCCCACTGGCTGCGAACTCCTCCAACTCTGGTGACCTCCCCTCAATTCCAGCAAGTTTCGAATTTTTCAAGTTTTTTAAGTTTCATAAACTGATTTTTCGAAAATTTCAAGTTTCATAAACGGTTTCATAATATGTTTGTTGGACTTTTAAATTTCATATATCTTCTCTCATATGAAATAATCATATATTTTCTAAGTTTAATATTTGTTTTCTTTCATATGAATAATCAGATTTTTAAGTTTTATTGATTTTCTCCCATACGAATAATCAGATTTTTCGAAATAATCATATAGTTTCAAAGTTTCATATTTTTTTCTCCCATATGAATAATCATTTTTTAAGTTTCATATATTTTCTCTCATATAAATAATCAGATTTACACTCGAAAAAATTATGAAACTTGTCGGAAATGGAGGAGGTCGCCGGAGTGGGAGGAGGTCGTCGGAAGTGGATGGTGACAGTGGATCACGCGCGCACGCAAGAGAGAGAGGGAGAGAGAGAAGGATAGAGAGAGATAATTAAGGAAGTTGGTTGTTCCTAAAAATAAGATATTTGAAAAAAGACAGAAATACTCTTAGGTTGCATAGTTTGTACTAACAAATTTTTATTATATAAAGGAGCCTCTCTCTCCCTCTCTCTCTCTATATATATATATATATATATATAATGAACCTAACAATATATAAAGGGCATGTTTAATTCCAAGCTTACGTTCTCTAATGAGTCATATAGCAAGGAAGAGTGTGTCATTTGAAGGGGGGATGCAGCTACTAAATGGTGGGGGGATGGGGCCCACAAAAACAAAAAAAATCATGTTTTCATAGCTTTAAAAAAATTAGCATCTATAATAGTTCCCCAATGTTTTCTGCCTATGCCTCCACTAACCAAAAAACCAAAGAAAGTGCCTCAAAATCAACCAAAAAAAGTCTCTCAGAAGCAACAAAAAAAATCGAAAAAGTTCTTCGAAATTGACAAAAAAACTTAAAAATCCCTTGAAATCAACTGAAAAAATTTAAAAATCTCTCGAAACCATAAAATTAGGCTAAAAACACATCAGACGACTTTGCAGACCTTTAACCTACCTTAAATGTGTCACCACCATGCAAATGCAAAAATCATGGATCCGCCACTAGTCATGTTGAGAGTTTTATGAAGGTATGAAAACTCACTTTCCCTCTTAATTATTGAGGGAGTGATATGTAATGTATTTATAACCATGGTTTTACAAGATGATTAGGAGACTAACTCTAGTTGGACTTATATAACAACTCTAACAACTTAGAGTTGTAGCTAAACAACAATTCATCTATCCTATTTAAGTAGAAGTGCTATTACCCCCCTTCAAGCGTGACGTGGGTTCTTGGAACTATGCAAAGCTTGGATCTAAAAAGAAGGAATAGAGGTTTCGGTAAGCTCTTGGTGAAGAGATCAACAACGTTTAACTTGCTTGGGATGAACTTTGTAGATAGGTGGCCTTGTTGTACTAACTCCCGAATGAAATGGTAGTCGAGGGCAATGTGGCGAGCCCTTTTGTGCGCAACCGGGTTTTGACTAATAAATAATGCACTCTTGTTGTCGGAAAATAAAATTGGTGGTTTTGTGAATTTCACTCGTTGTTCGTTAAGAAGATGGGTGAGCCATACGGTATCGGCAACAGTGTTGGCGAGTGCTCGGTATTCAGATTCGCAGCTAGATCGAGCAACCGTGCGTTGCTTCTTCGAGCTCCATGTGATTAGATTCGGGCCAAGAAAAATGGCATACCCAAATGTTGATCGCCAAGTGTCGGGACATCCTCCCCAATCGGTATCGGAAAAGGCAGACAACGTGTATGAAGGGGAGTGATTGAAGGTGAGTCCGGACGTGATTGTTCCTTTAACATAGCGAAGAATTCTTTTTACGGCTTGAAAATGTTCGTCCATTGGAGTGTGCATGAATTGACTGACAGTGTTTACGGCGTAAGATATGTCGGGTCGTGTAATTGTGAGGTATTGGAGTGCTCCAACCAAGGATCGATATAGAGTTGGATCTTTGAACAATCTTCCGGTTTGACTGAGATGTTGATCGACGATCATTGGAGTGCTGATCGGTTTGCTTTCATGGAGTTGAGCTCGAACAAGAACATCATGGGCATACTTTTGTTGTCCGAGAAAGATACCGGTGTTGGTGTAGGTGACTTCTAGGCCAAGAAAGTAACCGAGATTTCCCAAGTCTTTGATCGCAAAGACTTTTTGTACATGGCTGATTAGGCGTTGAATGAGCTGATTATCGTTACCGGTGACGATGATATCGTCAACATATACAGGAACATAAAGGAGAGACTTACCTTGATTATAAATGAAAAGAGAAGTATCTGCGCGACTGTTGTGAAACCCGATGCCGGTCAGAAAGTCGCTGAAACGTTTGAACCACGCCCTTGGGGCTTGTTTGAGGCCGTAAATTGCTTTCTTGGTCGACATACGTGAGAAGGGTGCTGATCGTCGACGTATCCGGGTGGTTGCTCCATATAGACCGTTTCATGTAAAAAGCCGTTGAAAAAAGCGTTTTTGACGTCAAGTTGACGTAATTTCCACTTTTGCATGACGGCGATGCTTAGGATTAGACGAACGGTGGCGGCTTTGACTACGGGACTAAACGTATGCGTAAAGTCTAAGCCGGGTACTTGTGTAAAACCTTGTGCAACAAGCCTCTCTTTTAGTCTTTCTATTGATTCGTCTGTGTTGAACTTGGTTCGAAAGACCCATTTCGAGCCAATGATGTTAGTATCCCGAGGCCGTGGGACGAGCTCCCATGTGTTGTTTGATTTTAAAGCGTGTATTTCTTCATCCATGGCAATAATCCATGCTGGATTTTGGCGGCCGATTTGTACCCTTTTGGAACCGAAGTGGCTAAAAGAGCGGGAAGAAGGCCTTTTTGATGTTCGACGACAAACGTTGGGTACTTGGGTTTAAAATTTCCGGATTTTGCTCGTGTTTGCATGGGGTGCATGGGGGTGCGAGGGGGTACGGCCAGTGGCGTAGCCAGTAGGGGGCTGGCGTTGAGCCCCCGTAACTGGCGAAGGTTTATTATATATATATATATTAGGAAACTTGGATAAATATAATTACTTAGCCTAGTGGTTAAAGTCACCTTTTTAGTATGCAGGAACAAAGATCGACTCCTGTGGGTGGTAGTTTTTTTTTAATTGATAGTCTTTCCCTTTTAAAGTTCTAGCCATTAGATTTTTATCCATATATTTATATTTATAGTTGTTTTATAAAAGTTATCATATCCATGTTTATGGTAAGAAAAACATTCTTATTATATTTACATTTGCAAATGTTTTTAAAAAACCTATTACATCACAAATAAAAATAACTAATTCTAGATTAGTATCACTATACAAAGTTTAAAATATATAATCTAAATTTTCTATTAGATTTTTATGATGTCATTTTTTGTTAAAGAGTTATGAAATCTATTTTCCGCTATGTATATGATACAATATTGATATTTATACTGACGATATTCATGTTATGGTTATAATTTTGTTAACTAATGTTAGCTTAATGATAAAAAATATATTTTGAGCTTCGATTAAAATTATAAAATAAAAAGTTCATCTCACTTCTAACATTTCACAAACAAAAGTAAATACTTATGGTTTTTTTTTGTCTTCTTATCTACACAATTATTGCACCTAAGAGTTCCTCTCAAAATTGCATGAGACTTGTGACAACAAACATTAAATCACATATATCACGTTAAAATTTTGCTTGAATGCCTTAAATAAAAAGTTAATTTGACTTCGGTTATCATCTTCTAACCCCCCCCCCTAACCTAGAATCCTGGCTACGCCTCTTGGTACGACCGTTTGCATGGGAGGTGACGGATCGGTTTGTTAGGTAGGTGGTGGGGTCGTAGGGGTATTATCGTTGGAGGGGGGAGGATTCGTATTTATGGTTGTGGGTGTGGGATCGATGGGTAAGGATATTGGTTGTGTGAGTGGGTAGTTTAGGAGGACATAAGGTGCATGGCTTGGTGGCTTGGTTGGGACGTGAAATGGGTGTATGGTGTGGTGTTTCGGTTGTCTCGGTTTGAGGTTCGAGAAAGGTGGAATAGTCTAAGGTATCAAGGTTGACGGGATTAGTATTTTTGGCAAAAGGAAAATGGTGTTCGTCAAATTTTGCATGTCGAGATATGTAAACTCGAGTTGTGGCGTTATCAAGGCATAAGTACCCTTTATACTTTGAACTATAACCCAAGAAGATGCATGGCCGAGTTCGGGGTTCAAATTTATTTTTGTTGTAGTCGCGTAAACACGGAAAAACTTGACACCCATATGGTCGAAAAATCGCATAATTTGGAACGGTTTTAAAAAGCACCTCATAGGGTGACTTGTTTTGTAGTACGGTAGTGGGTATTCTATTGATGATGTAGGTAGCCGATGCAAAGGCCGTGAACCAATATTTCGGTGGAACCTTGGAGTGAAAAAGCATGGCTAGTCCCGTTTCGGTTATGTGTCGATGTTTACGTTCCACTTGACCGTTTTGTGGTGGAGTGTAGGGACAGGATAAACGATGGAGTATCCCTTTAGTAGCCAAAAATTGTTGGAATTTATGGCTTGTAAATTCCGCACCACCATCACTATGAAATATTTTTATATTTTTATCAAGTTGGTTTGTGACCAAAGTATGGAACTTTTGAAAAATGTCAAAAGTTTGAGACTTGAGGTGCATGGCAAAGAACCACGTAAAACGGGAGTGATCATCGATAAAAATTATATAATATCGATATCCTTCCGTAGAGGTGACAGGGGCCGGTCCCCAAATGTCGCAATGGATGATCTCTAAAGGTTTCGTTGCACGTTTGTGATCAACAAGGAAAGGTAATTTGTGACTTTTTGCCAATTGGCATGGCTCATATATAGTAGGATTTGGTAAAATTGGAGACACGACTAATCTACCTTGTTTGTTTAGAATAGCGATTACATCATTGTTTACATATCCCAAGCGGGAGTGCCACAAGTGAAAAGATCCTTTAAGCAACGGTTGATTTAGATCGGATAAAAGTGCCGAATCAATTTGATGTAATTGGTATAGACCACCATCATGTTTCCCGGTTGCGATTGGTGTTCCGTCCCTCCTTTTTTGAATAACAAAGGACTTATCAGAAAACGTAATATCTACCGGAAAATCGTGTGTGAGGCGACTGATAGATAGAAGATTCCTAGTTAATTTAGGAACAACCAATATGTCGCGTAAAATAATAGATGGTGTTACGTGATGGTGATTGATGTAAGTGATCGGAAGTGATTGACCGTTTCCTACTATTACGGTATGGTTACCTTGATAGGGTGTTGCGTTGTGGAGGTTTCTAGCATTGGGTGTCATGTGTGCGGATGCCCCGGAATCCATATACCAATCTGAAACATCGGGATTCGAGGAGGCGGTAAAGGCTTCGACAAGATTGGCGATACCTTGACCGGTGCGTCGTTGAAGCACGTAATCATGACATTGATTTGCTTTGTGACCGCTACGTCCACACAATTGGCATCGTGGAATATATGTGGAACGTCGACCACTTCTACCGCGACGATTTGCGAAATTTATGCCGGATCGATAAGATGAACCTCGATAAGATCCTTGACCGCGATTAGAAGTCGATGCCGTAAAAGCGGCTTGAGTAGGAGGCGATGGAAGCAAGGATTTGCAAAATATTTCATAGGCTTTGGCTCGATGTATGAGATCCGTGAATAGAGGGATCGGGGTTAATGCCATTTGAGCCGTTGAGAAATTAGTGAAATCGGCTCCAAGACCACGTAGAAACCATTGAGATTTGAAAGATTCGTTGACGGGCTTACCAATAGAAGCGAGTTGATCACAAATATGCTTGAAATTCCTTGCATACTCTCGAACCGAATTTGTTCCTTTGGTGAGGTTTTGAAGGTCGGCACAGAGGCTTAGTTCTCGGGTTTCCGAGGAGTGGCTAAAGGTGGCTTCAAGAGCCTTCCATGCTTCAGTAGCGGTAGTGGTTCCAACGGTGACGGCCATAGCTTCTTCCGATAGTGATGAATTAAGGAACATACGAAGTTGTTGATCAATGGCGGTGGATGGTGGAGGAGTCGATCCATCAAGAAATTTAAGTAGATTTTGGGATTGAAGAATGGGATGAATTTGGTTCTTCCATATAAGATAGTTGGAAGAAGAGAGCTTAATAGTCATCATGTGAAGAAGAGTAGCAAAGGGGAGGGAATCGCACCCTGTTGACGGCATTGCCGCTGTCGTCGGTTGTCACCATGATCGGAAAAGATTCTGATGAACAGTAAAAACGCAGGCGAGGCGGTGATCGGAAAAAAAAGTTCCGATTTGCAGAAAAACGGTGGGGTGTGATTTTAATGGTGGGGTTGTGAGTTGCGGCTGAGTTGTTGGTGGTAGTTGGGTTTTTAGGGATGGCGACAGAATGTAGAAAAAGGTGAGAAAAGGATGGTGGGTTTTAATGGTGGTGGTGAGTTTTAATGGTGGTGGTGGTGAGTTTTTATTTTTATTTTGTAAGGGATGGTGTTGGTAGAGTGTGGTCACGTGGGTGTCAATAGAAAGCAAGTCTGTTGTGATTTGTAATGTGTAACAGCTGTGTATTGGTAAAGGAGAGAGAAAGGTAAAGAGGAGGGAAAAGGTGAGGGAAAAGGGGAGGGATTGGGATCTATTTAGGGTAGCTTCCCTATTTGGCTATCTGATACCATGAGAGTTTTATGAAGGTATGAAAACTCACTTTCCCTCTTAATCATTGAGGGAGTGATATGTAATGTATTTATAACCATGGTTTTACAAGATGATTAGGAGACTAACTCTAGTTGGACTTATATAACAACTCTAACAACTTAGAGCTGTAGCTAAACAATAATTCATCTATCCTATTTTAAGTAGAAGTGCTATTACATGTGTCCTAGACATTCACAAGATATTTATCGTGAATGATGTATCATTCATCCTGATTGTTGTAAAAATTTTATGTTCACTAATAATGACGAATAGGGCTTGCTATTCATGATGAATGAGAATAAATAGGGCCATGTGTTGCGTTCTTCTATGTTCCCCTGTAACAACCTAAATCCAACAATAACATAAACATAGCATTAAAACTAAAATGGTCCCGAAATATACTAAAATACAACAATCTCAACTCAAGGTTCACAGCGGTTATACACATCCACAGATGAGATTTACAGAAAGTCGAATGGTGATCCAGAAGCCTCTCGTAAACCATGCTTCTTCTACAACATTCTACAGCATCACCTCTTCTCTTTCCCTTTGGATAAACCCCCAACTATACTTTTACATGAAAATGGTTTTTAAGTTTGAACAACGAGGGTTAGACCATAAGGTCTAGTCAATTCCCTCCCACAGACAGTTTTAACAAATACAACTAAAACATAGAATCTATCAACAGTGCTTAGAATACACCTACAGACGTGTGCTAATTAAACCTCAAAGCAAGTATACAATGAGATCTAATGTCGTCTTTCAAGTAATAAAAGTTGTAAAGATACCAGTATCGTCCCACAAAGATTGGAGTCAAAAGTGCAGTAAGAGTATAATGAAAGATGTGATTTCAGATGGCGATTTGGAAGAAATATTTTGCTTGGTTGGTTGGTTGATGTTATCACATAACTTAAATAAACAAGAATAAAAGAGAAGCAAGGGTGTAAGACTTGTGATGATATGTTAACCCAAATTCCAGCAGACCAATGCTACAGAGATGCTACAACATGATGCTGTAGGAATGCTGCAGCATGATGGTGGCAATAACTAGTTCTATTATCTATTTTAAGACACATTCCTCTCGGACTCTCACCATCCCATTATTCCAGTAGCCTTAGACAATCTCATCTCTGAGCCGAATCCAAACTAATGTAATGATGGGAGTGGAGTTCTCAAAATATACGGCAAAACAAATTCTCTTTGTTAAAAGTTACTCTCTCGATATAACCCCATACCTCCCAAGTTGATGTATTCCAAGTAGCTTATCTCTAAGTGTACTTCATTTTAACCTTTTGAAAAAGTGACAACTTATCAAGAATGAATCATTTTAAAAAACGCAAGTAACAACTCTCGATGCAAGTAACTCTCTCGATATTACCCCCTATGTCATCCAAATTGACGTGCTATTCAATGGCCTATCTTCAGGTCCATGACACTCTGCAGAGATGCTACAAGCATTCATACACAATGGATGAAGATTTAAGAAGAAATGCAAGCATTAAATGAAGAACTTGAAGAACTAAAAAATTACTGAAATTTAGAAAGAAATTGGAGCTTATTAAGATCAGCTAGAAGTGAGTACAAATAATGTCTAATAAATGCACCCAATGCCCTCTATTTATAGTAGTAGAGAGGGACCAAAAGTGTAAATGTGGCAACTAATTCCATGAAGTTGGAACTACTAGTTTAAAAAAACTAACAAGGAAGTACAAAAGACGATTAGATTACAACTACTAAGTATAATCAGCTGATTTACGACTTTGTTTGTTGGGTAACAAAAAGACTAGTTCCAATCCCATTTAATCAACTTCCAATTGCTCTATGCAAAAGCCCTCAGGTCCAGTGTCCAAGAGATTTTCCAAAGCATGTTAAAATTAGCCTAAACACCCCATGAAAACAAGTAAATCACCAACCTAAGCTCCAAATCAATAAAGTGGAAAATAATGAAATAAATGATTCAAATATGGGATTATAGAGTGTAAAATCTAATCTAAAAGGTGAGAAATAAAGTGCTTAAGTACTCAAAAGTGAGTACTTATCACCACCCCAAACTAAAAACTTTGCTTGTCCCCAAACAATAAAAAAATACGTAAAAGAAAGGACTTGAAAGGTTTGCAAAGGGATGGCATTAAGTGCTCATCAAGACTTTGAAATTGTTGCAAATGCATAGCATAGCCTTTTATAATTCTAAAGTGATCAACACCACAATCTATTTGTGATTATGAACCATAAGCTAACCTCACATTCTTTTTTGTCATGGTCACACAATTCTTATCACAGATTACCAAGGCTTTAGATGGAAAGGGTTTCTCTCTTTTTGACATATTTTCCCTCACCTTGCCTTTTCTCACCCCATGTTCCAACACTTGCAAAAAAAAAAAAATCAAATTTTGGCACTTTTTGGTTGGAAACATACACCTGCCCCTATGGGGCATTTTTGGTGTTTTTAGACCACTTTTCATGGCTTTTCAAATTGTGTAGAGCTTTGCTCTTTTTGCCATTTTTAGGCACCCCACCCCAAAATAAGAAATTGACAATGTCCTCATTGTATTGGAGAAGTGGATGTGTTTATAGTTTTCAAGTGGCTAAAAATGTGGAAAATGGGATAAAGCATGGATCATTTCTGTGATTTATATTGAATGTAGACCAAATTGTGTCCCAAGCACATGTGAGGTTAGTTCTAGCATAAATCATTCCTAGAAATGTGATGTGAACTTTAAGAATTATTTGTGCTATGCAAGTAGTTGACAATAACAAAACATGATTCCAATGCATTTAAAATAAATTCTAAAAAGTGTAAAAACAAATCCCAGACTCAATATAATAAAAAGAAACATAAAATGGAGCTAGAGTGCATGATTTAAACCTGTCCTACTCAGTGGGGAGTAGGCTAATTATGTCCAACAGTGAAGGTGATGTGCTGTCTAGCATCAATGGATGCTGCAGCACCAGACTTGGCAGCAGCTTCTGCCCTTAGAGTTGCAATCTCATCTCTCAACTTGGCAATATTTGCCTTCTTTGCCTTCAACATTTTCTTTATCCTGATGATCTCCTTCTCAACCCCATATCCTTCTCCAACCTTTCTCTTCTTTCCTTCTACCAGATTAGTCAGCTCCACCCTCAAACCTTCCAGCTTGTCAAGCTACTCCTTTATTTGTTTGTTCATCTCTTCCATCACATTATTGTTTTGGTTAAGTAAATCTTGTACCATGGTCATCAAATCAGCAGCACCCACACCCTTCTCCTTTCTGTTGCTCAACCTGGTCACTGCCTTCATGTCAATCTCCCATTTTCCCCTTTGTTCCTTAACAATGAGATCATCATTGTATTGAGGAACTCCAGCTTGAACCAACATCTTGGTGAGCATCCCTGGAAAGTACAGCTTGCCTCTGGTCCTTGTTGCACACTCCCTAATGCTTCTTAGCATTATCCTTCCAAGGTTCACACTTCTACCTGTGATAAGACAATAGAGTAGAAACATTCTATCCACATAAATTGTACTGTCATGTGTGGTAGGTGAGATAGAATGGCTCACAAAATTAATCCATACAATGGAATTGGTTGTGAGGTTGAGTGCTTTGAATGTTCTTAGCATAAAGTTGTGATGTGGCTCCCATTCTGAATTTGGATTTCCAAGAACAGCAGAAGCCTCTGCCAAATCACTTGGGCTGCCTTTGTTCATCATCTTGTGGTACTCTGTCCTTTTGGGTGGTTAGAGGCCAAAGAACTCATTGATTTTCTTTTTAGTAAGCTTTATGTTCACACCCCTAATCTGAATCCTAGGAGTGGAAGTGACAGAGACCTCACAGTAGAATTCTCTCATTAAGGTGAGGTTGTAGGAAGAGTGAACCTCACAAACCTTGTCTAGTCCTTGGGTGTCAACTACATCCCTAATGAAATGGAATTCCCTCAAACTTTGTGTATCAAAGCCCTTGTCAGGTAATCCTACCCTGGTGTTATGCTTAGGCCACACCTTAGCAGCTGCTTTGGAACTAAAACCCTTGTGTGGAGCTTCAAGTCTGTCAATAAACACAACAGCTTCTTTGGTTTTCTTACCCTTCTTCCTCACAGACTGCTCATGATGCAGGGATGCTGCAGCATGGCAGTTGGTCTCCACAGGTTTGGTACCCGATGGTTCTCCTTCCTCTAAGGTCCTCTTAGCCCTCTTCCTAGGTTGTGGTTTGGCCTTAGTCTTGGATGCATGGGTCTTCCCTAGGGTCTTTCTTTTTCTGGTTTTAGGGGCTTCCACATTAAGCTCATTGTATGAATAAAACAACCTCTCATTAAGGTCGGGAAGCTTATCACCAACACAAAGCTCATCATGATGCATACCCTGCCTTGTTTCCACAGTTTCTTCAGGTTTATCATTGGGGGTGGTGGTATGGGTTGTTTTAGTTCCGACAGAGAACAAAGAATCGATTGGTTCATTTGGGTTTGCAAAGAAGTGGTTATGAACTTTGGTGGATGCAATGGGCTTGGACTGATCACTCTCAGTACAAGAAGTGGTCTGACCATCCACCAAAGTGTCGAGAGTAACATAAGGTACCTTTGTATTTTTGGTAGTGCTTGACGTTGTAGGGATTGATTTTGGGTTTACGATGATGGCAAGGTGATCCAGTGGCGGTGGTGGTTGGTGGCTTTTACTCCAGAAGCTTCACCCTTGTCGACGATTGCATCCTTCTTCCTTGTGATTTCTTCATGTTGCATAGGTGGGATTGAGTCATCTTCAAGGATAACCATCTCCGGTGTTTGATTAGTGGTGGCCGAAGGCCGAACCACCGCCTGGTTTCTGCTGCTCCGGCGAACTACACGGTCGTCGGGATTAGGGTTTATGGGTGCTGCTCGTTTCACTCTAGCCATAGAAATCAGAGAGGGAGAAATGTCACAGAAGGATTTTGTGAGTTCTTGGTGGTGGGTTTCGGTTTGCAGGTCGAAGCAGAGAGAAAATTGGGAAGAAGAGAGGGAACGGTTGAGTGAGGAGAGAGAGGGAAATTGAAAGGATAGTTTAGACTTGATGGTGTCCTTATCTTATTAAAGGAGGGTGTTTTACATCTGTATAATGAGGGTAATATGAGTAACCATGGGTTAAAAGCCAAAGGAAGTACATTGGAAGCATCTTAGTGTACTTGTTTTAAGGATTTTTGCCATCATAACCTAAAAGTAGACATGATGGTTTCTTTTTAGTGAAAAGAGCCTGATGCTACCCTTGTACCCTTATTGAAACCCATTTGAAATTACTATTCCAGATTTCCCTCATAATACATCTGAGTTTTTTTTAAATCTAGGGTTTCTGATGCTGCAACATTGATCCAACATCTCCTAGTTGTCCTGTTTTTCCCTCTTCAGTTGCAAACTAGCAAACACATTAAACATATCAAATAGAAAAGACATAACAAAAAGCTTAAAAATAGTATTTACAAGGGTTGTTGGAACTTTGAGATAGTTCCCATCTTTGATTGAAGCTTTTTAGCACAGAGAAATCACCTTTACAGGATAATGCTGTGGAGATGCTGCAGCATCATGGTACAACTTCATCTTTGGCCATTTACCTTAAACATACTATTGTCCTCTGAATTACCTAAGTCTACTGCCCCATATGGATAAACTTTGTGGATGAGGAATGGGCCTGACCATCTAGACTAAAGTTTTCCTGGAAACAATCTCAACCTAGAATTGAACAAAAGACATTTTTGTCCAACTTTCAACTCCTTATGCCCGATTCTATTGTCATGCCATTTCTTTGTTTTTTCTGTATAGAGTTTGGCATTCTCATAGGACATATTCCTATGCTCTTCTAGTTCAAAATGTTGCAATTTTCTTTTGTTACCAGCCTCATCTAAGTTCACGTTCAATTCCTTTATAGCCCAATATGCTTTGTGTTCAAGTTCTAAAGGGAGGTGACAAGCCTTTCCAAAGACTAACTTGTATGGAGACATACCTAAAGGTGTTTTGAAAGCAGTCATGTATGCCCATAAAACATCATCTAGTTTGAAAGCCCAGTCTTTTCTATTTGACATGACAACTTTTTTCTAAAATCCCTTTAATTTCCCTGTTGGATAGTTCAGCCAATCCATTTGTTTGTGGGTGGTAAGCAGTGGCAACTATATGTTTCACATTGTATTTTCAAGAACTTTACTCAACAAATTGTTTATAAAATGGGTACCCTCATCACTAATTAGTGCCCGGGGGTACCAAACCTTGTAAATTTTGTTTTTGTAAAAACTTAACAACAGTTTTTGCATCATTTGAAACACATGCCATTGCTTCCACCCATTTTGATACATAATCAACAACAACTAAAATATATTGGCAATTGTTTGTGGGGGAAATGGTCCCATGAAATCAATTCCCTAAACATCAAACAACTCAACTTCCAAGATCCCATTCAAAGGCATTTCATTTCTTTGAGAAATGGAACCACTTCTCTGGCATTCATTACACCTTTGTGCAAATCTGTGGGCATCCTTGAAGAGAGTTGTCCAATAGAAACCAGATTGTAGAACCTTAGTTGTTGTTCTTTGGCCCCCAAAATGTCCTCCATAAGCTGACTGATGGCAATGCTGCAGAATTGCTGCCACTTCAGTTTCTGGGATGCACCTTCTCAGCAATTGATCTGTACCAAGTTTAAACAGAAAAGGATCATCCCATATGTTGAATTTACTATCATGGAGAAATTTCTTAAGCACATGGTGAGTATAAGCAGAAGGTTTGATGCCACAAGCTAAATAAATAGCTATGTCAGCAAACCATGGAAGTTGTGCGTGCACCATAAGAATCTTTTCATCAGGGAAGGTCTCTATAATGTCTCCCCCTTCCCTACTTTCAACAATATTTTCTAACCTAGATAAATGATCAGCCACTTTGTTTTCCACACCCTTCCTATCAACAATTTCTAGGTCAAACTCTTGCAATAACAAAACCCATCTTATTAGCCTTGGTTTTGCATCTTTATTTGAAATTAGATATTTAATGGCAACATGGTCAGTGTGAACAATGACTTTTGCTCCCATCAGATATGATCTAAATTTCTCAAATGCAAACACCACTATTAATAATTCCTTTTCAGTTGTTGTGTAACTAATTTGAGCTTCATTCAAAGTTTTGCTTGCATAGTAGATGGAATGAAAAATCTTTCCTTTTGTTTGACTTAATACTACACCAACAGCCCAATCACTTGCATCACACATGATTTCAAAAGGGTTGTCCCATTCAGGAGCAACAATAACTAGAGCAGTTACCAAAGCTTTCTTCAAAGTGAGGAATACATTTCTGCAATCTTCATTGAAATCAAACTTTTGGTCTTGCTGTAATAATAGACATAAAGGTTTTGAAATCTTTGAAAAGTCTTTTATAAAACGTCTATAAAAACCAGCATGACCAAGAAAGCTTCTGATTCCTTTAACAGTGGTTGGTTCAGGTAGTTTTTCAATAACTTCAAGTTTAGCTTTTTCTACCTCGACTCCCCTTTTTGAAATTAAATGACCAAGGACAATTCCTTCTGTCACAAAGAAATGACATTTTTCCTAGTTAAGAACCAAGTCAGTTTCTTCACACCTTTTAAGACTTTGTTGTAAAATTTCCAAACAATGATCAAAAGATGAACCATAGACAGAAAAATCATCCATAAATATTTCAATGGATTTTTCAAGCATGTCAGAGAATATGGACATCATGCATCTTTGGAAAGTAGCATGTGCATTGCAAAGTCCAAAAGGCATTCTTCTAAAGGCGAAAGTGCCAAAAGGACAAGTGAAAGTAGTCTTCTCTTGGTCTTCCGGTGCTATGGCTATCTGATTGTATCCTGAGTATCCATCCAAGAAGCATTAAAACTCTTTTCTGGCCAACCTGTCTAGCATTTATCAACAAAAGGTAAAGGAAAATGGTCTTTTTGAGTAGCATTGTTTAGTCTACGGTAGTCCATGCAAATTATCCATTCGGAGACTATTCTTGTGGGAATGAGTTCATTCTTGTCATTGGAAATGACAGTGATCCCTCCCTTCTTTGGAACACATTGGACTGGACTAACCCAAGAACTACTGGCTATGGGGAAATTAATTTCTACAACTAACCATTTTAAGATTTCCTTTTTCACTACCTCTTTCATGACAGGGTTCAGCCTTCTTTGAGGTTCTATGGATTTGAAGTTCTTCTCTTCTAAGATGATCTTATGTTGAAAAATAGAAGGAATAATCCCTCTAAGGTCAACAATGGTCCATCCTATGGCTTTAGTTGTGCAACTTCAACATATCTACCAACTTTTTTTCTTGATGGAATTCTAGGGTAGCTGAAATAATGACATGCAAATTGTCTTCTTCTCCTAGAAAGGCATACTTTAGATGGGTTGGGAGTTCTTTCAACTCCAGGTCAGGTGGTGAGACTATGGAAGGAGTAACTGATTTTTGCTCATTATTTTCCAGCAGCTCAAATGCTGCAGCATCCAAAAGGACAGTCTCTTCTTTTCTCAAGGTAGGGTCCCTATCATCATCCTCTTCTCCTAAGGTCAGGTCTTCCTCGTCCTCCTCTTCTATCATACAGGTCTATTTGACTCCCTCTTCATGACACAATGACTCAACGGTACCTAAGCTTGAACAGTCTTCCATATCATTAGGGTATTTTAAAGAATTGAAAACATTAAATGTGACTTTTTGGTCTTGAAGTCCCATGGTCAACACTCCTTTCTGGACATCTATCAAAGTGGCTAATAAGGGTCTTCCTAAAAGAATAGGAATATCCTTATTAGCCTCAAAGTCTAAAATGATAAAATCAGCCAAAAAGATGAATTTGTCAAGCTGGACTAAAACATCTTCAATCTTACCCTTTTGGATAGGCAATGGTCTTATCTTCTAAGATGAGTGTGACTGTGGTAGGTCTGGCTTCTCCTATGCCTAAGCTTTTGAAGATTGACAAGGGCATACGATTGACACAGGCACCTAAATCACACAAAGCTTGTCCAACTTCTTTCCCACCTATGGAACAAGGAATAGTAATACTCCCTGGGTCTTTTTGCTTGGGGTATTTTGTTGGAAAACAAAGAACTGCAACCTTCAGTGAGGGCAACAGTCTCATACCCAGTCAACTTCTTTTTCTTACTCAAAATGTATTTAAGGAACTTTCCATAGTTGGGCATCTGCTCAATTGCATCAACAAGGGGTATGCTGATGTGCAATTGTTTGAAAACATCCAAAAACTTTTTGAATTGCAATTCTTCCTTCTCATTCCTTAACCTTTGGGGATAAGGTATGTAAGGGGGAACTGGTTTGATGACAGCTTTGTTTGATTGTTTTGAGTAAGATGGGTCCAATATGCTTTTGGTCTTGGTCTCATTGGGTGGACTTGAACTTGTGATCTTATGGTTTGGTCTTCTTTTGGTGGTGTTGGAACAACTTGAATCCCTAGTGTAGGACTGGCTTCGGACATTTTATCAAAATCTGTTTTGGCTAACGGGCCAAATTCCTTTTTCACAGCTTCAGGTAATTCTTTCCCACTCCTAAGAGTTACAGCATTCACGTGTTTTTTTCCTGGGTCCTTTGGGACTTCTGTGTTACTAGGCAAAGTACTTGTGGTCCTGTTAATCTGGTTGAGTGCCAATTGACTAATTTGGGTTTCTAAGTTCCTCAAAAGTGTGTTGTGTTGAAAAAGAGACTGATTTTGTTGTTGTTGAACTTGTGATTGTGCCACAAAATTTTTCATCATTGCCTCCAAAGAGATATTTGGATCATCTTGTGGAGGTGAATGATTTTGGTTTTGAAAAGGTGGTTGAGTATTTTGAAAACCTTGATTACGGTTATTCTGATGATGATTGTTTTGATGATTTCCTTTGAAATGGTTTTGGGAACTGCTTGCTTGATTTTGAAAATTGGAGTTCCCTTGTGGTTTTTGAGTTGGTGGATTTAAACATGGACTAGTCCAAGGGAAGTTTGGGTGCTGTTTCCAACCGGCATTGTATGTGTTGGAGTGAGGATTAGGTCTATTCTGAATTTACAGATTCAGAATTATGAGGACAATGTTCATAAGAATGTTCCTCACCATAACAGACACATTGCACATAAAGGACAGGTGTAGGAGGTGTAGTGACAGATGGCTGTGCTCCTTGACTGAAAGTGATGTTTATAAGCATATTAGTCATGGAAGCAAGCTAAGTTGTCAGTGCAGTGTATGCATCTACCTCATGCATTCCAGCAGTCTTCTTTTGAGTTTGAGTTTGAGCCCTTGGATCAGCCCATTGTCCATTATTTGCTGAATTTTTTTCAAGAATTTCATACCCGGTATTGTAGGTGTTAAAGGTGAAGTCCCCTCCTGAAGTCGCATCGAGCATTTGTTTTGCATTGAAATCAAGCACATTGTAAAACGTCTTGAGTTGAATACAGTAGGGAATGTCATGGTGAGGGCATTTCCTTAATATCTCTTTAAACCTTTCCCAAGCATCGGGAATTGCTTCATTGTCCAATTGTTTAAACATGCAAATTTCATTTCTGGACTTAGCATTCCGGGTAGGTGGAAAATATTTTCGCAAAACAATTTCAGCCATATCGCTCCAAGATGGTACAGAACCTGGTGCTAATGAATTGAACCATACTCTTGCCTTATCCCTTAGGGAAAATGGAAATAACGTGAGCCTTAAGGCTTTAGAAAATACTTCAGGGATTAGAAAAACATCGGTGATCTCTGTTTGGGTAAAAATCCACCAGCCTCGACCACGACCAAGACGTTAAGGAAATTTATTACACTTCTCTTGTAACAAAGTTAAATCGTCAACACTTTGCCTTTGGACCAAAGCTATGGTCGAAAGTACCTCTCGACACTCGACCGACGTGTGGAAATACATGACCTCGACTGACTAACATGCGACATTTCTGTTATGTTTTCATCATTTAAATGCAGGTCAAACTTCATTTATGATCAACGGCTATAACTGGCGAGGTAAGTTATGAGCATTCAAATCAGCAAACTGTTACGACAGTTACATGAAGCATTCATAAAGCCATTAAACACACTCGAAGACTATAAATACAAGGACAAAGCTATCATTTGCAGACAATCTATCATCACCGAACTGAAGAATCACACAGCGTACTCAAGAACATCCGAAGCAAAGGAATTTCTCTCCAGTGATCGCTCTCGACGCACGACTTACACTCTCGACCAGCAGTTTTAGCACACGACACACTTGTTTAACATTCGATATACTTGTTATTTTTACATTTCAAGTCACTTGTATTGTAATCATTGTATGACCGACACCAGAAACAAAGGACATCGCCCCTGTTTGGCGATCATAGTGCAGCGACGACTTCCACAGTCGTCCGCGGGTTTTTTCCTCGTTGAGGTTTTTCCCGCGTCATTAAAATCTCTGTCTCTTTACAATTTTTTGTCCTTGTCGCACGCTTTGTCGCAAGATTCCTTTCTTTAGTTGTTAAGATCCACAATCAACCTTAAGTTATCCTTATGGACGATTTTTGGCATTAACAGTTTGGCGCCCACCGTGGGGCCCCATCTAGAGAAAATCTTTGACAAACGTGCGTCCTACTAACGATTTCTTGTAGTAGCTTTCATTTTCTGTTTCAGGAAAATGGCAGCCCCTGGAAATCAAGAGCATGTCATTGCCCAGATGTATCAGGAGTTAGAAGTTGCGCGGAATCAAATCAATGCCATGGCTGAGTAAAGTCGAAGAGCAGCTGAGGAAATCGCGCAGCTAAGAAATCCCTTCGGGCTTCAGGGCGGTCCTACGCCATTCATCCAAAATCCAGGTCCAGGATCGTTTGGCCAGAGCGGTCCTAGACCATTCGTTCAGAATCCGGGTCAAGGATCGCACGGACAAAATCCAGGGTCCGCTCCTTTCATGCAGAATCCAAGACCAGGACCACTCGGTCAAAATAAACATCCAGGTCCATTCATGCAAAATCAGCAACCGGGGGCGTTCAATCCAAATCCCCAATTCGAGACGGTTCCTCCTCAGCATCTGAGACCGCCACTCATGAATAATGGATCGCGGCCATTTTCGAATGGATCGCAGCCGTTTCCGAATGGATCGCAGCCGTTTCAAAATGGGTCGCAGCCATACTCAATCCCTTTCAACGGGGACGCCAATGGTTCGTCATATGGCAATGGCACTAGTTCAGGAATCGACCCTTTAGCAGGTACAAGCCCCGATCCTAGCGACCCCGTCACCCAGCGCTTGAAAATGCTAGAAGATCAGAACGAGCGTGTCCTCTCCCTGCTCGCTAAGCTACCTGGGGCAGCCGTGCCCATCGACGTCGAACCCCGTTCAGGATTCCAAGCGTCGCCTTTCATCGACAAGATCGCGACGGTCGACGTCCCGAAGAAATTCAACATCCCCGCCTTCACACCCAAGTATCCGGGGGTGACCGATCCGACAGAGCACATCACGCAGTATAAACAGCTCATGTGGACGGTCTCGATCCCACACATGTATCAAGAAGTATGCATGTGCAAGATCTCCCACTGGTCCTTCCCTCCAACGGTTGATCAATCTCAAACCCAAATCCATCGGGTCGTTCGCTGAGTTGGTCAATCAATTCTCCCAGCAGTTCGCCAGCAGTCGCACGATGGAGAAGTAGACCAGTGACCTGTATTATGTCATACAGAAAGCTAATGAATCTATCTGAAGTTATTTCAACAGGTTCAATGCAGAGATGATCAGTGTCCGCAATTGTGACGTCAAGACCGCTATCGAAGCTTACAAGCGTGGTCTGGACGACAATTCAGGTCTGTATACTGATTTGACCAAGTATCCCCCAGAGAATTTCGAAGATGTTCGAGCTCGAACCCTAGCGTATATGAGGGTAGAGGACGATGCTGCCTTTCGTCGCAAGCATACCGACGACAAGAGGTCGTTAGGTGTGAAGAAGCCAGAGTTCAAGACAAAGGCAATATCCAAGCCAGAGCTCGCACGCCAAATCTCGAACGTCCTGTTCAAAACAAAAGCGGAAGCCAAGACCGCAACCAAATTTCCTCAGTACCCCAAGATATCCTCCTATGGATTCAAAGGTTCCGTTAAAAACTTGGTCGAAGCGCTGAAAACCACCCAGGCGACCATTCGTTGGCCAAAGAAATCCGACCAAGACGACGCCAAGAAAGATAAGTCGAAGTGGTGCGACTTCCATGTCAACCATGGTCATGCGACAGATGATTGCATAGCTCTCAAGAAGGAGCTAGCATATCATGTCCCGAAAGGAAACCTCAAGGATATCATTGACGATGTCGTTACTCCAGCTAGCGACGTTCGATCGCCAACCCCCGAGCATGCTAAGGTCGTCAATTGCATCACTGGTGGATCCGATGTATGCGATTTGACGTATTCTGCAGCCAAACGTCACGCCAGTCAAGCGCCTAACGATCGTCCTATCCCGCGTTCATCGAGACCAAAAGAAGATCTGGAACTAGAAGCTATGAAGATCGTGTTCGATCAAGACGACCTCGGTGATTCGTATCAGAAACATCATGACGGGTTGATCATTCAACTCATGATTGGTAATTGTTTAACCCGACAAGTCTTGGTCGATGGAGGCAGTTCAGCGAACGTCATCTTCCTTGATACCATTAAGGCTATGGGAATCGACCGATCGGAAATCACCCGACGCTCGACGACCTTGTTCGGTTTTAATGGAGAAGCGATAAGTACCTTTGGAGAAATCATCTTGCCAGTCTATGCCGGAGGAATCAACAAACAGAC
Source organism: Saussurea involucrata (assembly GCA_033807775.1). Taxonomy (NCBI): domain Eukaryota; kingdom Viridiplantae; phylum Streptophyta; class Magnoliopsida; order Asterales; family Asteraceae; genus Saussurea; species Saussurea involucrata. The sequence goes on along the minus strand of CM066314.1, from coordinate 144,715,512 downwards.
CAAGTTCAGCGTCATCGATTGTGCGTCGGCCTATAACATCATCTTAGGTCGACCATGGATCCATGAAATGAAAGCCGTTCCCTCGACGTATCACCAGATTATGAAATTCCCTACGCCGTGGGGAATCCAGGAGATAAAAAGTGAGCCAAAAATCGCTCGTGATTGCTATAAGACCACTCTAAAGCAGCGAAAATAGACCGTCTATTGTGGCGACTCACGACAACATATCCTAGAACTCGTATATCGTCTTAAAATCGCCACAAGGGCAAGATGGTATCAATAATCAAGACATCCCATGTAGTTGGAATGCGACGCATCAGAAAAGGTACGTCTTCTAAGCCCTTTTCTATTTTTTTCAGATGATTTTTCACAGCGACGAATACTGACTTAAGCATCGGAGGGTCGTTGGTTAGCCAACGACCAACCTCTGACATCGTTTTATCGCAGGATCGCATGGTACTAGTTACTAAGTCTTCTATACGACTTCAATCTCGCAAGGTCGCACGACATAAATGACCAAGTCTGTGACTTCCTTATTCTGTCACAGGGACGCACGATCCAGGAACATCGTACGATTTAATTATACGATCGTAATACTCAACAGTCACCTGATCTAAGTTTCTGAACTTAGAAAAATTTGTATGATCTGTATGAGCACATCGATTACATATGTTTTCTAATGCGATTCGAACACATGACTTATATCTTAATCGTTGTATCGCAATGAATGCCTTAGTCGCATATACTTATGCTTGACAATGTGATCTCAAAGTACGAAAACCATACGACTTGTGTACCAGTCTTTGTAATTGCAATAGGTGCCTAAGTCGCACGATTCCTTCTTTACTTAGCGAATTCTACAAGTTAATACTATACTTATTAGCAAGTTGTATGAATTGATGCAATGTGTGAAATGTAAACAAAAGAGTAAACTTCATTCGAAAACATACGATTACATCTCGACCACCAACGGTCGAACATTCAAAACCAAGCCAAAAGCAAAAAACTCTCTAGGGATTAGAAGGAGCGTCGGCAGCATCTTTGCCCGGAGCTCCACCCTATAGACCCTCGTCCACAACTTCTTCTTCCTCGGCCTCTTTTTCGTCATCAGAGTCGAGATCTCTCTCAGTCCCAACTTTAGACATAAAGAAGGCCAGCTCCTCAGTCGTGGATGCAAGGGGATCCTTTCCCGATAGATGTTGCCGCATGATCGCCGCCCTAGCTGTCAAGCGAGCGAGGGCAAAGGTCATCGCAACCTCTTCTTTTAGTTTTTCTACCTCCTTTTCCAGGGCCGTCACCTTAGACTTTGATTCCTCGATCTCTTTCTCCTTCGTATTCAAGGACGCTTGCATCCTGTCCAGCTCCTCTCTCTGATTTGCAATCACAGAGAAGGACTCCTTCAGACGAGAATTCACGTCGTCCCTCGCATGACTGACTGCTTCTAGCTGATCCAAAGCATCGTCAAGTTTTACTGACATCTCTTCAACACGTGCCAGGGCAGACTTCTCCCTCGCCAACATCGCATCCTCCTTCTTAATGGCAGAAGACACTAGACCTTCCATCTTCACCGTCTCGGCTTGCAGGGCCAATGAAGACTGAAACGTCTGAAATACATATAAAAACACGTTAAACAACGACAACGACACCGACGATAAACAAGGTCTTGAGAGATAGACTTACTATGAACGCCATTCCGGCGACATAAGCCCCCGAGCTCTCGATAGAGCATCCGTTGAAACGTTCCCTGAAAGAGGGGGGCTAAAATTTGTCCAAATGGGGGAACAAACTCGTCCCGTCCAGGACGTCGTACACCATGAAATTCGCCGGCAACGTAAAGTTCACCGTCGTTTCCTCTCCAAAACCTGTGCGCCCTTGCCCTTGTCGGCCGACGCGGGGCCTGACGCGGCGGTAGGAGACCCCGTCGATTTCGCCGGATGCGCAGGGTCGATGGGTGTCGTGTCGACCGTGTCGGAAGTCTTCTCGACAGACACGTCCACCACCTTCGCCTTCTTAGGCGATACGACTCTCGTTGAGTCTCCAGTCTTAAAATACGGTTCCTTCCAGACGGACGTCCTCGTCCTCTTGAGGATTCCCGACCCAGTTGTCGGAGCCTCCTTTCTCTTAAGAACCCCCGACCCAGATGCCGGGGCCTCCTTCCTTCTCTCCTGCGCCTTTCGAGCCAGTTCGGCCTGAGCCGCCTTTTTAGGCATCACCGATGACATCTTCGGCCGTGGCGGTTGGGATTCCGGTTGGAATTCCGGTCGGGATTCCTGTCGGGCTTCCTGGTGGGATTCCTTTTGGGATTCTTGTTGAGATTCTCCTATGAAACGAAAAAAGAAGGACAGTTAGGCGACCGAAACAGTGGAAGAGGCATATCAAATGAAGAGAGGTATACTTACCAGTCATCTCTACCACTTTCGACTCTTCCTCCTTCCTTTCTTCCTCAGTCTTTTCTTCCTCTTTCTCTTCTTCTTCCTCTTCTTCCTTTCGCCTCCTCCACAGCCTGTCGCTCAGGAAAACCACGTCGTCGTCCTCGTCGATCAAATGATGTGTGACGAACGATCGATCGTCAGCATGAATCTTCAAGAACTTCTCGATTTTAGTCTCGGAATCGTCACCAGGCTTTACGACATCAAAATTAATATCTGAAAATGCAGAGAGGGGAGATTAGTCAATAAACGGAGCAATAAAGGTGAAAACATAAAAGACGCTCGACTAAAGCTAAAATCTCACCCGCCATGTTCTACCCGGACCTAATCCAATCACTGTCGGTGTCTAGCGTCGCTACCCGCACAAAAACGTATCTAGTCTTCTATTTGCGATCATTGACCGTGGTTTTTAGGACTAGAGTACGGTCGCCTTTGTGCTTTGAGTATAAGCTGTAACGACGATACATGTCCCCCTTGACCTGGTAAGCGGTCAAGAGGTCTTTTACATTCATCGGCGACTCCCAATGCGAAGTAAGTCGCTCGATAACCAGAATCACACGCCAGAACTGGGGCATCAGTTGCCCTGGAGACAGGTCAAATTCGCACATAAACGCCTTAGCTAAAGGCGAATATGGCCAGCGGAACCCTATTTTGAAAGGGTACTCGTATATTACGACGTACCCCTCGGTGCACATCTCTGGCCGAATCTGACCGGCCTTGCTTACTGCGATCCCCGCAGGGATTCTCGCCAGATTCCTAAAACTATCAAGATCATCTTGATCCTGAATGGCGCTCCTAGGCTCCGTCGACATCGACAAACCAGTTAACAAGATTTGACGCTCCGAAAAGCCCCAAATATCCCAGTTCTTCCTAGGTTTCCTAGAGATTGACTTACGACGCATACAAAGACAGGAGAATCGTACCTTATATAGTCTCTCTAAAGAAACCTCGAATCTCTAAACAAGTCGAAGATCTCTAGCAAATTTGGAAAAGATTCGGCGAAGAAACAACACAAATCGAGAAAAAATCTCTCCTAAAAGCCTCTGAAATCAAAAGACCCATCGAAGGATTATATTTATGAAAACAATCATGTCAGGTCGAGTCACCCGATGATCGACACGTGCCCCTGCCTTTTCAAATGCTCGACAGATTGACGACACCTGGCGAATACAGCTGTTTAGCACGATTATGCGTCAGCGTGACGTCACGATTAGATCCCTTTTTCAACTCCCCATTCGGTTAGAATTGGACCGATCCAATTCCAAGGTAACTGAAAGGATTTTTTACACGTGTCACTGGAAAAATTTAAACAACTTTTGAAATTTGAATTTGTCAATCCACTTTTTCAAATTTTGGGGGCAAACTATTTGGGTAAAAATCCACCAGCCTCGACCACGACCAAGACGTCAAGGACATTTATTACACTTCTCTTGTAACAAAGTTAAATCGTCAACACTTTTCCTTTGGACCAAAGCTATGGTCGAAAGTACCTCTCGACACTCGAGCGACGTGTGGAAATACACGACCTCGACTGACTAACATGCGACATTTATGTTATGTTTTCATCATTTAAATGCAGGTCAAACTTCATTTATGATCAACGGCTATAACTGACGAGGTATGTTATGAGCGTTCAAATCAGCAAACTGTTACGACAGTTACATGAAGCATTCATAAAGCCATTAAACACACTCGAAGACTATAAATACAAGGACAAAGCTATCATTTGCAGACAATCTATCATCACCGAACTGAAGAATCACACAGCGTACTCAAGAACATCCGAAGCAAAGGAATTTCTCTCCAGTGATCGCTCTCGACGCACGACTTTCACTCTCGACCAGCAGTTTTAGCACACGACACACTTGTTTTACATTCGATATACTTGTTATTTTTACATTTCAAGTCACCTGTATTGTAATCATTGTACGACCGACACCAGAAACAAAGGACATCGCCCCTGTTTGGCGATCATAGTGCAGCGACGACTTCCACAGTCGTCCGCGGGTTTTTTCCTTGTTGAGGTTTTCCCGCGTCATCAAAATCTCTGTCTCTTTACAATTTTTGTCCTTGTCGCACGCTTTGTCGCAAGATTCCTTTCTTTAGTTGTTAAGATCCACAATCAACCTTAAGTTATCCTTCTGGACGATTTTTGGCATTAACAATCTCCATAAAAGATTTTAAATGTGAATGTGGATCTTCCGATGGTAATCCGGAAAATTGACCATTGGCTTGCAACATATGAAACATGATGGGTTTTGGTTCAAAATGTAATGTTTCTAATTGTGGCCTAACGATCTCCGAGTTCAATTTCTCAAAATTAGGGATTTCATAGTCCATAATTCTTCCATCTTTTGAATTTGCAAGATCAATGATGTTAAGTGGTTAATATTACCAACAGATCCCGCATCATTCTCATCTCACCATTAGGTGGTGGATTATGAAGTGGTGGATTATGTTGAAAGGGATGAAGTGGTGGATTCCCAAAAAGTGGTGGATTATTTACAAAGATTGGTGGATGCCTAATTGGATTTTCTAAAGGTGGTCTCATTTGAATTTCCAAAGGTGGTCGGGCGGGATTTTCTAAAAGTGGTGGTCTTGGTGGTCTATTTTCAAAACATGGTGGGGGATCATCCATATTGAGAGAGTTTGATGTTCTTCGAATTCTTCTTCTTTGACAAAAAAGTTCCCTCAATATCAGGATCTAATTCGAAAAATTCCCCACGTTGTATTCTTGGCATACACCACTTTCAAAAAATCTTTAAAATTCCCAAATGGTGTTAGAAAAATCAAATCTTTTAAAATACTTTTATAGACTTTTAGCTTACCAATCCCCAACAACAGTGCCAAAAACTTGACAGTGTTTAGAATACACCTACAGACGTGTGCTAATTAAACCTCAAAGCAAGTATACAATGAGATCTAATGTCGTCTTTCAAGTAATAAAAGTGGTAAAGATACTAGTATCGTCCCACAGAGATTGGAGTCAAAAGTGCAGTACGAGTTTAATGAAAGATGTGATTTCAGATGGCGATTTGGAAGAAATATTTTGCTTGGTTTGTTGGTTGATGTTATCATAGAACTTAAATAAACAATAATAAAAGAGAAGCAAGGGTGTAAGACTTGTGATGATATGTTAACCCAAATTCCAGCAGACCAATGCTACAGAGATGCTACAACATGATGCTATAGGAATGCTGCAGCATGATGGTGGCAATAACTAGTTCTATTATCTATTTTTAGACACGTTCCTCTCGGATTCTCACCATCCCATTATTCCAGTAGCCTTAGACAATCTCATCTCTGAGCAGAATCCAAACTAATGTAATGATGGGAGTGGAGTTCTCAAAATATACGGCAAAACAAATTCTCTTTGTTAAAAGTTACTCTCTCGATATAACCCCATACCTCCTAAGTTGATGTATTCCAAGTAGCTTATCTCTAAGTCTACTCCATTTTAACCCTTTGAAAAAGTGACAACTTATCAAGAATGAATCATTTTGAAAAACGCAAGTAACAACTCTCATTGCAAGTAACTCTCTCGATATTACCCCCTATGTCATCCAAATTGACGTGCTATTCAATGGCCTATCTCTACTAGGTCCATGACACTTTAACACTATCAAAGTGATCATTTGTCAAGTGATTGTATTATCTTAATAAAACTTGGGTTGGAATAATAAAACATCATTATTTCCACACAAATGTCTACTTTCTTTAAGTTAACATGATCACCATTTGCCTCACACCCAAGATAATAAGATTAGCTACTCATTACAATAACTAAAATAAAGCAAATGTAAAAGACTTGGAAAGTAAACATGATGTATGAAAGACGATAAATGTAAATGACTATAAATAAATGACAAGAAATTGAAAGACAAGTAAGTAAATGACAAGAATGTAAGATGGAATGTCAGGACATAAATGTAAGGTGCTTAAATGAAGTGCATAAAAATAAATACGTAAAGTAACTAGCAAGGCTAGAGATGCAAGATGAATTTATAGAAAGTGAAGTAAAATTTTACTGCCCAGTGCTGCAGAGATGCTACAAGCATTCATACACAATGGAAGAATATTTAAGAAGAAATGCAAGCATTAAATGAAGAACTTGAAGAACTAAAATCTTAAATTTATAAAGGAATTGGAGCTGATTAAGATCAGCTAAAAGTGAGTACAAAAGATGTCTAATAAATGCACCCAATGCCCTCTATTTATAGTAGTAGAGAGGGACCAAAAGTGTAAATGTATCAACTAATTCCATGAAGATGGAACTACTAGTTTAAACAAACTAACAAGGAAGTACAAAAGACAATTAGATTACAACTACTAAGTATAATCAGCTGGTTTACGGCTTTGTCCGTTGGGTAACAAAAAGACTAGTTCTAATCCCATTTAATCAACTTCCAATTCCTCTATGCAAAAGCCCTTAGGTCCAGTGCTCAAGCGATGCTGCAGCATGACCTATTCATCAAAGAGATTTTCGAAAGCATGTTAAAATTAGCCTAAACACCCCATGAAAACAAGTAAATCATAAACCTAAGCTCCAAATCAATAAAGTGGAAAATAATGAAATAAATGACTCAAATTTGGGATTATAGAGTGTAAAATGTAATCTAAAAGGTGAGAAATAAAGTGTTTAAGTACTCAAAAGTGAGTACTTATCAAAAGGCCCAACAATAACAGATAGACGCTCAACACAAACCATGAGCTTTTGCACGATGTTCATAGCCAACCATCACTCCACCTTGATGTCCACAATCGGGTCCCCAGTAGATCCCCATGGCCCCTAGTAGATGTCATTCCAATGTGCACATGAAATGAATTCAAGACACAAGATATAATATAACTCTCAAGGGATTTCCACAATCCCAAGGTTCCCTAATCCCACTGTGCAACCCAAGTCCACAACCAAATCATAAAATCATGATATAAACCACATTCAACAATGTTTATTCAAATATAAACAAGTTCAAGTAAACGTTTATTCAAGCATCCATAATTGCAACTCATGTCAAAACGATATAATCATTTAGAAATCATTTATAAACATTCCACATGCGTAAAAAGTTTTAAGGGAACTCACCCGACGTCTGATACACCACCACACGTCATATAAGTCAATTAGGATCAAACCGAACACATGAATTAAATGACATATGTAACATCCGTAATTTTCGGATAAGTACCATTTCGAATCAGTGTAGACTCGATCCTTTAAGATAAATATGAAAATAGTATTTTGGATTAAATCCTAGATTTTATGGTCTTGTTGGATGGGGAGTTCGAATACGAGTCCAACGGTCCTTTTCGGAGCAAAAACGGAGCTAAAACGAAGAAGTTATGACAAAAACAGTGATCGGGCGACAAACCGGACGAACTGTGTCAAGTGGACGTCCGCATGGTGCTTCAAGCGGACGTCCACATAGGCCAAATGTGTGCTTCCACGAAAGAAACAGAAACTGGAGTCCGGGTGCAAGTGGACGTCCGCATAGGACATCAAGCAGACGTCCGCATGAGGTCTGACAGGATTTTCCCCCCTTTTCTTTAAGAAAACCTTCTCATCTCTCACACTTCATTTCCAAACCCGAAATAAACTCTCCCTCTCCCTCAAAATCGTTCTTTCTCCCCAAGAAACCCTAAATCTTCCCTCTCCTCTTCATCGTTCTTCCCCAAATCAAACCCCTCACCATTTTTATGAACCTTAACCTTTCTAGAACCCTTTCACTTCATCTTTTTCATCAAGTTTCTAGGGTTTCATCCAACCCTTTTTCCTCCACTTTGAAGATTGGGAGTTTATGGTTCATCTTGGTGATTCTGGAGGTATTTTGGTTGGTGGATTCAAGTTTACCGTCGTTTCCTCTCTCTCCCATCTACGCGCAACGTAAAGTTTACCGTCGTTTCCTCTCTCTCCCATCTACGCGCCCTTGCCCTTGTCGGCCGACGCGGGGCCTGGCGTGGCGGTAAGAGACACCGTCGATTTCGCCGGTTGTGCAGTATCGATGGGTGTCGCGCCAATCGTGTCAGAAGTCTTCTCGACAGACACGGTCGACGCCTTCGGCTTCTCAGGCAAAACGACTCTCGATGAGCCGCCCGTCTTCAAAGACGGTTCCCTCAGGACAAACGTCCTCGTCCTCTTGAGGACTCCCGACCCAGTTGTCGGGGCCTCTTTTCTCTTAAGAACCCCCGACCCAGCTGTCGGGGCTTCCTTCCTCTTTTCTCTCGCCTTGCAAGCCAATTCAGCCTGGGCCGCCCTCTTGGCCATCACAGACGACATCTTCGGCTAGGACTGTTGAGATTCTCCTGCGAAAAAAAGAAGAAAGAACAATTAAAATGTTGAAGTAAAGGAAGGAATGTGTCAAACAAAGTAAGGTACACTTACCAGTCATCTCTACCTCTTCTTTCGACTCCTCTTTCTTCTCCTCTTCCTCAGTATCCTCAGACTCGTCCTCCTCTTCTTTCTCCTCCCCTTCTTTCTCTCTCTCCTCTCGACCCAGCTGTAGCCTATCGCTCAGGAAAACCTCGCTGATGTCCTCGTCTGCTAAGTGACGTGTGACGAATGACCGATCGTCTGGACTGATTTCCAAGAACTTCTCAATTTTAGCCTGGGAATCGTCGTTGGGCTCTACGTTGTCAAAGTTGATGTCTGAAAACACAGAGAAAGAAGATTAGCCAAAAATCAAAGTGACAAATATAACAAAGCAGACGCTCGACCACAGCTAAAACTCACCGGCCATGTTCCATCCAGACCTGATCCAATCACTGTCAAAGTCCAGCGTCCCTACCCGTACGAAGACGTACCTGGTCTTCCATTTGCGGTCGTTGACCGCAGTTTTTTGGACCAAGGTACGGTCGCCCTTATACCTCGAGAAGAGGCTGTAACGACGGTACGTATCTTTCTTGACCTGATAAGCAGCCAAAAGGTCTTTTACGTGCATCGGCGACTCCCAGTGTGAGGTAAGTCGCTCGATGACCTGGATCACCCTCCAAAATTGGGGCATCAGTTGTCCAGGTGAGAGGTCAAACTCGCACATAAAATACTTCGCCAGAGGAGAGTAAGGCCACTCGAAGCCTATTCTAAAGGGATACTCGTATATCACGACGTACCCCTCGGTACACATCTCCGGTCGAATATTACCGGCCTTACTCACAGTAATCCCCGCAATGATTTTTGCTAAAGTCCTAAAGTCGTCTAGAGCGTCCTGATCCTGGATGGTACTCCTAGGCTCCGTCGACACCGCTAATCCCGTTAACAAAATTTGCCGCTCTGAAAAGCCCCAAATATCCCAGTTCTTCCTAGGTTTCCTAGCAATCGACTTACGACGCATACAAAGACCGAGAAATCGTACCTTATATAGGCGCACTAAAACCTCGAAACTCTAACAGGTCGAAGATCTCTTACAGGTTTGGAAAATATTCGGTGAAGAACAGCAGGAAATCGCAAGAAATCTCTTCTAAAAACTCTATGAAATCGTAAAGTAGAAAAGATCCATCGAGGGTCGTTATTTATGTAAACGGTCCTGTCAGATCGAGCCTCTCGATAATCGACGCATGTCATTGCCCTTTCAAATATTCAACAGATTGTCGACACCTGGCGTTTACAGCTGTTGTGCACGATCATACGTCAGCATTACGTCACGACCTTATCGTCTTTTCGACTTCTTCTGTAGTTGGAATTGGACCAATCCAGTTCCAAGGCAACTGAAAAGATTTTTAACACGTGTCACGACCCTAGACATCCGATTGGCAAAATTTAAAAAACTTTTTGAAAACTTGAACTTGCCACTCCATTTTTTAAATTTTGGGGGCAAACTGTTTGGGTAAAATTTTACCAGTCTCGACCACGGCCAGGATACTAAGAACATTTAATGCATTTCTCTCATAACAAAGTCAAATCATAGACACTCTATCCTTTAACCGAAGCTGAAGTCAAAAGTACCCCTCGACCTCGACCGTCATGACATAACCCTCGACTTCGACCGACTAACATATAATATTTATGTTACGTTTTTATCATTCAATGCAGGGTCAATGTCCTTTATGGCCAGCAGACGTAACCGACAGAAGTAATTATAAGCATTTACAGCAGTGAACGTTGCGACTGTTACTCCTACAATCATGATGGTCAATTAAAGCTACGAAGACTATAAATACGAAGATCACAATCCCGTTTGCGGATATCTGCTTCCCGAAGAACACTGAAAGCAAAGAAATCTCTCTCAACAGTTCGCTCTCGACGCACGACTCCCACGCTCGACGCATTGTTTTCACACACGACACACCCGTTTCTCACGCACGACGCACTCGTTTTTTTCATTCGATACACTTGTTACTTACATTTAAAGTCTTTCTTTCATTTGTATTGTAATCACTGTACTTCGACACCCGAAACATAAGGATATCGCCCTTGTTTGGCGATCATAGTGCAGCGACGACCCCCAAAGTCGTCCGCGGGTTTTTTCCTTGTTGAGGTTTTTCCCGCGTCACCAAAATCTTTGTCGCTTTTACGTTTTCTGTCTTTGTCGCACGATTTGTCGCTAGATTCCTGTTCTTTAGTTGTTAAGCTCCACAATCAACCTTAAGTTATCCTTCTGGACGATTTTTGGCATTAACATGTACTAAGATTTATTTGTATGTTTACTAACAACTTAGCTTAATTTTCTATTGTAGGCACAGGCATGGGGTCGCGACCCCACTACTTCTGAGGTGTATGAGCGAATCCACTGCACCAACCGGAAGTACGCTCCGGGTGTGACAGGTCCACCTACTGATCCTCCGGTGTACGTTTATGCTAAAGCGGAGCATGCTGCGGTAAGTTTTGTAAAATCGTTACTTTGTTTTATGTGTGCATGTGTATGTGAATGTGCTCTATGTGTCTGTCGATCAGTATGTATATATAACGTGTGTGTTGGTTGCTAACGACGATTGGATCTATGTATATATAACATGTGTGTTGTTTGGTAACGCACAATGGATAAACCGTTACTTTATATGCATGTGTATGTATGAATGTATGGATAATGTGTATGTTGTTTAGTAACGCACAATGGATATATAGTTAGGCTATGGCTAAGTAGATAGGTTGGATATGTTTGATTTAAGGTCGTTATGTTGTTGAAATGTCTACGGATATAAGCTCACCCGTATTTGATTTGGTAAACCATAGGATCGCTTTCACGAGCTTAGGGAGGTGGCACTGGCTAGCCAGGAGCCCGACGCCCCTCCGATTGATGAGGCATCTCTTTGGGAGCAAAGTGTTGGAGGATGGAATAACGGCCGTCTGTTTGGTTTCGGGACGACGCAGGATCCCTGTTATGCTATGAGGGGTGAGTGTAGTAGCAGCAGCGGCGGGAGATCACTCGAGACTAGATCGACATCAGAGGTACGTTTGTTATATTGGTTATGTATATTGTCGTTACTTTTCATTGCCAACAAATACTGATTTTTTTGTTAAATGTTTAATATCTATAGTTAGTTGAGTTGACAGAGAAGATAGCAAAGATTGAGGAGGAGGCGAGGGAGGCAAAGGAACGCGATGAGCGTTATCGGGTCCAATTAGAGATTGAAAAGAAGTGGAACGAAGACTTGCATGCAGAACAGGTCAGACATGCTACCCAGTTAGCCGAGCAACTCACAATGTCGCAACAATTTGCTGCTTTTATGCGGCAACAGGGATTTGTTTTTCCCTCTCCCGGGCCTACCGGGCCTCCCCCTAGTTAGGTTGTTATTATCGTATTTGCACTCGTACTGTATTTTGGAATTTGGTATTTTGAATTTGGAATTTGGTATTTTGAATTTGTTGGGTTGGTGTTTTCAAATTAAGAGCAGATATTTATATAAAAATACAAGAAATACTGTTTTTAGTATTTTTTTTATTTTTTTAGAATTAGCGACGGATTAGTGACAGAATTCCGTCGCTAAAAGTATTTATATATTATTTTTTTCCATAATCAGTGACGGAATTCCATCACTGATCCGTCGCTGAATAAATCCGCCGTTGATCTGTCACTGAATATTTTCGTCGCTGATCCGTCACTGAATATTTCCGTCGCTGATCCGTCACTGACATCCATCACTGATCCGTCGCTAATACTCTCAGCTACCACCTGAACAGCGACAGACTTTCAGTGACGGAATAGCGACAGAAGTTGCCTTTAGTAACGGATCAGTGACAGAATATTCCGTCACTGATAGGGTCGATTTTAGTAGTGTTTCAAACATAATATCCCAAACTTAAACATCAATTATTGATGTAAACCAGAAATGTACTTGCGCAATGCAGTGCGATAGATCTTGATATTAAAGTTTCGTTTTGTATTTTGTCTTTGTCAATTTTATTATACAGTTTTGTATGGTTTTGAGAAAATAATAATGTTTTTTTCTTATACATTTGTTTAATTTAAATTTCATATTTAATTTATTTTAGATTTAATTGATGTAATTGATTTTAAGTTTGATAATATGATGTTTTTTATGAAAAAATAATTAGGTATCCTGTTATAATTTAATGATTATGTTAAATATATTTTAGTTTATTTATATCTAAAATGAGATGTTTATCATGTATCTGATTATGTATATCTGTTAGTTAGTTAGTTAGTTAGTTACTTAGTTAGTTAGTTATGAGTTCAAATATGTAGCTTTACTAAGTTGTATTTATGCATCATTCACTTGTAATTCTGAATTTTAAGTAATATGCATAAATAAACGGTACACGATGCTTAAACATTTATATTTAAGAGTTGTTTTTCAAATGCTTTATAATATATTATAGATAATCAATAGGGAATTAGTTATTTTACACCAAGTTCAAAATTGAGTTACAGATGTACCCCATCTCTCTCCAACTTTACCAAAATACCCAAAAATCCCGTGAAACACCCCTCGATCGCGGACTCAGGGGAAAAAACCATTTTTAACCCTGGAGTCCTCGACCGCGGACCCAGGGAAGAAAACACCCCAAGTTCATTTTCATTTTCAGGGACCAAAGTTGTAAACTTGACATTTTTCATGGTGTTTCGCGGACTCCGCGGACAAACATCGCAGACTCCAGGCAGGGGTTAAAAATGAAATTCTTTTTTTTTTAGTCCGGGATCAAGGGATGTTTCACGGATTTTTGGATATTTTGGTTAAATTGGAGAGAGGTGAAGTATATATGTAAGTCGATTATGAACTTGGGGTAAATAATTAATTTCACTAAGAGCATCTCCAACCCAAAACACCAAAACACTAAAATTGATGGGACCCTTAACACTAAAAAAACATCTCAACTCCAATCATACTTCAAAAAAAACACCAAATTGGTGGGGCCCATCTAAAAAACTATTTTCCAAAAGCTTACAACATACAGAAAGGTAATTTGCAGTGTGAATAGTAACACACCAAATTTGGCGTGTTTTGAAAAAAATGAATAGTAAGAGCATCTCCAACCATACTCCATTTTTTCATTTTTAGAGTTTTTTGGTTGTCAACCACACGCCAAACGGTATTTTTTTGGCGTCCAAGAATTGAACACGCCAAATATGGCGTGTATTGTTCACACTCCAATTTTTAAGACCCCACCACTATTGTATTTTATATTAATATTTAATAATTTGTAATTGAATTAATTCTTTATTTTTTCAATTAATTCTTTAAATGTAATATTGATTAAAAAGTTGTATTCTTGTTATTAAATTTTAAATAAGAAAAAGAAGTTTAACATTTAATATATATATATATATATATGTGTGTAATTAAATTTGAAATACGACAAAGAAATTTAAGATTAATATAAAAGTCATAAAATACAAATTAAAAAACTAAGACATAAATTAAAGCGTCAATTGACTTCCATAGTACGGGATGTTTTCTGTCGCATCTTGAGATCCTTCGGCTTGGTTTTGAATTTCTTCTCCAGATCCTTGATATTGAGATGTTCGATATTGAGATTCTTGGTATTCTGCTCCTTGTTCATACGTATCAACATGAGCTTCTGTTGTTCTCTTTCTCAATATACGGAGTTTCTCATTTTGTATGAACTCAAGAAGCATGTAGAAAAGACGTGGAACGTGCATTTGGCGTATTGCAATCAAGATTTGCAATAGTAGCAGGACCAACACGGTTATGGAGAAAGGAAATATTGCATGATATAATGACTTCATATATCATTATGCATAATATGATCATTGAAGATCAACGTGATATTAATGCACCAATTGAAGAACGACACGAGGAGCCAATTATGGGGACAAATGTGAGAGTTGAGATGGTGAACGATAACAATGATGGACTTGAACAATTTCTTGCTCAACATAAAAAGATCAAAGACAAAACCGTTCACTTTGAACTTCGAGATGCATTAATTGATCATTTGTGGGACGAGTATACTAACTCGGAGCATTAGTATTATTTAATTATGCTTTTTAATTTGTGTTATTTGAATTGATGTAATTTTATTTAAATGTATTATCAATTAAAAAATTATCGTTTTTATTTTTATCGGTCTTCATTAAATAAATTAATTACTGATTATTTATTATTACATTTACAAATTATAATAATTATTATTAAAAATAGTTAATAGTAAATAAAATATGTTATTTTAATATGGGGTCCACAAATCTAGTATTTTTTTTTAGTATGGTTGGAGTTGAGGGTTTTTTTTGGTGTTGGGCCCACCAAAATTGGTGTTTTTGGTGTGTTTTTTTGTATGAAGGTTGGAGATGCTTTAACACACCAAAAAATTTGATGTTATGGTGTATGGTTGGGTTCCACCATACTGCAAATCTCCTCTTCTCCGGTATGATTGGAGTTGGTCTAAACAATAATATTGTACCATTTTATCTTCTGATATTTATAGTATTTTAATGATAAAAAATTAAAGATGACACAGGCAAATCTCTTGGCAAAGAGCGCTCTCCACATGACCACATGACCACATGACATCATTCCCACTTGATTCTAAACATTTCCATGGTCCAATTATAAGTACAAAACTTTTACAAAGCAAAAGAGTAACCCAATTTAGTTACTATATTAATACCAAAAATACACCAATAACACTTCATGTTACTCTTAGTGTCAAACTTATTATAACTTTTAAATATAAATATCATATGAGGTAATATGTATTTTCAAATGGTGAATTTAATGATAACGATGATGCTCGGATATTTGGTTGATTTTTTTCTTAAGTCATGTATAAATATAGACCGAGAATGTTTTTGTTTGGAAGATTTTTTTTTCATAAATGGAATGGGTGTATTTTTTTTAATCAGGAGAGACGGTTTTAATACTAAAAACCTGGCTTTATGCATAAATTTCCCCCTCCCTACCAAAACAATCATACATAGTAAATTAAAAGTAATACAAAATTCAGGGGTAATTTTGCAATATACAAAATTCAGGGGTCCTTTGGTTGGTTTTCAATCAAATGTTGTATTAATAAAGTTATATCGTGTAGATTAATCAATCTGTAATTTTGTATAGATTGAGAACTTATTTGTTTGGAAGGGTTCTTTATAGATGAAATGAACGTATTTTTTAATTGGAAGGAGTAAGTTTGGGAAAAGTTTAACTTTCTGCATGAAACTCCCCTTAAAAACTTAGTGAATAAGTCACTATCAAATAGTCATATATAGATATGAGTCAAATTAAGCTTGTTATGCTACTAACAAACAAATTTTTAGATTTTTTTTCTTTTTTTATTTTTGACCACAAAATAACCTTAATTAATCACATCTACATCGTTTTTGTCAAATTTGGTGTAGATGACACTAATTTGAAAATTCAGTGGTTTTTTCGACGTTGTTATAGTTGGATGACCTATTTAATGCAGTTTGCAATTTTGCCTCGTTATATATATATATATAATGTACACGATGTTTGCAAATTTAATTATAAAACGACTTACTGCTTTTTCTTTAATTTATATTTAGGTACAATATTTTTGAACAAAGAGAGTCAAAAGAAAGCCCCAATTTTTAAAATGTAAAAGCATCTCCAACAGCTTTCCTATTTTGGAGAAAATGTAGAATATGGGGATTTTGGGTTGTTTTTTTGCTCCAACAGCTTCCCCAAAACTATCTCCAAAATGGAGAAAGTATGAGAGAGAATAAGTTTTTTCTCCAAATATGGAGTTAACCCAAAAAATGATTACTTAATGAGAGCACCAATAGAAATCTTTGAAGAATAATATTTAGAGAGAGAAATACAATATTTTAATATTATAATCATTGTTTTTTCTCCAAAATGAGGAATCTGTTGGAGATGAATGTAATTTTTTTTAGGGATTTTAGCTTTTAGTTCAACATTTTGGAGAAATTATGGAAAAGCTGTTGGAGAAGAAAAGTGGTTGAAATTTACACCACAAAAGCCACCAATAATGTTTGTTGATGTCACAAATGTTGTTCTTTCAAAGCAAGTTGGGTATTTTTTTTAAATATAAAACAAGAAACCGACTAAAGTCATTTTCGTAAATTTTTAATCAAATTAAAGTTTCTTACGTCGCTTCAATATAACATATTTTATTGCCATGACGACAACAAAATCGGGGAAAGTCCTAAAGCAAAACCATTAAATACATAAAATGACGACATTTAACAAAATCAAGTAGTTCTTTTTCCTCCGACTTCTATCATGTTATTTGGATAATAAATAGTAAGTATCCGAGTTAGCTTGTGCACCAAGACGAATTTTACGGGGCCCTAAAGTTAACAGTTAGACAAACATCCAATCATCTAAAAGAAAGTTAACAGTTAGACAAACATCCAATCATCTGAAAGAAAGAAAGAAAGATACTCAAATTAAATGACTACTAAAGAACAAATTCAAGATGTTATAAGCTTAGTTACTCGTGAGTCCCAAGGTTTTACACTTGACGCGGTGTCTACTAAAAAAAATTCAATATGTTATGAGTTAAATTAAGGTTATAGTATATGTTGTATGTTGGATTATTAATATATTGGCATAGTGATATTGATAGACCATCATCAAATGACACATACCCATTATGTGTTGTTCCTTTGGCAATAAGGAAAACAAAGTTCAAAATGTAGTCTTGGATGTGCCAAGTGTCCATTAAAAACCTTATATTGAAGAGCCATGAGTCACATAATCACATTAATCATGTACATGGTATTGGTAGGTACCTTCCTTTAATTGTTTGGTAGATTTGTTTACCATTTGGCATGCATACATCAAGTTATATTATATATGTCACAAGACAAGGACTTCTCGTCGTATATAAATTTGGAAACTTCGATCCATTGTTTAAGCCGGAGTAAGTATGATTTCAAATCAAATGAACACTGATTACATGATCATCAGGATTACCAACACGAGTCGAGTGTAATTTTAACTGCAAAGAAAGGAAACACCATGAACCCACGCCATGAAGGCACCATGTATATGGATCTCACCTCAACATTTGTCTGTTATTATTACGCGAATAACTTCTGAAAAAATGAAAGCAAAAAGACACCGCACCAACGCTAAAGACGGAAAAACCCTGCAAATAAGAGATAAGTTATTTAAAATAGCAGGGTATAAGTGAATGGTGAATATGGAACTATGGTTCTGATGTGTACCGGCCTTTTGGGATCTAACAAAACGCAGGATTGGTGACGGGTTCAGGCTGCAAGGCATTCTGCACAAGTTCCGACTGCTCTCTCACATGAACGGTGTAGAAACCGGTTGCAGTTGCGGCAGATGGAGCACGGCCCACATACTTGATATCATCTATTGTACCTCTATCCAGTGCCTTCATGGCAGTGGCGAGGCGTGGGGCAATGTAACTGTACGCCCCCATATTCATTGGCTCCTCCTGGCACCAAACAACTTCGGCATCTGAAAGATTACACAAGGAGGGCGTATTGGTCAATTGTTCTTAAATACGACGCAAGGAGGGCGTATTGGATTTGAACTTACTTGGATAGCGCTTTAGTTCACGCTGAATGAGGTCATATGGGAACGGGCACAGTTGTTCAACACGGCAAATTGCAATATCTTTACCTTCAACTGACTTCCTTTTTTCATCAAGTTCGTAATAAACCTGCAAAAAACAAAGTCTCGTTACAGCAACTGGAATGACAAAAGAGAAAATCTAATGCTGATATTATATATATATATAGAGAGAGAGAGAGAGAGTGAGAAAGAGAGAGACGGAGGTTCACGGGAAAACCTCAAAAAAATAGAAAACTGAGGAACACCTTGATAGCTATGCACTTGTGCATACAAGTAAATTAAGTAGTTTTTTGGTTTTTATGCACGTGTGCATTATGCATTTGTGCATATGCACGTGTGTATTATGCATTTGTGCATATGCACGTGTGCATTACATGTATATATGGTCAGGTTCAGAGGAAACCTCCAAAAAACGGAAAACCAGAGGAAAACTCTGGCAGCCCTTCATCTGGACGGTATGCACTCGTGCATACAAGTAATTTGTAACATGCACACGTGCATATGCACAAATGCAAAATGCATTTGTGCATAAAAACCGAAAAACAACTTAATTTTACTTGTATGCACAAGTGCATACCGTCCAGATGAATGGCTACTAGGGTGTTCCTCAGTTTTCCATTTTTTTGAGGTTTTCCCAGAACCTCCCTCTATATATATATAGAGAGAGAGGCTCCGTAAAATGCAAACCTTGCATTTGTTGCACACTACAAACCATTGTGCATATACATATAGGGTGTGTTTGGTACACTGGATAGGACAGGACAGGACAGAACAGAAATCACTGTCCCATGTTTGGCAGAACTTTTATGTGGAACAGACAGGAACAGAGTGAAACAAGCTGCCCCATGGAACAAGCTGCCCCATGGAACAAGCTGGAACAGACTTATGTTTTACCAGTATAACCTCAAAATAAAATCAAATTCTCTTCTAAAACATCAAATACACGTTATATTTTATATTTTATTCATTCTTTAAATTTTATTTATTTGTATTTTGACTAATGTTATCTGTTCTATTCTGTCCAGTTCTGTCTACCAAACGATGAACAACTGTTTTGTCCTGTCTCGTGCTGTTCTATCCTGTCTGCGTACCAAACGCACCCATAATGGACATACATTCATATGGAATAATGCATATATGCATCTTAGATTATGCACTCATTGTTCACATATGCACATTGGTTTGTAAGGGGGTGCAACAAATACATGGTTTGTATTTGATTTGTATCCTATATATATATATATATATATATATGTATATATATATATATATATATATATCCATCCAATCATTGTTTATTTCGAAGATGTTACAAACCTTTCCAGAGCAGAGAACTAAACGTCTAATGCCCTCTTCAAGATCCGAATGGTCATTTTGGTCCTTGATGAGTCGTTTGAATCTCGTCCCTTGTTTGTCGAAACCTGGGTGACCTTGGACATCGTCAAACTCGGATAGATTTGATTTGCAATCTTTGTGACGTAGCAAATTCTTAGGAGCCATTGCAATAAGTGGTTTACGGAACTCCCTATGCAGCTGGAATACGAGTATACGACACCAGAATGTGAGAAAGTGACAAAGTTTATGAACCCTTTCGTAAATCTGATACAGATAAACTTACCTGTCGACGCAACACATGGAAATAATTTGCGGGAGTTGTAACGTTGACAACCTGCCAATTGCATGTTTGAATTTGATTGCGCAGTGTAGGTTCCATCTCGGGTATAACAAACGGATTATCATCACTCATCTGCCATCAGATTTTACAAAGTAGATTGAGTCAATAAAGGGAGCATACAAGCTACAATAGTATGTCTAAATATTTATAATCAAGGAACCTCCAACCAAAAAAAGTCCGGAAGAAAGCCCAAAGGACTTCCATATTTTGAGCGATTAAGTCCTTGGACATTTTATAAATCCTTGCAATTACTGAAACCGAAGGAAATGGACCTTCTGACCTATAAAACAGTTGTTTTGATAGATCAAAATAACCATTTTGTTCAATTTCAGTAAGTGCAGGGATTTATTTCTTCAAATAAATGTCCAAAGACTTGATCACTCAAACTATGAAAGTTCGTTGGGTTTTTTTTGGGACTTTTCCCTAATAAATTTTACCTGATTAACCGGTTTCTAGTCATTTTTTAAGGGTCAATTGGACCATTTTGTTCGAGTTCAGTAAATGCAGAGATCTATTTGTTAAAAATATTATGCAGGGACTTAATCGATCAAAATATGCTAATCCGTTGAGTTTTTTCAGACTTCCCAGTCCAACCAGTTAAAAGGAATGAAAACAAAACTGGAGCAAATCAGATAACATGTTGATGACTATTAAATCTCGCTCTCTCTCTATATATATATATATGTGTGTGTGTGTGTGTGTGTGTGTGTGTTACAATTCTTTTTATGATTCTTGTAGTTTTGAGAAATTCTAAGATATAATTTGCTAAAAGCTACTAAGAAATGGGTGCTAATGACTGGACAAGGATCCTGTATTAATGAAGAGATTAATCGGTACTCAGTACCATTCTGGCATCAATAATACAAAGATGGCAGACAGAAATAAATAAACTATTCCGGTCAGCCGTGGTTTTAAGCAAATTAATATAGTAGACTAGTAGTAGTTCATCATAAAGCATATATTGTATCATTAAACTCAACATATGTACACATATGATTGTATGCAGTGTAAAAAATTCATACAAGTACAGGAGGTTTTCGTAGAGAAAAACCTCTAAGAAGTTATGGCAAGAGTGATACCTGAAGGAAGCGTTCCAGTCTTGAACTTGAGTGTTCGGGGCCCTGACCATCATAACCATGAGGTAGCAACACAACTAACCCAGTTTGACGCAACCACTTGGCCTCCCCACTGCTCAAGAATTGATCAAATATCACCTGAGCTCCGTTCGAGAAATCACCAAATTGAGCTTCCCATAAAACAAGTGAATTAGGATTTTCCATTGAATATCCCAATTCAAATCCCAGAACACCAAACTCCGAAAGAGAACTGCATTAAAAATTTGAATGTCAGAACTGGAGATTTGGAGAGTAGCTGATTCCGGGAAGACCTCAGGCTTGTGCAAAAGTGTGTGAAAAGGAAAGAACCAAGACGAGTAAAAAATAAGCAGCACAAAAAAGTAATATTCTAATGTATCGTATAAAGGAGTCCTAGAGATATGATCTTTAAGAAATACATGTAAAAGAAAATTAAAAAAATCACGAATATTTAGGAAATTGTAGGGAATTGTGCATTGATTCGTCGAGAGATTTGCATTTACCTGTTGCTTACGGTAAACATTTCCTCGTTCTGATTCATCATTACATGGTCTAAAGGACAGTATCGCTCCCCCGTTTCCTGATCATGAACAACAGAATGCCTGTGACTGAAAGTACCTCTTTCAACATCCTGACCACTCAATCTCACATGATTTCCTTCAACTAGCATTGTTGCAAAAGCAAGTGCTTCCGCAACTGCCCAGTCAACACCCTCCCCAGTCTCGATCATCTTATAACGATCAGCAAATATTTTCTTCACTGCTCTGTGAGGCTTAAAAGTTTCTGGAAGGGTTGTGATCGCCTTCCCAACGTTTTTCAATATTTCTGGTTTGACCCTGCAGAACAGCATTATTTTTTTTAAAGAGATATCAAGCCATGAGAATATCGGTATAAACAACATATAAAAAATGTTACCCGGTGTTACGAATACGTGAAAGCTGTTCAGGAGACTTAAATCCAGTCCAGTATGCTGAAAGCCAGTCCCTCTTTAGAGGGACATAATCCTTGCTGGCAAGGAATTCTTCATTAAGGATCGAGGTAACCTTACTTTGTATTCTATCAATATCTTCTTTTGTCGCTTGGCCAGTTTCTAGAAGCTTCTTCCGGTAAATTTCGAGTGATGAGGGGTGATTCCTGATGATCTGTAACAACCAGTGTCACTCAGAAACTTAGAAGCTATACTTACAGCAGTTGGTGAAACACCAGAAACCAACGGGATCTAGAAGAAAGATTGACCAAAGCAAAGTAAAATGTGACAATGAGAATATACAAGAGGACTGACCTTGTACATTTTGGGTTGGGTAAAAGAGGGTTCATCAATTTCATTATGCCCAAATCTGCGATAACAGACAATGTCAACAACAACATCTGAGTGGAATGTCTGGCGCCACTCTGCTGCAAGCTCACAAGCATGAACAACTGCTTCTACGTCATCGCCATTGACATGAAAAATGGGAGCATTCAAAGCTTTAGCAACATCCGTACAATACTGTGAAGATCTTCCTTCCTGTGGATCGGTGGTAAAGGCAACTTGATTGTTCACTACAATATGGATGGTCCCACCAGTTGTGTAATTTGGAAGGCCACTCAAATGCAAAGTCTCATAGACTACACCTTGCCCTGCAAAGCTTCCATCCCCATGAATCAGAATACCCAGGTTCTTTGTTCTATCCACATCATTCGAGTAATACTGTTTTGCTCTGGTTTTCCCAATCACAACAGGATCTACAGCTTCCAAATGACTAGGGTTTGCAACCAAAGACAAATGAATTCTTTTTCCACCCCTTGTCGGGCGATCATACGAAGTACCCAAGTGATATTTTACATCACCAGTTCCGGTGTAAAGCCCAACCTCATCCACCGGCTTCGTACCACCACTGAATTCACTGAAAATTTGACGCAGTGGCTTCCGAACAACATTACCTAAGACATTCAATCTTCCTCTGTGTGACATCCCAATCACAATGCTCTCAACACCAAGATCTGCTGAGCGATCAAACATCTCCTTCATGCCTGGGATTAATGTCTCCCCACCTTCAAGTCCAAACCTTTTAGCAGCCGTCCACTTAGTAGCCAAGAAGTTCTCAAACTGAGTACTCCAAATGAGCCTGTCAAGGATAACCTCACGTCGCTCACTATTATATTGTGTCGGAGTTGGAGTCTCGATTCTATCTCTCAACCAATTACATCGCTCGCGATCAGCAATGTGCATGTACTCATAACCAATGCTTCCACTATAAGCTTGTTCAAGCCTGGTCAATATTGATCTAAGAGTTTGCACCGGCCGGTTTTCAGACAAAAAACCAGACATCCTCCATACACCAAGGAAAAATTCACGGTCTAAATCAGCTTCGCTGAAACCGTAAAAAGCAGGATCTAAATCATCAGGAATCTCCCTCTTTTCCAGACCCAAAGGATCTATTTTGGCTTTCATGTGGCCATAAACTTGGTAAGCTCTAACGAGTAACAACAACCGCATGCTCTCTTGAATGGTTTGGCCAGATATTCCAGGGGATGTAGCAGCCTGGCCAACGAAGTTCCTGAAGAAATTATCCCATGACTCGTCAACACTGTTTGGATCATTCTCCCATGCTCTCTGAAGCTCTTCCAGGTAAACGCTACTAGTTCCGTCTAAGAAACTATCGGTTAACCTAGAAAGTGGAACAGGTCGAGGGACAGGTGCAGACTGTGCTTTTGATTTGAAAAGTGTTGTATGAAAATATCGACTTTCAGAAGGAAGTAAACGCTTCCTTGCTGCATATGATCCACTTTGCGATAAGGTTCTTCTAATCGCAAGCTTTGCCACACTAGATCCAGCCCGAAACCACGTCATCTTTTTCAAATTTCAAGTTCTCTTTTTTGTTTAATAATATGAACACTGCAAAACAAATACCATGCTTTAATCTCCCTGGCAAAATCTCACAACCCCAATAAACAGTCCAAAACAAGAGTTATCAAAATTCATAGTTGTCAATTCATGAAGCATACAATGAGAATATGATTCATGAATGGAATACTGCTGATACATAATCCTATTAGAGTATTAAAGAATCATCCTTGAATTGGCAAGTTAAATGGTACTGTACCATTTTGTAAGTTCTACCCTATTTCTTCCTTAGGGGCTGTTTACAAAACGCTTATCCGGGTAAGCGCTTAACAGTAAAATTAAACATTATCACTTACCTACTTGGTAAGATTTAGTCCACCAAATCGGTTTCGTATGCTACAATTCACCCGGTAAGCGTTAACCGTGGTAAGAGTCGCTGCCCTCACTTATTAGGTAAGACTCTCCGTCCTTGCATTCGCTCTTACCGGGTAAGATTTTTGGTCCTTGCCATATTCACCCAGTAGGTAACGTGACTTGGTAGGCGGGTAAGCGTTTGGTAAACGACCCCTTAGTTCCATTTGTTGTGTGCATTTGTGTTTAGAGTTTAGACAAAACTTATCAGCAGCCATACTAATAGAAATGTCTTTTGTGTTTGTATTTAGTATAGATGCAACGAATTACAAATGCTCTCATGATCACTTTGAACACTTGCTTCCGGTATACTGTTTTATATTTATATGCAATCACCAAAAATAATTATAGAGCAAACAGAAGCCAATCTTAACTCCAATAATGAATTGACAATTATGCATATATTACTTTGATTAAGCATCTATAAGACACTAACAAATTTCAACAACAAAACAATACATTACGTATTCTAATAAAAGAAGCAACAAACTAACCGGAGTATTATTCAATAACAAAATTTTTATCTAAGCATCTTACACGGATTCAAGTAACAACAAAACATTACAGCCACAATACGCTAAATTCTCAGATCAGAAACTAGATCTATAAGTAAAATCAGCAGAAAACCCTAAATTTCTAGCTTACAAACTTATTTCGGCATTCAGATTTACGTATCAGAAATTAGTAATTCAAAAACGATGAAGTCATGAAACAGTAACTGCTAAGTAAAAGAAAACTGAATCGAACATGAAAATAATGAAGAAAGAGTAACAAACCCTAGTTTTGTGGAAGATGAAGAGGCGCAATTGTTTTCTCCTTGAATCTAGAAATGGCGATCGGTTTGCGTTGAAAATTTTCGTTCCATTATTAGAGCCGCCCCAAAGCAGTATGCGGACACGGCGACTTCGATTCTCTTCTTCCGCTTGACGTGGCCGACAAATATTTCATTATAGCCCCCTGTGGTTATTTCTTTTTGCATACGCATCCTTCGTGTTTGTAGTTTTATCTTTTTCAAACTTTTACGATGTTATGTTTTGTTACGGATCGAATTGGAATTTGGACAGGTGAAAAGTAAGATAGATGAGTGAAAAAATAAAATAAAGAAAAGTATGCAAAATAAGAGCATTTTGCATCATGTACTTTATCAGAGGGTGGGAGTAGGACTATAAACGAACATGAACGGAAGCTTTTTTGGGTTCGTTTGTTTAACTTAATCGAACAAACAAACGGTCACTAACAGTATATGACAACTTTTTTATATTTATGTTTGTTCGTTAGGAAAATGAGTTGGTTCGTGTTGTTTATGTTCGTTCGCTAAGATGTTAAACGATTCAACTGAACGTCAATGAACATAAACAAATGAATAAAAAATCACCAAAAAAATGTTGCGGAATCACCAATTATCCATAGGAAAATAACAAAAAGTATGTGTTGATGTGTTAACCATTAAACCTTATCATATATTTGGTATCTAATAATAATGTGAAGTAAAACTTGACCTCTTTTGAAGTCTAAAGTAAAATAAAGTTATGGAAACTATAATATATTTTTAATAATAATAATATATTAATTTATTTAAATTAATAACTATAACACTAATTATATAATATAACTTTCTAAGAAAAATAAATAAATATAAACGAACATAAATGAATGAACATATAAAAAAACGAGTGTTAACAATCAAACATAATCAAAGACTCATGAATGTAAATTGAATGAACGGGCATTTGTTTGTGTTCATTCCGTTAATTAAACAAATACAAAAAACTTATTCATATTCATTTATTTATTAAATAAACGGGTTTTTAGTTGAAAAATTCACAAACAATTCACTCACAGATTGGATTTGTTTATCATCCTAGTTGGAAGTGTCAATTTGAGGCAAAAGACTTTTATTTTATTTTTTTGGAAGGCATAGCGGCATCGACCCTTTCGATCAACTACCACGAACACAACGCACACACGCACGCACGCCTCTCCGGCGGTATCGGACATCCGAGGGCAGTCCACTAATCCGCCGTTGTCCCGGCCCAGCTTACGCTGGACCTAAGGCCCAACCACAGGTTGGGGGGTAAGCCCAGTCAAAGACTGGACCACCCAAGGACTGGGTACTCCTCATGCCCTCAATTGCCTCCCCTTGGAATCGAACCCGGGTAGACTAGGATACCATCAACCCCCCTCCCCCAGGATGTCACCGTCCTTAGGAAGACCAACTGAGCTAAACATGATTTGTGGCAAAAGACTTTTATGTGAGGGCTTAATATGTCTTGGGTGGAAAATTCAAAATTATTTTCTAAATTCAAAATTTTGTTGTCATTTTGGAAAGAGGGGTCCACTTGTTTATTTTGGAAAAGGGATTTGAAATTCTGAATCCCATATATTGGAGTTCAACTAGAAATGGTAATATACAAACCTCTTGAGGTAATTATCATTAACCGTAGGGAAAAAATTATAATAAAAGAGGAAGAAATAGGTCCAAATAATTGAAAGTGTTTGGCATTTATTAGGAAATAAAAAACATAGCATCCTGTTTACAATCCCAGCTTATTCTGAACCGTAAAAAAAACTCTCTGTAGGTTTCGACACTCTCTGTCACTTGAGCTTAGTCTCCTTTGCCATCTTCTTCTCCGGTGGGTTTCATTCCTCCGGCGTGTTTTCTTCTCCGACCATTCTCTCTGCCCTGTGAGCCCGTTTCTCTCCTCGGGGCCAAGCTCTCAGCCATCCTCGATGTCTTCCTCTCATTGGACTAACCTAGATGGTGTGGATAACCTCACAAAACTTACCGACAATCTTCACGTATCCACCAACGACCCTACCCAAACAGAAGTTGACGATGCTACAGATTCCTTACTCGCTCAGAAGGTGGAGGAACTCAAGCTGGACTCGTTTGTTGAAACGTCGATGGTGGCAAGGGTCCTCGCCCGGAAAAGATGCTCTTCTTCCTTCCTGAAGAATATCTTTACCCGGATGTGGAAGTTTAAAGAAAGTTGGCAAATAAAACACCTGGGAGACGACCAAAAAAGCTCCTTCTTCGGGCTGTCTTTCGCCTCTCCTAAGGACCAAGATTGGGTCCTCCAACGCACCCCGTGGATTTTCTCCGGGGGTTTTCTTCTAGGGTCCCCGTGGCCGGAGTCCGGCAATTGGAAGGATGCAAAACTCGATACTATACCACTCTCGCTATCCATCAACAATATACCTCTCCGACTATACACCCGAAACAACCTCACCGCGTGGGTTAAGGCTGCAGATCCTAAGGCTGAAATCAAATGGAAAGGAAGTAACCTTGACATGATACGAGCTTACACGGTTACGCGAGTAAATATGCCGGTTGACGCACGCCCTTGTGTGGGTACGTTCATCGATTTCGAAGGTAAAAAGAAGTGGCTTCAATTTAAATTTGAGAGACTCCCTCTCATCTGTTTTAGATGTGGCTTATGGGGTCATGATAATATGGGATGCAATAACAAACCGGTGGTGATACGAGACCCGGACGATCCGGATAAAAAACTATGGCAACTCTACGGGCCATGGCTCTCCGGTACCAACGTCGGAGACTGCTTTACACCCTTCTTTGCGAACAAGGATGGGAAGGTCCATGATCTGGAAGGACCAACAACCGGGGAAAACGAAAACCATAAATCCAAAGACAACGAAGATGGCAACTATTCAGGCGGTCAAATCCGACCACCTATCCTACCGGCGGCAAGAGACCCCAAGATCAGAAATATGGAAAAAGGAAAAGAAACGGTCAGCTCCAGCCTCGAGAATAGAACTCAACAGGAAAAAGTAAGCTTTCCTACTCTTACCCAACTTGTACCACCTACAACTCAAAAGGCTCCTTTGGAAGTTTCCAAGAGTAATCCTGCTCCCTATTACCCAACATGCAATATAGATAATCCAAAGTTGACCTTTGACCTGACATCCGACACTTGCACCATACCTGACCGTAATCCTAACTCCACCCTAAAAGACAAGACAATTGTTTCCACTCCTTTTCTGCAGCCACCTACTCCTAAGCCAAATACCAACAGCCTTGGTGACACCTCATCTCCCCATACCCCTTGTACTACCCCTAACCCCGGTACTATCACTAGCCTTCCTAAAACTAAACCTCACTCCACGGGACCCACACCTTCTCTCTCCACAACCACCCCCCATACGACAATCCTACCGTTTGCATGGCCCTCTCCATGCAAAACCCTCCCCAAAACCCTATTACCCCCAAAAACAACCTTGAACCTTTTACTGGCAATCCTCAACCCGTCACAAATGCGAGTCAACACCCGGATGCTATTTCGAGCCGCAAACGAATCTCAATTAAGGATAGAGCAAGATCGACAGGATGCAAAAAAACCAGGACTGAGATATCGACCACTACGGCGGCGTCGGACACCACGACTACAATTCAAGGAGACATACCAACTCTTGTCAACGTACTAGAGGCAGGTCCGTTCCAACGGGCCTGCCTAGACCAATGAAGATCATGGCTTGGAACTACCGGGGCTTGGGCAACTCGCGTGCAGTTCTGGTTCTGAAGGACCTCCTTCGATGTTACCGTCCCGATATTATTTTTCTGTTTGAAACGCTAGTTACGCAGTCTAGGATGGAAGTTATTAAAGTTAATGTGGGTTTTGATAATTGTATCGTCGTCGATTGTAACGGCCGCAGTGGCGGTATTTGTGTCTTATGGAATGCAAGAACCAATGTTTCGCTCTTGTCTGATGCGCAAAATTTTATCGACATCCAAATTAATGATCATACTTATGGAGCTTGGAGGCTTACGGGTTTCTACGGTTTTCCCGATTCGGGTAGGCGGAGAGACTCGTGGAATCTCCTTCGTTCCCTCGCTTCCCACTCCTCCTTGCCTTGGGTGGTCATCGGGGATTTTAACGACCTTCTCGCTCATCATGAAAAAAAAGGCTTTCGTGACCACCCGGAGTGGTGCATAAAAGGTTTTCGCGACGCTCTCTCGGATTGTAACCTTAATGACATACCCATGCATGGTTTTCCTTTCACTTGGTGTCGTCACAAAGGTAAAACCAACGAAGTTTGGGAACGCCTTGACCGTGCGGTCGGCTCTTCGGTTTGGCTAAACCTTTTTCCGAATGCTTGGACGGAGAACTTGGTTAGTCCCATCTCCGACCACTCTCCTATTCTCCTTCACGCCGATGGTCACCATGTCACGATGCGCACCAAATTTAACCCTTTTCGTTTCGAAAACAAGTGGTTCCAAGAAGAGGGCCTCGACACTCTTGTCTTAAACAATTGGAATGGCAACTCCGCCCGAGACCTCCCCAACCGTCTCTCCTCGTTAGCCGGCAAACTCCGTAGTTGGGGACGTAACCTCCACGTCTCCCATAAGACGGAACTGACCATCTGTCGCCAAAAACTCTCATTTCTTAGAGAGCACGCCTCTCCCGATAATGCCGATGAATTCGTTACGACCAACAAAAAATTCCTTTCTCTCCTTTTCAAGGAGGAGGATCATTGGAAACAAAGAGCAAAAAATTTTTGGCTTCGGGAAGGAGACTTAAATACTAAATTCTTTCATGCCCACGCCAACGGGAGGAGAAAAAAGAATCTTATCCGACGCCTCAAAAATTCCGATGGGGTTTGGGTGACGAGTCGTGAGGACCTTTGCTCCGTGGCCTCGGATTACTTCCAACATCTTTTTTCCGATAGTAATGGGTCGGCAAACCTTATCACCGACAAAGTGAGGATTTGTGTCTCTTCGATCGACAACGTTTTTCTCGACGCCCCGTTTACCAAGAAGGAATTTAAAGATGCTTTATTCCAAATGCATCCCGACAAGGCCCCGGGACCCGATGGTTTTAACCCTCGTTTCTTCCAACACTTTTGGGACACGCTTGGCGACACCATCTTCTCGGCCGGAACCTCATGGCTCCGAAACGGTTTTTTCCCCGAAGGTATCAATGACGCCATTATTACCCTCATCCCTAAATGTTCCTCTCCGTCCACCATGAAGGATCTCCGGCCCATTGCCCTTTGTAATGTGATTCTTAAAGTCATCACTAAAACCCTTGCTAATCGGCTCAAGAGAATTCTCCCAAAAGTAGTCTCGGAGAACCAATCGGCTTTCATTAAAGGTAGACTCATAACCGACAATATCCTCCTCGCTTTTGAAATCCTCCATAGCATGAAGCGAAACACTCGGAAAAAAACGGGCGATGTTGCTCTCAAAATCGACATAAGCAAAGCCTACGATCGTCTTGATTGGAACTACATTCGTCTTATCCTCTTGAGAATGGGTTTCTCCGGTAGATGGGTAAATATGGTCATGTTGTGTATCACCACGGTCCGCTACTATGTCCGGATCAACGATGACATTGTGGGACCGATCTACCCCAAACGGGGACTCCGTCAAGGTGACCCTCTTTCCCCTTATATTTTTATCATTTGCATGGAGGGTCTATCTACGCTAATTGAGGATGCTAATGCTAGAAATATCATCCATGGTTGTCAAGTGACTCGACATGCCCCGGCCATCTCGCATCTCCTCTTCGCGGACGATGCCTTCCTCTTTTGTCGTGCTAATTTTGAGGAGTGTTCGGCACTTAAAGGGATCCTTGGCACCTTCGAGCATGCTTCCGGGTTGGCGGTTAATTTTAATAAATCGGGAATTATGTGTAGTAGCAATCTTGACGCCAACTCCAAATATGGTATTTGTAATATCTTCGGGGTTTATAATGCGCTTAATACCGGGAATTATTTGGGCCTCCCGTCCTTGATTGGTCGTAGCAAAAAAGAGATTTTCCGTCACATCAAGGACAAGCTTTGGCAACGGCTTTCCTCTTGGAGACAAAACCGATCTCTAACGCGGGAAGGCTCACTCTCATCAAGGCGGCGGCCCAAGCCATACCGGTTTACTTTATGAGCGTTTTCTTGCTCCCTAAATCGATCTTGAGGGAGATTCACCGCCTCCTTAACACCTTTTGGTGGAGCTCTAAAAAGGACGATTCTCGCTCCATAAATTGGCTTTCTTGGGAAAAGCTTTGTGCTCCTCAAAGTTTGGGTGGACTTGGCTTTCGAGATTTCCCGACCTTCAACTTGGCCATGTTGGGCAAACAAGGATGGAGACTTCTCCATCATCCGGACTCTTTGGTGAGTCGTGTGTTCAAAGCGAAATACTACCCCAATGGAAATTTCTTCGACGCAAAGCTAGGACATTCCCCGAGCTTTGTTTGGCGAAGTATTTGGAAGGCCCACAATGTCCTAAAAAAAGGCTATAGATGGAAAGTGGGGAATGGTGAGTCTATCTCCGTGTGGAAAGACCCGTGGCTTCGGGATGATAATAACTTTTGGGTCGAAAGATCCCCGTCTCCCGGCTATGGAGACCTTCGCGTGTGCCATTTGCTCGCACCTAACTCAAATGGTTGGGACCTCTCTTGCCTAAACCATTCCCTCTCTAGACGAGACCAACGGGAGATTGTTTCGATCCCCCGTGCTTGTGGAGGTCCGGACCGCTTAATTTGGCACTTCTCACACAACGGGACCTTCTCGGTCAAAAGCGGGTACAACTTTTTAATGAGTAACAACCGAAGCCAACTCCATTCTCCTTTGAAGCCGGTTTGGAAAAATATTTGGAGAGCTTCTATTCCCCATAAAATCAGGAATTTCGCTTGGAGAGTGGGTAACGATGTCCTCCCTCATCGCGAGAACCTTCGAAAAAAAGGTTTAGTTGCCCCGGGTCTTTGTGCGCTTTGTGGGTCCAACCCAGAAAACAATTGGCACCTCTTTATAGGTTGCCCGGTTTCCGTCAAAGTTTGGAAAGAAACAACCCTTTGGAATCACATCGACACCTTAGCGAACACGTCGGAGGATTTCGACTCCTTCTTCACGAAGTGTATTAACGACAGCAGGGAGACTTTGCGTGACAGCTGTTTAATGATTCTTTGGAGCATTTGGAAGCTCCGGAATGACGCTTGGATAAATGGTGCTGTCAAGCTTCCGAAATGGGCGGCCCGAATTGCTATCGATACCCGGTCCGATTGGATCTCGGCAAATTTATTCCATCAGCGTGTTGTTGTCCCCAACCCCCCAGTTGATTGCGAACTTTGGCACGCCCCTCCGCTCGGTTTTCTCAAATGCAACATCGACGCAGCGATTTTCTCCGACTCTAACAAATGGGGCTCCGGAGCTATCATCCGCGATCACACGGGAAATATTATCATGTGTCACGCTACCATCGACGTGGGCACCCCACCGGTCAAAGAGTGTGAGGCCTTGGCCCTAGAGTATGCGATCGAGTGGGCTTTTAGTCATGGTCATCATAGATTTGTGTTCGAAACGGATGCTAAGCTGGTGGTCGACGCGGTCGGAAACGATATGGACGGTTTATCGGAGTTCGGCTCTATTATTGATCGGTGCAGATCACGTCTCTTCCACTCGAATGAAGTCACCTTAAAGTTTGCTCGAAGACACACAAATGTAATGGCTCACACCCTTGCTAGGAACGCTCAATCTTTACCTACTTATGTTACCATGTTTTCGTGTCCGAACTGTTTGTTCAACCTTATGGACACCCCCTGTAACACTGTTCACTATTAATTGAATCTGCCTTCTCCTTCAAAAAAAAAAACATAGGCATCCTATAAGTTTTTTTTTGTCATCAAACTATGGTATAACTATCCCTCTAATATTTCCTTTCTATAAAAAAAACAATCTCTCTCTCTCTAATCTTGCTATCTATAGTTGGAAAGTAGCATTAAGTCAGAAACTAAAAAAATGTGAATTTTAAACCGTATGAACGAAAAACAACATTGTCAAGAACCAAATGGATGAAAAATGTAATTACTATAGTCCTTTAGAATAAAATACATTCTTGGTCATGTGCTTTTTTTTTGCCTGTAATAGATGTTATAAAAAACTCGCCGCATAGTTGTCGTGGCACGTCATGGCCCAAGGCATGTGTCTTACGCCACGTTAAGCATGTGGCACGCCGTGGCCTAATGCGCAGTTCTCGTAATGAGATATTTGATTTTTTTTACGTTTTTAATATCTTATTTGCAAGTTTTTAATATATGACATACTTTAAGTTGCTTGTTATTATTGACTCATTGAGTAACACTACAAAACATATGTTTTCATATTTAATATTATATATGAATTAGAAATTTGACACCATAAGTCACGCCTTGAAAACGTCATGGCTTCGCTGTGTCTCCTAAGGCTTGAGGCTTGGTCTCGTCGTCACGTCACACCTCACGCCATTTAGAACCTTGCTTGTAATCCATTCAATTTATTTATTCCAATTTGGCATTATGGTTTGCATTTTCGCTCAAATTTGGTCCCTCTCTTTAGCAGTTGTTAATTTCATTTTGGGAGACATTTTAGTTTTTTTCCTGCATACAAGCTAGCAAGAGGAATAAGACATGGGAAGGATCAAAACCAAGCCAAGACACATACTATAAGTGTTTTTTCTATAATAAACGAATTGTATGGACCAAATCAAGAAAACCAAGGACCACAAAGACCAAATCTATAATTTACTCCATACATTGCTATAATTTATATATGACAAGACGTATACCACTTCGTCCAGAGCTTCTTTCACCGACCTTGTCTAAGAAAACCATTATTAGTTAGTAAAGCTGTAGACATACTAAAAACCATGTCTTTCGAACCAAAGACAATTCATATCTTCCAAATTAGAAAGGGGAATAAATATGGAGTGCAACTTGTAGAGCACATGTAACATATACTTGGGTGATCAGAAGCCAGTAGATTTAGCCTATGTTGTGCAAACTAGTTGGTAGGTTGGCTACTATGTAACAATAACATCCAAAATTTTGAAGAAAAAAAAGATTAATTCAAAACTTTTATTTAACACAAAATCACTCCAAATTCATCACTAGAGATGATTCTTGAATTACTTACAAGGCAAAACAAAATTTAAAAGTCAAGACCGTACGTATTGATCCTTACACATGGACTAGGTTGGGAACGAGTATTACTAAAACCAAAATAGAGTCGTTATCTCCAAGTACGAAAGACGTCCCAAAATAGATAAGTTATTCTTGTGCCTCTAACTGGCTCTCGACTTTTCTCGAGTGTCTTTAATACCGCCCCTCAACTCTCTTCAACTTTTCTCCCATTTCCTTTACATATGTTTCTCCCCTTGTTGAATAAAACCTAAACAAAGACGGTTAAAACTTCTTTGAGATTTTCCCTACATCAACCAAAAGTAACTGAATCTCTATCTTAAACTCAAACTTTCATGATTAACAGTGATCACAAAGTCAATATTTGTATGTGTATGCAAATTCATTTTTGCTTATTTCATAAATTAATAACGATCAAACTTTTATTATATTGGATTATATGACATTTGTATAGAAACTTTATTCATTAGTGAACCCTATTTCTTAAATGAAACTTGGTTTATTCAATACTTCATATATGAATTATCCCAAGTTTATGGAATAAGTTTCATATACGAAATTTGTTGCATTTATGTAGAAGGTTTAATTGTGACTTCATGCCATGCATACGAATTCTATTTCACTTAACTCAATCAAGAGCTAGGTTATATATAAAACGTGTTCATGGAATTTATACCATTTTCTATTTTGATCATATGAACCCTACTTGTCCGTATTTGATAGCAATTAGTTTATATTCACCATATGGACATTAGTTCTTGATTTCACTCTTGAAACATAATTTATAGATGAAATGCAAAACAATCAATAGTTATGCTATATATGAAACATGTTCATGGAATACAATAGCCTAATTCAACATATTCATATTTGACATCAGTTTCTGAAAAGATGCCCAATTCTTATGGATTTAACAGTAGCCTATTTCATCACGACAATTCATACCTGAATTGTACATTATTAATGGAATAGGTTTCGTATGCAAAATTTGTTGCATATATGAAATAGGTTCATGATTTTGTGACTTCATGCCATATATACAAATTCTATTTCAGATATGGAACATATTTCATAGATGAAATATAACTTGATCAATAGCTATGCTATATATAAAACCAGGGTCGTCCTTGGGGGAGGGAGCGTCAAGCGCATGTGCAGAGCCCATAAGAAATGGGGGCCAATTTTTTTGGTATATACGATATAATAGAAGTTCAAAAACTTGGTAAATAAAAGAAATAATCTTTGTAGTATCTAATAGGACCCAAAAAATTAGCATTATATAAAGACCCAAACATGTATTACCTAATTACATTCGACAAATAAATTTGTAAAAAGTTAATTGGTCTTCCATTTTACAATATTGTTGTTGGTCCCAAGGGGGTCATCAAAGGCTAACAGTTTGTAGAAAGGGATGAATACAAACACAAATTCTTTTATTGATTATATGGGAAAATCAATACATGATAATTTACATATTGTTGTGAAATAAGATAAGGAAGGATCTTAATCTAAACAGTCTTACTTGATCTTAGAGCACTTTAGAATCTCTGAATATCAAGGTAGAGAGAACAATGTTTCTTGCGCATAAGAGAGAATATAGATGATAAAGAATAGCTTCGAAGAAGTTGTGAGAAGAAAAGTCTTCTCAGCTATTTATATCTTATGCATTTAATTCACCTTAACATGTATAGTTCACGTGTTGAAAGATGAGTGGAATGCATGTCCTTGTCATTGGGGAAAAGCAGACTTTAGTCGCATATGAACAGTGTGTGAGATAATTGGTAAGCATGGAGCAAACGCTAAAGTAATATGTATTGTATATGTACCTTCTATCAGAATAAGGTGTGGGGGTATATTTTTATGGAAGAAAGAGAAAACTGATGATAATACACAAGATACTGATCCAACATTTAAGTAGTCGATGAGGGTTGCTTCAAGTCTTGTTGATAATTTGGTTCAAGTTCACATTTCTTTTCAAATGGTGTTGTATCACTAAATGTCGCTTCAGATCATGACTAAACTGTTTTTATCTTCAGCTACTTCTTTGACATCGCTAAAGTTCATGTGATGTGAGTTGTCTTATAGAATAACGAAGTTCTAAATACTTTAAGTATATTAATATCTCAGCGATTACTGAACAGACTCAGTTAGCTGAATATTAAAAACTATAGAACTTATTTAATGATCAGTGAACAGGCTTAGTGATAGGGTCATCATCAAATCTTTGAGAGTGTATGGATTAACAATCTCCCCCTATTTTATGATGACAAAGAAATGTAAGAGAATTTCTAAGTATAAACATAAAGGAAATAGAACTCATAAAATACTATGTCTCATTTACTGTTTTGAGGGATCTTTACAACACTATGAAGGAGTAAAGTACTTCACAAGAAATTTCATTAATCTGTAACGAGATTACAAATAGTGAAGGATGAAATAAAAGTACTGAAAACATAAATTGAATCTACACTTAAAGATCATCAAAGGTAATATATTCAGGGATGCTAACATTTAATTTATCTTTTTGTCTTTTCAACTGTAATATGATCTTTCTATTGAGTGCAATTCCAGGGTGGCCATTAGTCTCAACTTAGTTGAGAACAAAGAGGAGATAATCTAGAATAGTAATAGGTCGTTCAGAGTATCTTTAGAAGTTCAGATTGCCATCTAGATCAAAGCATGACGTAGATGTCGGGATTGGTTACTTTGGAGAGAACTTCATCTAGAAAGAACATGGTCTAATGCTCATTACAGATAGAGGAGTCGTCTTCAACTGTAGATCTTTGGCAATTCTTCCGAGGTTCTAAAGGAACATATACAATACACTTCATTTTGTCAAGAAGGCGCCTTAGCTCTTTCTCGATTAACTCCTTCAAATTGGATTTAGATTTCTGGATGTCACTTCGATTTTCTAACCATTTAGAGAATCCATATTTATGAAGGTAAAAGGGATAATCAGGGATATTTGAGTTTTCGTCTCTAAACATGGTCAACACAGATCAAAAGTATTATTTCTTTAGTTCTTCCAATGATAGTGTCATCAATTATCTTGGCCTTGGACAGGCGATGATCAACTTTCATCTTGCACTAGAGGTGCTCAAAATTTCGACCAACCCGACTCAAAAATACCCAAAAAAACTCAAGTCGAGGTAACACGACACATAGTTGATAAAAAAAAGGCCAAACCGCATCTATTAGGTTAAATTGGGTTAGGGTACTTTGAACCCAACCCAACCCGATGAACTTGATGCCTTTCTATACTATGGATTTGATATGATTGTTAAATTATTTATTAGTATATATATATATATACGTTAGACATTATACCAACCCGTAGTTAGTTATATTCAAAGTTATATTACAATTTCAACCATAATTGTTTCCTATTCAGACGAACCTTAACTTTTTTTGAGTTTGTTAGCCTTTTTGGTATGTTCTCATTTTTATTTTACTTCGTTCAAACAAAAATGCTTAGCTAGATTGTAAAATAACATGTGAAAGTTTTAACTCAACCAATCCAACCTACACGTGTTGGGTTGGGTTAGGTTGTAGTTTTGATTGCGTTGGGTTGAGATTTTTCAAACCGCAAACGTCGGTTTGGGTTGTTCAAATGGCTTCAACCCGACCAATCTAAACCATGTGCAATCCTATGCACCATTTGATCTTGTTGGCTTTGAGGATCTCTTCTTTAGCTTTTCCTTTTCAGCTTCTCTTATTAGACGAGCTTGGGGAGAGATATGGTTTTTTGTTTTGAACTTACCAACCAAAAGAGTGTCCAAAAGAGCGTCGATGGCAAGTGATTTGACTAACTCTAAGCTTTCAAATAATAGTTGTTTATGATTTTATCTCTCTTCCTCAACCGTGAGAGCTTCGTTTTTTCATCTTCAGATAGAATGTTGAATTCATCCCTAGAGGTACGAAAATAAATTTTTACTTTAGTAGAATTCAGCTCAGGAAGATGAGCTTCTATATGAGCTTTTCTTACAAATTCTTCAGCTTCAGTGGTTGGTTCTATAATCATCCTTGAGTTTGAGGTTGAGGTTGATCTTTTAGAAACCAAAATAGGCAATGTATTCTTCATTAGAATCAGAGGCTTAAATATAAAACCACAAAATATTGTCTTCAGCTGTTGAGGGAGTAGCTGATGAGGATTGGGTAGAAAGTGAATTTATTATTGGTTCAGGTAGAGGTAGAAAGGGAAGGGAAACTAATATGGGTAATATACCTTTAAAGGATGAATATGAAGGATTAACTATGGTTTGTGAAGGGAGAGAGACTATAAGATAGGGTTGAGGTTGCTGAAGTTAGAGAGGGATGTGCATTAGGGATAACCATCCTCAAAGGTGAAGAAGGTTGGATTGTTGGTGGTGGTTGGAAGTAGGGAATTGTCATTTCAGTAAGAGAGAGTACTACTAGGGATATTAGTTAGGTTCCACAGATTGAATGGGTTTCATGCATGGGGTTATTTTCTGTAACATCCTAAATTTTATAAAAGATGTTGTTTGGGTTTATTAAATAAATTGAGTATGTTTATTTGATAATTTGTGATTGGTAGATTAATTTTAGAGTTTAACCCTGAGTAAGTTTTATTATTTGTTTGGTGAAATAATAAGTTAAGGGTAAACTTTAATTTTAATTTATAAGTGAAAGGGTAAAACTTGACAATTAAGGAAAGTTTGAGGTTGATTTGGGATGTTGGTTATGAGGTGTCACAATATCAGCAAAAGAAGGGTGTTGATTGAGGAGGTGTCCTCCTTTTCTAGCTTAAATCATTTGATTGTTGTGTGTGTGTGCTGATTCACGAAAAGGCAAAGAAAGAGAGAGATGAAACAAAAGAGAGAAAGGAAAGAAGAAGAAGGAAGAAAGAACTTGAAGTAAGTCAGCTGGGCTTTTTTAAAGGAAGAATCAAAAAGGTAACCTTTTACATAAATTGTAATTCTATGTAGTTAAGAGTTCTTTGAGATTAAAATGGATATTAGATATGGGTTTTGGTTTTGGTGATTTGTGTATGATTTATGAAATCTGGACTGAGGATTGTGTTATGTTAATAGTTTTTTTTAACACATCTGCAATTTGTAGAAACATGTATAGTTTAAAGTATGAATTTTGTGTTCATAAGCTTTTATGAGTTTAAAATGGGTTTTAATGATTTTTAGATGTTTTGAGAAATCTGGGTTAATAGATATGTTAGATTTGTGGTAATGAACATATATGCAAATTTATGAAAATTAAACATGTATATCTTAGTTTTAAATTTCTGGGTTAAAGTACGAATTTTAGTAGGCTGCGATGGTTTTGAATATGGTTGATGTTCATAAGAATCGCAACCCAAACAAACTCATTGAAATCGCAATAGTGTTGCGAGGGAAGTAGGAATCGCAAGTTACTATTCATCGCAGTACTATTCATCGCAGTTACTGTTCATCGCAAGTTACTGTTCATCCGCAGTTACTATTCATCGCAGTTACTGTTCATTGCGATGTTACTGTTCATTGCGATAAGAATTGTTGCAAATAAGTTGGTTGCGATAGAGATGAGAATTTTAGGATATTGGTATTTAAATATCTTAAACAAGTAGATTAATATTGGTACAACTGTGTATGGTATTTCAGACTTTGTGACGTCAGAGTGATTATCTTTACAACTTTGAGAAGTAAAGGAATTTAGATATTTCAGCCACCAAGTGAGTTTATTCATTCTTTTAAAAATTAGCCATTGAATTTGATATAGATGTGTTTTATACTATGTCTGAATACTTTGGTATGAATTAATTGAAAAGTAGTAGGCTTAATAAATCGGTTTTGTGAACTGATTTTTATCATAAGTTGTCGATAATTGTAAGGACTTGTCTTAATCAATAATGAGTCCAAATAGATGACTAAGAGTTATGCTATGTTGATCCCCGTGCTAAATTGCAAAAGGGGGAATAGTTAAGAAGTCGAGATGTCAAGCTACTAATATTCTTTATAAATGTATATAGAGAATGTTAAGAAGTCGAGGTGTTGAGTTACTACTATTCTTTATAAATGTATATATAGAATGTTAAGAAGTCGAGGTGTCGAGCTACTAATATTCTTTATAAATGTATATATAGAATATATTTTGAGATGTATTATTTTGTATGTTATGCACATACGATAGTGAGAGTTACAATACTTATGTATTGTGTTGCGGTTGCTAAAAATAGGCATCCGGTCATCGGGGGCACCTTAGTACGGTCTAATGGGAACCGATTACTAGCCATTGACCAAGGGATGTAATTTTTAGTGATGAGTGTACCTTGAATCATCGGGGGCCCTGGTTGTGTATCGCGATATAATAATCCCATTAGGGCCATTGATTCTGAGGTGTGGAGGACGTGAAATGTGGAATAGGCAGATTTTGATTTGTAATTCCCATTTCGAATGGAAGATCGGAGATTTTCATTTTTATAGGGAAGATCAGAGATTTCCCGTGGTGAAGGGAAGATTTGAGATAGGCATAAAGTAATTTGTAATCTCTACTTCTGGATTAAGAAATAGGCAGGTTTTGACTTGTAATTTCTTGGATAAGAGTATTAATCTTGAATATGGGATTATTCATGGTAAACTCTTGGTAGTGATATTATGGCTAGACAAATTAGTCATAAGCATGGGAGTGGGGTAGATTCCCATTGTTGAAAGAAGTTGTTGTACGGTAAGAAGGGTGAAAACAAGTTTGAGTTATCTGTTGATATTTTAATTGTTAATTTTAATTTGATTTGAATATTCTCACTAGGCGAAAGCCTAATCGTTCAAGTTGAATTTTCTTACCAGGTACAAGCCCCAGGAAGTAAGCAGGGATGTGTGATGAGAACTTTTGGAAGGATTCAAACTTGGGGATGACAGAGGATCTAGTTATTCTTTTGATGTTTTAGGACAGATGGTTAGATAACCTAGTTAATCTGATTATGTTGTTATGATTAGATTAATAGGTTATTTAAGTTAGATGTTTATATATATAATAACCTTACGGTTGATCCTCTTGTTATATATAAGTTTGATGTTTTTGATCATAACTTAGGAAAATTTTAAGGTTTAAATTAGCCCTGTTTTTAGGGTGTTACAATATGGTATCAGAGCATTAGTTTAAGTGAACTAAGTATGCTGAGGAGATACTTAGACTTAAGCTGAGATGAATTAATACACGATTTGTGAGATCTGGGTAGAAGTACTAAG
This sequence comes from Saussurea involucrata, assembly GCA_033807775.1. Classification (NCBI taxonomy): domain Eukaryota; kingdom Viridiplantae; phylum Streptophyta; class Magnoliopsida; order Asterales; family Asteraceae; genus Saussurea; species Saussurea involucrata. The sequence goes on along the minus strand of CM066314.1, from coordinate 144,674,030 downwards.
ATGGGATAGTCTTAGAGTTGACAGAAATACATGCAATTAGTACTGTAGCGATGGTAACGAGAATTCTCATGTATAATATATTCACAATCACAATTAGCTACTGTTATTATGAATATATTATTACGCGAGTATAACCGTTTATAAATTGTTACAGTGACTAACGATCGGTAAAATGTGTTTCGTATATTTAGTTATGTGTAACCATTTTTATGGTTACCCCTTTTTGTTATAGCAGAACGATGGTGGATATACCACCAAGGTCCTTCAATTCTTTGGAGAATAGATAAGTAAATAATTGGGGGTTGGAAGGACAACCTAGAATTTGCGGGACTCATAAAAGTTCGCTGAGGCAATCTTTAATAGGTGGATTGAAATGTGTGGAGATAGAATGTGAAATGATTGATCAAGACGGAAATGGTATGAAATGGTTGAGTGAGTGGGTCGTGGAATGCGTGTATAACAAGTGTTAAAAGGCCGAGAGGGCGATCACAGGTCGGAAGTAGAGTGTCAATAATAAGTTGACTGAGTAAAATGATTGACCTTGTTTGAGTAAGTAGCCTTCATTTACGAGTAGAGTTTTATGCATAGTGTCCTAGTATTTGTTACATGAGTTTTCTTGATTTCAAAACAAATGCATAAATAGCAATTTTGAATCAGCATGTGCAAGTGTGTATTTAAAGAAAAGACAATTTTATTTTTCGTCGCACAACGAAATTTTGGAGCTTAGCAATTTGCAAAATACTTCGTACTTTACATGAAAAGTTAAATTGTAGCAAAAAGTCAAGAAAAAGTTGACCAACCAAACTTTTATAACCAACAAGAGTAGTGACTTGATGATATCATATAAATGAGTGTGAGAACCGACTAGCTTACTTTGTGTCGGTAATGTCTTTCAAACTTTCGTCATATGAAAAGATTTTCATTTAATATGTTACTGTTGTAACAACATCATTTTGGTTGAGAAAGATTAAGTTGTACGGAAAATAGTATGCAGACGATTCTCGTGATCGTTGTGCAGTACATTGGAGTTATAAGAATGTTGGGGTCATGTGGGCCCAAATTGTTCCAAGTGTTGTTCTTTAAAATGAGAAAATGTGCGAAATGATGTAATTGTCGTGTTGTTATGCATGAAGGCTATGAACTCACTAGGTCGTAGAGTAATACACTATAATCATGAGAGAATGTTTGTAGTTTAGGTATTTTTGTTCAAGAGAAGAGGGAGCAGTGGGAAAGTTGAAAGTGGATTTTCGTGTCGTTTATAAGAAGGTATATACCCTTGTTAGGTAACTAAAATTATAGTTGCCGAGGGACGGTGGTGCCCGGAGAAAGGACTAGTAGTCATCAAAGTGATGAAATTAGCACATCGCTATGAGTAGTGTGGTGAGACAGATAGGAAATATCCTCGACGTCAAATAAGAATTTATGGTGATCTTACGATATTAATGTTGCCCGAATAAATTGGGAATGAAGACGATAGGATGTGAATTTGATTACGACATGTTAGCAGGATTAGGTTCAGTTAGGGACCCTTGCTAAAGAATGGGTTAAGGAAGTATCCACATGTCGACTTTTGACGTTGAAGTCGATAGTTGCTTAAGATGTATGAGGCATTTTGCCTGTCACTGGGTGCGGTCTGGGTGCGTCCCGCGTATGCCTGTGCGGACAGGAACAAAACCGTAAGCGGTACCAGCATGCTGTTATGCAGAGGGTATGCGCAAAGCGGACAGTATCATGTACGGTGGACTGGGGATGGTATACATTCAACCACACTTGGGGATTTTTAGTGATTGACGAAATAAATCACGGGTGAAAGATGTTTTGGTTAAATTATTGCATCAGTGAAAACTATGTGGTCAAAATACGTTTTTAGAGTTTATTGTGGTTGTGCAATAATTATGATGTGTAATGTGCTTAATGGCATTTTATTTAAAATAAGTGCCTGTTTAAAGTATTGGTCCTATGTGTGAGGACCGTTTGATGATCTTGTATTCTTAGTACCTTTGGTACTAATGAACTTTGATAAGATATAAATATATATATATATATATATATATATATATATATATATATATATATATATATATATTGTTGAGTATAAAAGAGTTGTACATACTTGTACATATAGTTACATGATGTGGGTTAGATGCATTTTAATTGCATGAGTTGATATTGATAAATGATCCTTTGATCCTTTGAAACAAATGGTTCGGTTTTAGAATCGGTTGAGTCTTGAGGGCATTTACTCGGTGTAATAAGCCCGACGTAGGCTTGGGGGTTGGAATTACATGAATTGTATTATAATTGAAGTTTACATGATGTGAATGTATTGGTTATTCTTTGAGGTCATGTATAAATGTTAAGTTTTGAATCGAAAGATTAAAAGTTAAAGGACCACCTTGTAGGGGTGTTAGAATAGTGAAGGACTATTGTTTTGGATGAGTGTTCTACTTACGATGTGGATGGTTTATAAAGGATGAAGTATTAGGCGCAAATAAAGTGAGTGTATAGATTGTGTCGATCTGTGAGGAATTGTGCCCTGTCTATGTTATGGTTTGGAATCGCAAAGAGCTAGCAAGAAACGAGTAACTTTAAATTAATTAGATACTCGTGAGTTGTGGTTCAACTAAAAGTTGGGAAGGAATATATTAGTGAAATAGACTCGATAAATCATGCGGGAGAACATGAAAGTACGTTTGAATTGTGTACGATTGACCATGAGAGACTTGGTCTGCTATGAGATGTTATGGGTGGAGAATGTATGAACGAGTAGTGGCATAAATTGCCCAAGAGAATGTGTCAACTAGTAGGTAAGGTGAAGTAAGAAAGAGGAAGCATCCGATGGAAGTCTTTTCGGGGATTCCAGATGAAGAGTATTAGTCATCAATAAAGTTGTTGGAACATGTGGTTTATAAGATGGTGTAATGATTTGGCTAATATCATAATAGAATGTCGGAGCGGTAGTGGATGTTTATCCAAAGTGATTTGGTTGTGTGAATCGCTAAGTAAGTTTATGTTTTTGAATCATAGGAAGTATAACGAAGATAATGGGTGTCTTAGTCAAAAAATGTGGTGTAGTAGATGCAAACTCCTTAAGGGATGTGAGTTGCTTCTTATGCGTGAAAGAATTATCCGGGAAATTATTAGTAGAAGACCTGAGAATGTAGTCATACTACATGTTCAATGGAATTAACACCTTGATATACTACACTTTAGTGCTTGGTTGCAATGGGGCCGCGTAGGGTGATAGTGGTGTGAGGATGTAATGATGGTTTGCCGTATTTTATCAAAGTATTCAAAAGTGGTGAGTATGCTCAATTTAAGGTGAGTGTGGATTTTCAAGCAGTATAAGGTAGTGTTATTTTGGGATCCGGAGAATCGAGTTACGGTTGATGACGGTATGGTAGACCAAGTAATAGTCGGATAAAGATTTAATGATAAACGGTTACTCTAAGGAGGCTTGCAAATCCAAGTTGGGGAGCGTGTAATGATAAAAGAAGTAAGGTTCAGGAAATATGAAAGATGAATCCTTGTTCTTTCTAGATTTTTTTTATTGGTGATTAAGTATATAAGACTTGAAATGAAGAGATATATACAAAATATTTCGTGTTGTTATGATGTGATGTCACTTATTAAAGTGAGAGCAAATGGTATGAGTCGTTGTGTGAAGGAATGGGAAACAATTTTAGAGAAATCTTTTGAGAAATTTCAATCTAAGGATGTGGTTATAGGTGCCATAGTATTATGTCATTGAGGTGCTAATATGACGTTAGAGTCGGAAGAGGATATGAAGATTAGATATCCTCAGTTGTTTACCTAGTTTTGATTTCGGGGACGAAATCATTTTCAAGTTGGGGAGTATTGTAACATCCCAAATTTTATAAAAGATGTTGTTTGGGTTTATTAAATAAATTGAGTATGTTTATTTGATAATTTGTGATTGGTAGATTAATTTTAGAGTTTAACCATGAGTAAGTTTTATTATTTGTTTGGTGAAATAATAAGTTAAGGGTAAACTTTAATTTTAATTTATAAGTGAAAGGGTAAAACTTGACAATTAAGGAAAGTTTGAGGTTGATTTGGGATGTTGGTTATGAGGTGTCACAATATCAGCAAAAGAAGGGTGTTGATTGAGGAGGTGTCCTCCTTTTCTAGCTTAAATCATTTGATTGTTGTGTGTGTGTGCTGATTCACGAAAAGGCAAAGAAAGAGAGAGATGAAACAAAAGAGAGAAAGGAAAGAAGAAGAAGGAAGAAAGAACTTGAAGTAAGTCAGCTGGGCTTTTTTAAAGGAAGAATAAAAAAGGTAACCTTTTACATAAATTGTAATTCTATGTAGTTAAGAGTTCTTTGAGATTAAAATGGATATTAGATATGGGTTTTGGTTTTGGTGATTTGTGTATGATTTATGAAATCTGGACTGAGGATTGTGTTATGTTAATAGTTTTTTTTAACACATCTGCAATTTGTAGAAACATGTATAGTTTAAAGTATGAATTTTGTGTTCATAAGCTTTTATGAGTTTAAAATGGGTTTTAATGATTTTTAGATGTTTTGAGAAATCTGGGTTAATAGATATGTTAGATTTGTGGTAATGAACATATATGCAAATTTATGAAAATTAAACATGTATATCTTAGTTTTAAATTTCTGGGTTAAAGTACGAATTTTAGTAGGCTACGATGGTTTTGAATATGGTTGATGTTCATAAGAATCGCAACCCAAACAAACTCATTGAAATCGCAATAGTGTTGCGAGGGAAGTAGGAATCGCAAGTTACTATTCATCGCAGTTACTATTCATCGCAGTTACTGTTCATCGCAAGTTACTGTTCATCGCAGTTACTATTCATCGCAGTTACTGTTCATTGCGATGTTACTGTTCATTGCGATAAGAATTGTTGCAAATAAGTTGGTAGCGATAGAGATGAGAATTTTAGGATATTGGTATTTAAATATCTTAAACAAGTAGATTAATACCGGTACAACTGTGTATGGTATTTCAGACTTTGTGACGTCAGGGTGATTATCTTTACAACTTTGAGAAGTAAAGGAATTCAGATATTTCAGCCACCAGGTGAGTTTATTCATTCTTTTAAAAATTAGCCATTGAATTTGATATAGATGTGTTTTATACTATGTCTGAATACTTTGGTATGAATTAATTGAAAAGTAGTAGGCTTAATAAATCGGTTTTGTGAACTGATTTTTATCATAAGTTGTCGATAATTGTAAGGACTTGTCTTAATCAATAATGAGTCCAAATAGATGACTAAGAGTTATGCTATGTTGATCCCCGTGCTAAATTGCAAAAGGGGGAATAGTTAAGAAGTCGAGGTGTCGAGCTACTAATATTCTTTATAAATGTATATAGAGAATGTTAAGAAGTCGAGGTGTTGAGCTACTAATATTCTTTATAAATGTATATATAGAATGTTAAGAAGTCGAGGTGTCGAGCTACTAATATTCTTTATAAATGTATATATAGAATATATTTTGAGATGTATTATTTTGTATGTTATGCACATACGATAGTGAGAGTTACAATACTTATGTATTGTGTTGCGGTTGCTAAAAATAGGCATCCGGTCATCGGGGGCACCTTAGTACGGTCTAATGGGAACCGATTACTAGCCATTGACCAAGGGATGTAATTTTTAGTGATGAGTGTACCTTGAATCATCGGGGGCCCTGGTTGTGTATTGCGATATAATAATCCCATTGGGGCCATTGATTCTGAGGTGGGGAGGACGTGAAATGTGGAATAGGCAGATTTTGATTTGTAATTCCCATTTCGAATGGAAGATCGGAGATTTCCATTTTTATAGGGAAGATCAGAGATTTCTCGTGGTGAAGGGAAGATTTGAGATAGGCATAAAGTAATTTGTAATCTCTACTTCTGGATTAAGAAATGGGCAGGTTTTGACTTGTAATTTCTTGGATAAGAGTATTAATCTTGAATATGGGATTATTCATGGTAAACTCTTGGTAGTGATATTATGGCTAGACAAATTAGTCATAAGCATGGGAGTGGGGTAGATTCCCATTGTTGAAAGAAGTTGTTGTACGGTAAGAAGGGTGAAAACAGGTTTGAGTTATCTGTTGATATTTTAATTGTTAATTTTAATTTGATTTGAATATTCTCACTAGGCGAAAGCCTAATCGTTCAAGTTGAATTTTCTTACCAGGTACAAGCCCCGGGAAGTAAGCAGGGATGTGTGATGAGAACTTTTGGAAGGATTCAAACTTGGGGATGACAGAGGATCTAGTTATTATTTTGATGTTTTAGGACAGATGGTTAGATAACCTAGTTAATCTGATTATGTTGTTATGATTAGATTAATAGGTTATTTAAGTTAGATGTTTATATATATAATAACCTTACGGTTGATCCTCTTGTTATATATAAGTTTGATGTTTTTGATCATAACTTATGAAATTTTTAAGGTTTAAATTAGCCCTGTTTTTAGGGTGTTACATTTTCAGACTCCCCCTCAATAAGTTCACTACGGGAAAGGTCTTCAACTGCTTTTCCATTCCCTTTATCAGCAGACCTTTGAGAAGGTTGCTTCCTCTCGAATGGTTTCCTGATTACCAATGATGATCCGATCTCAGCGCCTGATTCTTGAATCTTGTTTATGACCAAGTCATCAATATCATCATCGTCTCATCATCTAGACCTTTGATCACTATAACATCATCATGGAGGACATCATCGTCATTATCATCGCTAATGATAGGTTCAACGTCAAGAATTGGAGCTAAGGTGATAGCTTCAACTACCGAATATGAAGGCATCATGAGAGCAGCAACAACAAATACCAAGGATGAAGGCATAAGAAGAGCATCCTTAACAGAAAAACATGGAGTTGATTTAGCTTCAGAACTCTCATAAATTTATGTTGCCTTTAATCCACCGGTATCTTTCCCACATCTTTGTCATCATCAATCGGAGGAGGAAAACTTCTGCTAAGAGTCTTCAACTGATCTTCCATATCAGAGATGGACTGAGTTTGAAAGACTGCAAATTCAGTGGCCAGAACCAGATTCTCTCTATCTGAAGCAGTGAAGGATGGAGAAAGAAATGGAGGTTTTTGAAGGGTAGAGACGATCTCCTAACAAAGCACTTTAAGAAGAGAGTTGTGCTTGAACAACTATAACGTGCATATTGAATGATTGCTGAAGAGAAGAAATCATTGTGGTGTTTGCTGAGAGGTCTTCCTTGATATTGTTCACTTTAGTTAAAACATTGATACAACGATAGTTGTAGAAATAACCATTGAAGAGCTAGGTTGGGTAGAAGATCTCCTTGGTGTGAGGCCAACTTCAATGAGGGAAGCCTCTCGAGAGGCTCCACTCAGATGAGAGTTTTTAACCCTTTTGGTTTTCTTAGTTCTCCAAAGGGCTTTAGACTGTGTCCTCTTAGAGGATGGAGTTTTAGGGGCATGGGTAGACACTGAGGTTTCTCCTAGTGTCGTAGCCCCTTAAGAAGAAGAGGAAAAATGAGGAGGAAGAGGATTTTAAGATATAAGAACCATACCTGAGAACATTCCTTCGGTCTTTCCACTCATACACTGAATGAAGTGGGTGAAAGCATTATGGGCTAATGAAGCATGGGTATCTTATTTGGTCAAATACCTAGCAAAATACCATTGACATACGGTTCTTCTCAACTTTAATTATGGTCTTAACCAGTTCACTAGCTTCATTCTTCGGCTAATCACAATCGATGTCGTCAAACATTGCCACGATTTGTTCAAGGGTGGCATCTAGTTCAAAAGACTTGCTCTTTGGGAGCTTGAGAGATGACCTAAGAGTAGAAGGACCAAGCTTGACATTGGTGTTTCTGATCATGAAAGAAATCAAAGTGTCTTCTCTCTTCTTGTTGTCCTGTTCATGGATAGCTTTGGCAGAATACCAGAATTGTCTCAGATAGTCCCTTGAAATGGGATGGGTGAAGGTGAGAGCATAGTGAATGGAACATCTGATAAGAAGTAGAGATGCTTCTTCGAACCATGGCTTGTCATTTGGGATGTCAAGTAGAGAAACATGGTTGTTGGCTTTGAATGTACAGTCTGCCATTGAAAAATGAACGTTTTGGCTGCCATTTTTGTTATAGATAACAAAAAATGTCAAACAAATGTTAGATAAAAGGGAATAAATAACGTAAATCCAGAAGATGAGATTAGGGTTTTTGAAAAACGAAATACAAGAATGGTTTTAGAGACGGAAAAGAAAATCAAAACATGTTTGATTTTTGTTTTAGAAACAATGAGGCAGGTAAAAGAGAAATAAACATACCTTTTGAGTTTAAATGATGAAAGATATGCAGATAACCTTGTTAGTGTGTTTTTAGAAATCAATTGCTAGAGTTTGCTCTAACTATTTTGAAAATATAAAGAGCAAATGAGGGTGAAAGGGGAAGTATTTATAGTAGCTAGAGGAGAGAGAAAGAAAAGAGAGAATGAATTTTGACGGTTCAGAAAAATAAAGTAATGATGAGAGTGCCACGTCCGTAGGTTTCATTGGATAGGGACTGTTTATGGAAGTCGTGTTGTCAAACCATAATTATCTTTGTCTTACGTAGTAAAGTAAATTTAAAATCCGAAAAATCATTTATTGATATCCAAGACAAAATAGTACTTTTTCAAAAATGGAGATTCTTTTTCTCAAAATTCTTCGGAATAATCTCAGTTATGAAGTCTTAGATGATTTCTGAAAGAATTTGTCAATGATAATAGAAAGATGTGCAGTGAGTTTGTTTTAGAAAAGAAATACTGAAAGGTTACCAAGATGATGAACTTTTTAGTTAGAGGGTAAGATAGATACATACCTTTAGTGATATCATCATATATATCTCAATGATAAATCAAGTTTTGTTTTATCTAACTGATAAATGTGAATAGTTGAGAATTACTCATCGACATTCAGCATTCCCAACTCGTTGATTAGAAAAATTAAACCTCGCTTCATCAAGGGGTTTTCTGAAAAGATCATAGAGCTGAAAATCAGTTGACAATGTCACCTTATGATATTTGATGAAATGATATCTGATATCTATGTGCTTGGTTTTAGAGTGAAGAACAAGATCATTGACAATTGCAATGGCGTTGGTGCTGTCGCAGTAAATAGGAAATTTGTTGACAACTTCAGCTCATATTCACTGAGATGGTTTCTTACCCAAAGAATTTGTGCATAACAACTACCATCTGCAACATATTCAGCTTCAACTGTTGATGTGGACACTGAGTTTTGCTTCTTACATGTCAAACCACCAACTTTCCACCTAGAAGATGACAGACTTTAGTGGTGTTTTTTCTATCCAACTTGCAACATGTAAAATCATTATCTGAATACCCAGTTAGATCGAACTCTGGGTCTTTGGCATACCAAAGATCCAGATTGGGTGTACCCCTAAAATATCTAAAATATCTAAATATTCGCTTTACAACGATCATATGAGATTTCTTGGGTTCAGCTTGATAACAAGCTCATAGACATGTAACATACATTATATCAAGTCGCCTTACTTTAAGATACAACCGGATCCTATCATTCCTTTATAGGCTTTAACATTGACATGTTTTCCATTTGAATTATTATTCAATGTTAGAGGAGGTGCCATAGGGGTTTTCATCGTTGATCACTTAGTTAGGTCACACTTTTTAAGCATGCCACTGACATACTTTCCTTGGTTGATGAATTTTTTTTTTTTAGATTTTTGATCTGAAGACCAAGAAAGATGTAACACCCTCAATTTTATTACGAGGTGCCATATAACTCTCACTAATAAAGTAATAAACACTCAAAATCTAACAACTAATAAAACCCGGTTACAACAAAAGTCTTACAAAATTTCAATCATAATTAGAATCCCAAACTAACTCGTCCAATATCGGGTCTATGTTGTCCCTTCTCTCTAATTCTCTTCACTTACACCTTACACTTCTGCTGAGTCTAACGAGGCATGCGGGGAGACCCACACGTACGGTTTTAGGGGGATCTGGTCGAAAGACCGGCATATTTTGGTATCTTTTTTTATATTATATAAAGGCCCCAAAACGCTAAAAGGTGAGGAACCAGCGTGAAATAAAGACCTTTTTAGGTACAAGCCTTTGAGCCTTGAAAGAAAACCTTCACGTGCTTAAGAGGTTGGAGAAGACTCATACTTATACCCGTTTTCCTCAGGCCGATGGTTTACGTCAATATGGAGGTGATAGATACCTACCATATATCCCTCTCATTCTCCCCTTTTTCCATACCACCCTTCCTAAACTAAAATATTTCCCACCTAATTTTAATCTCAATTGGTATCCTTTCCTTTTCTCTTTTTCATCCGAAAAGCATTTCAAGAGGTTATACAAGATTTTCTCTTTTTTAATTTCAAAAATAATAATACTAATAATAATATTAATAATAATTGGAACCTCTAGCCATTAATATAACACTTATTTCAAAATGCCCTTATATTAGGGTGTTACAAAGAAAGAAAGTCACATCACCATCATATTCAATTTGTATTTACTCTTCATTGGATTTGAGAATTTCATAAAAATCGATGATTTATGTGGATCTCAATATGATGTCATCGCCATATATCTTAACAAGAATTATGTGACCTTTCACTTTCTCTAGAAATAGGGTGCTATTAATCGTCCCACTAGTAAACCCTTTAGTTAGAAGAAAAGAGGACATAGTATCATACCAAGCATAATGAGCTTGTTTTAACCCATAGAGAGCCTAATGCAATCTATGTACATAGTTTAGATACTTGGGATCAAGAAAACTAGGAGGTTGTTCAACATAAATTTCTTCTTGAAGTTTGCCATTAAGAAAGGCACTATTTACATCCATTTAATATAACTTGAATCTTTGTGAGTAGCGTAAGCTAAGAATATCGATTTGTATAATATCCTCGCATCAAAGACTTGTACCAAGCTCAAATAGCTTGTACATAGTCTACATTTTCCAAATCTCACAACTTTAGAGGACCATTTTCATCATTTGGCCAAAGTTTTCTATAAAACATAAGAATTTAATTTTTTATTCTTTAAACTTCTTATACGTGTTCATCTTCATCTTCTCTCTAGTTTCATCTTCTCAATCTCTTCCATTCTCTCTAGAATTTTAGGTTAATCTTTGAAGGTCTTGAGAAACCGAATCGGAGAAATGATCTACTCGACGATAGCTACATGTAGGTACCATTTGTTTGTAGTTTTCTTCAAATTTTTGTTTATTCTTTTGTGTAAATCTTGATGTATTAGGTTGAAGGAGGCTTAAAAGTTGATTTCCTTGCAATTTTGTAGTTAGAATACTAAAAATTGAAGGTAAGATTACAAATTTTTGATTTTTGTTTTCTTAGGGATTTCTAGATGTAAAAATTTGAAGAAATGGTGGTATTAGGTTCATTATATATTAGAAATGTTAATTTTGGAGTTTGGTTAGCTTTTGGTATCAAAAATGGGCAAAGGAATGGAACCATTAAAATGGTTTGAGCTCGAAAGTTTAAATGCCCTCAAGGTGTTTGATTAAATGTCTTGATGACATTTATAATTCTGTGAATTTCCAGCTTTCTGTCTCTATATTGAAAAGTTCGTATAAAATTAACAGTAAGTTAAAATAAGCTCAAATTTTACAGGTAACAAGTTCTTCCAGTTCTGTACAACTTTGTAGTTTACACCAAAATCTGACTCTAAGTCTAAGTTGCTCAAAAACATAGTTTTTAGATGCTGGTCTACAGCTACTCGAAAATTCTGCAGTTGTCATTATTAAACTGTAGCAAATAGACCGTAGCTTCAATCAACATGAATCTAATTGTTATGGAATCCCAAGAGGTGTAGCTACATCCTTGTTTAGAAAGTAATGACTCAATCACATTCTAATTAGGTGTTAAATGTGTATTCGATATGACTTAGGATCACGTATGATCAAGAATATGAGCTAAGTCTTGGTGGAAGCATTTTAAGCACTTTTTGGACATCAGGTACGGAATTCCTGTTTCATTATATACAAGGATAATCCCTTGATAAGATTATCCATTCCATGATTGAAATCATGATACTACAAAAGTAAGTGCATGATAATTCAAACCCGAAATTCCTTTATTATGTCGAAATACGATATTCCAGGTGAATAACGACAATCTTATGATTTTGTGTCTAGTTTATGAACTTATTTCGGATAAACGTTGCTTTGAAAGTATTCATGTTCATTCAACTATTATTTGTATGTGAGGTTTGAAAAGTCAATTTTAGACTTCTATTGAATTGTTTTGATATTGAACATTGTTTCAACAACATTTGAACCATAAAGGTCATTTGATGGATTTTATGGTTGTTATTTTCTTTCTTAACTTTCATGTTTCTCACTTGATGTTATATTTTTGTATGACACAATGGTCAGGGCATAGATCATTGTCACGCTCTGGGGTGCTCGTAAACCACAACGTCCCCATACTGGGGCTCTATAATGCAAGCTTTACCTAGGCATGGGTGGGGGCGTATGGACTATCCTAGGATATGCGCGTTATGATACACATTCGTTGCGTATCGGAATGGATGTGCGTGCCCGCACTACATCCCACGACCCATGTGGACTGATCCTCCCTTGGGATTTATGACACATTGAGGGTTTCATCTGTTGATTCCTCTATGTGATTATGAACTGGGAAACCGGTCTTGTATTTCACTTTTTTATACGATGCCTTACGGTGTTTTTGTTTAAAAGTATTTTATAACTCTTTATACCTTGACTTATGTTTTGACTTTTATTTTGACTTTTGTTATGTCAAACTATTATGATTGTTTCCATTAATTTTTTAATCCGTTCACTAAGCAATTGTGCTCAACCGTGTTTTTTGTTTCTGACAAGGCGGGTTCAATAGAAGAGACTCGGGGAAATGCTAGGAACTGACTGAGTGAACTTGAAGTTGCAGTCGGTAGATCTTTTGATAGTTAAGTTGTTGTTAAGGTGTTTTACTTTATATTTAGCCGGTTGTGATCATGTTTGAAGTTCCGCTAAATTATCTTTTGGGTTTGTGTTTAATTACTTGATACCGACCCTAATGCTTAATTGGAATATATTTGTGTTTCGGGTTATAAGCGTGGCACGCACCACGCAGGAATGTGGGTGTTTCAAGTTGCTTCGAGTCTAGCCACTAGAGCAAAGGTTTCATCATAGTCTATGTCTCCCTTCTGTCTATTTCCTTGAGCAACAAGTCGATCCTTGTTGCGGGTTATAGTGCCATTTTCATCCATCTTGTTTCTATAGACCCATTTGGTGCCTATAACTGACTTAGTCACTGTATGAGGGATAATATACCATATCGTATTTATTTCAAATTCGATCAACTCTTCTTTCATAGTTCTGACCCAGTTTGGATCAATGATGGCTTCTTCAATTTTCTTAGCCTCAATAAGAGAGATGAAGTTAACAAAGAGACAAATATTACCTGAGGCATGTCGGGTCTGAATGCCAATGTTGGGATTACCAAGAATCCTATCAATGGGATGGTTCTTTGTCCATCGTTGAGCTGGTGTCAGTATAAGAGGTTTTGAGTCTTGATTTGGTGAAGAATACTTAAGTATTGAAGTTGAATAGAAGACTTCATTCACTGAGGGTTCAATAGAGGAGGATGGATCAACACTTGTTGAATCTGAGGGAAATACAATGCTGATTGGAATTATTGGAATCACTGAAGATGATCCAGCTCTTTAGGTTGGTTGTGTATCTATTATATTTTTGAATCGTCATCAACTTTTGGTTCTTCTGTGCTTGAAGGATGAATGAATATAGCATTTGATTCTTCATAATGTGAGATCATCCATTCATTCATCTCTTTGTTATTGAAGACAAATTTGGAATTAACTTAACGAAATTCATCAAAAATTTACATGAATGGTTTATTCTATACATTGTTTTCTTTTGTTGAACGCTCTTTAGGTTTTGGATACTAATGAATATCCCACAAAGATGATATCATCAGACTTAGAATCGAATTTGTTTTGAGTGTAGCATTGGCAACCAAAGATATGAAGAAAACTGAAAGATGGATTCCTTTTACGAAAAAGTTTGTAGGCAGTCTTTTTGAAACGTTTGACTATCAGCGACCGCTTTTGAGTAAAACAAGCAGTGCTGACAGCTTCAACCCATAACTGAGTAGGAAGGTGAGATTCACTGAGCATAGAACATGCAACTTCAATAATTTTATGATTTCTTCTTTCGACGACTCCATTCTGTTGGGGTGTTCTCACTGCAAAGAAGTTATAAGATATCCCGTTGTTATTTATGAAATCGCCCAATGTTTTTAAATTCAGTGACATAGTCACTTCTTATAGAATGAATGATCAGGTTGTTAAGAACTTCCAGTTTCTTCATAAAGGAAATGATTTCCACAGGTGTGTCATTTTTGGATCTGAGAAAGATGACCCATGTAAAGCTGGATAACTCGTCAATGATAATGAGGGTATATTTTTTCCAGCGATAGATTAAATGTTGGCAGGGCCAAATAGATCCATATGAAGAAGGTGAAGAGGGGATGCCATTGAGAAAATTTGTTTCGACTTGAAACTTGATTTGGTTTGCTTCCCTTTTTCACATATTAAACAAAGATATTCACTTGCATAAGAGTGCTGAGGAAGCCTAGTGACTAGATCTTTCCTTGAAAAATCATTAAAAGTTTTGAAGTTCAGATGAGAGAGTCTTTTGTGCCATAGCAAATGCAAGTCATAATAGGCTTTAGATTGAAAATGGACGTTTTTTTAGTAAGTTTGGAATACATGTTGATAACATAGACATTTTCCATTCTTGTCCCAGTTAGAAAAAGTTTTCCAAGATTCTCACTGATTGTGCATGTTTTCTTACTGAAATTGACAAAGAAGTCTTTGTCACAATGTTGACTAATACGGAGTAAGTTATGTTTCAGTCCTTCGATGTAAGGAACCCTTCTGAATGTAGTCAGCCATTAGTAAATATACCATAACCTTTGGTATATCTTTTACCATTTCCACTAAAGGTCACTAAGGGGCTTTTCTCTTCCTTGTACTCAGATAGCAGAAACTTGTTTCCGGTCATGTGTCTCGAGTATCCACTGTCCAAATACTAGATACCTTTTATGTCTTCCATTAATACAGAAGATTAATGTTGTTTTGGTACTCGCTTGTCAATGGGTCAAACAGGGTTAGTGAACTTGGAAAGTTTGACTTTCTTTGTTGTCGCAGACTTTTTGGTCTTTTTGTCTTTCCCTTTAGGAAGCTTATCAACGATAAGAGAAGAATCACTATGTGCATTAGGTTTTAGGAGAAGATGAGTACGATCAACAACAAGAGTGCTTTTATCCATAGTTTAATGAGGAATTTTTTATTCCCCAGCCTTTCGAGTTTTTAAATCAACCTTCAGTTGTGGTACATATATTGGTTTAGAAGAAGGACCAGTGACCTATTTATGAAAGTCCTTTAGCTGAAGATTTAGAAGCCTTCTTCATCTTGTTATTCTTATTGGTCGAGGGATTTGGAAGAATAGGTTCAGGGAACATCATGGATTTTCCCTTATCCTCTTGACTCATATGAGTCTTTTCAGCTTTAGAGGAGTTGGAAGGTTTATAAGAAGAGGAAGATCACTGATTGGAAGGGGTTTCAGTGCTTGAAGACACAAATGTTCCAAACGTTAAATTAGATCTAGAGCACTGATTAGAAGAGGTTTCAGTGCTTGAAGACACAAATGTTCCAAACTTTAACTTAGATCTATCACGATTTAGATTAAACTTCAGCGTTATAACCCAAACAACTTTTAACTTGTAAGGGTATCTGACATCCAATAATTTTAGTCACTTTTGCTAAGGCCTTACTAGGCATGACAATTTGGCCCGACCCGCCCCGGAACCCGGTCCACCCGACCCGACCGGGGCCGGGGATTCCCCGCCAAACCGGGTACCGGGGCCGGGGCCGGGATGCCCATCCCCCGACCCGCCCCGGACCCGGTATATATATATATATATTAAAAAATTTGTATATTTTATTAAATATATATATGTATATTAAAAAAAATTATATATCTTATTAGTTATTAAGGGTTTCGGGGGGTTGATCGGGGTTTGACCGGGGCCGGGGGAGGGTATCACAAACCGGGGCGGGGCCGGGGATGGAGATCCCCGCCCCATACCCTCCCCGTTGCCATGCCTAGGCCTTACGCCATCCTTCGATAGTGGCTTTTTCAGCTAAAAGTTCAGTGATAACATGTTTACGTTCTTTACTGACCTTTTGTTAACTATGACTTGATCATAAAGATCATTTTTTATTTTAGTTAACACTTTTGATTTTTATTTGGCATTCTTGATCTATTTAGATAGATCGAGATTAATCTATTCAGATTTAGTCTTGCCATTTATAACATTGAAAAGATATGTTGTCAAATAATCAAGTACTTTACGTTTATCCAAGTCAGATAGAGAGGGATCATCAAAATTAGGTACTTGAAGAGTACTTGATGATCAGTTGGATGAGAGAAAATAAAAGATTCAGATGTATCATCCTTGACTTCTTGGATTACTGCCATCGGACAGAGATAAGGAACATCTTCTTTATCAGATAGAAAAGAGACTGAAGAGGAATTTGCCAAGTCATGTTCTTCAACGACCAGGCCTTTTCCCTTTTTGTGTGTGCTTGATCTTTTTATATTTTTCCTACAACTATCGATATTTATCATCCCGTGATGACCGAGTGGAGGGTTTGATGGATTTTGTTTGGCCTGCACTCACTAGCAAAATGCCCTTTCTTTTCGTAGTTATAACAAACGACACTTGCATTGTTTTTGCCTTGTCAGTGAGGGCACAACTTTTGTTTCTACGAAAGTTTTTTTCTGGAAAGCTTTCTAAAGGAGTTAGTTAGAACGACCAGTAACTCATCGAACTTTGTAAGATCAGAGTCTGTGAGTTCATCAAAAGCTCATATCTGAAGAGTAAGCTCATAAATTGTAACAAAAGAAGAAGATTCAGAGGGATCAGTTTCTGAGGAAAGTAAAGCTAAATGAGAGCTTTTGGTATCTCTTACGAGATTTTTCTTTAGTAGTCTAAACTGCTCATGATTCAACAATATGTTGAATAAAGTACTGAGGGAAAGGTTTTTAAAGTCTTTAGAGATCTTGAGACACATAGAGTAACTATCCCAAGACTCATACATACATCCTATAAACTTTGTCAGAGTCTCAAAGTTGGAATATTCTCTACCAACAATTCTAAGATCAATTAGTAAGTTTTTAAAGCCTTTATGTACCTTTGACAAATATTCATTTTTTCCACAAATGAACATCTCATCTTGTCGTACCATATTTATCCGTCTTGTTTCTTGTACCTCAGTTGTACCTCTATATTGAACACATTAAGTGTCCCACATTTCTTTGGAGGTCTTGAGATTCATCCCAAGGTGATAGACTTCATCTGGAAGAGCCATGACAAAGACAATTTTAGTTTTAACGTCTAGAGTTATCTTCTTTTTGTCTTCACCAGTCCACGACAAGTTTAGCAACTAGTCATTCAAGAACTACAACATGAGTAGTTGTGGTTGGTACAACACCCACAATCACAGATGGAACGTAGGGTCCATTTTGGACATAGTGTGGGATCTCAGGATCCACACCTTCACGAAAGAGAAACGTTCGATTTTTCCAGAGAATAAAATTATCTCTATTAAATCAAGGAAGTTTTGCAAGAGAACCATTGTCATGGTAGTTGTTTGTAGCCATTTTCGGATCAGATAAAAAGATAGAAACACTCCTCTAATACCACTTGTAATAAGGCTAACGGTTTATAGAAGGGGTGATGAATACAAACACAAATCTACTTTTAAAAATCTTTATTGATTATAGGGGAAAATCAAGACATGGGAATTTACAAACTGTTGCGAAATAAAAGAAGGAATGATCCTAATCTAAACAATCTTACTTTGATCTTAGAGTACTTGAGAATCTCTGAAGATACAGGTAGAGATAACAACGTTTCTTGCACATAAGAGAGAATAGAGATGATAGATAATAGCTTCGAAGAAGTTGTCAAAAGAATAGTGTTTTCAAATATTTATACCATACCTTAGTAAGTATAGTCCACGTGTTGAAAGATGAGTGGAATGCATGTCCTTCTTGTCCTTGAGGCAAAGCAGACTTTGACTACATATGAACAATGTCTCAGATAGTTAGCATGGAGGAAACCATAAAGTAATTTGCATTGTACCTTCTATCAGAATAAGGTGTGGGGGTATATTTTTGTGCAAGAGGATAAGATAAAACCAATCTTGATATGCAATATATTGATCCAAAATTTAAGTAGTCGTTGAGGGTTGTTTCAGGTATTGTTGATAACTTGGTTCAAGTTCACATTTCTTTTCAGATAATGCTGTATCACTGAATGCCACTTTAGATCACGACTATATTATCTTTATCTTCAACTACTTCTTTGACACCCGTGAAGTTCTTTTGATATGAGTTTGTCTTATAGAATATTAAGTTCTAAATATTTTAAGTATATTAATATCTCACCGGTTACTAAACCAACTCAGATAGTTGAATAGTAAAAAGTACAAAATTTATATAAAGATCATTGAATAGACTTAGTGATAGGGTCAACATCAAATCTTTGAGAGAGAATGGATTTTATTGTTTCTGAAAGTTTTTTTTATCTAGTACTAATATTTAAAACTATTTTGTCTAGAAACCTTGATATATTCTCCATTATCTATCTCCCACTTAGTTTTTTTTATTATCCCATCAACATGAATTTTATTTATGTGATAATTTCTTGTTATTAACTAAGAAAACTCCTACCTTTTGGAAATAATTACCATTTATATAAGATGATCCAACTTATATCTATATTTATGACTTTAAAGCTATCTTTTATTCATATGTTATTTACTCCTTATCGCCCAATATTGAATGTATGAATCTTAAGTACTCCTCCTAAATCTAAAACAAGAATAAGATCTCAAGTTATGACCAAAATTGGATTTTGATTTTAAGATTGATAGTTCTTAAAAAGTTTGTTTCGATTCTAAGATTGATGGTTCTTAAAAAGTTTGTTTCAACCCTAAAAGTTTAAAATGGTGATGAAAAACATTAACATAAGGTGAATTGGAAAGTCAAATGATTTATATTGATTTACTTAAATTGTTACTCCGAATAGTCAACATTGTAACCTCAAATGATGTCAATCTTTATATTAAAGGTATACCATAATATGCGTTTGACAGTGGAACGAATTGACAATGTTATGTACAAATGATATGGTAGATAAAATTAATGTAGAAATAGTTGTTGATTGATTTTGCATTTCGGAATACCAGGAAAACGGTTTTATATGAATCTTTAGTATTTCTTGAATTCAATTTTATTTCTGATGATAGAAACAATATAATGAAAATAGCTTCGTACTTATCAAGGGCCCTTTTTGCATCTCTCTCAGGGCTTATAAAATATCATAAACGAGCATGTATCAAACTCGTTCATGGAACTTATACCATTTCATATGAACATTATCGGTCCATATTTAATAGCAACTAGAGTGTTTTCATCGTATGAACACTAATTTTGTATTTCACTTATGAAAAATATTTCATAAATGAAATATAAAGGCTATGGTATAAATGAAACATGTTCATGGAATACAATAGCCTAATTCATCGGCTAATTCATCATACTCATATTCGACATTGATATCATAAAAGAAGCCTAATTCTGATACCTTTAAGAGTAGCCTAATTCATCAAAGTCGGAACAATAACTATTTAAAACTATGTAGTCTAAAAAATATTATCAAATATTGAAATTGAATTTTTGGAAAGATATCATCTTCATATGGTTAATTTTTACATTTGCAATCTTGCATTTTGTCTATAACACATATGAAACCTGTTTTATATTCGTTTTTCATCATATGAACCCTAATTTTTGACATAAACCTTCATCTTTGAGGCTTGACTTACTTCGTCTTCTTTTCTTACTTGCTTGTTTTGTGCTATTTATTTCTTTCTCTTTCACTACTTTATCTTCATCGTCGTCGTCGAGTAACACAAGTGAATTGGTTGTATTCTTGAACTGGGAGAAGGATTGTTTCTTATAAATCTTTCACTTCTCTTTCAACTTGGTTAAATCACAAAGAAAATAACCCTTATGAAATTTCAAGAAATAAAAACACGCCATCGATAGCTCGATTAAAATCCTCCATTTTCGGAGTGTGGTCGCAAAGTCTTTTTGAATTTATAAGCGTAGTTTTGGGTATAGATGAATGAATAAGGTAGAGTGCATTTTGGGAAGACTTTGATTCTTCCAATTCTATTTATTGTTTCTTATTATTGGGAAAAGTAAAAAAAACCAATAAACTTTCCCAATTTAAATAGTACTTTTTATGAATGAATATACCATTAAATTTTCTCCTTTTGAATGATTAAGTCCATAACATTTTTTTTGAATGATTAGATCTCTCAACAATTTTTTTGAATGATTAAGTCCCTGATTTTTTTAATAAATAAACCATCAAACTAATAGAAACTAGTTACCTACATCATTTTAACCCCAAAAAAACTAGATGTAATCAACTACGAAGATTTTCAAGTAAAAAAACAAATCAGTTTTACGGTTCCCAAAAATTATGTCATTCAAACCCCTCGCACCCAACAACATTGCTTCCCCTTGCCTCCCTATTTCCATCCATTGTCCATACCGCCCATCACCGTTGATGGCCCCTGCCATCAATCCCTTTATTTTTGATATGTTTTTGTCTTCCGGTTCTCCCTATTTTACAACAACTTAATGAAGTACGCATAGACAGAATAAAAAAGAGGTAGAATTGGGAAAAAATGATCAAAAAGGGGAAATTGATGGCAATGGGCCAACAACAGTGAATTGGGTGATAGAGAGCGAACGACGATGGAACTGCGAGTGGTGACAAGGGGCTTTGAATGACTTAGGGTTTGAGAACAGTAACACTGACTTAGGTATTTTTTTTACTTAAAAACCTTCATAGCCGGTTACAGGTAGCTTTTTTTTTTACTTTAAAACATTCAAAAAAATGTCGAGACTTGATCATTAGAAATAGAAAGTTCAGTGGGTTTTCATTCAAAAAAAGAGTTCATGAACTTAATCGTTCAAAATGAGAAAGTTCGTTGGGTTTTTATGGAAATTTCCCTTTACTATTCTACCATTCAAATTAGTTTTTTATTATTGTAAATCCGTGTGAATATCTCTTTATTACAATAAAAAGCACCATTAATTATCAACCGTATATGAAACATTTAAATGGTTAAGATGGGTTTGTATAGTTTGTAGGAATGAAGAGGTCTGCAAATGAAACTACACACATACAAATATATATATATATATATATATATATATAGAGAGAGAGAGAACGAGAGAGAGAGAGAGAGAGAGAGAAGGAGGGTGGGGGTGGGGGTGGGGGAGGATCATGCAAGAAGTTAAACATTTTGCGAGAAGGCGTAAAGTCTCAATATCATAAGGAT
This sequence comes from Saussurea involucrata, assembly GCA_033807775.1. Taxonomy (NCBI): domain Eukaryota; kingdom Viridiplantae; phylum Streptophyta; class Magnoliopsida; order Asterales; family Asteraceae; genus Saussurea; species Saussurea involucrata. The sequence continues at coordinate 144,652,535 of CM066314.1, read as the reverse complement.
TATACTTCTTTGAGTCTTTTTAATCATATATGATTATACGTCTATGTGTTGTCAATGCAACATGTGTGTAATCATATATGATTAAGTTTGTGTATCATGCGTGTAATCATATATGATATTGAAACTTCTCGCTTTCTCGCAAAATGTTTAACTTCTCGTTTGAACTTGACTATATATATATATATATATATATATATATAGAGAGAGAGAGAGAGAGAGAGAGAGAGAGAGAGAAAGAAAGAGAGAAGTTCCATTAGAAACCCAAAATGGATTGGAAACCTGAGAACCGTCCACATCGCTCCATTTGTCCCTCTTCACTATGAATATTCATTGTGAATCACACATTCATGAGGAATATGTTATAATTATTGTAACAACCTTGAAAAAAAGTATTATTAAATAATTAGAAGTTTAGTGATTTATGGGTATCTATTTATAAATGGGTGGGTGGCTAGTGAAATGTGTAGCCTTGCATTTCGATGACTCATCATTTTAGCCTCCACCTTTTTCTTCCAACTTGGTATCTTTTAGAAATGATTTTGTGTGTGTGTTCGATGGTGAAAACTGTTTCAAAGAGAAAGAGTGCAAAAAGTGAAGTTAAGCTAAAACCCTTCTTTTCTTGAGTTCAAAGATTCTCGTTCGATTTAGAGTTTCGTTACCGGTTAACTTCGTGTTATCGCATATCGTTATCTAGGTGAGTTTTCTTTCAATGATGTGAGTTTTCTTTTAATCATTTTCTAACTGGAATGCATTTATTATAAAATGGTTAATTTTATGATACGAACGATATCGGTATGTGAGATTTTGTTATAAATGGTTATGTTACAGTATTGCACTATTGCGTTGTGCTAGAACGCCAGCAACACTATCGCGATGTGCTAGAACGCCAACTTCACTATTATCGCGATGTGCTAGAATGCCAGCAATATTGTGAGATGTTGTGCTTGAAGGCCAACGGAGTGTATTGTGAGATGTTGTGCTTGAAGGCCAACGGAGTAAATTGTTGAGTTGTGCCTGAGTGCCAATGATTGGATAAATTAATCAAACGTTTTATATAAATTGGTTTTATAGCGGTCTTGAAATGACAAAGATTATCTCACTAGACCGTTTGGTCTAACCCTCATTTTGTTTTCAAAATATGCATTTCAGGGCAAGCGCGTGTAACCGATAAGGGGAAAGTAAAGATGTGATCTTATCATTTTGTCTGAATATCTGTGAAGTTGACTGAAGCATGTGAAAGTTGTTTTTGATCTTTATAAATAGATCTTACGTATGTGAATAACTTTAACAAAAAGTTTGTAACGACTTTTGTATCCTTGTATAGTTTTGGACTTTGGGACCCAACATGTAACCAATATGGTATGTTTTGTTTGAATTATATGTTATGTGCTATTTGAAAGAGTGGGTTGTTACAGATGGTATCAGAGCCTTAGTTTAAGAGATTTAGGTATTCGAATCAATACCTAGACTTAAACTGCATGATTATAGGTCAACAATTAGATGTCCTTGATTAGAACCTTGAGATATTAAATATAATGGGTAGAAAGAACATCATGTAAGGTAAATTTAAATTACATCTGGCGAATGTAATGATGAGCTTACAGGTGCATGTTTGAACTGGAATACCTTATTATATTGGGTATGTGATTAAATGTACATGAATAACGTGTAAAATTACAGGATGGCCAACAACCCTCGACAATTTGTCAGAAATGAAACAGATAATCTGGAAGGGATAATTCCTCCGACTGGTAATATTCGTGAGACAACTTCAAATGTTCGAGGACAAAATTGGGGAGGTAGAAGGGGATCTAGTCGGGGACTAAATTTGGAACAGGAATACTTAATTCAAGAAAATTCAATTGGCGGTCGAACTAGAGGTCGAGGTCGAGCTAGAGGTCGGGGTCGAACTCAAGATACCGAGTATGTTACACGAGCTAACTTAGCCGCAGAATTGGGTAAACTTCAATCTAATCTACAAGCTTGGTTTGGGCAATATCATATTACCAAAGATGAAGGATCAGAGGAGCTTGGACCTATTTCAGAAACGGAGGTACCTATTCCAACTGTTATTGTTCCAAAAAGATGTGACTACAAAATGTTTTTGGCATGTAAACCTCCAGCGTATTCTGGAGAGTGTGATCCTGTTAAAGCAATGCATTGGTTGAAAGAAGTTGAATCAATTTTCAAAACCAGTAAATGTGCAGACGAAGATAGAGTATTGTTTGGGTCTGTTGTACTTAAATCAGATGCATTGTATTGGTGGGAAGTTTTGGCGTCTTCCAAAGGGCCAAATGTTTTTGAAACAATGACTTGGGAAGATTTTATAAAGGAATTCAAAGATCAGTTTTGTCCACAAACTGCAGTTAGAAGAAGAGTTTATGAATTTAGAACAAGGTAACATGACTGTTCGGACTATACTGCAAAATTTCTAGAAAAGTCTCGATTTGCTGATTACTATGTAGCTACTGAAGAACGAAAGGTGGAAAGATATATTTTTGGATTAAAATCTTCTATCAGAGGATTTGTGATTGCTATGCGTCCGTAGATATTTACATCCGCAGTCGATGCCGCAGAAACTACCGAAAGAGATAAAGGTCGGGAATTGAGTGAGAAGAGCAGAGAGAAAAGAAAGTGGGAGGGACTATCAGCTGAATCTAAACATCCAGAGTTTAATAGATTTGATAATAGCCAGACTGTTAGATTAATTGAAAATATGTGTCCGAAATGAAATCGAAATCATCGGGGTGATTGTAATCCGGATCCGAGAAACTGTTACAAGTGTGGAAAACCGGGACATATTGCAAGAGATTGTCGGATCAATCGACTTTGTTATTACTGCAATTCTCCGAATCATTTTCAATATGATTGTCCACAAATAAAGGCTCGAAGAATAAACTTTGTTGGGAATGATCAAGGTAATAAGGGAGATACTCGAAAGACTGATTAGTCTAAAGCAAAAGGACGCGTATTTCAGATGTCAACAGTTGAAGAGGAAGAAACTATTGATGTAGCAACAAGTATATTTTTATAAACTCCATATGTGCGTGCTATATGATTCTGTGCAAATCGTTTATTTATATCTTCTTTGTTTATTAAATGATTGCATGTTCATCTGTTAAGAAATTATTTGATGTGTTTAAAGACTAAGTCTTTATATGATCTAAGTGGGTAATGTTTATGATGCGTTTTAAACTTCTAGATTTGGGGGTTCCTAAAGACATCAAAGTATTGGAATGTATTGATCTCGATATTTTTTTAGTAAACCGTTACCCTCGTTTATTCGACAAATTGAATTCCGGGACGGAATTCTGTGAAGAGGGAGATATTGTAATAACCTTGAAAAAAAATACTATTAAATAATTAAAAGTTTAGTGATTTGTGGGTATTTATTTATAAATGGGTGGGTGGCTAGTGAAATGTGTAGCCTTGCATTTCGATGACTCATCATTTTAGCCTCCACCTTTTTCTTCCAACTTGGTATCTTTTAGAAATGATTTTGTGTGTGTGTTCGATGGTGCAAACTGTTTCAAAGAGAAAGAGTACAGAAAGTGAAGTTAAGCTAAAACCCTTCTTTTCTTGAGTTCAAAGATTCTCGTTCGATTTAGAGTTTCGTTACCGGTTAACTTCGTGTTATCGCATATCGTTATCGAGGTGAGTTTTCTTTCAATGATGTGAGTTTTCTTTTAATCATTTTCGAACTGAAATGCATTTATTATAAAATGGTTAATTTTATGATACGAACGATATCGGTATGTGAGATTTTGTTATAAATGGTTATGTTACGGTATTGCACTGCTAGAACGCCAACAACACTATCGCGCTGTGCTAGAATGCCAGCTTCACTATTACCGCGTTGTGCTAGAACGCCAACAATATTGTGAGATGTTGTGCTTGAAGGCCAACGGAGTAAATTGTTGAGTTGTGCCTGAGTGCCAACGATTGGATAAATTAATCAAATGTTTTATATAAATTGGTTTTATAACGGTCTTGAAATGACAGAGATTATCTCATTAAACCGTTTGGTCTAACCCTCATTTTGTTTTCAAAATATGCATTTCAAGGCAAGCGCGTGTAACCGATAAGGGGAAAGTAAAAATGTGATCTTATCATTTTGTTTGAATATCTGTAAAGTTGACTGAAGCATGTGAAAGTTGTTTTTGATCTTTATAAATAGATCTTACGTATGTGAATAACTTTAACAAAAAGTTTGTAACGACTTTTGTATCCTTGTATAGTTTTGGACTTTGGGACCCAACATGTAACCAATATGGTTTGTTTTGTTTTGTTTGAATTATATGTTATGTGCTATTTGAAAGAGTGGGTTGTTACAATTATCGATTACATATTCCCGATAAACATGATGTCGTTCCCAAATTCTTAATCAATCATAGATTCCTAACGGAACATGTCTCTCTCTCTCTCTCTCTCTCTCTCTCACACACACACACACATACATATACATATATATATATATATATATATATATATATAGAGAGAGAGAGAGAGATAAAGAGAGAGAGAGAGAGAGAGAGGATCATGCGAGAAGCAAACTAATATGCGAGAATACAAGAATATTAACATTATCTACAACCGTTGTGATAATCCTTAATAAATCAGGATTGAGTTTGTTTTTGTAACACTCGTAATTTTATCCTTTTTCTCTTTGTTTAAATCTGTCACTTTTCGATTCAAGATCTACGTTTTAGTGAGATTAGGTGTTAATAAAGTTTTAGTAGAAAACCCTGCCTGTAAAGTTGAAAAATCAGACGAGAATGGGACACAAAAACTTGCGCGGTTTGGTTCGCGACTTGAGGCCACGGGACAAACCGCTTAACTCTCTATTGAGTTGGGTTTGTGAACGTACGGTTGCTTCTAAGCTTGAGGTCACGGTCCAAACCGCCCACGTGCCTGACCTGCACTTAAAACTCCGATTTTTGGAGATTCAACCCATTTCTCATCCTACACCTTTTCTACTCCAAAGTAGTTGGTTCTCTCCTCATTAAACTCGATCAAGGAGGCATTTAAGAAACTCATCCAAACTTTCCAAAGGCACTTTCCAATCCAAACTTTCCAAAGGCACTTTCCAAAGGGAATGTTCATCATTTATAGCTAAGAATCCAAGTCTAGTTCAAGATCCAAATTTTCATCTATCTTTTCAAGGGTTTGATGATTTTCTAGGTTTTCACCAAAACCTAATATTATGAGTTCATCCTATGCTTTTATTAAACCATATACATGTTAAAACGATGTATTTTACTTCCTCAAGATTTGCTTTGGATTATTCCATGTTTTGTGAGTTTGGACCGTTTTAGGTCAAAATTGGGAATTTTGAGGATTTCATGCCTTTTAGTGTTTCAAGTATGGGTTGGGTTGTAAATGTAGAAAACATGGTTATATTAAAGTCTTAACGCATTTTGCGTAACTATGATTATTATGTTCATATGAAGGTTTGATGATGAAACGAACACATTCCAACTAAATGACTAGTTAGGAAATAAAGTATGTATATTTGGTAAAGTTCAATATATCCAAAGTGATATATATATATATGCTTCTGGCTAGAATGCGATGGATCCATAGACATATAAGTCGGTTTTATTATACACATGTAGAATGATATTCCCAAGTTGTAGTTTGGAAATACGCATTGGATATATAATGTAATTTCTAAACAAAGACCCTTATCTTGGATGACGAGGTCTCAAGGTAAAAACGCGGATAAGGTTGAACTTGGTGACCCCGAACCCCGAGCGAAAGACTTGGATAAAGTTGAGCTCGTTATCACATTGGACTAAACACCTGGTATAGGAGATGCAAAATCTTTAAAGAGTGCTAATTGTTTCTTATGTATGGAAGATTTATCCGAGAAGGTAATACTTGGAGATCAAAGAATGTGTAGTAACATCAAACACTAGTGTCAATTCGAGGTGATTTGGTTGAATGCCTTAAGTTAGAATTTTGATGCAACCGTTTGGTTATGTATAGTAACGAGAAAGTATTTCCAGCATGGAAATTGTCGGAAGAGAAGGGCAAGTAATGTTGGTGGGTAGTGCTCCACGCTAACATGGGGAGGTGAAGATAGTATGCTGGAACAAGTGAGTAGGGTGGAAGTAGTAAGCTCGTCAAAAACACCAAAAGGTGGAGTAGTGTGTGTAAATCTCCATCGATAAGTGTGCGATCTTGGGAGGCGTATTGAGGAAGGAAATTGTGTATGCTTTAAGCACGGGAAAGAAGTGGAAAAGGACAGTTGAATGAGTTTGAACTGATGATGTTGTGAGAAATGTTCGAACGAGTTGGTCGTTCAGTGGTTAAGCTATTGAGAATAGTATGGTGTGACCATGGTTACCCCTCCCAATTGAGTGAGGATAACCGAAGTTATGTTTTATATGACTGAACGATCGTGGCAATCAGTGAGGAATTGATGTGTTTTAGGATAAGTTTAATTCGAGTAGGTGAACCCTTCAACGATGGGTTTGGAGGTTCCTACTCTTAGTTACGTATAAGTATGGAGTGGTGAAGTGGTGAGGATGTGAGAGATGGTTGATGAACTATGGTCGAGGTGTTCCGAGAAAAGGAAGTGTTATCTGCATAGACGAATGTTGGTTGGGAGAAGTAATCTAGAACTGCTTGTAATACGATGAAGGAACTCTGGGTTGTGAGTTTGTCGGGATGTACAGGGTTGGCCTTGTGCCAAGCTGTCAAGTGGGTAATTTACTTTCCGGTAAAAGAATCTCGTATTGTGGCGGGGAATTCCGCCAAGTTCCTCCTTAAAGGAAGTAAAGTTGCATGAGAAGCCTTATTTAATCTACTATTGTCATGATTAATCTACTATTGGCCTTGTGCCAAGCTGTCAAGTGGGTAATTTACTTTTCGGTAAAAGAATCTCGTATTGTGGCGGGGAATTCCGCCAAGTTCCTCCTTAAAGGAAGTAAAGTTGCATGAGAAGCCTTATTTAATCTACTATTGTCATGATTGATCGAGTAGGAACAGTAGCCTACGAGTTGGAGTTACCGTAAGAACTGAAGGGAATGCACCCAATGTTCCATGTTTCGAATTTAATGAGGTGGTTGACTGAGTCAGAAGTGGCATTACCTTTGGCAAGTGTCAGTTTTGGTGTGGGGTTGACTTACGTAGAGGAACCGGTGAGAGGGTGAACAGCCAGATCCGCAATGTAAGGATCAAGGAGATTAGACTGGTGAAGGTACAATGGCGGCATCACAAAGATCCGGAGGCTACGTGGGAATTGGAATCGGAAATGAAGGCAAGATACCCGCATCTTTTCCAATAAGGAATTCCGGGGACAGAATTCTTTTAAGGGGGGAGTGTTGTAACAACCCGAATTTCTAAGCAAAATGTGAAAGTTGGTGGCCAAAGTCTAAGAAAGGAAAGTTTGAGTTGAGGGACTTTTTGGCAATTTGAGAAAGATATAAAAGGATCCAATCCCTAGGTCATCATTTACTGTTCATATTATTTTGGGTGTTGGCGGCTGAGAAGAAGAGCAGAAAGGGGAGAACGTATTTGGCATTGAATCCAATAGAAGAACTCCTAATCTGGTAAGCACTCAATCCCTTTATGTATTCTTTTCTGAGTAAGAAATGTTTGGGTAAGTGAATTTCTAGTTACTCATCAATGCTTGAGCGGAGAAATCAAGGTAAGAACATTCATGGGGTTTTTAAACTAATAATCGGATGATTAAATGGTGAAAGCAAATATTTATAAGGATTTTGGATGTTAAAGTTTATTACGTATCAAATTTTGAGTAAAGGATAATGATAAAACTCTCACCGATTTGGGCTAATTAGGAAGAATTAAATTCTTGAGTTCGACAGTCGCAAGTTCCAGAAGTATTAGTTTTGTATCGAATCTGGAATGTTTCTCACTAAGATCCGGAATCTATATTTTATCAGATCTGGAACTTGCTTGGATGTTGGATCCGGAACCTTTGGGTTCCGGAATGCTTCTCGTTTTGGACCGAATTGCACTTAAGAATCCGGAACACCCTTAATAGATCCGGTATTTCTTTAGGGTTGAGGCCGAAATGTATTGTGGGTCAGAATGGAATTGGACTTCGATGTTAAGACCCGGAATTAAACCAAACACCGGAACTGGGCCGAGCATTAAGAAAGGATCCGGAACTCAAAATTTCCGGAGTTTGGGGTCATGTAGTGTGGATCCAGAGTCTGATGAAAATGGATCCGGAACTACCCAAACTTGATCCGGAGTTGGTTAATCAACCTGATCCGGAATGACCCAAGGATCCGGAATTGGATCTTCCGAATGAGAGATCCGGAACCTTTGGATTTGGATTGTTTCTCGAGTTGGGCTTGGGCCTAATGACCAAACTGTTTTAAAAAGAAATCCGGTAAAGGGGTTAGTGTGGATCCAAATTGTATAGTTGGGCCTGAAGTCATTTTTTATTGGGCTTAAGAAATCGGCTATCTAAAATAAAGACTAGGAGTTATTAATTGGGCTTAGTCCTATATTAAGATCCGGTAAAGATAAAAGGAACCAATACTTAAAGAGTGATCCGAAATAATTAATTTGGATCTAGTTTAGCAAAGGATTAAGGATCGGAAGTCGAGCAGCCACTAATTAAATTATGCGATATGATTTAGGTGTAAGGGCGGTTCGAAGCGAGACTCGTGGTTAGGAAATTTACTGCTATCAGGTGAGTTCCCTAAACCCTTTTTCACGACGTAAGATGTTAAATGTTTTTAACTGATTATGGTGTGTTTACGAGCATGATTTATTTACAAGCTTTTACGTATGTTTACCCATGAACAATATGTTTTAATGAAAAGATTATTCAGCAAGATGAAATGAATTATAAAGTCTTACACGGATTTCATGTTTCATGATTATAACGAGCTATGTGTTTGTTATGTGGAGTCGGTCTGCACAGTGGGATCTGAGTACCTCGGGATCCGATGATCCCTTGGGCATTTGTGACTAGCTTGTAGGAGGAAATTCGTTTCCTTCTACTCGGATTTGTGACGAGCTTGTAGGAGGGAATTCGTTTCCCTTCTACTCGGATAGATGGGAGTCTGCTTGGGCCCCGATCGCGGTTAGCTTATGTGATCCTTAAACACTATGCAGTACCATGATTGATGCTTATGTGGGAAATGTTAATGTTAACGTTTTTGTATAAAATGATTTTATACTGTTGATGTATGTTGTTTTTGGAGGGAATTCACTAGACCATTTGGTCTAACCCTCGCTTTTCAAAACTAAACCATTTTCAGGTAAGCAAATAGTAGGAGGCTCAGGTAAGTGATCAAGAGCAAGATAGAGTACAGATGCAGAAAGAGACAGTGCTTGTGCCACTTGTAGAAGCTAGAATGTTCTTAGTTGTGTATAGGTTGTTTCCGCCAACCTAGTTTTGAGACTGATGTAACGAAATTTTGGGACCCAGTTTTGTAATGTTTATGAATTAATGCCATGTTTGTCCTGTTGCATTTTTTGGCTGTTACAAATGGTATCAGAGCCATAGTTTAAGGGATTTAGGTGACCGGACGGGCCTAAACTTAAACTTTGGAGTAGAAATCACAACTGAGAATCAGGAAATGCATTAGGAGGGCACTATTGTAGATACATGAAATGCGTTAGGAGGGCACTATGGTAGGTATAGGACTAATAGGGTACCGAGAACAGTCATGTAAGGTAAGTTTAGGATTACTACTGGCCAGTGTAATTGTAAACTTACAGGTACATGTATGTGCTTAACCTGCCTTATTATTCCGATGATGTAGTATTAAGCTAGTTATACGCCGTGTTCCAGTAATTTAGAAGGTCAGCAAGATCCCTGAGGGATAGATTGAGACCCCTTGTTGGGGAAGTATCATGAGAGATCATTTTGATGTGATGTATGTATACATCATAACGAATAAATGTTGTATAGAATGTTATGAGTCGTCTAGAGGTAGATCTTTGTGGGTTCGAAGAGGATTGTTAGCTCCAATCCTCTGTTTATAGAAGTATTGAAAAATAGGCTAAGTATAGAAGTCTTCGACAGAGGCTCTGCCGAGTCACCGAGAAGACCAAAGCATAGAAGTCTTCGACAGAGGCTCTACCGAGTAACTGAGAAGACCTAAGATAAAGAATCGCACATAAGACTCTTCAATACGGACAAGGCCACAGAGCCTCTGTCATACTTGACAGAGCCTCTGTGGTATAAAAAACCAGAGCTCTACACAAGGACAATCGTGCTTCTCACGATTTCTATTGTACGAAGATCCTAAAGATCAATAGTACAAGGCGTGACCTGACAACTCCACGTATCAAACTCTGATGGGTCATAGCCTTAGTAGAAGCCGGCGCATTTAATTAACGTCGTACTTGCAATAGTACCTAAATAGTGCCTTTGTACCTTCAGTCCTTTTTGTCTAGAGCTTGTCCCCTTTAGAAGTAGTATAAATAGAAGACTCATGTTGAGTTCTTCTATTAAGCTTTGCATGACACACACACCTTAAGAGCGGATTCTTGTCAAACCTTTCAGTGTTCTTGGTGTTCTTATTATATCAAATACAGTGGATCATTGAGCTATTTATCTGTGTTATTTACACTTCATATATTTGATATTGTGTGTTATTCTACCTCATTATATCTGTTAGTTCGTTAAAACGCTTCCGCATTATATATTGTTTAAACTAATTAGATAGAATCATCATTGTTAAGCAAAGCAGGAACCAACAATTGGTATCAGAGCGGTTCTTGATTTTCTATATCAAGAGATCCTCACTTACAATGATTTTTGGTAGAAACTTGGACTTTTAACCTATTTTCATATCTTTCAAAACAACATCTGTTTTTCTGCCATTCTCGACCTGTTTCGACTTTGGTAAACTTACATAATCTGTTTCCCCGGTTAAATCTCCATTTTAGTGCATTGTTCAAAGGTTTTAAAGCTTATAAAAACCATTAGAAACATCCACTTCATTCTCTGAAGGTTTATTGTTCATACCCTATTTTCTTGATTTCTCAAACCCTTTCAAAATGACAAACACAAACAACTTTTTCACCGCTGGTTCTTTAACCAAGCCACCCACACTACTCAGAGATGAGTACCCTCAATGGAAGATACGAATGATTCACTTCTTCGAGGGTACTGACAAAGAACTCATCTACTATATCAACAATCCTCCCTTCGTACCAATGATCACAGTACCCCGTGTACCTGGCACAGACGACACTCCAGAAATCCATGCTCACGATAAACCAAAGACCAAGGACAAGTGATTGGGCAAAATATGAAGTTGCTCAGAAGACTAAGAGACTTCTGATCATGGCCATACCCAATGACCTTTTCCAATCCCTAGATGCGTGTGAATCTGCATACAATATATGGAAGGAACTGGAAAAACAACTGGAGGGTGGGGCCAAAACTCAGAAGAACCGAAGAGCCCAATCCATCAACGAGTACTACGCATTCAAAGCTCTACCGACAGAACCTCTGCAGACAACATATGATCGGTTCAACTCTCTAATCAACAAGTGCAAGAAGTTCGGAATCCACAGAACTTCTAAGTAAAACAATGTCATGTTCCTAAAGAGTCTCAATGATGAATGGCTCCAGTTGTCTATGTCTCTGCAAACAAATCAAGACTTAGACTCCTGGACTCTGTCAGATCTCTATGGAACGTTGGCAGCCCAAGAGCCTTAGATTGCACAAGCAAAAATTCAAATCAGTGCACCTCTTGCGCTGGTTGGTAAGGCTACAGAAGATAAAGAGAAACCGAAAAAGGAGAAAGCTGTGGAAGAAAAGAAGAAGAAGAAGATCTTGATCGTTGATAGTGAAGAGGAGGAGGTGGTGGAAGAAGAGGAGGCAACTATGGCCTCGATAGCTAAATCGTTAGCTCTTTTGACAAGGGAATTCAGCAGAGGATACTAGAAGAAGTCTGGTAATGAACGCTACGGAAGAGATGATCGTGGAAGAGAAGGGTCAAATGACAAGAACGACAGAGGTGTCGACCAACAGAGGTCGAATGACAGAAATGACAGAGGTGGTGACCGACCGAGGTCGGGCGACAGAGCTGGCAACGGTTCCCAGAACCAAGGATGTTTTAACTGTGGCAAGCCAGGACATTATGCCATTGACTGCAGGAGCAAACCAAACCGCCCACAGAGGGACTCTGCTTACTACAAAAAGAAAGCGGAGTTTTATGCTCAGAAGTCGCTAATTGTGAATCAGGAGAACTGGCTGTCAGACGAATCATCTGATGAAGGCGACAAAAACGCCTTGTTCTGTGGAATGGCAGAGGTCAGCTCATCCGACTCCGATAGTGAGGTATCCACTTCTGACTCTAACTCTAGTCAAGCAGAAGCTGATTTGCTTAAACTAAACATTGAACGTACAGAACTTAAAAAGACCTGCGAAAGTGTTCAGAAGAAGCTTACCTTCTTTGAGAGAGAAGGTAGACTTCTCACTCAAGAAAAGGCTAAAATCTTTCAAGAAAAGGAAGAAATGGAAACAAACTGGAACAAACATCTAAATCCTTTGAAAGAAAAGATTTATGAACTTAACTCAGCCTTAAAAGCAAAAACTAAAGAACTTATGGACGTTGAGTGCGACAGAATGAATATCCTAGCTCTTAAACATTATTTTCAAAAGGAAAGAGAAGTCATCTGTCAAGATTTACTCAGAAGAGATCTTTTAATTAAGAAATATCAAGATGCACAGAAGGTGTACGAGAAAATTAATACACAAATAGGGAGACGGGGAATTGGCTTCTGTGATATAGATCCATACACTGTAAACAAAAGAAACAAGTCTCTGTCCTCTCTATTTCATATTGGAAGTACAAGAAAACCCGATTTTCCAAATTTACTCTCTGTAAGCAAAAGGCGAAAAGTCTCTGGTGAACCTCACAGAAGGAAACCTCTGAAGATGGTGAATGTGTGGTTTGAAAACACAGATCTACCATCATCAGCCTCTGTCAAAAGAGCGTCTAAACCTAAGAAATATCTGAAAACACAAGATCAGATAGGAATCTTTAAGTTTGGTAAACCCGAGACTCAATCACAGGTTGCCTTTGTCTGCACTATAGATTCTGAGAAGAAACTATCGGCAGAGGCACCTGAGTTCTTGCCTGCTTCAACAGAAGAAAAACTGACTCATATTTCTGAAAAGGAATTATTGGAAATCGGTGAAAACAACTTTTATGAATGCCCCAGTACTTTCAATAATGGCCAAAACCTCTCCGAGAAAACCTCGATGAAAACTGTTGTTGACTTAGAAGATAGCCTCTGTCGAAAGAGAACTAAGTGACTCAACCTCTAAATATGAGGACAATTCATCCTCTGACGAATCTGAGACTGACTCTAAGTCATAGATAGTACCTTGTGACTCAGAGGATTTTAAACTACCCTCTGGAGTTCTTAACAGAACTATTTCTCCCAAGGAGAAAATCACAAAAGTTCCTATCTGTCCAGATTTTTTGGACATGTGTATACAAGCCAAAACCTCTCTTGAGCTTGAGAAAATCAAACAACAAAAGAAAACGTCCTCTCAAAATTCAACAAGTTCCAAGACTTCAAAACCCTTAAGGCCTATTAAAGAAAAACTAACATGGCAACTGAAGGGTAAATGGGCTGAAAATAACAAATCTTTTTCCTCTGTGACAGCGAAACCTGCAGAAGTTCACCACAGAAGGGGTCCACAGAAGGCTGCTCTCAACAAAGGATTTTGCAAACAACAATCTAGCCTACATAGGTCTTCTTGTAATAGGAAGTCAAATGTTAGGATAGAATGTAATGCCTATGTGCCCCCATTTAATGTTTTCAATGAAAAGTTCAAGCAAATCTCTTCGCACATTCATTATTGTCATTGTTTTGATCTCATGTATCGATTAAATCAACATTTCTCAAGTCCACACTGTTTCCTCTCTACACCCAAAAAGAACACTAAATTCAAGGGTAAGAAGAAACAAAATGGTTCTTCAAACGAAGCTAAAACCAAACCCAAGAATGCTAAGGCAAACTTGAAGACCCCTAACAAAGCTGGACCCATTTGGATATGGGTACCTAAAACTCTCTGATTGTCTTGCAGAAGCAGTATGTGCCAATCTGGTATCTTGACTCCGGATGCTCGAGGCACATGACTGGCGACAGAGGTCTACTATCCTCCTACAAAGATAAACTCGATGGAGGATCTGTGACCTTTGGTGACAACAAGAAAGGGTATATAAAAGGCTACAGGGTCATAAAGAAGGAAAACATAACGGTATGCAAAGTTGCATATGTGGATGGCATTAAGCACAATCTTCTCAGTGTTAGCCAACTCTACGATACGGGTTTCGACGTAATGTTCAAAAGAACCTTCTGCTCTCTACAAGGTGAGGACACAGGAGTCGAACTTCTGCGAGCCGAACGAAGAGGCGATCTTTACCTCATGAACTTCTGTGCCAAGAACAAGAAAGACAAGCTCTGCCTTGTCGATTGTAAAAGCGAAGAAGCCTGTTATGGCATAACAGGTTCTGCCACCTAAACTTTCATACTCTAGATAAGCTTGTTAAACTTGATCTAGTCAAAGGTCTGCCAAATGTTAAATTTAATAAAGATCATTTGTGCTCTGCGTGCGAAATGGGAAAACTCAAAAGAGCTTCCCAGAAAGGCAACACTGATGTATCTTGCCCTAGGCCTCTGTACATGCTTCATGTTGACCTCTGCGCTCCAATCGCTACACAGAGCCTAGGTGGCAAGAAATATATACTTGTTTTGATCGATGAATATTCAAGATTTACATGGGTTGAATTTGTCAGAAAGAAATCTGATGTTCCAAACATTCTGATAAATTTAATGAAAAGAATCCAAGTTCTGTATGAGTGCAGGATTCAGAAACTAAGAAGCGACAATGGCACATAATTCAAAAACTCTGTCATTGAAGCCTATCTTACAGAAGAAGGCATATCACAGAACTTCTCTGCTGCACGCACCCCACAACAGAATGGCGTGGTCGAACGAAAGAACCGCACGCTTGTGGAGGCTGCAAGAACTATGCTGACAGCATCTGGATTACCAATGTCTTTTTGGGCAGAAGCAGTATCAACCGCTTGCTACACCCAAAATCGATCAACCATTATAAAGAGGCACATCAAGACACCGTATCATTTGATCAACAAAAGGCGACCAAACATCAAGTTCTTTCATGTATTTGGATGCAAGTGCTTTGTCTTAAATGATAGAGAAGCAAGAGGAAAGTTTGAGGTAAAAGCAGATGAAGGCAAGTTCATTGGATATTCTGCCACCTCTAAGGCATACAGAGTTTATCTTCTGCTGTCACGAACCATTGTAGAAAGCATCAATGTATCTTTTGACGATTCCTTTCAAAAGACTTCTGAACAAATCAGTTCAGAACTCGGTCTAAAGAAGGAATCCTCTGGCATCTCAAAGACAAGAGAAGAAGACTTAAATCTTCTATTTGAAGAGATGTTCCATGATGATATTGATCCCTCTGCTGGAGCCGTCAGATCCTCTAGAGAAACATCTTCTGCAAACCAGACTGAGTCAGGTATATCTCTAACTGGTCCATTAAATACTTCATCCTCTTATGTGAATCATACAGATGCACATGCTGAGGGGGAGCGAACAGAAGCTGAAGATAATACAACTAAGGATTCAACTACAAAGGCTCCTGAAATACCTACTCCGGCGACTACAGAGGAATCAATACCAGAGGAAAACGAAGACTCAGTCTCTATTCCTCAGAGGAACAAATTCCAACTCTCATTCCAATCCTCCCACAAGCTGAAGAACCAAGCATAAGCACAGAAGTACCATCAACAACAGAGGTTGCACCAGAACCGCAGTGTGCAACCACAGAGGTTAATCTTGATGACTCAAATGACCATCTTCCAAGAACAACACAGTGGACGAACAGCCATCCTCCAAGCCTTATAATCGGTGACCCTTCTGAAAAGGTCAAAACAAGATCAGTCACTGCTAATTTTTGTTTCTTTACAAACTTTATCAGTGTGATCGAGCCAAAAAGAATCTCTGAAGCCCTAGATGATCCAAACTGGGTAGATGCTATGCAAGAAGAGCTTCTACAGTTTGAGAGAAACAAGGTATGGACCCTAGTACCTCTGCCACGAGGGAAACAAGCCATATGGACAAAATGGGTCTTCAGAAACAAGAAGGACGAGGATGGGGTGGTCATTAGAAACAAAGCAAGATTGGTGGCCAAGGGATATCGCCAAGAAGAAGGCATTGATTACGATGAAACTTTTGCCCCTGTCGCACGGCTCAAAGCAATAAGGATCTTCTTAGCGTTCGCAGCCCACAGAGGTTTCAAAGTCTTTCAGATGGATGTAAAATCTGCCTTTCTGAATGGTGAAATCCAAGAAGAAGTATACGTCCAACAGCCACCAGGGTTTGAAAGTTCCAAGTACCCAAAATATGTCTATTATCTCGACAAAGCTCTGTATGGACTGAAACAGGCTCCAAGAGCATGGTACGAACGGCTTTCAACTTTTCTTCTCAATAATGATTACGACAGAGGTACGACAGATACTACTTTGTTTTACAAAAGAAAAGGTGATGAGATTCTGCTTGTACAGATTTATGTGGATGACATTATTTTTGGGTCTACAAATGCACAACAGTGCAAAGATTTCGAAAAACTCATGCAGAGTGAGTTTGAAATGATTATGATGGGAGAATTAAATTTCTTCCTCGGACTCCAAGTAAAACAATCATCAGAAGGAATTTTTATAAATCAAGCTAAATATGTCTCTGACATACTTTCAAAATACAGTCTCTCTAATGCCTCTGTAATGAAGACCCCAATGGCCACTGAAAATAAATTATTCTCAGATCCAAATGGCACATCTGTAGAGTGCAAACTCTACAGAGGTATGATTGGGTCCCTTTTATACTTAACCGCAAGTAGACCTGACATAATGTATGCCACATGCCTCTGTGCAAGATATCAAGCTAACCCAAAGGAATCCCACTATATTGCTGTAAATAGGATCTTCAGATACCTTAAAGGGACCAAAAATCTTGGACTCTGGTATCCGAAGAACTCTGGTTTTGGTCTTAAGGCATACACAGATTCAGATTACGGAGGATGCAAGCTTGATCGAAAGAGCACCTCTGGGAGTTGTCAATTCCTGGGTGGTAAACTAGTCAGCTGGACTTCGAAGAAGCAGAACTGTGTGTCTACATCTACAGCAGAAGCGGAATATGTTGCTGCTGCTAGCTGTTGCTCTCAAGTTCTGTGGATGAAAACTCAGCTCAAGGACTATTGGTACAACATATACAAGATTCCCATCCTCTGTGATTCCAAAAGTGCCATAGCAATCTCTGCCAATCCAGTACAGCACTAAAAAACAAAGCATATCGATATTCGTTATCACTTTCTGAAGCATCATGTTGAACATGGCACAATCGAAATGCACTTTGTGTCCACTGAATACCAGCTTGCAGACTTATTAACCAAGACACTAGATGAGAAAAGATTCCTTTTCTTGGTGGGTAAGTTGGGAATGATTAACATGAGTTGAACCCTCTGTAAGTAAGATTTGATCTTCTTGTAAATATGTATATATTTAAACTCTTCTGTATGTAAATTCTTAATCATCAAAAGTTCTGTAACCAACAGAGCTTCTGTGGGATTGCTCAGAGTGACAATCTCCACAGAACCTCTGATAACCTTGACCTATGTTATGTGCACAACTTATCTCATTTGATCCAAGCATAGGTCAAGGGGGAGCAGAAGGAGACCTTGAACTGATCTACAGAGGTTGATCATTCAAGGGGGAGCCAAAGAAGAGATATGATCAACCATATCTACAGAAGTCAGGTATTTTTGCCGAACAAAGGAGAACCAAAGGTGAGTAACTCGTACAAATCCTTTTTGAAAACAAATTTCTAGGACACAAATTTCAAAATACGTTCTATAAACACTGTTTAAGACATTCCAAACAAGAAATGATCAAAAAGATTTTCGAGCCTTCCATTATGGGAAATTTAAGGTCATAGAGCTTCTGCTGAGCTCAACAGAGCCTCTATAAGCCGGATCCTCTAGAACTGCAAATTTCATACGGAAACTCTGTCGATCAACCTTAAATGTCTTCTTTAAGGATTTGTACGTACAAATGCACACACAAGGATACTGGAAGAAAGTCTTATGGGCAAAGAGCTCACTCCACCAAAGAGTCTCTGTCGCCCAACATAGACAATCTAAAAGTAAATGTCTCGCACAAAATCTATTTCCAAAACAGTTTTCCAGGACACAAATTTCCAAATATGTCCTAAAAACAATGTTTAAAACAATTAAAACTTTGGATGATCAAAATCTTTCATGAATCTTTAGTTATGAGAAATTTTCACTCATAGAGCCTCTGTTGTCTCCAACAGAGCCTCAAAGCCTTTGTGCATGAAAATTTTGTACT
Source organism: Saussurea involucrata (assembly GCA_033807775.1). Classification (NCBI taxonomy): domain Eukaryota; kingdom Viridiplantae; phylum Streptophyta; class Magnoliopsida; order Asterales; family Asteraceae; genus Saussurea; species Saussurea involucrata. Next base: position 144,634,140 of record CM066314.1, on the reverse strand, counting down.
AAAGGTCTATCGATCCTCTCCAATGATTTTTCAAACGTTTTTTTTGGAAAAGATACAAGCATCAGAAGATATAAAAGGCAGATTTCAGACTACAGAGCTCATTCTAATACAGAGCTTCTGTCGTTTCTGATACTTGGCCTTTTATGGGAATTCTGTAAAAGAACGGGTTATCTAATGCGAGTGACAGTCTTCTGAAAGTAGAAAAGCTCACGCGCCAAGCATTAATGGGCCGCATACGCCATCTAATCGTGCTCTGACATCAATGACGTGGCATCTTTTGATTGGACGTACATGGCACACGTTCTCCTGGAAAGTTGAACCCAGCCGTATGTACTCGATTGCAGACCCCAAATATTATTCACTTTCACCTATTTACCTCTTCAGATTCTACCATTCTCTTCAGTATAAAACTCAACTTACCACTACCTCTAAACGTTTACGAACTTACTCTCTTCACCTTCTCCGGCGAACCTTGCAATAACCTGCAACTTCCATTTTCTACTCTCTTTCTTCAAGATTAATCCAATGGCTTCAACCTCCAATGCTCCGGTGAACTCCCCATCTCATTATGAGAACTCCAAAAACCAAGAAATAGACGGAAACCTACAACAGGATAACTCCGGCGACACAGCAGACTTTGCTCCGACAACCCATCTTCTAAACTTCATCGCACATGAACACTTTGAAAGTGTTCTTCCCTTAAAACCCAATAACTACTATCTGGTTCCCTCAAAAACCGCTTTTGGGGAAGCACATGCCATCCTTCTTCACATTTTGAAAAACCATTACCTTTACCCCCCTATTAACTAAAATTGTCGATAAAATCCCTGCCAGATACCTCAATCAATTCTGGCAAAGCAGCAGATTTGACCCCGAAGATAGACAGATCAAGGGCTACATCTCAAAACCAGATAAATCCGAGCACCTTGAACTCAAGTTCAACAGAACCATGTTCTCACTTGAGTTCAGTCTACCCACAAGAGGTCTTCTAGGGATAAAGGCATACGCAGAGGAAACCACAGACACCGAGCTCTGCAGGTTTGTTGAAATGTTGGGGTACAACACAACCCTAAGAAAAAGAAATGATTTCAGAAGAAATCGATTACCCCCTCTGTGGAACACGCTCTTCTCCATCCTAAATCGGTGCCTAACAGGAAAAGTGGGTAGTCCAGACCAAACTTCTCACCAAATCATGACCATTATGTACGTGGTATATTATGATCTACCTCTGGACTACGCCACCATCATAATGCAGGAAATGGTTAACACCATTGATCGCAGAATCTCCTCCCAGAAGGCCAAATGACGCAAGACCGATGCCCTACCTCCTCTGCAATATCTGCGTATTCTGGGTGTACTTCTAGAGCCTCTGCTCCGTCTACAAAAATGGCCAATGGAGGGACCAACGACCAGAATGTATCCCCTGAACAAAAACATCCCAACAGAGCACGAAGATGAATACCCATTCTGCAGACCTCTGCCAAAGAAACTTCTGGGATACACTACAGACAAGACCCTTAAGTTAGAATACATACGCGATCATAGGACTCCAGAACCGAGTCATGTGACACCCCCGCGTCTAGGAGTCCCCTTAGAATCTAGGGTAGTAGAGCGAATGACAGATGAAGAATGGGCAGTGGCCTTGGCTAAGCATCAACAAGTACAAGAGAAGTTTCATGCTCAACGAAACTCAATTATCTCCTCTGCTTCCAAGAGCAAATCCTCTGCCACCACTCCCAAGAAGAAAAAGAAAGCTCACAAGAAAAAGAGATCTGCAGAAGGCACCTCTACAAGTGCTGCTGAAACCCAACTGTCCCCTCCTCATGCAACAGAAGTTGGATCCTCTGCTCCTCCCCCTCCTCCAAAAGAAAAGAAGAAGAAGAGGAAGCATAAGTCTTCAGAGGAGGGTGCCCCTAAGCCAAAACGTAAAAAGAGCAAGAAGAAGAAGCCTTTCACTCCTCTGCAGTCCATCGCAGAAGAAGGAGTAGTAGCAGAAGAAACCAATGAACAACCTCTGCAATCCCCTTCACCTATCAACTATGCAGACCATCAGGGTGACTTCAACTCTTTCCTTGAGCACCCCGAAATCGCCAATACTCTAGACACATCTGGGTGGGAATGTGAAGCCCTCTCGAATTGGTCGAGTGAAAATCCGGACTTCCAAATCACAGAAGAGGACTCTGATCTGGATAACGATGACAGAACCCCTGCAGGTGTTCAGGAAAAGACCCCAGAAGTGATCCAGAACCCCTTCCTCCACTCTACTCATCCAAGCTACGATGTACTTAGAAAAACTCCAGAGGATATGGACAATTTTGATGTGATAGAGACTAGAAGAGAAACCATAAGGTTAGGGTCTATGACAGAGGGTGCAACCCAAAAAGATGCCGAAGATAGCAGAGGCACACATCCCCAACCACCTCCCAGTGCAACCCACACTGCTAACATCGCCAGTCTAGTGGCAGATGATGTTATTGAAAAAGAGCAGCACGGCTCGACCCCAACCCAAACTGACCGGGTAGAGGAAATTCCTTCCACCTCTGTGCCACCAATAGTCGGGGAAACCATTCCAGGGGAGTCCTCTCAGAAGGACTCACCCTTAGTTCGTGATCCATCGCCCCTGATCACAACAGAAATCCCTACAGAGGAATTCGTTTCCTCTGACACGCACACACATATAGGTCCAACAGGCTCTTCAGAGGAGCTTAGAGTGCACAAGGACGGAGAGACTCTAGACAAGTCTCTGAGTCAACTTAAGGATACTCATGTACCCACCTCTGGAGTGGATCAGGACAATGTCCTTAACAGAACCTCTATAGAGTCTGAGGCTAATAAAGCCTCTGCTCGAGGATTAGAGGGAAACCCTTCCGTCCTCAACATCGAAACAGGGACGAAAGAAGACATCCAAGGAACAGGGACTCACTATGGGGACGAATGTGTTCCCCCAGAGGTTACACCAAGTCCACATGTATCAAGGGATGAGTTCCAAACCCTTGTCACCTCTGTGGACACCACATTGAAAGAGTTGAAAAGCTCTTTTGATTTCTTTGCAGATGTTACCACAAGGGCCATCACCGATATGAACACCAAAATGGACAACCTATCCACAGAGGTGCACAATTCTCTAGCCCAGATGAGAACAGTTGCGACAACCTCTGCCAACTCTGCTGCTGCAAACTTTGAGAGAGCCACAACCTCTGCATTCCAAAGCTCTGTAAACGACCTCCTCGAAAAGCTGAAGAAAGACATTACCCCAACCTCTCCGGGCCTTACACCAGAAGATCTGAAGAAGGCCCTTGAGCAAGTTCAGGAGAAAACTACAAGGGAAACTCTGGCCATGAAACCCTCTGACTACATGACTAGAGCTTAGCTCACAGAACTCGGCCAAGGGGTAATCAACCAGGTCACAGAACTCATCACAGCCTTCACTGCAGCCAACGCAAACTACGTGAAAGACTTCAGAAAAAGCGTCGGCAAAATGCGCTTCAACACAGAAGCAGAGGTCCATACACTCCTTGGCTTCTGTGATGATCTATGCGCAAACATGATAGCTGCAGGTGCAGTACCGCCTAAAAAGCCAGAAGCTTCATGCAGAGTAGATGGTACGACAGATAAGGGTCAGGATGACTCTGATGATGACTTTGATGATTCATCAGATCATCCTGAAGGGGAGAAACAAAGGGAGAAAGCTGCAAGCAAAGGTCTACCAGCTCCGCCGGTATCCGCAGAACCCCTAAACCAAGTTCCCCAAACTCAAACCCAAGGAGGAAACCAACAACAGACCACAGAGGCAACAACCACCTCTGTGGAAATACTCTCTGAAGAAACCCCAATCATAACCCAAGTACCTGAAACCAATGAAGATCAACAACAGAAGACCACAGAGGCAACACCCACCTCTGTGGAAACATCTTCTGTATTCGGAGAAGATATCCCAACCCGTGAAGAATTTCTAATCCTATCATCCTCCGAAGAAGATCAACCATCCCAATCACCAAAACCAAAATCACCACAAGAACTCCCCTCTCCAACACCAAAAACACCAGAAGAACCAAAACTACCATCCCCTACACCAGAAGCTGCAACAACAAAACCTCTATCTCCCACACCCAAAACCAGAACCAAGACCATTGCTCACAAAAGGAAACATCTGAGCAAAACCACAGAATCCTCACCAACAAACCCAACATCACCAACCAAGTCCTAAGAAACACAAGTGCCAAAACCTACAGAGGCAACCCCCAAAACTACAGAGGCACCCTCAGAAATCCAAAAGATAAATTCCACAGAGGCAACCCCATCTCTACAAGAAGATCTTCAGCCGAAGGCAAAAGACAAAGGCAAGGGGATAATGACAGAGGAACCCAAAAAGAAGAAGCCAAAGCATCAACCAGCGGAGAAATTGATGAAAAGCTCTTTCGACGCCTATGTGACACCAAAGCCAGAAGAAGAAGACTGGGCTTTCGGTGCCACCCCTCTGTCAAATATACCTGTTCTGGATCCAAAGGTGAAACCCACAGAGGATCGAGTGGCCCAAATCAAGAAGCGAATGGATGCTCTGCGCAGACCCATGCCTCCACCCAGTGCACCTCCACAACAAATGGAAGAAGTGGTGTACAGATATCTGTACAACAGAAGTGCCAGAGATATTCTGCCACCAACCATTCAAGATCCCCACTTCCATGCTGACCTTGAGAACACCTTCACAAGAACAACACCCAAGCCAAAACATCAAGTCTTCTCAGAGTCCAAAATCGACAAGGTCTTATACTGTAAGTTTTCTCAAACCAGAACCACACCTAAGGTTTCCTATAACATCTATAAGGTCAAAAGGGAGGACAAAACCGTGACCCAATTCTCAGATGCTGATCTGAGAAATCTAAGTCCCTACGACCTACCCGACCTTCTCAACTGGACAAAAGAGAACTTCACAACAGATGCACATCGAAGGGCATACAGGGTGATAAGAAAAGGCATATGTGAGAAACTTCTGCTATACAGCCTTGTCGACTTCCAATTAGGATGAGATCTCGGAGTAAGAAACCTAAATCTCCACCCACCATAAAATGACTGCCCATCCTCTGCCATACCGAACTCGATTATTACATCTCCAAGAGTTGGGTTAGTCTATCAAGATCCTGCTGGGAACTCAAGACTGTTCATAAAGATGGAGTGTCAGAAGTACGCAACAAGTACTTTGACAGAGTTCAGAGCAAACCTCGTGGAGCACAGAGGAATAGAGCAAATGAATCAGGCTCTCGCAGATAGACTGATAGAGGTCATCGACCAAGTAATCAACTTCAGAAACCTCTGCATCATATTCTATCACGAGCTTAGAGAGTCAGGATTCGACAACAGAAGCTTCAACGACTTCAAAGACGCCAACGTCTGATATCCTCTACCAACCTCTGCAAATCTTTCCTTTCATAATGTAATCAAATGTAAGTGCCTCTGCCATAATTCTGTATGAAAGAAAAGTAAAATCTTTTGAGGTATTTTATTTCACCTCTTGTTATGTACATAGCCTAGAAAACCTTGCACTTTTCAATTTTTTATTTTTCAATACTTAGGGGGAGATTGTTAGCTCCAATCCTCTGTTTATAGAAGTATTGAAAAATAGGCGAAGTATAGAAGTCTTCGACAGAGGCTCTGCCGAGTCACCGAGAAGACCAAAGCATAGAAGTCTTCGACAGAGGCTCTGCCGAGTAACCGAGAAGACCAAAGATAAATAATCACACAGAAGACTCTTCAATACGGACAAGGCCACAGAGCCTCTGTCATACTTGACAGAGCCTCTGTGGTATAAAAGACCAGAGCTCTACACAAGGACAATTGTGCTTCTCACGATTTCTGCTGTACGAAGATCCTGAAGATCAATAGTACAAGGCGTGACCTGACAACTCCACGTGTCAAACTCTGATGGGTCATAGCCTTAGAAGAAGCCGGTGCATTTAATTAACGTCGTACTTGCAACAGTACCTAAATAGTGCCTTTGTACCTTCAATCCTTTTTGTCTAAAGCTTGTCCCCTTTAGAAGTAGTATAAATAGAAGACTCATGTTGAGTTCTTCTATTAAGCTTTGCACGACACACACACCTTAAGAGCAGATTCTTGTCAAACCTTTCGGTGTTCTTGGTGTTCTTATTATATCAAATACAGTGGATCATTGAGCTATTTATCTGTGTTATTTACACTTCATATATTTGATATTGTGTGTTATTCTACCTCATTATATTTGTTAGTTCGTTAAAACGCTTCCGCATTATATATTGTTTGAACTAATTAGATAGAATCATCATTGTTAAGCAAAACAGGAACCAACAAGGATGAATGATTGATTTTGTGTAAGACTCCTGTCTAGGAGAGTCCCAGTGCTAGAAATCATGGGATAGATCAGTCGGGATGGTAAGGAAGGACAGTGTCGAAATTTTGAAAGTGTCAATGGAGCTCTAACTTCTTAGTTGAGCTTTTCAATGGCAGGATCAATGATAGGAGATATCAGTAGAGGATTGAAAACGTGTAAAGGTAGAACGTGAGGAAATTGGTCAAGATGAAAATAATATGAAATGGTCGAGTACGTGGGCCCATAACCCACAGGTCGAAAGTAGAGTGTCAATGATAAGTTGCGTGAGTAAAGTGGTTGGCCTTGTTGGAGTGAGTAGCCTTCAGTTGCAAGTAGAGTTTCATGCATGACGTTCTTATGCATAACATAAAATTTTCACGATTTAAGGTAAAAGTGTAAATATCAATTTTGATCGGAAATGAGTCAGCGTGTGCAAGCGTATGTTTAAAGAAAAAGGCAATCCCATTTACGTCGCACAAAGAAATTTTTGAGCTTAACGATTTGCAAAATATCTCACTTTTTTCATGATAAGTCAAATTGTTGCAAGAAGTCAAGAAAACGTTTGCCAGCAAATTTTTTTGAGTAGTGACATGTTGAAGTCATATAAATGGGTGTGAGAGCCGACTGGTTTATTTTGTGTCGGTATTTTCTTTCTAATTTTTTTTGCCATATAAAAATATCTTCATTTAATATGTTTATGTCATAACAACGACGTTTTGATTGAGTTTTGCGGAAAGTTGCATGCAAACGATTCCCGAGATCGTTGTGCAGGACATTGGAAATATGAGAATGTTGGGGTCATGTGTACCTATGTTGTTTCCAGGTGTTGCTCTTTAAAATGATAAAAGCGTGAAATGATTTTTGTTTTGTTGCGTTGTCATGCATGAAGGCTATAAACTCACTAAGTCGTAGAGTATTACATTATAAGCTAAGGAAGAACTCCGAGAGTGGAAAGGTGTTGGACAAACCAGGGGAGAATGTTTGTAGTTTTGGTAAATGAGTTTAAGAGGAGAGTTGGACAGTGGAAGAGTCGGAAGTGGATTATAGTGTCGTTGTATGAGGGTCTGTACCCTTGTTCGGTAACTGGAAATACGGTTGTCAAAGGACAGTTGCGTCCGGAGGAAGGACTTGAAGCCTTCAAAGTGTTGGTATTAGCAACTCGTAATGAATAGTGTTGTGAGGCAGAAATGAAATGCCCACGGTGTGGGATAGGAGTTTTGAGGTGAGCTTGTAATATTGATGTTACATGAGTAGGATTTGAAATGAGGGAGACAGATTATGAAGTTGATTGTGATATGTTAGAAGGATCAGGTTCCGTAAGGAACCCATGGTAAAGAATAGGTTAAGAAAGTAGTTACAGGTTGACTATTGATGTTGAAGTTAACAGTTGGGTAAGATGGTTGAGGCCGAAGACTTGAACCAGGGGGTTGAAAGTCGATAGAGCACCTCGTAGGGGTGTTGAGAGGGTGAGAGACTGTGGTTTTGGATAAGTGTTCTATTTACGAGATATGGAGGGTTCATAGAAGGATAAGGGATGTAGCACGAACGAAGTGAATGTGTAGATTATATCGTTCAGTGAGGGATTCTGACCTGTTTATGTAAGGGCTCAGATCGTAAAGAGCTAGCAAGAACGATTACGTTTGAGCTAATTGGGAACTAGGGAGTTATAGTTCAACTAGAGTTGGGAAGGGACAAAGTGGCGAGATAGACTCGATTTTGTATGCGGGAGAATGTGAAGGAAAGTTTGAATTGTGTACGAATGACCATGAGAGACCTGGTCGGCAGTGTGACATTAGGAGTGGAGGAAGTACGAATGAGTAGTGGCTTCAATTGTCAAGATAAATGTGCCCGCCAGGGTTGTAGTAAAGTGATGTTAGAAAGACGAAGCCTTTTGGGATTTCGGATGAAGTGTACGATTTGCAAATCCAGTTGTTGGAGCATGTGGTTTGTAAGTTGGCATTTTGCTTTGACTGCTTTCAGAATGGAATGTCGGAGCAGGAGTGGGTGGTTACCCAAATGAGAAACCAAGTGTTCTTGGTTGTGCGAGTCACTAAGTAAGTATATTCTTGGAATCATTGGAAGTTTAAAGAAGATGATGTATGGGTTAGTCAAAATGTGGTATAGGAGATGCGAAATCTTTAAAGAGTGCGGATTGTTTCTTATGTATGGAAGATTTATCCGAGAAGGTAATATTTGGAGATCAAAGAATGTGTAGTAACATCAAACACTGGTGTCAATTCGAGGTGATTTGGTTGAATGCCTTAAGTTAGAATTTTGATGCAACCGTTTGGTTATGTATAGTAACGAGAAAGTATTTCCAGCATGGAAATTGTCGGAAGAGAAGGGCAAGTAATGTTGGTGGGCAGTGCTCCACGCTAACGTGGGGAGGTGAAGATAGTATGTCGGAACAAGTAAGTAGGGTGGAAGTAGTAAGCTCGTCAATAACACCGAAAGGTGGAGTAGTGTGTGTAAATCGCCATCGATAAGTGTGCGATCTTGGGAGGCGTATTGAGGAAGGAAATTGTGTATGCTTTAAGCACGGGAAAGAAGTGGAAAAGGACAGTTGAATGAGTTTGAACTGATGATGTTGTGAGAAATGTTCGAACGAGTTGGTCGTTCAGTGGTTAAGCTATTGAGAATAGTATGGTGTGACCATGGTTACCCCTCCCAGTTGAGTGAGGATAACCGAAGTTATGTTTTATATGACTGAACGATCATGGCAATCAGTGAGGAATTGATGTGTTTCAGGATAAGTTTAATTTGAGTAGGTGAACCCTTCAACGATGGGTTTGGAGGTTCATACTCTTAGTTACGTATAAGTATGGAGTGGTGAAGTGGTGAGGATGTGAGAGATGGTTGATGAACTGTGGTCGAGGTGTTCCGAGAAAAGGAAGTGTTATCTGCATAGACGAATGTTGGTTGGGAGAAGTAATCTAGAATTGCTTGTAATACGATGAAGGAACTTTGGGTTGTGAGTTTGTCGGGATGTACAGGGTTGGCCTTGTGCCAAGCTGTCAAGTAGATAATTTACTTTCCGGTAAAAGAATCTCGTATTGTGGCGGGGAATTCCGCCAAGTTCCTCCTTAAAGGAAGTAAAGTTGCATGAGAAGCCTTATTTAATCTACTATTGTCATGATTGATCGAGTAGGAACAGTAGCCTACGAGTTGGAGTTACCGTAAGAACTGAAGGGAATGCACCCAATGTTCCATGTTTCAAATTTAATGAGGTGGTTGACTGAGTCAGAAGTGGCATTACCTTTGGGAAGTGTCAGTTTTGGTGTGGGGTTGACTTACGTAGAGGAACCGGTGAGAGGGTGAACAACCAGATCCGCAATTTAAGGATCAAGGAGATTAGACTGGTGAAGGTACAATGGCGGTATCACAAAGGTCCGGAGGCTACGTGGAAATTGGAATCGGAAATGAAGGCAAGATACCCGCATCTTTTCCAATAAGGAATTCTGGGGACGGAATTCTTTTAAGGGGGGAGTGTTGTAACAACCCGAATTTCTAAGCAAAATGTGAAAGTTGGTGGCCAAAGTCTAAGAAAGGAAAGTTTGAGTTGAGGGACTTTTTGGCAATTTGAGAAAGATATAAAAGGATCCAATCCCTAGGTCATCATTTACTGTTCATATTATTTTGGGTGTTGGCGGCTGAGAAGAAGAGCAGAAAGGGGAGAACGTATTTGGCATTGAATCCAATAGAAGAACTCCTAATCTGGTAAGCACTCAATCCCTTTATGTATTCTTTTCTGAGTAAGAAATGTTTGGGTAAGTGAATTTCTAGTTACTCATCAATGCTTGAGCGGAGAAATCAAGGTAAAAACATTCATGGGGTTTTTAAACTAATAATCGGATGATTAAATGGTGAAAGCAAATATTTATAAGGATTTTGGATGTTAAAGTTTATTACGTATCAAATTTTGAGTAAAGGATAATGATAAGTCTCTCACCGATTTAGTCTCTCACTAAGATCCGGAATCTATATTTTATCAGATCCGGAACTCGCTTGGATGTTGGATCCGGAACCTTTGGGTTCCGGAATGATTCTCGTTTTGGACCGAATTGCACTTAAGAATCTGGAACACCCTTAATGGATCCGGTATTTCTTTAGGGTTGAGGCCGAAATGTATTGTGGGTCGGAATGGAATTGGACTTCGATGTTAAGACCCGGAATTAAACCAAACACCGGAACTGGGCCGAGCATTAAGAAAGGATCTGGAACACAAAAGTTCCGGAGTTTGGGCTCATGTAGTGTGGATCCGGAGTCCGATGAAAATGGATCCGGAACTACCCAAACTTGATCCGGAGTTGGTTAATCAACCTGATCCGGAATGACCCAAGGATCCGGAATTGGATCTTCCGAATGAGAGATCCGGAACCTTTGGATTTGGACTGTTTCTCGAGTTGGGCTTGGGCCGAATGACCAAACTGTTATAAAAAGAAATCCGGTAAAGCGGTCAGTGTGGATCCAAATTGTATAGTTGGCCCTGAAGTCATTTTTTTTATTGGGCTTAAGAAATCGGCTATCTAAAATAAAGACTAGGAGTTATTAATTGGGCTTAGTCCTATATTAAGATCCGGTAAAGATAAAAGGAACCAATACTTAAAGAGTGATCCGAAATAATTAATTTGGATCCAGTTTAGCAAAGGATTAAGGATCGGAAGTCGAGCGGCCACTAATTAAATTATGCGATATGATTTAGGTGTAAGGGCGGTTCGAAGCGAGACTCGTGGTTAGGAAATTTACTGCTATCGGGTGAGTTCCCTAAACCCTTTTTCACGACGTAAGATGTTAAATGTTTTTAACTGATTATGGTGTGTTTACGAGCATGATTTATTTACAAGCTTTTACGTATGTTTACCCATGTACAGTATGTTTTAATGAAAAGATTATTCAGCAAGATGAAATGAATTATAAAGTCTTACACGGATTTCATGTTTCATGATTATGACGAGCTATGTGTTTGTTATGTGGAGTCGGTCTGCACAGTGGGATCTGAGTACCTCGGGATCCGATGATCCCTTGGGCATTTGTGACTAGCTTGTAGGAGGAAATTCGTTTCCTTCTACTCGGATTTGTGACGAGCTTGTAGGAGGGAATTCGTTTCCCTTCTACCCGGATAGAGGGGAGTCTGCTTGGGCCCCGGTATGAGGCGAGAGGGGAGTCTGCTTGGGCCCCGATCGCGGTTAGCTTATGTGATCCTTAAACACTGTGCAGTACCATGATTGATGCTTATGTGGGAAATGTTAATGTTAACGTTTTTGTATAAAATGATTTTATACTGTTGATGTATGTTGTTTTTGGAGGGAATTCACTAGACCTTTTGGTCTAACCCTCGCTTTTCAAAACTAAACCATTTTCAGGTAAGCAAATAGTAGGAGGCTCAGGTAAGTGAGCAAGAGCAGGATAAAGTACAGATGCAGATAGAGACAGTGCTTGTGCCAGTTGTAGAAGCTAGAATGTTCTCAGTTGTGTATAGGTTGTTTCTGCCAACCTAGTTTTGAGACTGATGTAACGAAATTTTGGGACCCAGTTTTGTAATGTTTATGAATTAATGCCATGTTTGTCCTGTTGCATTTTTGGGCTGTTACAAAACTTATGTCCTATGCACTCAGCCCTTTATTCAACCCTTTTATTCCCCTTTTACCCTTCACCCTTTACTCCCCCCTCCCTCCCCATCCCATCCTCTTTCTCATCTCCATTTCTTTTTCCTTCAGACTTCTTTGCTTCTCTCATCCAAATAAAAATGGCACTTCACAAAAATTTGTTTAATCCTCTATAGACCTGCTCCTCTCGTTGTCTACTCCTCACAAAAATGGATGAATATCGACAACTGCTCCCTTTTTTATCTACTCCTCATCTTCGATATGGGTTTTTATTCTATGGCCATTAATCGACAGTTAGCCCCTTCGTTTTTGGGTTCACCGTCGCTAGCTATCTGCCTCTGCCATCTCGTCCGGAACCTGCTCCCCTTTGATTTCCCATCTGTTGCCTTCTCCTATCTTCTCCTATCTGCCTCTGCCATCTCGTCGTAACTTACACAGTGCTTCCCTCTGATTTCCAATCCGTTGCCTTCTCCACAGTGCCATGTTTGTGGTTTGTGGTTCTTTTTTGATTTGGTTGTAGTTTTTTTCCTTGATTTGGCTCTTTTGTCTCTAGGTTTATAAAGTTGGGCTCTTTTATTTTGGGTTCATAGATTTGGGTTTTATTTGATTCGAGGTTTCATTTGATTTAATTGCTTATTGTTTTATATGTGGATGTTTGATGTAATAAAAATTGATTTACAAAGTTGTTGCTTGATGATTTATTTATAAAACAGTTTGTTCGTTCTTCTTTGATGATTTGTTTATGGCTTTAAATTGATATTTTTTATAATTATAAGTAATTTATTCAAATTTTTATCGAAAAGTTGTTTTATTCGGACAAAAATAAAGACCAGGGGGTAAAATGGTCATTTCTGACATTCAGACGGTTTATTCAGCACAACAACCGAACACCAATTTATCTGTTAACATCCAGATAATCATACCCACTTAGACAACTATATCCATACAAGTCTTAACAGAAAATAAACCGAACAACACCTAAGTTCAAAGAGGAGGTTCTACCCCGTGGAAACGCTCTTTAATGGAACTTTAGCTTTAGCTGGTCGTGACCATCGCATTATTCATATGTGATACTAAATAGATCATATGTTAAACCAAACTAATCACATATGATTCAAAACATGGATCTAAAAAATAGAAAAAAAATGGTGAAAATATAATAAATTGATATCAAATATGACATTTGATGGAAATTTTGATTTTTTTTTATTAAGAGTGTATCTAGAATACAAATTATACACAACTTTATAAGAAAAACTTATTGAGTTAATTAAAATTAAAAATATTTAAAAGATATAACGAGATTTTAAAGAGATCTAGATAGTATTTTTGTTACAATTATATCCTTGCGAGAATATTTGATCTAATTCATAACTATAATTATTCTAAATTCTAAATTATTTGTATTGTTAATTTATAATATTTTTTTTAATATAATGAGTTATATATAGTTTATATATGTTTCTGAACTTCTTACAATTCGACGGGGATTTCCAATCAAAATTGTTAAACGGAAGAGAATAAGACAAAGTCTATTATTCTTTCACATGGGCATAAAATCGACTAACAAATATTATATATAATCTTTTGTCGACCAAAAAAACAAATCAAAAAAATCGACTTTTAAAAAATATACCAATTTGTAAAACCCTCGATAGACGACGGCACATTACGAACAAGTATTGATGTCGGTATCATGTCATTACTATAAACGATTGTCGTTGGCCATTGGGACGAAATTGAGTTATCTTCTTTTGCCGATAAATAAATAAACAGTTGAATTTTAATTATTTTCAAAAAAATATTATTTGGTTCTCGTAAAAAAATCTGATGAGAAACGTTATTTTTACATATTATGAGGATGTAATTTATTCCATTTATATAAACAATGTAACCCAATTAATTAAGATATCTATGGAGACTTTGAGAGTTTGTTTACTAAAATTTATTAATTATGATCAACGCGTATATTAGAAAACAATCAAGATATTTATCAAACTATATATTCACTAGATTAAATGTGGATGGTTGAGATTGTGTTGCAATGGCTATACAAATAAGATAAGATGTATAATAAACCACCTAATAACATAATCTATATCAAATGGCGTGAGGCGTGGCGTGGCGGCGAGACCAAACCTCAAGTCTTGGCGTCTTCAAGGCATGACTTGTGATGTTAAATTTCTAATTCATATATAATATATTAATACTATATATAAAAACGTATGTTTTGTAGTGTTACTCAACGAGTCAATAGTAATAAGCAAGTTAAATTAGGTTATATTTTAAAAACTTGTAAATAAGATATTAAAAACGTAAAGAAAAATAAAATAACGCATTACAAAAGTTGTGCATTAGGTAGGCTATGACGTGCCACAAGCTTAACATAACCTGAGACACAATCCTTGTGCCATGGCGCCATAGCGGCTGTGCGGCGACTTTTATAACAATGATCTATACATAATACACGTAAAAATACCCTTATATTATATGAAGTTGTGTGAATATGAAATGTACACATTCAAGTTTCATCATTTTCACCATCTTTGTAAAATATAAGACCAACATTTAATATAATATAAATGTATCTTTCGGTATGTATCAATTTAATATGAAAATTTTGCATAAATAACCATATCAGATTAGTTTTTTTGAAATTTAGCCATCAGTATTTTTTTTTTCAAAATATCCAGAATCCTGATTAACACCGCAAGCCATCTTTTTCGTACGAATTCAGATTTTTCCTCACAAATTATAGGAAAAAACCTTTTACATCCCCCAAGACAAAACTGCTGCTTGCGGTTTTCTTAAAAATCGTTATTTTCGTTAGAAAAACTTGATTTTGTCAGAAAAAATCTGACACCACAAGAAAAATATTATTATTATTTTTTTATGACAGTCGTGGGTTTCTGGATCAGTTATGTCATAATCAAATAGGGGGAGATTGTTGATCAAAACCCTCAGTGATTTGATAATGACCCTCTCTTATATACTTAGTGAAAATTGTAAGTAAAACAATATGTATCAGAGTTTCACTATCGCTGATAAGTACTAAGATCTTACAGTACCGCTGATAGGAACTCTCACTCTTTAGATTAAACATTCAGCGAAACTGTTCATCATAATACTCTGAGTCTGTTCAGTACTTATGGTGATCGCTGATAAGTTAGTTGTTTACTTATGATCCCTGAAGACAAGTTTCACGACAACATAGGTTCTACGCTGAAGTCGAAGATCAAGCTCAAGAACCAGCGACAAGTCTCCTAATGAACTGATGCGGATCAACGAAGACTCAGATTTGTCCACTCAACGTGAAGTATCAAGTACAAGACTTTAGCTATCGCTGAACTCTATCATTCACTGATATAGAATGATAGATCGTTGAATCAACGAAAAGCTGATCATAAAGTCCTCCGTACAAAGTACTTTTGTCTTAACCACCCTTGCACGACTTCGTACGATATGTCAGAAAAAGAACCTCCTTATTGTCTGAAATCGTACAACCACTCTGATACTACACTGTTCAAACATGCGGCTACTAAGGTTGTGAACAAAGGTCAATGACATACAACCAATCCACTAATCTTATTAGTAATCTCCTTATCTTTCTTAGTGCAAGAAAACCTTAGTGTTCCAACTTGTTTAGATTTAGGTTTATCCTTAATCTTGTTTCCGCAACAAGCTGTAAATTGTTAATGATTTATCAATAAACAATTTAGAAAAGTAAAATATGTGTGTTTGTATTCAACCCCCCCCTTCTACAAACTTGTATAGCCCTTCGGGACCAACAAGTGGTATCAGAGCAGATTTGTTTAATCTCATAAACAAGATCTAATCTATACTAAGATTTCTCTTCCTTGCTATTTCTGAAAATGGCTACTAACACAAACACAAATTATATCGACAATGGTTCTCTTGCAAAACCCCCTAGATTCTCCAGAGATAATTTTAATCTATGGAAAAATAGGATGACTCTCTTCTTAGAAGGTGTAGACCCTACTATGCCTTATTATCTTGAAAACGGCCCATATATTCCTATAAGAATTGATGTTGCAGTTCCAGCCGCTGAGAATAGACCTGTTATTCCAGAAAGGCTGGTTCCTAAGGAAGTTCATATGTGGACTGACGAAGATAAGAAGAAAGTGGCTATCGACACAAAAGCCAGATCCATACTATCCATGGCTCTTCCTGACGAAGTCTACCATTCCGTCATGAACCTGAAATCCTCAAAAGCCATGTGGGACACAATCTGTGTTCAGTATGAAGGTACTGCTGAAGTCCATGACTCTCGAAAGATCAACCTGGTAAGACAGTATGAAAGTTTCATTTGTGGTAAGAATAAGACTCTCTCTGAAGTTCACCAACGTTTTAATTGCTTAATAATAGATCTGAAAACTGTTGGTAAGGAATATTCTAACTTTGAAGTGCTGACAAAGTTTCTAGAATGTTTACCTGAAAGCTGGGACAGTTATTCTATGTGTCTCAAGCTGTCAAAGGATCTAAGATCAATGACCCTTGCTACCTTATATGGCACGATGCTGAATCATGAGCAATCGAGTCATCTTAAGAAGAATCTTGTAAAAGATTCCAAAAGCACCTCTGTTGCTTTAATCTCAGAGGAACCTTCTACTTAGCGACCCGTGGTCACTATCACTGAGTTAGAAAGTAACTCTGAAAGGTCATCAGATTCTGACTCTTCAGATGATGATGAATCTTTGGCTCTCCTAACTAAAAAGTTCAGGAGATTCGCCAAAAAGAAAATGTTCAGAAAGAACAAACCCCTTTCTATAACTGATAAGCCAAGATCATCAGCTCCTGTTGATAAGGCTACTGCTACCTGTTTTAACTGCGAAAAGATTGGACATTTCGCTAACGAGTGCAGGTCTAAGAAAGTTTCGAGAAACTCAGCGTTTCCCAAGAAATCCTTTATTCCCAGGAATAAAGATGACAAATATGCTAAGCTGAAAGAAAAGTATGTGAAGCTGAAAAGCTTTAAGAAGAAAGGCAAAGGCCTGATGGCTTACGATTGGGCTGCCTCTGAAGAAGAAGAATCATCATCTGACTCTGAAGATGATGAAGCCAATCTCTGTCTTATGGCAAAGATTGAAGATGAGGAAGAAAGTTCAGACATTCCCTCCACTTCAACCTCTGCTATTCAGGTATCACCTTCCTTCTTTACAAATATTGCAAATATTGATGAAGCTGATAGTCTCCGTAAAATCGATCTCTTGACTAGAAGTTTATATGAAGCAATGAATGGCAAAACTATAATTGAAAATCAAAACCTTGATCTCGCTGAACAGCTTAAAAACTGTCACCTTCAAATAGAAAAGCTTTCTAAAATTGAAGAAGATTTTAAAGATCAAGTGCACTTAAATCAGCTAGTCAAAATCGAACGAGCAGAAGCTATAGCTGCATTGAAAGCTGAAAAAGCTACTGTTGAAGGATGGTGTAACTCTTCAACAAAGATCACTGAGATAATTAAGTCTCAGATTCCCCTGAGTGATAAACGTGGTCTAGGTTACAAATATGAAACTCAAGAACCAACCACTGATCGTTCCATGCTCCTATTTGGAACTATCGTATCCTCAGTCGCTGACACTTCATCTTCTCAGTGTTCGTCCTCTAGACCGCCTATCCCCGAGGAAATCTCTACCTCTTCAAAAGGTAAAGAGAAAATGGTTTATCCAAAACCTACCTCTGTCTTTAAAGATAAAGGTAAAGGAATTGCTTTGAACCAAAATCCTCAGAAGGGTACCTCTGTACCAAAGCTGAATGCTTCTAAAGCTTTAGTGATTTATTCCTCTGGATCAAGGAATCAGATCTCTGGATCTACTCAGCGTGGGTCTATTCAGCGATCTACTCCTAGACTCAGAGTGGATGTCCTTGGTAAGAAATCTGAAGAACTAAATGTTCCTCCCATTTCAAAAGCCAAAAGCTTATTTGGTGCTGGTCCTTCTAATTCTAAATCAAAAGCTCAGCATTCAAATGGTCCTAGAACTACTTTTAGTTATAGGAAATGTTATCACTGTGGACTTACTGATCATGTTCCTAGTAAGTGTCCCTCAGCCACCAAAGCTGAAAAGATAGCTAAGGTGAAGATTGCCCCCAAGGCAAAGAAGACCACTGAGGTTAAGAAATTAACCAAAGTGAAGACTGACAAAGCTGAATCTTCAAATGCTGCGAAGATTGCTGAACCTTCCATTCCAACTACTTCCACTGACAAACGTGTACACATGGTTAAGTGGATACCCAAGAAAAACTAATCTTCCTTTGTGATGCAGGTTAAGAAGGGTATCTGGTATCTCGATAGCGGATGCTCTAGACACATGACTGGAAAGAAAAGCCTGCTCGCTGAATACAAGGAAGAGAAGGGTCCCTCTGTGACTTTCGGTGGAAATGGAAAAGGACATACCCAAGGGTTTGGTGTACTCTCTAATGGTACAACAACCTTCAGAAGAGTCGCATATGTTGAAGGGCTGAAGCATAATTTGTTAAGCATTAGTCAGCTTTTTACAAGGATAACAAGGTAATCTTTACCAAGGAATCCTGCTTTGTCACTGACAAAAAGGAGAAGATAGCTCTCAGCGGTTATCGTTTGGAAAATGTTTATGTAATAAACATGGACTCGACAACCACTAAGAACTCCTGTTTCTTCTCAAAAGCCTCGTCTGATGTCAACTGGCTATGGCATAAGAGGCTCTCTCATCTGAATTTCAAGACACTGAACACTCTTTCTTCAAAAGAGTTACTCACTGGTCTACCTCAACACTCATACGCCAAAGAGTCTTTATGTTCAGCGTGTGAGAAAGGGAAAAAGACCAAAGCAAGCTTTAAGTCAAAGCAAGTCTCCTCAGTGTCATCTCCTCTACAACTACTCCATATGGATCTGTTTGGCCCTGTTAACAAACAATCCATCGCTGGAAAGAAATATACACTGGTCATAGTTGATGAATTCTCTCGTTATACATGGGTTATGTTTCTCCGTTCCAAGAGTGACACCCCTGAAGAACTCATCACCTTTGTTCGGAAGATGGAAACCCTGAAAAATTTGACCGTTCGCTCAATAAGGAGTGATCATGGAACTGAATTCAAAAATAGTTCTCTTGATTCCTTCTTTGAGAGTAAGGGTATTTCTCACAACTTCTCATCAGTGAGAACACCGCAACAAAATGGAGTCGCTGAAAGAAGAAATAAAACAATTATTGAAGTTGCACGTTCAATGCTCAGCGATTCTCACCTGCCTACTCAGTTTTGGGCAGAAGCTGTCTGTCCGCTTGTTTTACGCAAAACAGGTCGCTGATAGTCAAAAGATTCAATAAAACAACCTATGAACTTTTTCATGGGAAAAAGCCTTCAATCAGCTTTCTTCACATCTTTGGATGTCAATGTTTCATACTGAATAACAGAGATGCCCTTGGAAAGTTTGATCCTAAAGCTGACGATGGAATCTTTCATGGATATTCTTCAATCTCCAAAGCCTTCAGAGTTTTCAATCGAAGAAGACAAACTGTAGAAGAAACTATTCACGTCACGTTTGACGAATCCCGTTCAGCGAACTCTAAACCATCCGCTGATACTGAAGAACTGAATCAATGGATGTTTTCTCATCTTGGTGATTCAGAAGACATTCCCACTCCTCATACTCATACAGTTGAAGATGATAGTCCTACTATCATTCCAAACATGCAGAATAGTGAAGCTGAAACATCATGGGTCTCAGCTGTTCCTTTAAACACTATACCTGCTTCTGAACCCAATGTCTCAGACATTCCATCTACCTCTCAGCAATCAGTGAATATAATGACAACTGCATCCATTCCTCTCTTGGCTGATACTCCAGACGTCGCTGAAGCTTCATCTTCAGCTCCTCCAGTTCAGGTTGAGTCAGCATCTCACGCTCCGGCTCAGCGTTGGACTGTAAATCACCCAATTGATCAAATTCTTGGTGATCCAAACGCGAGTATTCAGACTCGACGAAGTGCAGGTAATATTTGTCTATTTGTTAATTTTATTTCTCTGACTGAACCAAAGAAAGTAGATGATGCCCTCAAAGATACAAACTGGGTCAGCGCCATGCAAGAAGAGCTGACTTAATTCGAAAGAAACAAAGTTTGGAAACTTGTTCGTAGACCAACTGACAAAACAGTGATAGGCACTAAATGGGTTTATCGAAACAAGTTGGACGAACATGGAACTGTTACCCGCAACAAGGCTCGTCTTGTTGCTCAGGGATACAGACAAGAGGAAGACATAGATTATGACGAAACATTTTCTCCTGTAGCAAGACTAGAATCTATTCGTCTATTCTTAGCATACGCTGTACACAAAGACTTCAAAGTATATCAGATGGATGTTAAGTCAGCGTTTCTAAATGGAAAGCTGAATGAAGAAGTCTATGTGGAACAACCTCCAGGATTCTCAGATCCTAAGCGTCCAGGTTATGTTTATAAACTGGATAAGGCACTTTATGGCTTAAAGCAAGCTCCACGTGCATGGTATGACACTCTTTCTACTTATCTCCATATTGAACAATTTGAGCGAGGTAAAATCGACAAAACTCTATTTTTCAGGAAAGTAAAAGGTCGTATCATTCTTGTTCAGATATATGTTGATGACATTATATTTGGCTCTACTAACCCTGATCTTTATACTTGTTTTGCTGATAGAATGAAAGATGAGTATAAGATGAGCATGATGGGTGAACTAACATATTTCCTTGGTCTTCAGATAAAGCAAAATGAAAAAGGAACTTTCATTAATCAGGGAAAGTATGTTAAAGATATGCTGAAGAAATTCGACTTAACTCAAAGTTCAGCCATGAAAACCCCTATAGCACCACCGCTGACACTTGATAAGGATACTAAGGGTATTCCTGTTAATGTCACGCTGTACCGTGGGATGATCGGCTCTCTCTTGTATCTTACAGCTAGCCGACCCGATATTATGTACGCAACTTGTTTGTGTGCACGATATCAAGCTGAACCCAAGATATCTCATATGACCGCTGTAAAGCGAATTTTTCGATACCTTAAGGGTACAGCGAATCTAGGTCTTTGGTATCCCAAAGACTCAGGATTCGATCTAATCGCCTATTCAGATAGTGATTTTGCAGGTTGCAAATTGGATAGGAAAAGCACCACAGGAGGATGTCAGCTCCTGGGTGGAAAGCTGGTGAGTTGGACAAGTAAAAAGCAAAACTCAGTGTCCACTTCCACAGCTGAAGCTGAGTATGTAGCCGCTGGAAGCTGTTGTTCTCAGGTCTTGTGGATGAGAAATCAACTACTGGACTATGACCTTCAGCTCTCAAATATTCCAATCTATTGCGACAGCACAAGTGCCATCGCTATAGCAAATAATCCAGTACTACACTCAAAGACAAAACACATCGAAATCAGGTATCACTTTATCAGAGATCATGTGATGAATGGTGATATAGAACTTCACTTTATCCCAACTGACTATCAGTTAGTTGATCTGTTCACCAAACCTCTTGATGAGACAAGGTTCAACTTTCTCATCAGCGAGCTTGGAATGCTGAACTTAGAAGAATAAAATCTTCAGCGGTTCACATTTGATCAGCGATAGGATAAAATCAACTTTTATAACCCATTCTATCATCTTCTCTCTGAATAAACTTGATTCGCTGATACCAAGGTATGTTTTTCTCTCTCTGACAATCGCATGTAAATGCAAGATTTCAAAATAAATTGCATCGCTGAATATCTCTTCCTTAATCAGCGATACTTTGAAATTTCTAAAACCAACACTGATATTTCTATTCAGTGCTTCATGTTTTCAAAAGTGTCCCTGAGTTTTCAAAACCTCAGAGACATCCAAGAATATGAAAGGACAGTTGTGACGTCATTACAACGGATAAGCCCCGGCACGTTTTTTTTCTGACACACGTTTGCACGTTTCGTTTACCTGCCAATCAAATGCAAACACGTGTCCGTGTCATGATGAAAATCTTTTCCCGCTCAAGATTTTCTCTCTCTCTCTGATCTCTATATAAACTCATTCTGGGTTTATATTTTTCTTTTACGCGAACTTCATCTCCAAGCAAGAAAAAGAATTTACTGTTGCATTTGTGCTCTCAAGTTTTTCAAGAACTTAAGAACTTCATCTTCTTCAACGAACCAGGTTAATAATTCTTTTATTTTACCTGTTTCTTCAAACTTGTTAATGATCTTCTCTTTGTTTTCACAAGATCAAACAAAAGAACTTTTTAAAATGAAATCATTTCTTTCATGGTTTTATGAACACAACCTTTCATGGTTGTTCTTCAAGTTTAAAACGCAAAATCTTAAACTTGTTCTTCATACGTTTTTCCAGAATCCCAATTCTTCAAAGGAAACTGGAAAACAAGATTCTTATTGGGTTTGCATTTCGTTTTTCAAAAACAAGAAAAACCCTAATCTTCATTAAGACATTTTGTCTGAATGAAATGGACAAAATTCGAACCATCTTATTGGAAAAACCTTTCCACATTAAGATTATTCTTATTTGTTATCTTTGGTTGAACTGATAATTTACAGAATATGGCATCTTCTGACATTTCCAAGAACACCATCGCTGAGAACACTGCTGCTGATAATACTGCTGAGGAACTGGACATCCTCAAGGCTCCTCAGGTCAAGTTCTCTCTTGACAAACTGGATTGGAACAAGCCAAATAACCTCTATGCGCTTCTCGAGTTTCCTTCTCGAAAGCAAGTCACACATCTAGATGATGCTGTAAACTTCCTGAAGAATTGTTGCATCTCCACAGCCCTGACCATAACACCTCCTGTACATCAGCTTTTGCTATCCTAATTCTGGTACTCTGCCAGACACTCTCAGCTACCATCAGCCAAAGACCCCTAAAAACAATTGACTGCATCCTCTGCGATATTGAATATGGCACTATGAAGATTACACCTGCCATTATTCGCAAAGCCCTGAACCTTCCCTTGGCAACCAAAGAAAAACCCTTTGTTCCCCTCCCTGACCACAAGAAAAACGCAGATAGGGAAGCCATCACTGCATTCTTCGATGCAATGGGCTATGTATGGGAAACTGGGAGGGACATGAAGCCCGAGAAGAAGCTGGCCCTCATCAAGAAGTCCAAAATGCCCAGCGTGATGAATTTCATCTTCGCTCACTTAATCAGCTACATGACCGCCAAGACCGGCTCCTCTGACCAAGCCGCTCAGCCTCAGCAAGCAATGGGATATGCATTGCTGAAAGGTCTACATATAGACTGGGCATCGATTATCTATGATGACCTGGTACTCAGAGTGGACTCCGTCGCTAACAGATCTCCATGGGTTCCCTATCCTCGATTCATCAGCGCCGTATTCCAAAAACGCCTGAAGGACAACTACCTAAAAGAGGGTGACCTGAAACTCTCTCAGGTTGGCCGTAAGGTTCTCGACTTCAAGCCAGTGGCAAATGAGGTACGTCTTTCTACACTCTTAACTCTTCTCAACCCTACTTCTTCTACTTCTGCAGCTCCTTCAGCGGACAAACCCACCGCTGATACCCCAGCTGCAACCTCCATTCCTTCTCTTAAAAGGAAACACTCCTCCACCCAACTTAGTTCCAAAAGAACTAAGAAAACCAAGGAGCAACCCCAACAATCTATTGCTGAAGACTCCTCAGCTCCTCTTGAAGGGCTGACGGAACGTTCAGTGGTACGCTCTGCCACAGCTGAACAAGCCACCCATTCTATCCAAACCTCAGCGTCTCTAAACGTTGAGGTTACAAACTTGGAAACTACCCAACCTCCTTCAGTCTCTCAAAAGACTGATGAAGCGATTCTCAGCGAATCCAACGCTGAATTCCGCACCCAACCTCCATTCTTAACCGTCGCTTCTCCCTCTATTCAATTGGACTCTCCTCCAGTTGTCACTGAAGCACCTGTCATTCCTCCAGAAGCTAAAGCTGACACTCAAGGAATGATGGGCGTAGGACCTGCAGAGATGACCATGCGTCCACGCACTTTAGCTGACGACATGGAACTTTTCTCAGGACACCGAGATTTTGATGCATTCACCAATCCTCCTGCAGGTATACAAAAACCCCAATACACTGTAACTGAACCCCAAACTTCTGAGCTTTCCTCTGTTCACAAGTTCTTATATGTTACAGGTCCTAATTTGGGAGACATCAACGCCTCTCTGAAGACAATAGAGACGAAGCTGACAGGTCTCACATCTACTCTTTCCGGCAACTCTTCAGCTGTAACAAACGCTGGAGAGAATCTTACAAAGCTGACAACCGTGGTCGAAAAGAATGCCTCCAAAGCTGACTTGGAGAAGGTTGATAAATCACTCACCGACTTTGCCAAAGTTCTCTCTGACATCTACACAAACTACCTCGACATAAAAAAATCAGTTGACACCATGTCCAGCGAGGTCACAACGCTGAAGACATCGGTTGGCAAACTCGAAGGTGATATGTCTGCTGTTAAGACTGATGTTAGTTCAGTAAAGACTGACATGAGTTCTGTGAAGACCGACGTCAATACGATGAAGAATGACGTCACTTCTATGAAGACATTGTTGCAGCAGATCCTGACCAACACGACCGCCCCTGCACCTGCCCCTGAACCTTCATCTTTTACTCCGATGGATCGTGCTGAACCCGTGAAGATCAATCCTGGTATTTCTGGTCTAGAAAACAGATTATCAGCGATTGAAATTTGTGTGGGGATCCCTGGCCAAGAAGACAGGGAACCATCAACATCTGCTGAGTCGTCGCATTCCTCCCCCACTCATCATGAAAAAGGGGGGGAGAAGAGCGCTGAAGACCTTTCCCATGATGGATCTATCTGGGGAGAGAAGACTGAAGACCTCACCTTTACTGAAGAAGGTGTTGAAGAAGCAGCCGCTGGACCTCAGGGAGATGAACACCCTGAGGGAACCGAGAAGCTTACCTCTGCATCTGAGGGGGAGCAACTCGAAGAAGAAGCTGAAGAATATGAGTCTGAAGCTGAAGATGAAGAAGCCATCGACTTGTCTGATGATGAACCATCCTCTTCTCCAAAGAATGATGATGATGAACATGATGATGATGATGACTCTTTTATCGTCAAGCCTGCTCAGAGAACTAAAACTCTTAAAGGGATTCTGATAAATGAACCTACAGGGGAGAGGACAAAGACAAAGCCATCAGCGTCTGAAGCTGACAAGGGAAAGGAAAAAGTGTCGCTGAAGACGATGAAAATCTGACGATCTTGCTTAAAAAGCCGGTTTGTCAGGTACACTAATCTTCCTTACACTACATCCCTCCTCTCCATACACTATCAGTTCTACACTCCACAAACCTCCATACACTTTATCCCATTCTTTATCTATCTCTGTTCTACCCAATGTTCTTACTTGTAAGATCGTTGTGTTTCAGCTAGTCCTCTCCCCTGCTTGAGGATATCGCTGAAGTTCCTACAACTGCGACTTCATCAACAATAATCCCAGCTCCCAACGCTGAAGAAATAATCCCGGTCTTAGATTTGATCTCTGAGACTGATGAACCTGAAGAACAGATGCTCTCTCACAAAAACAGACCTTCCTTGGCTCCTCAAAAGCTAAGTGAAGAGGATCAAGAAAAGAGAGATGCAATGATCAAGAGACTCGAAGATCAGCGAATCATTCTGAAGCGTGATCAACTTCCTTCCATTCCTACAAAGTTCAAATTTTCCAAAAAGGAATACAAGGAACACCTCAGAGCTGAACGCCTGATCGCTGAAAGAAGGGAAGTTGAAGAAAAAGATAGAGAATACGCCATCCAGCTTACTCAACAATCAGTAAAAGACCCCAAGCTGAAAAGAGCTCCCATTGACGTTCAACGTCAGCTATGGGATGATGCTCAAAGGATCGTTAGAGAAAAGACTAAGGTCTCTGATACGACTTTGGAATGGTGTAAAGAAATGCTGAACTATCGATCTCGACCGTCCAAAATCATCAAAGTAAACATCAGAGGAAGACTGTACGCAGACGTTCCTGTTGTTGAAGTTGATGTCTACAGAGAAGACAAAACCAAGCAAACCTTCTATGCTGCTACCTTAGACAAGTTTGGTCTCTCTGAATGGTTGAAAGTGAAATTAGCCATTCAGGGATCGCGCTCAAAGTTCAAGAGCCATGTCGAGAAGATCTTAAACAAACAGATCGACCTGGTTTCTTCTGCTGTGGATATTCCTCCTTTTACTCTTCTTCCTCCTCAACAAAGAAGAGTCTATGCAAAGGAAAAGAAAGTCTCAGACTCAGGTCCTCCTATACAGAATGAAACAGGTATTGGTTTCTCTCGTGCTGAAGTTCTTGGCCCTGATGCTGATCTCTCAGCGCTTAACACATCCCTACCACCTGGAGAAACTTTCATTCCTGGCACAACTGTAAGTGATCCTTATGGTATATTCTTTCTAGACTACGAAGGAAACCATCACTTTCAACGCATCTCTGAGCTTCCAATCACTCCCATCAAACAACTCAGAGATCTCATATACTGGTGTGAAGTCAGACGCGACATTAAAGCTAGACACCTGAAGCCCTTGATTTTTGAAGAAGCTCTGAACAAAAAGAATCAATGAGTAGATGTCCCTGACTGGATGATTCCCACATCAAAGACCCTCGATGAACTTCTCATCAAGGAAGAACCTTTTGACGGATAGGATCACCTTGTAATTCTTTCTATCCTTATCTGTCTACATCTTTTGTACTTGTAATTTTATTCGCTGTACTTGTAATTTTTCTACTTCCCTCTGTAATCTTTACAAAGTTTAAAGAAAAATTTCAGCGAACGCACTTTACTCCATCAGTACAGAAAAGATCCCATAAAACAGTAAAAGGGACAAATATTTTATGAGTTCTTTTTATCCTTATGTTTTCATTAAATAGCAATTTTCTTTGTTGCTATGTCATAATCAAATAGGGGGAGATTGTTGATCCAAACCCTCAGTGATTTGATAATGACCCTCTCTTATATACTTAGTGAAAATTGTAAGTAAACAATATGTATCAGAGTTTCACTATCGCTGATAAGTACTAAGATCTTATAGTACCGCTGATAGGAACTCTCACTCTTTAGATTAAACATTCAGCGAAACTGTTCACCATAATACTCTGAGTCTGTTCAGTACTTATGGTGATCGCTGATAAGTTAGTTGTTTACTTATGATCCCTGAAGACAAGTTTCACGACAACATAGGTTCTACGCTGAAGTCGAAGATCAAGCTCAAGAACCAGCAACAAGTCTCCTAAAGAACTGATGTGGATCAACGAAGACTCAGATTTGTCCACTCAACGTGAAGTATCAAGTACAAGACTTTAGCTATCGCTGAACTCTATCATTCACAGATATAGAATGATAGATCGCTGAATCAACGAAAAGCTAATCATAAAGTCCTCCGTACAAAGTACTTTTGTCTTAACCACCCTTGCACGACTCCGTACGATATGTCAGAAAAAGAACCTCCTTATTGTCTGAAATCGTACAACCACTCTGATACTACACTGTTCAAACATGCGGCTACTAAGGTTGTCAACAAAGGTCAATGACATACAACCAATGAGCTGCTGCCACGTGTAAAGTGTATACTGCCATGCATTAAATGCATGCAGTATATAAGAAGATGAACTCACTTCTTTTTGAAGTAACTTGCTAACTCTGGACAAGTTCATCCTTCTTATCTTGAGATAGGTTATTATTAGTAATTTCCTTCTCTTTCTTAGTGCAAGAAACTTAGTGTTCCAACTTGTTTAGATTTAGGTTTATCCTTAATCTTGTTTCCGCAACAAGCTGTAATTTGTTAATGATTTATCAATAAACAATTTAGAAAAGTAAAATCTGTGTGTTTGTATTCAACCCCCCCTTCTACAAACTTGTATAGCCCTTCGGGACCAACACTAGGGTTGTAAACGAACCGAACGAACACAAACGAAGGCTTGTTCATGTTCGTTCGTTTAACTTAACCGAACAAACGAACGAACACGAACGGTAAACGAACGAGATTTTTTGTGTTCATGTTCGTTCGTTAAGAATTTTGTTTGTTCATGTTCGTTCATGTTCGTTCATTAAGAGTTAAACGAACGAACTTAAATGAACATAAACGAACGAACTTAAATGAACATAAACGAATGTAAACGAACGACTTTAAATGAACATAAACGAACGAACCCAAATGAACAAAAAAACCCACCATACTCATCATTTCGTTCGTAAAAAATACCTTAACAAAATGAAAAACCGGGTTAACTTATGAGATATGAAAAATAAATTCTAAAAGATCAATTTACTTGATGATTTTACACATTAATTTCATATTATATAAATATGTTTATTATAAACAAGCATAAACGAACGTAAACGAACATAAACGAATGAACATTAACGAACATAAATGAACGAACGTTCACGAACATAAATGAACGAACGAGACCATTGTTCATGTTCGTTCATTTAACTAAACGAACAAAAAAACGTGTTCATGTTCGTTCATTTATTAAATAAACGAACGTAAACGAACTTCCCGCCGAACAGTTCACAAACGGTTCACTAAACGTTCGGTTTGTTTACAGCCCTAGTTATTGCAAAACTGATGTGACACTTTAGAAAGGATTATGGTCTTGTAGGGGTGTGAATGGTTTCAGGCCTGTTCCTTAGGGTGTTCCAAAAGGTGTTATCTAACATGGCCTTCGATCGTCGGGGGTCTTCGAATTCTTTTTAATTTTTTACCTGTAATAATATTGCTATATAAATAAGTTAAGACAAAAATTTGAACAAAACAACTCCTGGCTTAGTGGCAAGGCAGTTTACACATAATTGCTGCTACACACCTTCTCCCCAGGTTTGATTCTCGTGGTAGGTAACTTCTCTTTTATTTTTAAATTAATATTTTCAGTTAATTTTGTTTTATTACAAGTTTCCTTGAGATTAATTAAATAGGGAAATTAATTAAAATACCCTAAGTTTGACCATCTTTTACTGAAATACCCAAAATCTCTCCCATTTTGCAAAAATGCCCTAAAAATCCGCGATGGAGCCCGCGATCGCGGGCTCCAGGCCACGTGTCACCAATGTTTACCCACTTTGCCCGCGTTGGTCCCTCAAGAATGCCCGCGGTACAGCTTTCCCCCCTCAAGAATGCCCGCATGTGCAGTTTTGGTCCCTGCCCGCGTTTGACTCATTGACCCCCACGATCGCGGGCTACACGTGTCACCAAAGTTTGCCCACTTTGCCCGCGTTGGTCCCTCAAGAATACCCGCGGTACAGCTTTCCCCCCTCAAGAATGCCCGCGTGTGCATTTTTGGTCCCTGCCCGCGATTGACTTTCTTTGACCTCCCGCGATCGCGGGCTCCTGTGCCACGTGTCGGCACAGGGTTAACCCTAAAATCCCTTTGACGAACCCTAAACCCTAATTCCCTTGTTCCTTCGGCCGCACTATATAAGGGGGGGGGGGGGGGGACCAAGACACGGCCACTCTCAATTTTTTTAATCACTCTCTCAATTTTTAATCAAACTCTCTCAATTTTCTCCCACTCTCTCAATTTTGTCGTGTGGAATACGCGTACGGGTTTTGTGAAGATGTCTCGTATTACCTCTTTGGTATGTTTTCCTTATGTTATTTGTTATTTTTTGTATGTTATTTTAAGTTAAGATATATGATTTGTAGGTTGTTATAGTGTTTATAACTTATGTTTGAATATGTTCTATGTTTAACATGATATGTATGGTTTTATGTTTGAATGTGATATTTTTATGTTATAATGTGTATGTTGTTATAATGTGTTTTTTTTATAAAAAAATTGTTAAGAGTGTGTTTTTATAAAAAAATTGTTAACAATGTGTTTTTTTTTTATAAAAACACACTCTTAATAATTTTTTTATAAAAACACACCCTTAACAATTTTTTATAAAAACAGTTTTTTATAAAAAATGTTTAATAGTGTGTTTTTATAAAAAATTGTTATAGTTTTATGGTTTTTATAATGTGTTTTTTTATAAAAAAATTGTTAATTTTTTTTATAAAAACAGTTTTTATAAAAAAATGTTAAAAATGTGTTTTTTTATAAAAAATTGTTAAGAGTGTGTTTTTATAAAAAAATTGTTATAGTTTTATGGTTTTATGTTTGAATGTGATATTTGTATGTTATAATGTGTATGTTGTTATAGTGTGTTTTTTCATATAAAAATTGTTAAGAGTGTTTTTTTCTAAAAAAATTGTTAAGAGTGTGTTTTTATAAAAAACAATTGTTAACAATGTTTTTTTTATAAAAACACACTCTTAACAATTTTTTTATAAAAACACACCCTTAACAATTTTTTATAAAAACAGGTTTTTTTATAAAAAAATTGTTAAGAGTGTGTTTTTATAAAAAAATGTTAAGGGTGTGTTTTTATAAAAAAACACATTTTTAACAATTTTTATATGAAAAAACACACTATAACAACATACACATTATAACATACAAATATCACATTCAAACATAAAACCATAAAACTATAACAATTTTTTTATAAAAACACATTCTTAACAATTTTTTATAAAAAAACACATTTTATAAAAAAATTGTTAAATATGTGTTTTTTATAAAAAAAAATGTTAAGAATGACAACTTAGGTCCCTACGGTTTTAAGAATGACAACTTAGGTCCCTAAACTTTTAAGAATGCCAATTAGGTCCTAAACTTTTAAGAATGACAACTAGGGTCCCTAAACCGCACTTTATCT
The DNA here is from genome assembly GCA_033807775.1 of Saussurea involucrata. Taxonomy (NCBI): domain Eukaryota; kingdom Viridiplantae; phylum Streptophyta; class Magnoliopsida; order Asterales; family Asteraceae; genus Saussurea; species Saussurea involucrata. The sequence goes on along the minus strand of CM066314.1, from coordinate 144,603,487 downwards.
CTATATAACAATATGATACGTTGAAATAAAATAAACCGCACTTTATCTATATATAACACTATTATACGTTGAAATAAAATAAACCGCACTTTATCTATATATAACACTATTATACGTTGAAATAAAATACAACCGCACTTTATCTTTATATAACACTATTATACGTTGAAATAAAATACAACCGCACTTTATCTATATATAACAATATGATACGTTGAAATAAAATAAACCGCACTTTATCTATATATAACACTATTATACGTTGAAATAAAATAAACCGCAACATCTATATAAAATAAAATAAACTGCAGCATCTATATATAACACTAACTATAACATCTGTGAATGACTATGTAGAAGGATTTCTTTAACATCGACTTGACGGTAAGGTGCAAAGTTTCATACATCGAGGAATTAGGAGCGCTGTTTAGGGGATTAGGTGATCACGCAGATACCCTTGAGACCATCTATAGAGGGACACCGTTCGGGCCATGGATGGATGTGTCTTACTCTGGTGGCGACCCTACGCTAGTACACATGTTTCTACAGTTGGAGGTCGAGGACGCCAACGTTGAGCCGGAGGAGATGCATTTTGATTTCTTCGGCTCTCAATTGCATTTTGGGCGTCGGGAGTTCTGTCTAATTACAGGACTACGTTTTGGAGAGGCTCCCCCCCTTCCTCCCTTAGAAGACTGCTCCTTCGTTCCTAGGGTTTTCGGCATTTCAGCATCTCGTTTGAAGCTGAAGGCAGCCCGGGAAAAGATGAAAGAGGGCCTTAGTGCCCTAACCGACGACGATGTTGTCCGTGTATGCTTGGTGGTGATCGTGGATATGGGCTTCCTGGGCCGTGAGTATAGCCAGCATGCTTCATCGACGGTCCTTAGGGCCGTCGAGGACCTTGAGCTGTTTAACAGCTACCCGTGGGGTAGCCATATCTGGACACATTGCTACTCTAATCTGCACCGAGCCATAGGCAGACGCGCCGATCGACATGCAAAGATGAATCTTTGTGGTTTTACATACGCCTTCAAGGTTAGATACGTAGTATAACAATTGTTAATAATACATACAAACTGTTTGGCTTTTCTTTTTACGTACTTGCTCTTCTTGTCTAATTCCAGATATGGATCTTGGAGATGTTTCCCGCATCAATCCGATATTTCGTCAAGCGCGACGATCGAGTACTTAGGGGAACCCGTTGGGACAAGCGTGTTACCCTAAGTAGGTCGCTTTGGATTGAGTTCTTCAAAGCGTCTAGAAATGTAAGTTCTTTTACTATGTTTACAATTTGCATACGTTAGTCCCGCTTATTAATTTCTTTTATGTTTTATCATATATTTAGCAGCCACTCTTGCCCGCCGATCGCCTTGTGCCTACTGTCGACGAGATGGGCACAGATTGGTACAGAGACAGCGTGGCCTTTATTGACGCAGAGGCGGAAAGGGCTCGACGTCCCCCTACTTCCGAAGATGAGGAAGACGACGACAGGCCCCCTTCCTCCTCCTACCAGCCGGCCCGTTCCTCCTCCTACCAGGCGCCCCGTTCCTCCTCCTACAATCCATATCAGGCGGCCCCTTCCTACGAGCCACAGCGTGGCTCACATGAAGTCCTGTGGGACTACGTCCACGGGCCGCTAGAGACACGTGTACACTATCTGGAGGAAGTCTACAGACAGTTTAGCGCTGTCAATGTTAGTGTTTAACTTAATTTTTTGGCCACGTTTATTTAGTTTGTATATTAATATTACGTTCTAAATTTGTTTTAGCTGTCGAGTACGACACCGATCCCCGCTCCGTTCGGACAGGGGGCACATGCGACGTTTGCCACCACATCCCATCCGTCATTCCCTGAAAATGTAAGTGACATTGAGTAACCATTATAGTTATATGTTTGTTCCTAAGTTTGTAACTCTTATAATGATCAATGTCACGCAGGCCGGGATGTCCCAAACGCCGTTCGCCACCACATCCTATTCTACTATCCCGGAGAGTGTAAGTGACACTGAGTAACCATTATAGTTATATGTTTGTTCCTAATTTTGTAACTATTTTAATGATCAATGTCACGCAGGCCGGGATGTCGGGGGCATACACCTCGCAGATGCCGCCGCCGTTCGCCACCACATCATATTCGACTATCCCGGAGAGTGTTAGTGACACTGAGTAACCATTATAGTTATATATCGATAATCCTAATTTTGTAACTATTTTAATGATAAATGTCACGCAGGCCGGGATGTCGGGGGCATACACCTCGCAGATGCCGCCGCCGTTCGCCACCACATCAATCACAAACATCTTTGGCGGTTCGGCCGATGACTATTACAGGCCGGAAATGCATACTGTAAGTTATTTTGGTAGTTTTGGTTTAATTGTGAACATTTCCTAAATTGTACTTAAAACATTGAGTAACGTAATTTTCAGACGGGGTCTCCTATTATCCAGGATCACTTCTCGGAGCACTTCTCGGAGCACTTCTCGGAGCCTGACGATGACTCGATGGATGTTGTAGATCCACCACCACAGGTGACCCCGCTCCCTCAAAAGCGGCCGCGATCAATTTCACAATGGTTTCGTCACCCGTTTGGCCAACAAGGATCTACGACACCACCGGCCGCTAAAAACAAGCAAAGAAAGCGGGGGGAAAGAAGGGAGGAAAGAAAAAGGGAAAGGTGCCTTCACCGGAGCCTCAACCGGCATCGGAAATATTGAGGATGTGCCGGACTGGTCGCCTCCCCCCCTTGATCTTCATCCCTCACTTGAACTTGGAAATCACCCCCTCGTTTTTCAATGTATTTGTAAAGCCCGTGTCCCGGTACGTTTTTCTTTTATTTTTTTAATTAATTTAAAGTGTGTACCGTTAATTGTTTTGGTTCGGGGTTTGATGTCGTTAAGGACCAAAATGTTAAATCCATATTTTATTCTAGGGTAGTTTGTGAAGGGAGAATAGTAGGGGGGCTAAAAGGAAAGTTTTGGAAAAGTTTGCATGGGTTTTCGGCCCATGGCCGGCTCCTTCCGTTTCTTATCTACGTGAAAGCCAAGGGATCCCATACTATCCCACACGAAACCCTACGGCAGCCGTTTCCTTTTTTTTTTGGTGCGATCGTGAGCAACGAGCGAGAGTTAGAGAGAGATAGGGAAGGACCGAGAAAGGGTGGGAGTGAGAGAGAGCTTCGTCGGAGGTGAAAGACGCCGGAGAAGGTGCCACTGCCGCTGCAGTCGCCGGAAAAGTTTCTGCTGTCGCCACCTCCCGCTGTTCGCCGGAGTCTCGAGGGAAGGAGGATCGTGTACGTTTACGTAGCGTCGTCGTAAGGTAATCACTTTTCTTGCTTCGCTTTCCTTCCTTCTCGTTCCCGTCGCCGCCGCCGTTCGCCGCCGCTGTGGCGGTGGTGGATGGACGGCCGTGGCTGCCGTTGTGGGTGCGTATGCGTGAGAATGGCCGAGAGAATGAGAGAGAATGGTCGGGTGTTGTCTCGTGCGTTCGTAATCGAAAATCCACCGCCGGCCGCCGCTGGCCGCCGCCGGCAACCACCACTGCCGGAGATGGCAGTGGGTGGCGAGAGGCCGTAACCAGACCTTAGTAGCTTCAGAGCCTTAAACCGTGACTTAATCGTTAAGCCGTATAACTTAAACCGTTGCTTCTAAAATCTTTCTTTTATGCGAAAAATGGTCCAGCCCCTGTTTTGTGACGGCAATAACTTCTCCGTCGTAACTCCGATTGAGCCGAAACTGGCGCCCACGCTTCGCGCTCGGGACCGAGTACGTTTTCTGTGTTTTGGCGGAAAACTGGTTCGGCCTCGAGTTGGGAGAAAAAGTGGTCGCAAGTTCTGCGGTTCGTCATTTTATGTGAATTTCCTGGAATCTGCCACTGTTTTGCGTGGACCGTAACTTTTTACTCGTAAGTCGTTTTAACTTGAGGTCAGTGGCCATTTTTCCTAAATTGAGTTAGGCACGTTTTTCGTGTTTCGCCGAAAGGCTGAATCGGCCCAGAACCGGGCTGTTCGGAGCTGTTAGTGCGAACTGGTCCGAAAACGGACAGTTCCGGTAGGCGAACTTAATAAATTCATAATTAATTATAGAAAAATCGTTAGGAGGCGTGTAATATATCCTCGGAAAGGTATTTCAGGGCACTTTTCAACCGTGTAATAAATCTGAGTTTTTTCTGGAGTTTTAGTGGTCAAATCAGGTCCCGAACAGACCTGTTCGGTGTGACCGAAAGTTAGTTTTAGTGACAATTTGGGGTGTGTCGCGTCGTGGGGTCCGGGTCTCGTATTGACGTATTTTATCGTACGTTTAGGTGCCGGAAAGTGATCGTCGTTGTGTGGAGCTACTTACTATTTTTAGCTAGGCGCGCACCCGAGGTGAGTTCTCTCACTACAATTAATTAATAGTTGTTTATTATTACTGTAGCACGTGTGTGAAAATTGTATGCGGGATGGTTGGGGGCTAGATAGTGGGACGTCTAGTTAACATTATGTGCTACATTATTCGGCGGGGCCGAGTCCCGACGGGGACGGAGGTGTTTTACGCAGTAGGCGTAAAAGGGGCGTTTACGCAGTAGGCGTAAAAAGGATGTCATACGCAGTAGGCGTAAAACGGGTGTTTCCCGCAGTAGGCGGAAACGTGCGGCGGGGCCGTAGACCCGACATCCGCCCGGGGATTTTTTTTGTTATGTGGTGGTTATTATACTTGTTTATGATTTGTTCGTAGACTTGTATGTGGTGGTGTGATCCTCTTTGCTTTAGGGGTAATATGAGATAACCATTGTTAATTGTTGTGTTTGAATTCACTAAGCTTCGTGCTTACCCCTCCCAATTTACAGTGGCTGCAGGTACAAGTGGTACGAAGGCATGACTGGCACACACTGACGCGCAAGATGGATGGGTCGAAGGATTTGCTTATTAAACATTTTCCCGTTATTGAATAAACAATTTAATTTCCGCTGTTGACTTATGTTTTAATAACGCTCGTGGTTGGAATTATTATTTTGGGTTTAATAAATGGAGACTTATTATTAAATATGCGCGTTTAAAATTTTTTAAATTTTCTTGAAATTTTGGGGTGTTACAATTTGGTATCAGAGCACAGCTTGAGTGAATCAAACGCACCTCGGTGTGTTGGGTCTCAAGTTGCGGCTGGGAAATTTTCAATTACTTTATTAAATCTTTTTAGAAATAAAAGGAAAAGTAAAAAAAAAAAACTCGTTCGAGGAACGGTGATCGAGGGCGCAGTGTGTACAGTCAGCCGGAGCCAAGGGAAAGGTACAATGCTTAGTGTTTTCTCATTTTATCGCTTTCTAGATCATAGGGTATGCATGCTAGATTGCCTGAGGTTGACACTATGCGATACGTTGGATTACTTGCTATTATGATTTTCTTGCTAATTATAGTAGGTTTCTAAGTAGGTGCCCTATAAATCGTATGCGGTAAGAGGCTAATAGCCTTAGAATATTCGATTTAGTTCTATTGCGCAGCTCTTGTTTGAGTCCAACCGTTCTAGGATAGAATCTAGTATTCGAATGTCTATTTGTCTTGCACTGCATATGATTGGGTATTTGCGCGGCCACTCATTATGATTAACAGGGTTTTTATAGTAGCGAGGGTAGTGGGTGGAATATAATTCCTAGGGAGCTAGGAAGGGTGAGTGCATATGCCGGTGCGGGCATATGTGTTGAGTTGCGGCGAGAACTACTTGGACCCTCGGGATGGGACACGAAACGGGTAATGATAGGTGTGGAAGGTAGTAGTAGAGCTCCTATTACCGGAAGCACAGGATCAGTACTCGGGTCGGGGAAGTCACGAGGAATTCAAGGAGTTGAGCGTATGTGTTGATAGTGTGAGTTATTAGCTGATAATAACTCTTCGAATTTCTCCTTCTTATAGAATGGTCAACACTAGGAGGCGCGGTGAGGCTGAGCCGAGGGCTGAAGCCGGGATCACTGAGGAACGGATCCGAGAGATGATTGCAATTGAGGTTGCACGAGCTGTTGGGGATGCAATTCCCGAGATTATCACCGCGATTCAGGATCAACTGGTGACTCTAGTGGAGGAGCGGTTTGCAGCGATGCCGCCGCCTGTTGGGGGACAGCCCCGTGCCCGAGACTTCCAGTATCGGGATCTTTCTGCCTGCTCTCCACCAGAATTCAAGGGTGACTCTAACCCTATCGTTAGCATGCGCTGGATATCCGACATGGAGTGCGCTTTTCTGACAAGCGGCTGTCCGGATAACTTGAAGGTTCGATTTGCAGTGAATCTACTTCGCGAGGGAGCGAAAGACTGGTGCGCCACAGCATTGACTCTGGCCGAGCGTACCACTCTTACTTGGGACGAGTTCGTTGCTCGTTTCCGTGCTGAGTACGTGCCGCCGATAGAGATGGAAAGAATAGCGAAGGAGTTCTTGGAGCTGAACCAGACCACGGAGACCATAAAGGAGATGAACAAGAAGTTTACCGAAATGGCGCTATTCTGTCCCCAATATGCGGCCTCAGAAGAAATGAAGATGGCGAGGTACAAGGACATGCTTCGGACCGAGATCCGAGAAATTGTGAGCGCAGTGCAACATCCTTCGCTGTCGGCTATGATGGATGCAGCGCGGAGAAGAGAGTTAGAGTTGGAGACCCAAGCGAAGAAGAGGAAGGCGGCACAGGCAGTGACGCCTATCTCTGCAGTGCCAAAGAAATCGAAGTTTGTGGATTCTCGTGGGCACACGAAGAGTAGCGGTTCTAAGGCCCGGGATGTGAGTGGTAGAAGATCTGATGCATGTTACAAGTGTGGGCAGCCTGGCCATCTCAGTAGAGATTGCAGGTCGCCACTGATGTTATGTTTCGGCTGTAAACAGGCTGGCCATGTGAAGGCCAACTGCCCGAATGCTAGGGCAACTGATGGGGGTGGTGCACAGAGGGCTCCTGCGAATGCCCCGCTGCGCATCACCGACGGCCGTACGGGTCAGCCCGGGACGGAGGCGGCCCGAGGGAGAGTCCACCAGCTGAAGGTGGAGGAGGCGCAGGCGACGCCTAAGGTGGTGACAGGTATGTTTCATCACTCTTTTCTTTTGTCTTTCCTTTTCATGCCCTGTGTTTATGTATTGTTATTCTTTATATATTAGGTACGTTTCTAGTCAATTCTGTACATGCGGTTGTAATGTTTGATAGCGGGGCTACTCATTCATTCGTGTCTCGCACTTTTAGCGAGAGGTTGGGTCGAGTGGTGGGACGTCTAGGATGTCCTTTATTGGTCGAGGTCGCCGATGATAGGACCTTGACGGTTACGGACGTGTATCGGGGATGCACGTTGGAAATCTCGGGTGTGAGGTTTCCTATCGATTTGATCCCTATAGCGATGCGAGAGCTTTGCGTGATAGTGGGCATGGATTGGATGGACGCGTTCGATGCAGAGATTGTTTGCCGTCGCAAACAAGTACGGGTTCGAACCCCAAGCGGGGGAGAACTGTTGATTCAGGGAGACTCGCCTAGTCGGGTTACGGCTATTTGTTCTGCGGCGAGGGCTCGGAGATACCTTCAGCATAGTGGGCAGGGGTTCTTGGCGTATGTGGTGGATACGCGTGTCGATGAGACGAAGATTAGTGCCGAGGATGTGCCAGTCGTGAGGGAATTCGCCGATGTATTCCCCGATGAGTTGCCAGGGATACCTCCCGCGCGACAGGTGGAGTTTCGAATCGACCTGATTCCAGGTGCTGCTCCGGTGGCCAAGGCACCTTATCGCTTGGCTCCACCGGAAATGAAGGAGCTTTATGAGCAGCTGCAGGAGCTTCTGGAGAAGGAGTTCATCAAACCGAGTTGTTCACCGTGGGGAGCTCCGATCTTGTTCGTGAAAAAGAAAGATGGATCTCAGCGGATGTGCATTGACTACCGGGAGCTGAATAAGCTTACGGTGAAGAATCGTTATCCTTTGCCAAGGATTGATGATTTGTTTGATCAGTTGCAGGGAGCCTCGTGGTTCTCTAAGATTGACTTGAGATCCGGGTACCATCAGATGCGGGTGCGTAGCGAAGATACGGAGAAGACGGCCTTTCGCACGCGTTACGGCCATTACGAGTTCGTGGTGATGCCTTTCGGGCTCACCAATGCACCAGCAGCGTTCATGGACCTCATGAACAGGGTGTGTAGCCCGATGTTGGATCGTTCGGTGATCGTGTTCATCGACGACATTCTTGTATATTCCAAGACGAAGGAAGAGCACGAGGTGCATTTGCGGGAAGTGTTAGAAGTTTTGAGACGGGAGAAGCTTTATGCTAAGTTCTCCAAGTGTGAATTCTGGTTACGAGAGGTCCAATTCTTAGGACATGTCGTGAATCAGAATGGTATCATGGTCGATCCGGCCAAGATTTCGGCAGTTATGCGGTGGGAGGTGCCGAAAACTCCTACCGAGGTGCGAAGTTTTCTCGGTTTAGCAGGGTATTATCGGAGATTTATCCAAGATTTCTCCAAAATCGCCTTGCCTATGACGAAACTGACGAAGAAAACTGCAGCTTTCAGTTGGGGTGAAGAGCAACAGAAGGCGTTTGAGGAGCTACGCAGGCGTTTATGTGAGGCTCCTGTGTTAACCTTGCCTGAGGGCATGGAAGATTTGGTGGTTTACTGTGATGCTTCGTACCAAGGGTTGGGTGCCGTGCTTATGCAACGCGGCAAGGTCATCGCTTACGCGTCGAGGCAGTTGAAGCCTCATGAGGCGAACTACCCGACTCATGATTTGGAGCTGGGAGCGGTGGTGTTTGCTTTAAAAATATGGAGACACTATCTTTATGGTGTCAAGTGCACGATCTATACCGATCACAAGAGCCTTAAATACCTGATGGACCAGCAAAATCTTAATATGCGTCAGCGGAGGTGGCTTGATGTGGTCAAGGATTACGACTGCGAGATACTTTACCACCCCGGTAAGGCGAATGTAGTCGCGGATGCACTTAGTCGACATCCGGTCGGGGGATCTTTGAAGGGTTTTTGTCAGCGATTAACGGTAGTTGCACCACTCTTGGAGTCGATCGGTATCGCTCAAGAGGTGGCCGTGTTGGAGGAAAATGCTAAACGAGAGAGAGTTTCGGGAGAAATTCCGAAGTTAGTACGGGATAGTCGGGGACTGTTAACCCGTTATGGTAGAATTTGGGTTCCATACACTGGTGGGAATCGCCAGACACTATTGGACGAGGCGCATAAGTCCAAGTTTTCGATTCATCCCGGAGCTACCAAGATGTACAGAGACCTGCGTGAAGACTATTGGTGGCCCGGCATGAAGCGGGATGTAGCCAAATGTGTGGAAGTATGTTTGACCTGTCGGAAGGTCAAAGCGGAACACCAACGACCGCATGGGAAATTGCAGCCGTTGGAGGTTCCGGTGTGGAAGTGGGAGCAAATCACAATGGATTTCATCACTAAGCTTCCCAAGACTCAGCGAGGGAATGATACTATCTGGGTGATCGTGGATCGCCTGACGAAGAGCGCTCATTTCTTGGCGATTAAAGAGAGCTTTTCGGCGGATAAGCTTGCGGAGGTTTTCATTCGGGAAATTGTAACTCGGCACGGGGTGCCAGTCTCAATTGTCTCGGATCGGGATACTCGTTTCACCTCCCGATTTTGGGAGAAGTTTCAGAATGAGATGGGTACGCGGTTGCATTTCAGTACAGCATTTCATCCTCAGACGGACGGACAGAGTGAGCGTACTATTCAGACACTTGAGGACATGCTGCGAGCATGTGTGATTGACTTTGGTGGTAGTTGGGATCAGAATCTTCCACTAGCTGAGTTCTCCTACAATAACAGCTATCACGCTAGCATCGGTAGAGCGCCGTACGAAGTGTTGTATGGCAGGAAGTGTCGGACGCCCATTTGCTGGGGCGAGGTTGGTCACAGAGTGCTGGGGAGCACCGATATTGTGCTAAAGACGACGGAAATGATTCAGATGGTGCGGGATCGGTTAGTCACCGCTCAGAGCCGACAAAAGAGTTACGCCGATAAGAGACGATCGGACTTGGAGTTCCAAGTCGGGGATTACGTTCTTTTGAAAGTGTCACCCTGGAAGGGGGTAATCCGTTTTCGCAAGCGGGGAAAGTTGGGTCCCCGATATATCGGACCATACAAGGTCATCGCGCGTGTGGGGAAAGTAGCTTACCGATTGGAGCTACCGGAGGAACTGAGCCTGATCCACAACACGTTCCATGTCTCTCAGTTGCGGAAGTGTGTGATGGATGAGTCTGCAGTAGTTCCCCTTGAAGATATTCAGATTGACGAGCGACTCAACTATGTGGAGAAGCCGGTAGCCATCGTCGAGAGGAAGACGAAGACTCTAAGGAACAAAGTCATTGGATTGGTGAAGGTCCAGTGGCAGCACCGGAAAGGTTCGGAATGGACGTGGGAACCAGAAGCCGAGATGCGGGAGAATTACCCGGAGCTGTTTGCAGGCGTGGACTTCGGGGACGAAGTCTAGTCCAAGCGGGGGAGAGTTGTAAAGCCCGTGTCCCGGTACGTTTTTCTTTTATTTTTTTAATTAATTTAAAGTGTGTACCGTTAATTGTTTTGGTTCGGGGTTTGATGTCGTTAAGGACCAAAATGTTAAATCCATATTTTATTCTAGGGTAGTTTGTGAAGGGAGAATAGTAGGGGGGCTAAAAGGAAAGTTTTGGAAAAGTTTGCATGGGTTTTCGGCCCATGGCCGGCTCCTTCCGTTTCTTATCTACGTGAAAGCCAAGGGATCCCATACTATCCCACACGAAACCCTACGGCAGCCGTTTCCTTTTTTTTTGGTGCGATCGTGAGCAACGAGCGAGAGTTAGAGAGAGATAGGGAAGGACCGAGAAAGGGTGGGAGTGAGAGAGAGCTTCGTCGGAGGTGAAAGACGCCGGAGAAGGTGTCACTGCCGCTGCAGTCGCCGGAAAAGTTTCTGCTGTCGCCACCTCCCGCTGTTCGCCGGAGTCTCGAGGGAAGGAGGATCGTGTACGTTTACGTAGCGTCGTCGTAAGGTAATCACTTTTCTTGCTTCGCTTTCCTTCCTTCTCGTTCCCGTCGCCGCCGCCGTTCGCCGCCGCTGTGGCGGTGGTGGATGGACGGCCGTGGCTGCCGTTGTGGGTGCGTATGCGTGAGAATGGCCGAGAGAATGAGAGAGAATGGTCGGGTGTTGTCTCGTGCGTTCGTAATCGAAAATCCACCGCCGGCCGCCGCTGGCCGCCGCCGGTCGCCGCCGGCAACCACCACTGCCGGAGATGGCAGTGGGTGGCGAGAGGCCGTAACCAGACCTTAGTAGCTTCAGAGCCTTAAACCGTGACTTAATCGTTAAGCCGTATAACTTAAACCGTTGCTTCTAAAATCTTTCTTTTATGCGAAAAATGGTCCAGCCCCTGTTTTGTGACGGCAATAACTTCTCCGTCGTAACTCCGATTGAGCCGAAACTGGCGCCCACGCTTCGCGCTCGGGACCGAGTACGTTTTCTGTGTTTTGGCGGAAAACTGGTTCGGCCTCGAGTTGGGAGAAAAAGTGGTCGCAAGTTCTGCGGTTCGTCATTTTATGTGAATTTCCTGGAATCTGCCACTGTTTTGCGTGGACCGTAACTTTTTACTCGTAAGTCGTTTTAACTTGAGGTCAGTGGCCATTTTTCCTAAATTGAGTTAGGCACGTTTTTCGTGTTTCGCCGAAAGGCTGAATCGGCCCAGAACCGGGCTGTTCGGAGCTGTTAGTGCGAACTGGTCCGAAAACGGACAGTTCCGGTAGGCGAACTTAATAAATTCATAATTAATTATAGAAAAATCGTTAGGAGGCGTGTAATATATCCTCGGAAAGGTATTTCAGGGCACTTTTCAACCGTGTAATAAATCTGAGTTTTTTCTGGAGTTTTAGTGGTCAAATCAGGTCCCGAACAGACCTGTTCGGTGTGACCGAAAGTTAGTTTTAGTGACAATTTGGGGTGTGTCGCGTCGTGGGGTCCGGGTCTCGTATTGACGTATTTTATCGTACGTTTAGGTGCCGGAAAGTGATCGTCGTTGTGTGGAGCTACTTACTATTTTTAGCTAGGCGCGCACCCGAGGTGAGTTCTCTCACTACAATTAATTAATAGTTGTTTATTATTACTGTAGCACGTGTGTGAAAATTGTATGCGGGATGGTTGGGGGCTAGATAGTGGGACGTCTAGTTAACATTATGTGCTACATTATTCGGTGGGGCCGAGTCCCGACGGGGACGGAGGTGTTTTACGCAGTAGGCGTAAAAGGGGCGTTTACGCAGTAGGCGTAAAAAGGATGTCATACGCAGTAGGCGTAAAACGGGTGTTTCCCGCAGTAGGCGGAAACGTGCGGCGGGGCCGTAGACCCGACATCCGCCCGGGGATTTTTTTTGTTATGTGGTGGTTATTATACTTGTTTATGATTTGTTCGTAGACTTGTATGTGGTGGTGTGATCCTCTTTGCTTTAGGGGTAATATGAGATAACCATTGTTAATTGTTGTGTTTGAATTCACTAAGCTTCGTGCTTACCCCTCCCAATTTACAGTGGCTGCAGGTACAAGTGGTACGAAGGCATGACTGGCACACACTGACGCGCAAGATGGATGGGTCGAAGGATTTGCTTATTAAACATTTTCCCGTTATTGAATAAACAATTTAATTTCCGCTGTTGACTTATGTTTTAATAACGCTCGTGGTTGGAATTATTATTTTGGGTTTAATAAATGGAGACTTATTATTAAATATGCGCGTTTAAAATTTTTTAAATTTTCTTGAAATTTTGGGGTGTTACAGTATTGCTGGCCGTTGACCCTTTGGAGTCTGACTTACTGGATGTGGTTAGTATGAAGTTTAATTATAGTCATATAATCAAATATATTTATTTTACATGTCTAACCATCTATTTTTTATGTATAGCACATCGATTGTTGGGTCTCGTTGTTGCAAAGACATCGTGGAACAGACACGAGGTGGACCATGATGTTCAGTATGTTCTTTCATTACTTGTTGATTGAGCATCTAGGTCCCACCTCCGTGGTTAATTCATGCAATGGCGTGGAAGGGACCTCTTGGGCTCTCCTCGATGTGGTATGTAAATCGTTTTACTCTTATTTTATTTAACTTGTTTTGTTGCTAACTAAGTTGTCTAATATTGTAATATTTCAGGTGTACATCCCTATATGCCTTAATCCCCAACATTGGCTGCTTGGAGTGTTTGAACTTGACGCTATGACCATGACCATATATGATAGCGACAGTGACAGTCTCTTCAGACAGCAATTGGAAGAGCAAATGACAAAGTTTAAAGCTGTGCTGAATGACTTCTTTTGTCGGGTCAAGGATGTTAGACGTCGCAAAATGACAGGTGCCTTTCGCTATAAGTTCGCCAAGAATGCACCCCAGCAGGCCGGGTTAACTGCAGATTGCGGTGTCTGGGTATGCCGTAATGTCCAAATGTTGATAAATAAAAATGAGGTATGGGTACACCCTGACGAGGCCGAGGTTGTTGCCAAAGATTTCCGCATACATATGGCGGAGTCCATTTATGAACATTGTCAAATAGGGCCACGTTAGGTTGTTTATGTAACATTAAATAATTGTTATTTTTAGTATTAACTTATTTTGTTAAAGTATTGTGATTGACTTACTGTTTACTTCATTTGGTTTTTGCTAATTTCATCCATTTACTCAACTTTGAGTATCGATATCTCTTTCACACATACTCTATTTTGGACGCATTATATATCATTTCGAAGATCTCATATAGAAGAACATAAACCTACTAAAAGTTAGTTATATATAACACATATATATAAATTTAAATGCGTCCAAAGTTTAGTAAAACCCATATTTCCAACACCTAGTAAGTAGGTTTATGAAACTTGCGATAATCCTAATACAGAGATTATTGGATGAACAAGCATTTATTTCTTGATTATTGGGGTATTGGTTCTTGTTGTCTGGAAGTGATTCATATGATGCAAAAATTGGTATCATGTAATGTAGAACAATATCTATATTATAGAAACTTGCATTTGATAGTACCATATAAATCTGATCTAAATTCTCATTAATTAGCTATGTTTGACTACTTAAAGACTAATTTTCTGCCTAATGAAAGACCTTTATTCAAGAGCAGACGAATATTGCAGTTACTTTTTCAGTGGAATCATGCAGACAACTTTTTCAGACGAAATCTATAAACACATTCAAATAATAATAATTTAAAACGATTTAATGAATTAGTTAATATATGATTATTATGTTAATGCGATAGGAGTGTAAAAAAAAATTAAAAAAAAATAAGAGATGTACCATAAATTAAATAATTAACTATAAGAGTATGAATTTTAAATATAAAAAATATTTTTTTTATGTAGTGTATAACTGTATATGATATATATTAAAATATATAAATCCAAAAAAATTCAAGATTGGGCTCATTTCGAACATATCGAAGAGACGATTATAATGGTGTAATTTGTTAAAATTAAAACGTATTTTTTAACGTATTTTAGTTAATAAACGATTATATGTGTTAAATGTAAAATTAAAATAATGAAAGTAAAGGTATAAAGTAAATTTAGTAAATAAGTATAGGGGTTGAAAGTGTAACATTTCATTTTAAATTCAAATGGGTGAACAGTGCCAAAATATCAAAATTTTCATAAATGGTCCCTGGAATTTTCCAAAAATGGTCCCTTGCAATTGAAAAGTCACAAAAATAACCCCATCGCGGGATGAGCCCGCGATCGCGGGATTCCATTTTTCAAAAATGGTCCCTGCAAGTTTAAAAAAGTGTCAGAAAAGGTCCCTGGCCCGCGATCGCGGGCTCCCATCGCGGATTTTTGGGGTATTTTTGTAAAGTGGGAGAGATTTTGGGTATTTCAGTAAAACATGGTTTGACTTAGGGTATTTTAATTAATTTCCCAATTAAATATACGAATTTTTATCAATTTCTTTTTTTGTTTTCTATTTCTTTAAGGATGATTTAAGTATATAATTTTTTAATTTGTTCCTAATTTTTTATTAATTGAATAACTAAATTATATAATTATATTAAGTACGTTCTTTTTATAATTTATTCCTTAAAATTTAAATTCTAAAATTTTTATATCGTATTTTCATTCTTTAATTTTGTTTTCATCGATATTCATTCATCTCTATATTTCCTTTTTAAAAGTTATAGTTTTAAACATTTAGACCATTTTTAATAACTATGCTCTACTGCATGTTAAAATAGAAGAAAAAAATAGAAAAGGTAGAAATTTTTAAAACTTAATTTTTAATATAGAGATATTTGACTTGAATATATTTTTTCTTTAAAATTCTTTATTTAAAAAAATTATACAATAGTTGTTATGATGTTCTGGATAACCTTCGTTGTTTAACTTTTTGTAATAATTTATTTTATATTTTTCAATAAATATTTAATAGAATTTAGATTTTTTAATATTTATTGATTTTTTCATATATGTGTTTTTGGAACATTTTTAATTTTTAATTTAGTGTTTTTAATGACGATAGATTAATGAAAGGTTCTTGTTAATATGTGTTTCGTAATTACTAAAATGATTCATCAATTCTATATAAAAGAATTGTTATTCATACACCTTCTCCACTTACATATATGTTATTTCTTACTATCTACCTCATTTACGGACACCTTATAGAAGGGGTTATGAAAGCTAAAAAATACTAACATTAAAAAAACAACAACTATAAATATGAATCCTCACTAATATAATAACATTAAAAGTTAAAATTTAATATCGAAAAAAAAGAAAAGATGAACAATTTGTTCAAAGTTAAAAGATGAGTTATTTGTCGATTTGTTATCAAGTAAACGTTGAAATGTAGCAAAAATAATATGAATAAAAAATTAAAAATACATTTAGTTTTTTAAACAGGGCCTCGAAAATATACCTCTTGCATGCAGCCATTCCATTTCCAATAGGACTCTAGTAAAGTGGCAACTGTCGAAAGCTAAAAACTGCAAAAAAGTAAAAAAAAAAAAAAACCATGGAAGGACGATATGGGCAAAACCCCAAGTAGTCGCCGCTGTCATTCCATATTTCCATCATCTACTTTCCTCCAATAATTCAAATAACAAATCAAATCCCCAATTACCTTCTCCCCAATCTTCATTGGTTGATCCTTTCTCACCTTTGTACCTATTGCATGCTTGTCTGTTTCCCTGCGTCTAATCCAATGCAACTCCATTGATTTTGCAGAAATGGGTCATTTGATTTTGTGATTGATCTGGTTTGGGTTAATTTTTTTTTTGAATTTCTTTTCGGATTTGAAGTATGATACTGCAGAGTTCTTTCACGTCCTGGATGAATCACTTCATTGATTACATGGGGTAAGTACTCGATTCCTATCGCCATCTTTTCATGACCAAATGGAATTTCAATTTTCCTTTTAGTTTCAGTCAATATATGAAATTAGGTCTTCAGCATAGATTGATGAATTTATTATTCCATTAGTTTCAATAGATACACACCCCTTTGAGTTTTCAACAGCGCTAATTGTCAAATTCCAAGTTTGTAATAATTGATTACTGTGTTGAGGTTCTGTAATTGTTCAGATGATTTTATTTCAAATTTGTCCATCATCCTTATTAGGTTTAATTTTGAAGTAAAAGCTTACACACCATGCCTCACAAGAGATATAGGGGCAGTTTGTTTACCTCTTAATAGTTCCGTTAAGAGAGACACCATCTGAATCGTTAAGAGGTATATCTTGTTTGTCAAAAACAAAGTCTGCCTCTTAATGGTTCTAAAACCCTCTGAATGATTTTGTATCTTAGTTGTCCCTTAACCATTCAGAGCCCTAATTTCATTCCGAACAATTACCAAACAATCATATTTCATTTTGTACTATATAATAATAGCCTCTTAATCATTCTGACCCCCTAATCATTCTGCACATAACCATTCAGCAACTGCCAAACAACCCATTCTGTACCGCCTTTATGGTATTCCAGAAGAAAATTAGAAGAATTTATTAGGAAACCTACAAGATCCATTCGTTCTTTTTTTGTTTTGTTATGCTAAGCTTTTTTCACGACGTGTGTATTTCCATTACGCGTTATACTTTTCGTACACGATTAGTTATATACATGTACTCGCACATGTCTTTGTTTCCATCCTAATTTTGTGATCGGTTTTTTTCGCCATGTGATGCACACTTTTAAGATACATAATGGTTAGGCATCGTAGGACACTTATAGTTAACTAAATTTTCCATAATTAGTCGCCCTAAAATAGCCTTCGGAAAGAAGAAAGATTGTTATTTAGAACAGCTTATTCTTAAAAAAGCGCAAAGTGGACGGAGATTAACAAATCTTCTCAAGATCGTATCCATCCATCATGAAGCTCCTTTGCAACTTTATGGCAAGAAGTTCTTCCAAGAAAGTAGCATAGTTTCACTCATTTGTTTACGCTGTTTACCATTTTCAATTTATGGGTCTTATTTGGTACACAAAAGTCAACTAAAAGCAACGATCTTTAATTCTTTATTAGATTTATTTATTTATTTCATATTATATGTAACCTTGGTGCCTTTACATTGATCATTTTATAATAAACCTGTTTGTAACAGAGCAGTGGTTGCTTTGGTTGCTGTTCTAAATCGAGACCAATTACTGCAGTCGATGAGCCATCAAAGGGTCTTAGAATACAAGGCCAAACCGTAATGAAATCCGCTCTTTCTGATGATTTTTGGAGCACAAGCACCTGTGATATCGATTTTAGTGCGGTTCAGTCTCAAAGAAGCTTATCGTCGATTAGTGTCTCAAATGTGAGTCTCAGCCAATCAAGCGGCACCGCCAGCGGTGGAATCCAGCCGGAATTTGTTAACCATGGCAAGTATTCATCTTTAAAGCTTCTGTTGATTCAAATTATATTTTTTAGGAAAATTTCATGTCCTATGTCTTTGGCTGAGGATTCTTGGATCCGTATTTTGTTCATGGTGTCGGTGGAACAAAGTTCGGTATGGTTTGACCTTTTAGGTCAAACCTAAGACCTTTTTTGGTTAAAGAACCTAGGACTTTTTATTGGTGTTTTTGGCACATTCTGGAAGGTTTTAGGGTTTTAATTTGACATGGGTTGTTTAGTAATTTACCAATCTTGTCACATCTCTTTACCCCCTATTTTGTTCATGGTGTCGGTGGAAAAACTTGGGTACACTTTGACTTTTGAGGTCAACCCTAGGACCTTTTTTGGATAAAGAACCTAGGACTTCTTATGGTTGTGTTTGGTACGCCGAGGGAACTGGATGGACAAGAGTGAGGTGGGCAGGTGAAAAAATTCTGCAAGGTTTTAGGGTATTAATTTGACAAGGGTAGTTTAGTAATTTATCAAACATCTCCTGATTTTTCCCCCTATTTTGGTGGGAAGGAAAAAAGATGCATTTTTGTCCCAATCAGGTCAATGTCATGTCCTGACCAATGTCGCATCAACATGGGACAACAAGTTTTTTGTACCGTTCTGTCATGTCCCACGTACCAAACACACCCTAAAATGCAAAATTGATATGGATTACGAGTTCTGCTCCAGACTTTTCTATTTGTATACTTGTCATGGGATTGATTTCGCTATCTACTTTCTCTAACAATAATATCAAATATTCGTCAATCTAAAGAACGAAAATAGTATCTTTGACCGAGAAAGTCTAAGCGCGTCTTTTTTTGGGAACGAAAAGGTTCAATCTTTATTACAATAAAGATTGTAGTTAATTGTGGCATATTGTTGAAAGCAGGTTTGCTTCGATGGAATCAATCGAGGATACAGTGGGTTGAAAGTAGAAAGTCGAACAAAGGGAAGGCCCGGGAACCAGTTTTAAGGTTTACAACAATTTCTATGTCGTGATCCTTTTTTATGTTCTTTTCAGCAATCGTTTTTGTTTCATGAACACAGTTTAATCATGTAGAGCACAATGTTCTCTACTCGAAATTCTTTGTTTCTTTTAGTTTATGCCTAATATCATCGTGCTTTTGAAGCTGGAACGCCACATATGAAAGCTTATTGGGTACCAGCAAACGCTTTCCTCAGCCCATTCCTCTCTCTGTAAGTAAATCTTTTCTTTGGTATGCAGACGGGACTGGACTGGACATGACTGTACATGTGAGAGTGAGGTTGGCAGTTGAAAGAATTGTGGAAGGATTTAGGGTTTAAACCGACATGTGTAATTTAGTAATATACCAATTTTGTCCCATCTACCTATAATCTTTTGTTTTCCGTGTTTAACATTGTTTGCGACTATGCAAGAAACAAAAGATTATAGGGAGATGGAAAAAATTGGTAAATTACTGAACTACCCACGAAACCTTAAACCTTGCACAGTACTTTCACCTATCTATGCTTACCAAACGCACATCCTTGTGTGGTTGCTCGTTATGTAAACCACATAGGATGCCATCTAAATCGCCAAAAATGGGCCTTGATCTACAGGAAATGGTTGAATTTCTAGTCGACATATGGGAGCATGAAGGACTGTATGATTAAGATCAATTCATCGCCAACGAGTTCTCTAATTTCCGTCTCAACTTCTACGTAAGTCTACAATTTCGTCGTTCGAATCTTGATGTGTATAGCTGATTAAGTATGCAAATTATACCCAACACTCCATTAATGTTTCTTATCTTTTTGGTACAAAAATCTTGAACTTTATTATTATTCGTTCTCATTCGAGAAGCTG
Source organism: Saussurea involucrata (assembly GCA_033807775.1). NCBI lineage: Eukaryota > Viridiplantae > Streptophyta > Magnoliopsida > Asterales > Asteraceae > Saussurea > Saussurea involucrata. The sequence goes on along the minus strand of CM066314.1, from coordinate 144,583,841 downwards.
AAAATAGATGAGAGAGACTTCTTATACTCAAACGGAGATCAAATACGTATTAAATTTATGTCGTATATGGTTGTATTATACGGGACGTGGATGAACATCGAACATATTGGATACGGATCGAAGTGCACATATATTTGTTGAATTATTTACTCGATAAGATCTAGTTGGCGTTTTTAAAGAGGTGTTGAAGTGTGAAGTCTGATTTTACTTCTATTTTTAATAGGTGGCGTTGAAGTCTGAAATTAGAATCAATAACACTGTTTGTTTTTGTAAACTGTCAAACGTCTGCATGTTTATAATTATCTATTTTATCCTTTAAAAATTCAACTTAAATATGTCAATTGAAGTGAGTGAGCATCAATGATCGAATGATGGAACAAAAAAAAAAGAAACAAAGATGTGGAATTTTTTAATCATATCTCACACACCGAAGCCTCGATTTAAGTAGAGATGGCAACGGGGCCGGGGATACCGGGGATCACAATTCCCATCCCCGCTCCCACTCCATATCCCCGTCGGGGGACAAAATTTCTTCCCCATCCCCATCGGGGAATGGGGAACCCCACCGAGAAATCTGGGATTTTCCCCCGTTTACAAAACTTTTTTTTAATATAATGTCTTTATAAAAGTCAATTTCGCGATTGAATGACATATTTTTATAAACTTTTGTTAACCAATTTTTAATTTGTTGCGTTTGTAAAAGAGTTTTTCGGAAATAAATATATTAATTACAATACAGAATAATATATATTTTATACATCCACGTTATATAACTAAAAGTTTCTCCGAACAATAATACCAATACTATAATATATCTTGAAAGTTTTCTCATAATCGAAGATTGATTATATTGGTGTGTTATATATATTAAATCTACTCATTGGATTTATCATTTTTATTATGTTATATATACGTGTAGGGGTGGGTTCAAATGAAAACTCATTTTCAATTGTAAACATGAGGACAAGTCACAACCATTGATCAAGATTTGGAAAACTAATCAATGGTTAAAACTTAATAAACCAATTGAGAAGTGATTAGGGACAAATATGTAAATTTGAATCAGCGCCTAACATCTTTGACTTTTTATTTTCTTTTTTAATTAAAAAACTTTACCCCCCTTAAAGTTTAAAATAAATTATCTTAAAAATTACTAATATTTTAATCAAACAAATTATATCAAAAAAACGAGAATTTTGTGCTCTTCGATATGACATCCATCTCGATATAGTTTTTTCTTCATTTTAACCGTTTTACGTGAAATGCTATGTATGTGTTATATTCAGTATGATTATGTATGCACGTTTCCTGCTGTCCATATTCAGTATGAATAACAAAGGGGAACGTTCATTCACTATCCATGACGAATAACACAGTATTCAAAATGAATAATACAACATTCAGGATGAATAATACACGAATTCCTGATTCATGTATTATTAAACATGAATCATGTATTATTCACCTTGAATGTTGTATTATTCATCCTGAATGATACACTATTCATGATGAATAATATATGAATGACCCGTGAAGGTGTGAACACATGACACACTCTCTTTTGTTTTTCGATTCACAACCGCGACTTGATTTTATTCTTTATGAATATGTATGCACATCTCCAGGTGTCCACATTCAGTATGAATAACAAAGGTGAACGTTCATTCACTATTCAGGATAAATAATACAGTATTCGGTATGAATAATACATCATTCAGGGTGAATAATACAGTATTCAGTATGAATAATACATCATTCAAGGTGAATAAATACAGTATTCAGTATGAATAATACATCATTCAAGGTGAATAATACACGATTCATGAATCATGTATTATTCACCCTGAATGATGTATTATTCATGAAGAATAATACATGAGTGACCCGTGAAGGTGTGGATACATGACGCACTCTCTTTCGTTCCTCGGTTCACAATCGAAACTCGATAGGTTCCCGATTCATCTCGATGGGTGTTGGGTTACGGTAATGAAGAACACGATGCCTTAGGACGTTGAAGAAAGTGTTGTAGAAGGTGATGTCGAGTTACGGACTTATGGTGTCGAGATGTTACAAACACTTGAATACATAAATATTCATAATGAATATAACACATATATGACATTTCACGTAAAAACGGTTAAAACAACAAAAAAACTATATCGAGATGAATGTCATATCGAAGAGCACGGAATTCTCGTTTTTTTGATGTAATTTGTTTGATTAAAATATTAGTAATTTTTAAGATAATTTATTTTAAACTTTAAGGGGGTAAAAGTTTTTAAATAAAAAAGAAAATAAAAAGTCAAATATGGTAGGCGTGAGTTTAAATTATCTTCCCTTTTTACCCCTAATCACCTTAAATAATAATTTCAGTTAAAAACCCTATTTAATATGAGTCATTGGATCAATAGAGATAGAAGGGCACAGATTCGTCCTCACATTCACAATTGAATTTGAGTTTTCATTTGAACTTTCTTCTATACGTGTATATATATATATATATATATATATATATATATATATATATATATATATATATATATATATATATATATATATATATATACACACACACGTATATATAACATAATAAATTCAACATTTTAAAGGGTTTCAAATTAAAGCACCTCTCTCTCTCTCTCTCTCTCTATATATATATATATATATATATAAACATACTATATATAAAAACTTATATTAAAACTCGAGGTCGTGGCCGGGGTCGGGTTTGAGAGGTATCCCCATCCCTAGCCCCATTCCCGGTTAACAAATTCGGGGATTCCCCATCCGCGTCCCCATCCCCGATTAACTTGGGGATTCCCTGATCAAACCAGGTTCGGGTGTCGGATCCCTGTCGGGGACGGGTTTTTTTGCCATCCCTAGATTTAAGCGATTCAAGATGTTCTGGAAAGTCAAGACACAGATCTTCAATCTTCTTGTTTTGCGTTTTTGCATATTCAGGGTGCATCTGATATAAATAAGAGAAATAATGATTGTCGATGTTAACTAGTATAAGTCCACAGTCGTGGTTATTAACAGTCGGATATCAAAGATATTATCTTCATCGAGGATATTCTCGCATAAGGATTTATCCTAGTCGGTTGAGGTTATGAATTGTTACCCAATCAAACGACATTTGAATACCTCCTTAGATTGGAAAATAGGCCGAGGACCGTAATTCGGTGATAAGTCAAAGGAAACTATGGACACCAAAAAGGTCCTACACACAACGTCGATTATTTGAGGTGCGTTTGAACAACTTGTCGCATTGATGTATTGTAATAAATAACGTTGCTCGATTTGGCATTTGACCAACTCCCAAATAAAGGTGTTGTAATGAAGGACCTACGACGGTTAATGGTTGGATCAGACGGTAACATTTTAACCGGTTAAAAAGAGGCGGGATAAGGACCAGTTATAATCTGCCAGTCTCTGTCAGCTATAATATTTTAAGAAACGATCGTTGTCGATTTTTTTTGAAGAAAAAGTGTCATAACTCATGTGATGCACTTTATTAGTCAAAGATATTAATACTTCAAAAAATAAAAGCAGTTTTTGTCATTTAAATGTTTAATTTTACCACAAAAACTAATACTGGTTTTAGATTTTAAAACCCATATATGAAACTCTGATATTTGTCCATTAATCTCATTTATGTTTTGAATTTTTAATGTAATAAATAATGTTAAGACTATGGTTAGGCCATCCGTATGGCACGCGGGCTCGGCTCGGGTTCGGGCTCATGCGGGCTGTGGTACGGGGGGGAGCGGGTTCGGGCTCGGGTTCTAGCCCCGGGTTCCAAAACCCGTTGAACCCGAGTGATTTTATTTATTTATTATTATTTTTTTAATAATTTGAAAATAAATCCGTTGCCAACGACTATTTAAAAAAAAAATTCAATTTAATCACACTATATATATATTAATCCAAACCCATATTATTTTTCACACAAAACTCTCTCAAACTCTCTTAAACCCTCTCAAATTCTCTTAAACTCTCTCAAATTTCATCATGAATCCAAACAAAACACCTACATCCCGTCGTAACCGACCGGATACACCGCAACCGCAAGAAGACCCGGAGCTTGGTTTTCAAGCGTTTGCACAACAAGGTTATCATCCGCACTTTTCGCAACCAATTCCGCCACAATTTTCGCAACAATTTTCGCCACAAAATCCGCCACAATTTTCGCAACAATTTTCGCAACAATATCCGCAACAATTTATTAAAAAATATATAAATATTTTTATGTTGTTAAATAATTAAATGTATAAATAAAAGAATTAAAAAAAATGAGGTGGCAAGAGGGTTTGAGGGTAGCGCTACGGCCTACGGGTCTTTAGGGCTTGAGGGCTTGAGGAGAGGGTTAAGAGAAAAGCTGATGTGGCGCTGATGTGGCATTGAGGGCTTGAGGGCTTGCGGTACTCATGGCCTTAGGAGTTAAGGACACACTACCAAATTTATATTAGCGCAAAATGCACAAAATAGCAACATACTTTCATTTATTTCCTTATTATAGCATTGTACTTTCACTTTTTCTTATTACAGCAATGCACTTTCAATTTATTTTTTATTAGGCCATTGTACTTTAAAGAATTTACCCATTATAGCATTATGGTTTAAATTTACCTACTACACCAGGTTTTCATGCCACCTCATTGTCCACATAGGCTGTCCACGTGTACTATGGTGCTGACGTGACATTTCTCATTACAACGTTGTACTTTCAAATTTATTTTCTATTACAACATAATCAAACATGTTTACCAAAAATTATAATTTCAGAAATTAAACATGTTTACAAAACGAGGTAATTGGAACTGGAACTAGAGTAATAAAACAAGGTAATAGAAAATAAATTTGAAAGTACAATGTTGTAATGAGAAATGCCACGTTAGCAGCATAGTACACGTGGACAGCCTATGTGGACAATGATGTGGCATGAAAACCGGTGTAGTAGGTAAATTTAAACCATAATGTTATAATGGGTAAATTTTTTAAAGTACAATGTTCTAATAAAAAATAAATTGAAAGTACATTGTTGTGATAAGAAAAGTGAAAGTAAAATACTATAATAAAAAAATAAATGAAAGTAAATTGCTATTTTGTGCATTTTGGTGAACAAAATCATACTGTGGGAGTGTGGGTCCATAAATACCAAAACCCATCATATTAGCAAACTTTTGGTGAACAAAATCATATTGTGGGTTCTTTTAAAAAAAATATAATATTGTGGGTCCATAAATGCTTCAAAAAAGTGATAACATTTATATGTAATTATATTATAATAATTATTTATTGTTACGACTTAACATCAGTTTTTATTAGGGAATTTAATTAAAATACCTAAAGTTTGACTTTAACTTATTAAAATATCATTTTTTTCAGTTTTATCAAAATACCCATTTTTTCCGCGATGGTCCGCGATCGCAGACTAGGGTCTTTAATATTTACAATTCATACCCTTATAGTTAATTATTTAATTTATGGTACATCTCTAATTTTTTTCAATTTTATTTTACACTCATATCGTATTAACATAATAATCATATATTAACTAATTCATTAAATCGTTTTAAATTATTATTATTTGTATGTGTTTATAGATATCGTGAATGACAATAGGACAAGGTTTCACGAGAAGAATATGAAATGGGGTTTTGACAAGTTTGTATCACTGGACTCATTTAAGAATTGTGAAAATGGGTATTTGGCGAATGATGATTCATGTGTGTTTGGAGCTGAAGTATTCGCAGTTACAGAGTATGCACAAAAGGATCGATGTCTGTCCATCACAAAGCATCCGCCAATTTTTAATACTTACACTTGGACCATCGATAATAAAATAAATAAAACGTATTTTAACTATAAGAGTACCATAAATTAAATAATGAACTATAAGAATATGAATTTTAAATATAAAAAATATTTTTATGTAGTGTATATGATATATATTAAAATATATAAATAAAAAAATATTCAATATTAGGCTCATTTCGAACGTATCGAAGAGACGATTATAATGGTGTAACTTGTTAAAATTAAAACGTATTTTTAACGTATTTTAGTTAATAAACGATTATATGTGTTAAATGTAAAATTAAAATTATGAAAGTAAAAGGTATAAAATAAAGTAAGTAAATAAGTATAGGGGTTGAAAGTGTAAATATCAAATCAAAATCACCAAATTTGATTCCACCGCGGGACTCCTTCGCGATCGCGGGGTAAATTTTTTTCAAAAAAGACCCTGGTCCGCGATCGCGGTCCCCTTCGCAGAAAAAATGGGTATTTTGGTAAAACTGAAAAAATGGATATTTTGGTAAGTCAAAGTCAAACTTTGGGTATTTTAATTAAATTCCCTTTTTATTATATAATATACAATTAGTTTTTGAGTGATTCATTGAAATGCCCTAAGTTTGACTTCTCACTTACAAAAATGTCCAAACTCTCTCCCATTTAATCAAAATACCCAAAACATCCGTGATGATACCCTGCAATCGAAGACTCCTTAAAAAAGTTGGATTCCCACACCAATTCGTATCAATTTCCTGAAAAAAATCCCCTCGATCGCTGCCCATTCATACTCCATCGCGGACAAATCATTCTCCATCGCGGACATATCATACTCGATCGCGGACACACATTGGGGAGAATTTGGTTAAATCAAGGGGGAATCCAACTTTTTTAGGAGTCTTCGATCGTGAGGTATCATCACGAATTTTTTGGGTATTTTGGTTAAATTAGGGAGAGTATGAGCATTTTGGTAAGTCAAAGTTAAACTTAGGGCATTTCGAGTAATTTAACTTATTTTTTTGGGAATTTAATTAAAATACCCAAAGTTTGACTTTGACTTACCAAAATACCCATTTTTTCAACTTTTGCAAAAATACCCAAAAATCCCGCGATATGTCCCGCGATCGCGGGATAGGGTGTTTTTTGAAAATTGTGATCCCGCTATGGCAGAAGGAGTCCCCGCGGCTGTCCCAAAATTTGTGATTTATAATTCAATGTTACACTTTCAACCCCTATACTTATTTACTTACTTTATTTTATACCTTTTACTTTCCTAATTTTAATTTTACACCTTCATCATATTAACACGTATAATCGTATTATTAACTAAAATACGTTAAAAAATACGTTTTAATTTTAACAAGTTACACCATTGTACTCGTCTCTTCGATACCTTCGAAATGAGCCAAATATTGAATATTTTTGGATTTATTTATTTTATTATATATCATATATACTACATAAAAATATTTTTAATATTTACAATTCATACCCTTATAGATAATTATTTAATTTATAGTACATTTCTTACTTTTTCAATTTTCGTTTTACACTCCTATCGCATTGACATAATAATTATATATTAACTAATTGATTAAATCGTCAAATTATTTGGATTATATATATATATATATTTATCTAACTCCTTAACATATTTTATCGTAATTATCTATGTTAATGTGATATGTTAAAATGTATTTTTAAAACGATTTTTTAAAACGTATATATATTTATCGAAATCCTTAACATATTTTAACGTAATTATGTATGTTAATGTGATATGTTAAAAGGTATTTTTAAAACGATTTTTTAAAACGTATATATATTTATCGAACTCCTTAACATATTTTAACGTAATTATGTATGCTAATGTGATATGTTAAAACATATTTTTTAAAACGAATAATTTAAAACTATTTAATCAATTTGAAAAAATAAGAGATGTACCATAAATTAAATAATTAACTATAAGGGTATGAATTGTAAATATTAAAAATATTTTTATTTAGTATATATGATATATAATAAAATAAATAAATCCAAAAATATTCAATATTGGACTCATTTCGAAGGTATCGAAGAGACGAGTACAATGGTGTAACTTGTTAAAATTAAAACGTATTTTTAACGTATTTTAGTTAATAATACGATTATATGTGTTAATATGATGAATGTGTAAAATTAAAATTAGAAAAGTAAAAGGTATAAAGTAAAGTAAGTAAATAAGTATAGGAGTTAAAAGTGTAACATTGAATTATAAATCACCAATTTTGGGACAGCCGCGGGGACTCCTCCCGCGATAGCGGGATCACAATTTTCAAAAAACACCCTATCCCGCGATCGCAGAACATATCGCAGGATTTTTGGGTATTTTTGTAAAAGTTGAAAAAATGGATATTTTGGTAAATCAAAGTCAAACTTTGGATATTTTAATTAAATTTCCTATTTTTTTCATGGTTCTTGAATATTTATTATAAATTATAATGGTTTCAAGTTAAAAGCATAAAATAATAAAAAACAAATAAAATAATTTGGAAAAAAAGGAAAGATACAGATATCTAGGTGTGATGTCTGGAGAAATTAAAGAAAAATATCTTATAAGCTACTCCATTTAGCAAAAGAAGAATTCACATTTTCGTTTCATAATTAATGATTTTATATATAGATTAATAAAAAAACATACAATCCAAATGATTTTTTCTACAAGAAAACCTATTTTTTACATTTTATAAAAATTACAAAAATTTGCCTTATGAAAGAGGAAAAATTAAAAAAAGTAATCACTTTTTTTGTTATATAAACATCATTGAACTATTATTCGCTTTGGTATCTTATTTTTTAACGACTGAAGTTATGGGGAAAATCTAAAAAAATGAAAAACTGAAAAATACCCTCGAAACTGTTCATTTGAACGGTATGCACATGTGCATACACGTAATTGAAGTTGTTATGTTTTGTTTTGTTTTGTTTGTATACACAGTGTATTATACACATGTGCATGTTACAAATTACATGAATGCATATGTGCATACCGTCTAGATAAACGATTATCAAAGTGTTCCTTAATTTTACTTTTTTATTTTTACACGATTTTCCCGTGTACCTGACTCATTAGATATATAAATATTCTTAGTGAATTATAAAATAAACAATTTTCTCATCATATGTTATAAATTTTTAATGAATGATACGTATGTGCAACTAACACAAGTTCACGTGTCCTACACGAGTAGTAAACACGATCGATTGACATGACGCGGTGAAGGAAGCTAATTAGGTGAGATGTCATTCGGTACTTAATAAAGTAAGGAAATAACTAAAATGATATGGAATTTTAGGGGCCGTTTACGCAATCATTTACCCGGATAAGTGTTTATCGGTAAAATTCAACACTATCACTTGTTTTCCGGGTAAGATTTTAGTCCACCAAAATGGCATCGTATGCAACGATTTAGCCGATAAGCGCTAACCGTGGTAAGACTTGTCGCACTCACTTACCGGGTAAGACTCTCGGTCACTGCTTTCGACTCTTGGTCCTTGCTTCCGCTCTTACCGGGTAAGACTCTTGGTCCTTACCATATTCATCCGGTAAGCTAATGTGACTTGGTAAACACTTACCCGAGTAAGCGTTTTGTAAACGGCCCCTTATACTATAAAAAATGCTTAAAATGCTAAGAAGATGATATTAACATTCTTACAAGAAAAAAATTTATTTTAGTGATACCCTAAAAACTTGTTAAGACACCCAAAGTGTCCTATAAAAATCACAATAAATTTATTCGACCAAAACAAGCACAACTTTATTAATGGTTTGAATCATTGCAGAGAAGATTGTTATCTAACCAAACCGGAGAGAGCCAACATCCGAAACAGGGTCGACTAAGAACTTTAGGATTGCCTAGCTAGCTCATGGGCAACCTCATTTCTGTTTCTCCTAACAAACTGAACTTTAAATAAAGGTTTGGACATTAGAATTTCGCGTCAAGTGTGAACAAAGTCTTCAAGTTCGGTGTAGTCTTCATTGTTGGGATATGACATTAACTACTACCAAAAATTCGATCTAAAATATGCATTGGTTGTAATAATCAAGTTTCAATTTAAAGGAACATAAGATGGATGGGAGGAAGGTGAAATCTTAATTCTTGAGGGACCAGAGTGTAATTGTGGGAAAAGGGTATAAAACCTTCAATTTTGGACACAAAACCCTAGGCATTTACCAATTTGAGAGCGGTTGTGTATGTATGGGAGCAGGAGGAAGAAATCAAGCCATCACTTACGATTTTGGGAAGAAAGCGGGGAAAGTGTTACATCAGGGATATATCTAACATCAAATTCAGGAAGGTAAACTCCTAATCTCATGCTCTTATCGCGATTTCGAGTGGGTTTTCATGTTTACTGAGTTTCTAGAATAAAGGAGGACTTAATCGAAGTTTATGTTGAATGAGAATTTGATTATGTTATCTAGTAATGACATAATGTTTCCTGCAATCATCCCCAATGTTTTCGGATAGTGTCCATCTGTTTGGGTTGAATTTTGGTCACTCAGAGTGAAATAAGCGAAAGTTCCGCATAGTCCGGAACTTGAAGAATCCGAGTCCGGATGAGTGTTCCGGAAGTCGAGGGAATCCGGAATCGGTGTTTTCGGATCATTCCGGAAAAGTTTCCCGGAAGTGTGAGTCCGGATCCGGAAATGGAGTCCGGGGTGAGTAATCCGGAATAGCGGAATCCGGAGCGGGATCCGGAATAGGGATGGAGTCCAGAACTTTGGTTTCGGATTCAGGAGTTCATTTTGAGCCTAGTTTATTTAAGGATTCGTTCTGAATTTTGTGAGTGTCAACTTAAGACTTATCACTCTTATTCTCTTTAAAATCATAGGTGTCCCATCTAGAATCTAAAGCCTAAGTGAAAAGTATTGTGCAAAGACGACAAGTGACTTTTCTAACTAAATACGTATTTTAACGTGATTTCTGAATTAAGGAAGGAGTATGAAATGGTTTATTTATGTTATATGATGAATGTTTGGAAAGCCAGTTTAAAGTGTATGCATACATTGTTGATAGATGTGAATTGGCTAAGTCGGGGGTGTGGCCCGCCAGTGCTCATATCGGGGGGCGTGTCTCGTTTATGCCATGGAAGAAGTGACCCAGTAAGGCAGTATGAGACTGACACGTTGTCGCTTCCGAGTGACTTCAGTGTGCCATATACATGTGTGGTTGTTACATGAAAGCTTTGTTTAAAGTTGTTGTTTTTAAATATTTGAAATGCTTGTAAATATTGTTAATGAAACTGTTGCCACTAGAGGGAGCTCACTAGACCTCATGGTCTAACCCTCGCTTTTCCAGACTAAACCTTTTCAGGGAAGTCATTAGTAGGGAGCTCTGGAAAGGGCAAGGAGAAGAGTTAAGGCGCGGATGCTGTTAGCCGATAATTAATTGCAGTTATCTTTTAGACTTTCAGTTTATATTCTCAGTTGTGTATAGGTTGTTTTCGCAAACCTAGTTTTGAGACAGTTGTATTTGAGAAAAATTTGGGACCCCTTTTGGGCTGATTAATATTCAATGCTATGTTATGCTTTATATTTTGTTTGGGTTGTTACAATTGGTATCAGAGCCATAATTTAAGGGATTTAGGTCACCGAACGGGCCTATACTTAAATTATGGGAGCATAAATCACAACTGAGAATTAGGAAAGCGTTAGGAGAGCACTATGTCAGAAATAAGACTAGTAGGGTAGCGAGGACAGTCATGTAAGGTAGATTCGGGGTTACACCTGGCCAGTGTAATTGCGAATTTATAGGTACATGTATGTGCTTAATTTGCCTTACTATTATGGAGTTGTAGTTTTGAGTTATTTATTTTGGTATGTTACAGTAATCAAGAATGTCTGAAAGAACTTTGAGGAGTAGATCCGTGCCGGTAGTGGGTACAATTCCGGTTGCGGAAGAGATTCGCGTGGAGGAAATCCTGGAAGATGGACCAATGGATCCTCCGAGGCAGACGGCCACCCGTGGAAGAGGTGGAGGTCATGGAAGAGGGCGGGGGAGACCGCCACGGCGAGCTGCCACCCAGGCAGAGGGAGCTGGTGTGGTGATGCGAGGAAAGAAGAAAGCGTCGACTATACGTCGGGCTAAAGGTGTAGGGGCACCAGAAGTACGTGAACCACTCCACCAGGAGAGTACCGCCTCGGTGGGAGGAGGGAGTCAGTCGAATAGTCCGGGGAGAAACCGGAACCAAGCGTTTGTGACTGAGGAAAAGTTTACGGCTGAAATGGGCAAACTGCAAGAGACTCTGCAAGCATTGTTGGAAAATCAGGTTAAGACCACGTCAGGGGGAAGATCTAAGAGTGGGAACGAGACGAAGACTGAGGAGTCTAGCCTATCTCCAAATGTGGTAGGAGATCATTCGTTGTCAACTCCGTTTGTGGCTAGTGAACCGAAGACAACAAAAGGATGTACTCTTAAGACTTTTGCGTCGTTAAACCTCCATCTTTCAGCGGGGAGCGCAATCCAGTCTTGGCTATGAGATGGATTCGTGAGATGGAGCTGGCTTTCAACACAAGTAAATGTGTTGAGGAAGACAAGGTGTTGTTTGCCATGTCGGCAGATGCCATCTTTTGGTGGGATGTCGAGACTGGTGGTAAGGGTTCAGAGATAGCAACTACCTGGGAGTTGTTCACTAAGAGGTTCAAAGCTCAGTTTTGCCCGGTGGCGGCAGTTAAGAAGCTTGAGGAGGAATTTCTGGGGTTGGAACAAGGGACGATGTTAGTACAAGAGTATACGTCAAAGTTTATTGAGAAAGCTCGATTTGCTGAATTGTATGTGCCTACTGAGGAGAGGCGCATAGAGAGGTACATTTGGGGATTGAAGAGCAGTGTGAGAGAACTAGTTCACGTAAAGTATCCCGCTACCTTTCAAGCTGCGATAGATACTGCGAAACTCACGGAAAAAGAGAAGAACAGGCAGATGACAGAGAGAGTTGGGGATAAACGGAAGTGGGAAGGGCCGAACCATGATGTTAAGAGGCCGAGTGCTCCTAGACCCGAGCTACGGGTGGGACCTAGAGCAGGAGAGAAACCGTGTGGGAAATGTAATTGGATGCATAAAGGGGAATGTTTGGCTGATAAGGAAGGATGTTTCAAGTGTGGGAAGACGGGGCATATGGCACGGGATTGCCGTAGTTCGAGGTCATGTTATCAGTGTGGTTCGCCAGACCATGTCAAGATGGAATGTCCGCAACTGAGGAGGGGATTTGCTGGTGGCTATAACGGTAGTAGTGGTGGAAGGGACGGAGATAGAAAGGTAGAGCCCGCTCGCGCGAAGGCGAGGGCTTTCCACATGTCGGCAGAGGAAGCGGTGAATACGCCAGATATGGTGACATGTATTTTACCTATTGACTCGACTTTTGCTAAAGTACCGTTTGATTCGGGCGCCAATCGTTCTTTCGTGTCGCCGAATTTTATTCGGAAATTGCAAGTGAAACCCAAGAGGTTGAACTTTGGGTTTGAGGTAGAGGTAGCGGATGATAGTCGAGTCTGGGTGAAGGAGGTCTATGAGGGGTGTAGCATTGATGTAGATGGTCATTTGTTTCCTTTGCGTTTGTACCCTATGGACATGTGGGAGTTTGATGTGATAATAGGAATTGATTGGTTAGCGGATAAAGACGCTAACATTGTATGTAACAAGAAGTTAATTCGCATCGCCTTGCCTGATAAAAAGGAAGTAGTAATTTATGGGGATCGTCAGGATAGGAAGTCGTTGATGATATCTATCATGAAAGCCAGACGATGTTTGGGGAAGGGATGTTTGGGGTATTTAGCCTACGTGCTAGATGCTAAGAAAGAGAAGAGGGGAGTGGAGGATGTTCCTATAGCGAGTGAGTACCCGAAAGTGTTTCCGGATGACTTGACAAGTCTGCCCCCAGATCGTCAAGTAGAGTTTAGAATATATTTCGTGCCTGGTGCGGCACCGATTGCGCGTGTGCCCTACCGCTTGGCACCAGTGGAAATGAAGGAGATGATGACGCAACTACAAGAGTTACTCGACAAGGGTTTCATTCGTCCGAGCTCATCGCCTTGGGGAGTACCGGTACTATTTGTTAAAAAGAAGGATGGGTCTATGCGGATGTGCATAGACTATCGGGAGCTCAACAAGGTAACAGTTAAGAACAAGTACCCACTTCCGAGGATTGGTGACCTCTTCGACCAGTCGCAAGGCGCAAGCTATTTCTCGAAGATAGACTTAAGGTCAGGTTACCACCAACTGAAGGTGAGGGATGAAGACGTTCCTAAGACGGCCTTTCGCACAAGATATGGACACTACGAGTTTTTAGTTATGCCCTTTGGCCTCACTAACGCTCCAGCAGTGTTCATGGATTTTATGAACATGGTGTGTAGTTCGTTGCTGGACAAGTGTGTAATCGTCTTCATTGACGACATCCTGATCTACTCCCGATCCCGTAATGATCACGAGGAGCACCTCCGGGCGGTTTTGGAATTGGTGAAACGCGAGAAGTTGTACGCTAAGTTCTCGAAGTGTGAGTTCTGGTTGAGAGAAGTTCAGTTTCTACGTCACGTGGTGTCAGTAGATGGTATCAAAGTGGACCCGGCTAAGATTGAAACAATTAAAGATTGGGAGCCGCCAAAGTCGCCATCAGAAGTAAGAATTTTCTTGGGCTGGCGGGCTACTACCGGAAGTTCATTCAGGACTTCTCTCGAATAGCCACACCGTTGACTGCATTGACGAGGAAGAACGTCAAGTTCGTTTGGATCGAAGCTCAAGTGGCCGTATTTGAGAAGTTGAAGGAAAGTCTGAGCAACGCTCCAATTTTGTCGTTGCCAGATGGGTCTGAAAGATTTGTAATTTACAATGATGCTTCCAAGCTTGGGTTAGGGTGTGTGCTGATGTAAAATGGAAAGGTGATTGCCTACGCGTCTCGACAGTAGAAAGATCATGAGAAGAACTACCCTACACGTGACATGGAGCTAGCGGCAATGGTGTTCGCTTTAAAGATATGGCGACACTACTTGTATGGAGTGAGGTGCCAGATCTACACTGATCACAAGAGTCTCAAGCATCTCTTCGATCAGAAGAAGTTGAACATGAGACAGAGGAGATGGATGGAGCTGCTGAACGATTATGACTGTGAAATCCTTTACCACCCGGGTAAAGCGAATGTGGTTGCCGACGCGTTGAGTCGGAAGGAGTGAGGGGAATCGACCAAAGTAGTGGCCCTCAGGGTTGGGGCGACTTCAGGTCTCCTGGACGAGGTCAAGAAGTCTCAAGAGGAGGCGTTGCTAAAAGAAAATGTAAAGAGTGAAAGAATCGTTGGAGTTACGTCTTTGCTTAGTGTCAACAGTAGTGGTTTGAGGTGCCTGAAGAACCGTGTGTGGGTTCCTAAGTTAGGGAACCTGAGGGTAAGCATTCTGGAAGAAGCGCATAGGTCGCGATATTCTATGCACCCAGAGACGAATAAGATGTACCAGGACTTAAGGCGGTTTTACTGGTGGCCAGGAATGAAGAAGGACATCGCTCACTTTGTGGAACAATGTGTGACGTGTCTGAAGGTTAAAGCAGAACATCAACGACCAATTGGGGAACTTCAGTGTATAGAGATACCAGTGTGGAAATGGGATAACATAACCATGGATTTTGTTACGAAATTACCAAGGACTCCGAAGGGTCAC
The DNA here is from genome assembly GCA_033807775.1 of Saussurea involucrata. Taxonomy (NCBI): domain Eukaryota; kingdom Viridiplantae; phylum Streptophyta; class Magnoliopsida; order Asterales; family Asteraceae; genus Saussurea; species Saussurea involucrata. The sequence goes on along the minus strand of CM066314.1, from coordinate 144,568,366 downwards.
GATGCAATATGGGTGATTGTGGATAGTCTCACCAAGTCCGCACATTTCCTTCCAATCAGAGAATCTGATCCATTGGAGAAGTTAGCAAGGTTATATATTAATGAGATCGTGTCTAGGCACGGGGTGCCACGATCTATTGTGTCTGATCATGATAGTCGGTTTACATCATCGTTTTGGAGAAGTCTTTAGCGAGAGTTGGGCTCGCAACTGAAGTTGAGCACAACATATCATCCCCAAACGGATGGTCAGAGCGAAAGAACTATTCAAACATTAGAGGATATGCTCCGAGCCTGCGTGATTGATTTCAAGGGTTCTTGGGAAGTACATCTACCTTTAATAGAATTCTCGTATAACAACAGTTACCACGCGAGTATTCAAGGGGCACCATTCGAAGCCTTGTACGGACGGAAGAGTCGGACGCCGTTGTGCTGGAACGAAGTGGGGGAAAGACAGTTAGCAGGACCAGAAATTGTGCGATAGAACTAATCCGTGAGAAAATGAGGATCGCGCAAGATCGACAAAGAAAGTATGCAAACAAAAGGAGGAAACCTATCGAGTTTCAAATAGGTGACAAAGCAATGCTGAAATTCTCGCCTTGGAAGGGAGTAGTGCGCTTCGGAAAGAAAGAAAAATTGAGGCCGAGATATGTGGGGCCTTTCGTCATTATTGAACGAGTTGGAGCAGTATCCTACAAGTTGAACTTGCCGGAAGAATTAAGGGGAGTTCATCCAACGTTTTATGTTTCGAACCTAAAGAAGTGTTTGGCCGAGACAGATGTGGCTGTTCTATTGGAGGATATCAGTGTCGATGAAAGGCTGACGTACGTAGAGGAACCGATAGAGATTGTGAACAGCAGGATTCGAAAGTTAAGAAACAAGGAGATCAGATTGGTAAAGGTCCAGTGGCGGTTTCATAAGGGCCAATAGGCAACTTGGGAAGTGGAAGCGGACATGAAGTCCAAGTACCTTCATCTTTTCGACAATGTAATTCCGGGGACGGAATTCTTTTGAGGGGGAGGTATTGTAATAACCAAGTTTCAATTTAAAGGAACATAAGATGGATGTGAGGAAGGTGAAATCTTAATTCTTGAGGGACCAAAGTGTAATTGTGGGAAAAGGGTATAAAACCCTCAATTTTGGACATAAAACCCTAGGCATTTACCAATTTGAGAGCAGCTGTGTATGTGTGGGAGCAGGAGGA